>CM076972.1:26804348-27025561 GCA_039105355.1 Benthosema pterotum
GTAAAGATATTACTCCAAAATGTGCCAAAATGTGTAGTGTAAGTAATGTTACCTTGCCAAAACATGCCTCATTACTTTTGAGCTTGTTGGTGCAAGTGAAAATAGAACAGATTTACAAGCTATCAACAGATACTAACAGATGCACTGTATATTAAATTTAATCCAGCACTGAATTTTGCACTCATGACCACAGTACAAGTTGTTGCAGTTGACACAAGTTGTCACTAAACAGGTTGTGTTGTACATCTCTATTGCTTTGCGGGTGAGAGGGGGATTTGGGAAAGTAATATTGTTGTAATATGTAATATATTATTCTTTGATTCTAGTAATAATTAACATTATTACTTTTTCTAAGGGGTCATAAGTGGAATAAAGATATTACTCTCCTATTGCCCAACACTGGTCATGCATGTCACAGATGGAAAAGCCCCAGCCAAAGCAATACACATCCTCACAAGCTATGTATCAGTGCTCTGTTTAGCTGACAGTATTTGGATTTTTTTTATCAGTTTCTTGGCCATCAGGACTATCAGAGGTTTTCTGAACTAATAAAGAATTGTGTTGCTATTATGTTTTGGAGCTTGTTTCACTAGGCTCTCTTCTCCAGTTACAGATATTGCATGTGCATGCTGTTAGAACAACCAGCGTGGCGGCACGCCCTCACATCCATCTACCAACATTTCACCAAGGTGTCATCTATGTTAGGCCTGATCTATCTGACAAGTGTGACAGATATCATCGCTTCCAGCATTGTGCTGCACCAGCTGTGCCTTCTTCCAGCCAGTCATAGACCACAGCTATTGTTGATGTCAGCCCAAAGCATGTCCAGATCGACCAGTTGTTACACCCTCTGGCCCACCACCTTCCCTGCTGTGTCCTGGCAATTGAGGGTCAGGGTCACAGCTACACAGCCCCCCCCCCGACACCTACAAAATAACAGAACTACAATCTGGATTGCTATTTTGTCTTGAGATAGTGACTTACTCAAGTGTGCCCTTTTGTGCCTATTTGAACTACCCACATGTTGAGAACACAGGCACAGAAAGTTTGAAAAGCACTCATTTACCAGTCATCTTTTTCCACTCAGTCTTCACAATAAACAAAAGAAAAAACGAATGAACGAAAAAAAAAACGAAAAAACGTTAGAGCTCTCGGTGGCTTGCCCTCATAAGCACAACTAGATGCTATTTGATCCTAATAGGACTTCTGAATTAAATTATTGTGATGAAAATCACAATGTTATCTCAACTAACTCCAAAATCAATAGATATCAAGCCATTTAACACACTGTTTAAGAAAGAAAGAAAGAAAGAAAGAAAGAAAGAAAGAAAGAAGAAAGAAAGAAAGAAAGAAAGAAAGAAAGAAAGAAAGAAAGAAAGAAAGAAAGAAAGAAAGAAAGACAGACAGACAGACAGACAGACAGACAGACAGACAGACAGACAGACAGACAGACAGACAGACAGACAGACAGACAGACAATAACACAATCCCTAACTCTGGCCATTATCATTTTAATACATTTTATGCTTTTTCGCTACCTTTATTTGATGGGTATCACCTGGAGACAGGAAACAGAGACAGTAGTGTAGTGAATCACTTGGCTATTGGGACACACCACCTGCTGATGTCTGTTCTACCGCTGCATGGCTTCTTTGCTTGTATACAGCTGTATACTGCTCTGGCACGTGAAGGGGGAACTGGAGGACAAGCATGCGCCATTGAGAGTGAAGGTCTGGTGTTAACACAGCTGCTGATCTGCGCATGAAAGAGAGGCTTCAAGAGACGTTGACTTAGCTGTAAAATCAGCTGGAGACACAATGGATCAAATATGACAATATGAAGCTCTTGTCCTTGAGGAGATGAATCCATGCCTGCCCCCAAGCACTATCCCTCATCCCCAAGCTTGTTTGGGTGACATCTCCTAGAGTTTTGTGACCCCCCAGGAAGGTGGAAGTGTAGGCCACCTGTCTTTTCAAGTCAGCTTTTTGGCATTTGGCCCCAGGAGTCTTTGAGAACCTTGCCGTCAAGGGCTTGTGGTGGACCATAGAACATCATCTTGCTACTGTATGTGTCCATGGGGGTCCGGTCTATCCTGTGTGCTGCACTCATTGGTAAGGCAGCCGGAGATGTGATGTTCCAGGTATCTGTCAAAGAGCACCAGATCTCAAGAGTCCTGGACTATGCGCCAGGTATGCCTGTGTTACGCAATCGTTAGTCTCTCCCGCCATTGCTTATATTTGGACTGTGTCTAGGTTACACACTTCAATTAGTATTAAATTTAGACAGAAAGAACGAGAGAGGGGGTGGGAGGGACGTAGAAAGTGAGAGAGAGATATCTAGTAAGTCAGAGAATTTGCCAGAACAGAAGTGAATGGATTGACAGATGGGATTGGCCCTGTCTCTGTCAAGCTACCAGCAGCTGTCTAACGTCACCAGGGCCGACCCCTTTGACAGCTGAGGGACAAAAATACACCACAGGACCTCGCACCTACCAACTCATGATAGGGGAGAGGAAGTTCTCTTTGCTCATTTTATATTCACTAAGGTGTATGAAATCGTTGTTGAATCACAGAGGGGTCCATCGATTGGCAAATGAGTAGAGGCAAATGACACTATAAGCCCTCAATTCAAGGCCATTTGTTTCTCATTCGCAATGCAAATGTCACCTCATCCCCTTTCTGCCACTTGCCCCCCTTCACGGGGTGATGGGCTATTTTAAGACCTTTTGGTTTGGAATGTGCAGTTGTCATGCTGCAGGATAAGAGGACACAGATTGTAGGAGGACCTCAACTTTAACCACCCCCTGAACAGTAGTAGCCTCTCCAACCTGCCTCTGACGCTCTTCTGCTCTCGTCTGTTGGCCTGACAAACATCCCTGTGGAACCAGCACACAGCTACCATGGAGAACGTGGAGGTATTTGACTCACCTGGGAAAGGCAGAGGTCTGAAGGCCACCAAGGAGTTTTGGGCCGGGGATGTTATTTTCGCAGAGCCCAGCTTTGCCGCTGTGGTATTCGACAGGTACAGTATATGGATTGTTTGCTGTTTTTAGGTTTAACAATGGTAGCTGAGTTGTGGTTAGTGTTTGCTCACTTTATATGAAATATATCCAACAAGGGTATAGGGCAGTTAATCATTTTATAAAAAATATTTAAAACTTTGATTCAATCTTGTTGAATAGTAGACATCCAGTCAATTGTAACGTCTTGTGGATGTAGAGTAAACTGCAACACATGTAGGCCTAGCTACGCACATGTACACACACACACACACACACATACACACACACACACACACACACACACACACACACACACACACACACACACACACACACACACACACACACACACACACACACACACACACTTGAACCGAGGTATCTCTTGAGATATGTTCCTGCATGCAATTCATTACTTAAACATTTTCCTAGCTGAAGATTTGTGTGTCTAGACGGTTGTCCAGCTTGCTACAGAAATTCACTCTCATTTTGTTATGGACCCTGTTTCAAGTTATCCCAACATGTTATGAAAAAATGTTTTAGTTTAATTCAAGTTTAATTTTACAATTTGAGCATTTAGCAGGTACATTCTTTATCCAGAGCAATTCACAAGCCAGAACAAAAACATGTTAATACAAATACCTAACAAATGGATGTCTACATGTCTTGTTTGTACGTTATGCAAATTGACGCACGCTCACTATCCTGACAGACAGAAAAATATTCCAGCTTTCTGTGCTGCCTTAGAGGGTTAAAGCTGATGAATTGTTGGTCTTTTTGTTAATTAAATCTGTGCGAAAACTCTTTTTACTTGGAGCTATGTTGGCCAGCACCTCACAAACACAAGTCTTTCCCCCTATGTTTTGGAATAACATACAGTTTTGAAATGATTACCGGTATTATATTAAAGAAATTAAATTACGCTTCTTGGTAATTAAAGGCCACAGAACATCAATTGTGGATTGAGGTGGATCAGTGTTTTGAAAGGAGAATGCATTTAGTCCTTTGGGGGATGGGATGAGGTGTCACAATTTGGTCGTATGTCGTTCACACCTTGATAAGAGTGAATTGGCTCTGCCTGTGTGCTTATTTATAGGATATACAAAATGGAAACATGAGCATCACGTCTTTACTTAATTTAGCTACACTCCAATCCTTTGATCACTTAACCGTTTCTTAAAATATGCCTATTCTTATTGTTTCTTTCTTTCTCTCCCCTATGTAGCCTAGCACAGCGCATCTGTCACAGCTGTTTCCGCAGCCAGCCGAAACTCCAGCGGTGTGGTCAGTGTAAATTTGCCCACTACTGTGACAAAACCTGCCAGCGTGCCGCCTGGGACGAACACAAGGCTGAATGTGGTGCTATTAAGACCTACGGCAAGGTGCCCAATGAGAGCATCCGGTAAGCAACAGGGCCGGAGCAACAAGTGTGCGTAGGAGTTGCATGGATTCATGCATTATCACTTTATGAATAAGATGATGATAAAATCTTAAAATCTTAAAATTAATTACAAAACAAATATTGGCTTAAGTGGTTAGCCTAACATTTTTGTATAGGCTAAAAATAACAGAAAATCTAATAATTCAAATAATAGGAGTAAAAGTTCAACATTTGTCAATTAACAACTCTAGTTTACTCCAGCACAGTAAAAGTATATCAACATTATACAGAAGACAATAGTATGTAGGCCTAGGTCTACTTGGTCACTTTACACCACTGCTGATTAGACTCAGCAGTGCTTAATAAGTCATTTATTACAGATCATTGTTGGGGAGGTTTCTTTTAGAAATCGATATACATACATACAGTGTTTACTTTAATTATATTGTAAGTTTACAAAAGTTGTGTGAACTTCAATATTGCATATCTGTGGGCTGTATGTTAGATAACAATCCTCAAATGAGGCTCAATGGGCATTGCATAATGATATAACATATTAGTATTAAAATACTAATTTTGGCACTTAAGTTTAAAAAATAGAAGCTGCCGCATTCTGGGATATTTCAAAAATACTATATAACTGCAACACGCTGCAAATCAAAATAGTGAAAAGCAATGTGTGAGATAGTCATGAACTGTATGTGCTGTATAGGCCTGTGAGGTGATGCGTTTCTTGTTTCTTGTTTTCTTCCAGCCTGGTGGCTCGTATCTTCTGGCGTCTGGACAAGGAAGGCAGCGTGGTGTCTGACACACAGCTGACCACAGTGGAGGAGTTGGAGGACCACGTGTCAGACCTGCCTGAGGATGACCACAAGGAGCTCCGGGTAGACATCCACAACTTCCTGGACTACTGGCCACGCAACTCCAAGCAGCACAACACGTCGGAAGTCGGACACCTCCTAGGAGTGGTGCGTTATTCGCTTTCTATGTCTGTCTGTCTGTCTGTCTGTCTGTCTGTCTGTCTGTCTGTCTGTCTGTCTGTCTGTCTGTCTGTCTGTCTGTCTGTCTGTCTGTCTGTCTGTCTGTCTGTCTGTCTGTCTGTCTGTCTGTCTGTCATCTTTGTGTCACCCACAATAACTAGAGTTGTGCCCCTACGGGGCACAGGTCTCCACCGTCCGGCTCAGGTTTGAACGTGTTTACTGTGAGTGTATGAGATTTATGACGTCATCATGATGAGATTTATGACGTCATCATGATCATGACATCATCCTATGCACGGACATGATGGCGGACAGACACGGGCGGAATGACGGGGTACGATCCATAGTCACCACCTTACGGTGGAGACAATTAATCGCCTGATGCATTCATCGGTATAAAGCAGTGGTTTTCAACCTTTTTGATACCAGGGACCACTATTTATTCAGCATTTGAGCCACGGACCACTATTTGATGACATTTTCACCCCACAGACCCTAAACTAAATACTTATATTGTTTTTGTCCAAAAAACAAAACAGGCAAACATACAGTAAATCAAAATGACCATTCTTTTACATTGTGTATAGACTTCTTAATTAAGTGGGCTAATTCAGATTATGAATATTTTAACTCTTGAGAGTGTAAACATGGAACCAAATGGACCCGTAAGGGTCTATTTCGTTTCATTTTTACACTCTCGAGAGTCACATCTGGTTAACCAACTATTCATCTGGTTAACCAACTTAGCTTGGGACCACCTGGAACCCTCTCAACAACCACTGGTGGTCCCCAGACTGACCACGGGTTTAAAACCACTGGTATGAAGTACCCTATTGGCCTGAATATAAGACTATGTTTTTTTCCCAATGGAAATATCCCATTAATGGAGTCGTCTTATATTCAGGGGCTATACTATTTGACATTCAATGTTCTTTTTTCTGTAAATGGGTCTTGAAAAATGAGGGTCGTCTTATAAACGAGTCGTCTTATATTCGGGACAATACGGTAATTGGATGAAATGATCAGAAATGTCAATCTTTTAACTACTTTCAGCCTGGTATCCCAATTTTATATCAGGGATCACAGCAAAATCCTCTGTCTTAATCATCCATTTGCAACTCAGTCAGATGTAAGCTAATGGAAGTAAAGTATTTTACTGTGCTGATTTGTCCCTCAGGTCAACTGTAATGGCTTTGGTGTGAGTGACCAGCGGGGTCTCAACGCAGTAGGTGTGGGTCTGTTCCCTAACCTGTGTCTGGTCAACCACGACTGCTGGCCCAACTGCACTGTCATCCTCAACCACGGCAAGTATGTACAAAAACATCTTGGACTTCGATTGAGCTTTATAACTGTAACTCAGCAATAAACCATTATCTGTTCTGTTTTGGTTCAAAGTCAGCCAGTATGTTTTGGCTGAAAAAAATGTTTATAGGTGAAAATCAATTTGTTTAACAATTCCAAAAAATATTTGATATTATAATATTATGTAGTATGTATTGTTTAAATATTGTAACAGCCTTAAGACTGCCTGAAACAATCTCAAATGTAAATCATTTTGCAGTGTGTGTGTGTGTGTGTGTGTGTGTGTGTGTGTGTGTGTGTGTGTGTGTGTGTGTGCGTGCATGCGTGAGTTTGGTATACAGCTTGTATACATATGGATTATAGTATATGTGAATATGTTGTGTGCAGTCATGTTGTTTCTGTGGGTAAACTGCTCCCTGCTTTGTCTTTCAGTCAATCAGCTCTGAATACTATGTATCACTCTCAACGGAGGTGCGTTATTGACCATATACCTCCTCCACCGGCCGTTCATAATATTAATTAATAATCCATCGAAACATTCGCATTTGGAACACAATCCCTCACATAAAACATCTAACTACATAATAACCACTTTCCTTTCCATCATAAAAATAGTGGTAGGTTTGACTTGATGCCCTGATGCTCTATGAATGCATCACTGTATAGCGTGCAATTTGAATGCTCTAACCTTTGCCCTATCTAATTTAGCATCACACGGTGGGATAATAACCTAGGTGGTGGCCTTCTGTAGCATTAGCTGTCCCTGCTTATTTTCCATGGCTCTCTTCCACTGTACCTATCAACTTTCTTTTCGTGATAGCCGTCTGTTGCGTTTTCCGTCTTGTTTGTCTTGTGTCTCTCTCTCTCTCTCTCTGCACCATATCATCTGATGCTACACAGAGTGTGTTGAGTGTGAAGCCTTTATACTTAATTTTACCAAGAAGAAAAGATATGTCGAAGCCTGAAAACATGAAGAAGACAATTCCTACATTTTTTTTTAACACATTTTGAACCGTTCCCCTATGCAGGATTGAGCTGCGGGCCCTGGGTAAGATCCCAGAGGGAGAGGAGCTGACGGTGGCCTATGTGGACTTCCTGGCCCTGACAAAGGACCGTCAAAAGCAACTAAAAGCACAGTACTTCTTTGACTGCACGTGTCAGGCATGCAAGGACAACTTAAAAGACGATTTAAAGCTTGCAGGCAAGGAACCAGCAGAAGGAGAAGAGAAGGTTTGTATTGGAGATTTCAACATTGTAATGACTTCTGCATAATGACTAGTTTCTACTTTCCCTTTTGTATATTTTGACACTATACTTTTGGACTTTTACTCAAGTACATATTGAATACCGGATTTGTACTTGTAACCAACTATTTCAATAATAGGATAGTGATACTTAGACTTAATTACGTAAAACATGTAAGCTATTGTTCCATTCCATCACCGGTTAACTTTAGAGATGGTCTTTCTTTTCCATTCAGAACTTTAGTCTGTTGTCAGGTAGGAGGACACCTACTGGTGCACAACAGGTCTGCAGCTCATAATCTCAATATTCTCCTCTTGCCAACTGGGATTCAGTTTGTTTTTTGGAAGTCAGGGTCCAAGTCCCGGTGTGACCTCTCTGATTTGAGACAGGACATAAAACCTAAGGTTGAAGCTATAAAATCCTCCTCAGTTATAAATGCGGTATTGGTATTTACAATTCACCAAGGTGTAGTAGGCTAGAACCCTTCAATAGAATAATCAAGATACTGCCATGTCATGAGACTATAAATTCCATTATGGTCCCAAAATAAATAATTGGTGCGCAGTTAAAGTTTTTGTGTCTTCAGCATGACTTGTTTCGCCAGAGGAAAAGTCCATACCAGGCATCACTCCGTCTTGGTTGTGCTAACATACTGTAAGTCTGTGGTTGGTCACTTCATGCACCTCTTTTAAAGAGTTTTGTCCCAGATGATAGCTATGCGTCTAATCAGCAGGCTGCAGAGGTTCTAATCAGTGCGTGATGTACTGTTACATAATGCATTGACACGTGTCTTACCTTATGACCTTTCATGACCGCACTGTTTGAAATAGAAGGCAGTGCAGTTCTGTCAACACAACTATCCAGTCTGTGCATGTGAGTGCGCGCGTGAGAGTGAGTGGCAGATAGAAAGAGAGAGGGATATGTCTACTACAGTATGTCTACAGTTATTTTTAGCATGTGCCAGGGATTGTCAACAGCTTTAGGGTCAACTCTTTCAACCCAGGGGAGGGTTGTTAACAACCACCTGTTTGTATTCCATTTTCATATTCTCAGGAAATCTATTAACATGGTACATTAAAATGACAATGACGTATACAGTAGTGTTCATTCAAGCATTATATTTTGCATCACAGACTCTCTCCCTTTCCCCATATTCAGATACCCGAAGAACAAGTAAAGGAAGCAACAGAATACTGCTATCAGATGATGCAGAAGATGGAAAAGGCTCGTTTAGAGGGTGAATACCATCAGGTATGGTAAAGCTTAGTTTTATTGATTTGCAATTATTTTAATGTCAAGGGCACCTAGTTTGATATGTGATTTTTAACTCTCAGATCCAATATACAATGTAATCTTCCGTTTTCATTTAACTGGGTGTGTACAAATGTAATCAGTTTTGTACCATACGTACACTCTCAGTAACAATCTAGGCCCGATTCATTTTCAATCATTTACTGTACTGTAGCTTCAAGGCCCCGGTCTCCAGATTGAGAACCACATTTTAAGATAATTTGAAGGCAAGAAAGTAACACATGTTGCTTTTTGCTCATCTGCTGATCTATCCCACATTGTACTCTGTTTCTACCATCTCTTTCTCAGGTGGTGAAAATATGCAGGGAATGCATGGAGAAGGTAGAGCCAGTTTTGGCCAACACTCACATCTACTTACTGAGAATCTGGAACACATTTAGTGAAGTGCAGTCCTACCTGCAGTTCATCAACGATGCTGCAGAGTATTCACGCAGAATGATGGAAGGATATCTGTGAGTACACTACCGAATACTGTACATTTGGGCACTAGGCTTTCAGTACAACTATAGTTCTCATTTCCAGAAGGTGGCACAAACATGTCCTCTTCCATGTCGGTTTCTCATATTGTTTCCTTAAATCGCCTAGGCAGCAGTGTTTGAACTGGAAATGTAGATGAAGTGTGTTTCCAGTTCAAATCTGCCACCGAACAGGGAACGTTTGACACCTTCTAGATGAGGGAATAACAACACAATGCCTATTCTTACTTGACAATGTAATCTAGAAGCCAGAAATGAATAAAAAAAAATACAGGTGGCAGCAAGCATTTGTGCACATGGCTTAATTTTAAACTTTCTCACAGGAAACTGTATCACCCCAACAACGCAGCCCTGGGTATGTCTGCCATGCGGGCAGGCGTTGCCCACTGGCAGGCTGGGCGCATAGAAGTTGGCCATGGGATGATCTGCAAGGCCTACGCCATTTTGTTGGTCAGCCATGGTCCCCTGCATCCCATCACAAAGGACCTGGAGGTAAGCACTAGGCCTCTAAAGCGGGGGGTGGGGGTGCCAGGCAGCAAAACGTTCAATTTTGTTTTAGCCATTTTAACCCTATACTTATAGAGGCCATTTTAAAATAGCCCATTTACAAGTTTGAGAAATATGAAAGATCCCTTTAATGAAAGTCACTCTGGATTAAGAGTGTCTGCTAAATGACTAAATCATCGTCTGTATAGGGACATCTTTTCCACTGTCGTGACTGACACTAATCTCTGGCCCCTCTTCCCCCCCCATAGCAAATACGCATGCAGACAGAGATGGAGTTGAGGATGTTCAATCAGAACGAGATCATGTACCACCAGATGAGAGAGAGAGCTCTAGCCAACAGACCAATGTCCATGATGAACGAACCTACTGTGGAAGACAATATCAAGAACCTCTTTCATCGCAGGAAACCGAAACCTACTACTACTCAATAGTATTACAATCCCAGACAGCCATTTAGGGTGTGGATCCAGTTGCTAAGCTGGATTCTGGTACCACCACACATGGTCAATGAATCACAAGTTCGAAGTCCAGGGCTGGGTACAGACATTTAAAGCAAGAAAGCCAAGCATCTGGCCGTCTCCAATGCCATCACTGCCCTGCCCCCTCAATTCATTTCCAAGGGGAGTCACATGGGTGGAAGCATCAGACATGATCCTAACAGGGGAGCTGCTCCTTTCTGCCTCCCCTCCCCGCAAGGATCATGTCTGAATGATGCCTCCAACCATCCGACTCCCATTGGAAATTAATTGAGGGTTAGGGCATTGATGACATTTGAGATAGCCAGATTCTTAACTTTCTTGATTTAGAGGCATGATGTACCCACTACCCAGCCTAGGTGGTGTGCATTATTGCTTCCTGAATACCAATTCATATTAAAAGAATGTTTCATTTTTATAAACTACACATTTGATTAAATAAAAGACCCAACACAACCTTGATTGCAGTTATTTCACAAGCATGGATATATAGTAGTATAGTACCATCCACTTTTGTTTACATGGCTCCAGTGTCAGAGTGCACACTTGTTGCCTTTACCTTTGAAGACATATGCCCCCCCCCCCCCCCCCCAAATAAAGAATCAAAGTTCTGCCTTTACAACTTTTATTATCAAAGTAGTGCAGGTTTTTACATTCGCTTGCTTATCCTCTTGTATACAATGCCAGCCACTGTCATTGTCTGAAAAGGAAAAGTGACAGATGTCATTTGAGGCAAAAAATAAATAAACTTAAAACATTAGAGTTTGCCAACATGTAGGGCTGCCATTGTTTAAATAATATCACCCTTGTGAACTGAAATTTGCATCTTCACTTTTAGCTTCTTTATGTATGCTCAACCAATCAAATCATTGCCATTGGGTGATCATCCAATCACAAGCCAATTCATGTTTGTGTTTCCACAAATTCAGAAAGTTGGGAGAGGTCTTTAAAGTATCTCAACCAAATTTGTACAGGCCTTAATGGGTTAAATGAACCGTGTTGCCATACTCACATGGGAAATCGTGTTGTCATCCACCAGTTCTGTGACAGAGTCAATTCCTTTAAGGGAAACCTTCAGCTTGTTGCCCTCACGCGTAACTACACCCTACAGACAAAATCCAGTAGACCATAAATCAAATGCATAAACCATGTAATTCCAGAGTGATCTAAAATACACGATGCCAAGGAGTATGAAAACATGCAGCCGTACTTATCCCCTTTACTTGGTACAGCGCAACCAAACTTAAGTGGCCCCACAAATTCAGGTGAAGTTTAGCCTTACCTTGCACTTCTCTCCTGTGATGGTTTCCAGCTCTGCCTCCTGTCCAATGGTGAAGATGTTAACAATGACCTTTGGGCCAGTAGTAACTGTTACTTTAAATACGTCACCGTTCTCCTCAATCTCAGATATGCTCTTCACATCTTTACCCTTCTGGATGAGTTCATCAGGGAGACCTGGGAAAGCAGGGTATAGGCTTCAGAAAGCATTCATATTGTGCACCATCCAGCCTACATCAATGAAAGTGTTCAGTTTGACAACAGCTGCATTATATTAATAGTTAGCCCAGCCATCATGCAAATAACCTGCAGTGTTTGGGAGTTCACTACACACCCCTTGACTGCATTTTTTTTTTTTTTGGTTTAGCAAGCAATTATAATACAAGTTATTCACAGAAGCCTAACATTTCAAGTCTTACCAATGGCCTTCATGAAAGGCTCAAAGTTCTCCTGAGAATCCAGCTGGAATTTTCCAGAGAAAGGCATGATGGTGGTGGTGTTTGACTGACGAGCAAGCAACGCAGGATATCTAGCTTTATCAGCCTACCTTATACTCTTTCCTCCCACCTCTGCAATTATTAACCACAGATGTCTCCAATTAAGGCTGGGCCAGCCCACATCTAGCAGAGCTCAAAGATAAGGACAGGAAAAGGGGTACATAGATGGAACATAGATAATATGGATAAAAGGAACATCATAGAAGGTCCTAAAACTATTATCATCTCATGTCACATGACATTGCCTTTAGGACCTTCTATGATATTCCTTTTACATGACTCATGTGACAGTGCCTGTAGACAATTTATAATATAATATAATATAATATAATATAATATAATATAATATAATATAATATAATATAATATAATATAATATAACATAATATAACATAATATAATATAATATAATATAATATAATATAATATAATATAATATAATATAATATAATATAATATAATATAATATAATATAATATAATATAATATAATATAATATAATATAATATTAAAATTGTATAAAGTACTCCATAAAGTATAAAATAGGGTAAAACTATTCCTTATTTTGCTGGGGACCACCTGGTACCCTTTTAACAATCCTGAGCCGATTAAATGGACCTGTTTACTCAGTGTTGCTCAGATCATTTATTGCAGGGGTGTACCATGTAACAGATACAAAGTACTTGATACCAGTCTATGCCATGAGTGTTTCCTAACCATGTTTGTCTCGAGCAAACATGCATTTCTCTTTTGGTTTTTGACTCTGGAGCCAAAAAGTTTGGGAACCAGTCATCTCCATTTTGGGCAAGATTTGAGCTAAGGCCTTGAATTAAAAGAAACACACACGCGCATGCACGCACGCACACACACACACACACACACACGCACACGCACGCACACACACACACACACACGCGCACGCACGCACGCACGCACGCACGCACGCACGCACGCACGCACGCACGCACGCACACACACACACACACACACACACACACACACACACACACACACACACACACACACACACACACAGAGAGAGAGAGACTTGACTTCATCTTTATCAAGACTTTAAAAACTTGTAGCCACATTGTAGCCTAAAAAACAAAAAAACATTTCATCTGTCATTTTTGTGTTTAAGTAGCTCAGCGGTTAAGTGATTAGATATTTGTAGCAGCAAAGCAGCAATAGTTTTCATGCTACCATTTACAGTAACAAAAGCTTCATGCATGTCCTTTCCTTCCTTCATCCTCTTCCCTCCTCCCTCCCTTCGACGACCTTGGCATCTCGCCATAATGCTCTCTTTTCTCTTTCTCAAACTTCCTTTCCTTTCCTCCTTCCTCTTTCTATTTTCATCTACTCTGTCCTTCCTCTTGTATTTCATTTTGGAGGAGTGTGGTACAGTTTGGTCATAGTGAAACAGACATGATTTGCAACTGCAATTGGCATTTGGTACTGCTTCTACTGTGCTTTACTTTGCCGCAGAGTGGAAAAGAAGTGTACCAAAGGGTGCAAGTGTTTTGTCCAACATATCAGTGGTCCGATGCACCTAAACCTAACCATCAGGCCGATGCCTAACCCTAACCTCTCAAAGGGTTGATGCGTCAACCTAACAGTCCCGGATGTAACATTTCCCAATTGGGGGGGTAGGCGAAAATGGTATGGAGGCGGCCTCATCGCCACACCCATACCATTTTCAGTTACAGGACTTATAACTCTGC
This sequence comes from Benthosema pterotum, assembly GCA_039105355.1. Taxonomy (NCBI): domain Eukaryota; kingdom Metazoa; phylum Chordata; class Actinopteri; order Myctophiformes; family Myctophidae; genus Benthosema; species Benthosema pterotum. The sequence goes on from CM076972.1 coordinate 26,818,524, forward strand.
CCCAAAGGGTGGAGTTTTGAGAAGGGGTCATTGTAGTCAGTTAGTAGCGTAGTGTTTAAAATCATTAAATATAAACACTTTAATTTGAAAAATCTTTGAAATTTGGGTTGTTTACATGCCACCATGTTTAGTGGGGCAGTCAGGGCATTTAGGGGGGCATTGCCCCCCCATCCCCATGCCTAGATCCGGGCCTGCAACCTAACCGCCGGTCCTATGCTATGTCGGACAGAAGCCTGCCTCCCTGTACCAAATACCAACTGCAGTTTCTGCACCAAATTCCATCAACGCAAAACAGGTGGCCAGAATTGTAAGATCTGCTATTTTTGACAAATGTCCCCCCCTAGAATTGGGTTGTTGATTTGGGGTTCAACTGGTCATCACAAGCTTTAAATAAACTTAGGTTTGTGGACATTTGAGCTGTTCTATAGGTGTTCTGCCTTGGATCAATTCAACCAAAAATGCAACAATGTAAATTCAGTTTAGTCAGAATAGACTGAGTTGGATGTGTTTATCTGAACTGAAATGACAGATTATCCTGGCAAATGTCTGGTTCTGCATCAGTGTGCGAACTGCACAGTGCATACATGTGGTACTTCATACATGTTTTTCCTACTCAGGAAGGTCACTATATGTTTTTATCTTATGTGTGCTGTATGTGAACCGATAAGAACTGCTTGGGTTCAAGAACAGAAGAGAGACAAGTTTTATTGAAGCTTTTGTTAACCAGGGCAGGTCCTACAATGGACTGTATAGAGCTGGAAGATTGGTGTAGTAATCTGGGCACAATATGCCACCTGACAGCATGTTGCGGGTTTGACTCCTGAGGACTTTTGTTGCGTCATTCACTTCCCATCTCTCTCTCTCTATTTCTGTCAGACTATGCATGTAGCTTACCACTAAGATTATGATTGCACATGGACACCTTTCTGTTCTTCTCTCAGAAATGTATCTAAATATAGCAAAAAAGAAGAAATCTCGGAATAAATGTTCTGTAGCTTGTCTAAATATACAGTGTTGAGTTTTTTAAATAAAATGAGTTTTGCTTTACTGTTTGTTTTGCTGTTAATTTTGTTTAAGTTACTGTACCAGTACCTTAAACTAATTGTAGATTAACATAAATGTTTGTACCTGTTTAAACTCAATGTATATGGAACAGCTGCATACTGTCTGTAAGGCCTTCCTTTGTAGCGCTTGTGCCATCATGTCTTGTCAAGGCAGGATTTGTAACAAGGGTCACCTATAAAAGGAAACATACCGCCTAAAGAAATGTCCCCTTTCTAGTATCCAGAGCAGTATATAGCAGATGCAGTCACGACAAAGGGGGAGTTTGTTCCAACTGCATTGGCTTAGCATGAGCTCTCTTGAGTTGAAACTTTGCTGACATCATGGTCTGCAACTCAGGTGATGATACTACTACATCTAAAGTGAATGTCACTGTGATAAGCCTCCTGGGGGGAAAAAAGAAAAAGAAATCTGCTTGCAGCATGCAAAGCCACGCACGAATGAGATAATACAGAAAATAAATCATGCAGAATATTAAGCTCCCAATACGACTCCAATAATATTGATGCAGTGCTATCTGACGATATACTATACCTATATTTTTAAACCTGTGTGTTTTGATTACATAAGATTTCATTAATCCATGACAAGAGGCTTATGTCATAGGGCAGTTGTGACAGGTTGGGAGTGACCAACCAGAGGGCATGATTCAAAGGTGACTGCGGCTTATGATAACGATAACTGCTGCAATGGTGATACCATAAGGGGGTCAACAAACCCATCCTTGGGGTTCAAGGATATGGGACAAAAGTCCTGTAAGGATTCCGAGTTCAGAGAGTTGTAAGTTACAATCATTCATGTGAGAAACGTCTGTCGCAGCCACAGAAACATTTAATTACACACAAATGCGATTGTGTGCCTGCAGATAAAATGCTGATAGGTTGTTGTGGATGAGTACAGTTGCATACAATCTCTTACTACGATCTGATAAGGCTTTTGTTGGTACAGCGTTTTGGCTTTGGCTGGGCCAGACGAAGGCTGGGTCCTACATACAGTAATAATGTCTTAAGGCAACACATGCTGTTTGCATTTCAGAAGTATTCTATCTGGAAAAAGCTGCTCAATACACATGAAAATATTTGTTATGAATCTCACTGTAAACGTCAGAAAGAACAGACTCATAATGTGTGATATAGACCATTTTACTGCACAAGACACTAGCATTAACTTCCTGACAGTTTCACGTATTTCACATACAATTTACAGCCATTATGCTAGGTTTCACATAGTGTTGTTTTGATATAAAACATGATTTACAAGTTTTATAGCTTTGAAGTAGAGTTCTGCCCAGGTGACTCCAGTTATAGCAGTATTTCCCAAACATAGGTGGTGAGTGGTGACCCATTATGTGAACCCATTTTCATGGATCATGAGTCAAAGAAAAGAAAATCTTTTCAGAATAATTTCAGAAAAATATTATTCTTTTCAAAAGAGTTTCAGAAATGAAATACATTTATAAACTTCAAACACACATTGACCTGCTTGCTCTCGCTGTCGTGCACAGGAAATTCATTTTCAGCTCAACCCAGCTGATCACTGCTCACATTTAAAGGGTGAGGAGCAGTTAGGTGCCTTGCTCAAGGACACATTGCCGGTCAGTCCTGGAATTGTACTTGGGACAACAACAGTTATTCCCCAGGCTGCTCTCTCACCGTTTAGCTATGGCAACCAGATATTATTTATGTGCAACGCAATGTGATCTTCGACAATTTAGACTATTTTTGATGTTTTTGAAGTGATTCATTCATAATGTACTTCTCATTTCTCTTCTGGGTCTCAAGCCAAAAAGGTTCAGAAACCCCTAGAGAAAAAAGAATGCTGCATTTTATACACTGTACTCTTTATTCCCACATTCATCGTGACTATTTCTATACAATAAAAATATATTACTATAACAAAGGCACTCTACACAGACTGAACTCAGGGTCCTATTTGGTGAGGTTGCCAGGTGAGAAAAGAAAAGAGACACAAAGAATAAGGGAACGGTTGGGATGAATTACAACCATTCCATGGCTACACCTGAACAGTCTCCCATGGACCCCTGTTCGCAGAGGTAGCTCATTGGTGGATTCGATGGGGAGTGGTCCGGCTAGCCAAACGCAGGAGCCTCAGGATGATGTCATTAGAGTCTTCATATTGGCCGGTTTGATCGTCGCCGTCTTCCTCACTTAGACAGCTGGGGTCTGTGCTGCAGCTCTCTGCAACAGGAGTTAGGAATTATTTGTAGAGAGAATTATACATATATATAAAAAAACAGAAAGAAAAGAGAAAGACCATCACTGCATAATGCATATCAGAACGAACAAGCTATACTATAAAACTGGTCAAACATTGGCCAAATTGTCAAATAATGTGGTGAAAAAAATACAACCTCACAATGTCTGGTTGTGAGCTTGTAGATCTGCTCTTTTACCAATATTTACATTACATCCGTCAACACACCCTGTTGAAGATATATATATATATATATATATATATATATATATATATATATATATATATATATATATATATATATATATATATATATATATATATATATATATATATATTGTATATCTGATTTGATTGATTGTAGTTTTCAGTGGAGATCAGGCACTAAAAACAGTAGGAGGCGCCAACCAGGTGGCTGAGGACCAGTTTGATTGCCATCAGTAGGAGAAAGATCTCTTTTTATTCCTATATCATGATTTAATTTCCCTTGAGAAAACAACAGTTGCTCCCTGCCCTACTCTCATTCGGGCTACAATCTGATTTTAATATTGAAGAAACAACCTGTGTGGAAGTATGATCGGCTATAAACACAAAAATATCACACAAAGTGCAACTTAAAAGTAAAACATATAGCCTACAATTACATGGCTATTTTTGCAGAACATTTGGCTTCACATGGTCAATTGATTGAATCTTGGTCCCTATTATACAACTCACCACGCCAGTCAGACCAATCAGGTTTCAATCAATCGTCTTAGAACTCTCAGGTTCATATTTTTCCACTAATAATATAATATACATTATTTATTTAAACACTTCTAGAATGTTTATCGTTTCTCGTTCCAAAATGATGACTAGGTGAGCCCTGAAGATTTCCCTTACCTGTATCACAGCAGAGTCCTGAGGCAGCACAGCGTCCCCCCTCAGATCCACAGGGTTTCCCTCCTGCCTGGCAGGGAGTGAGCAGGTAGTTCTCCTCTAAACAGCTGGCTGTCTCGGGGGTCCCCAGCAAACAGCCCAGTCCATCCCCACAACAGATACTGGGGCCAAAGCAACGACCCCTGTCGCCAGGGCCACACGCCATGCACTGGAGATGGAGACAGGGAATCAGGGGCGGATCTAGGCATGGGGGGGCAATGCCCCCCTACATGCCCAGTCTGCCCCACTAGACACTTTTACATCTGGCATTTAAAACATTATCAATTTTTGCAGCCATAAATGCAGTAAATACATGCATATATATACGGTACATCCTCACAGCACATCACGTAGTGGTATACTGCCATCTTATATATAGGTCTTACAGGTCTTAATGGGTATATTCCACAGGTAATATAAGACTATTTAGAATATTGATTTTTCCCGATCGATGTTTGCTGGCACATTTCACCAGTAGGTCCGACAGGTTTTATTTACTCTACTCTTTCATCTATTTGTTCAGTTTTTACGTTCTGTCAAGTGACAAAAACATTTTAGATTCTTACAGGTACAAGCTGAGAAATTCTGGTGTGAATAAATGAATAATGCTGGCCTGCAAATTAAATGAAATAAATAAATTCATTTGATTACATGAGGTGCAAAAAAAGAGAAAGAGAAAATGCTCTTGCTAAACTTTGAGCCTGGGGCTGTGTGGAACACTAGACCCTGGTGGACAAGTGTTACATTATGCCGTCAAGAGCAGCCTGAATACATTTTAGTAAAATAAAATCAACTGTAAACTAAAACTTTTCAGATGACTAAAATATGACTAAACTAACATAGACGTACAGTGTATTTATAACATTTGTTTTTAGTCTATATGAGCAATAAAATGCATTACCTTTTATGCTGTATATTCACTAATTCACAAGCTGCTCATCACCATCATGGGGCTCAATGTCTTGTCAGGAGATGAAACCCTCCATCTCCCAGTTGCCCTCTCCAGTCTACCGCCTGAGCTGCTGCCACCATAACAAATGCTCCAGCTCCCAGCTGCCCTGTCTATGTCCTATCTATGGACTACGTCCTGTAGCTGGATCACAAATAACACCATCTTTTACTTAGGGATAGATTGTTGCTGTAGGGCAGAAACATTGTATCTCCTTTATTTTAACTTTTACTTTATGTTTTTTCCATACAGAGTAACACCAAATGTGAAGTAGCACAGCAGAGCAGATCCTGGCCCGGGACCCTGGGCTGGCGTAGTGTGGTCTGGACACCTACTGTAGCATGTCACAGGTTCAATACCAGACCAGTGGCCTTGTGGTTAGAGTGTCCGCCCTGGAACTGGGAGGCCGGGGTTCGATTCCCGGTCGGGTCATACCAAAGACTGTAAAAATGGGACCCAATGCCTCCCTGCTTGGCACTCAGCATCAAAGGGATGGATTGGGGGTCAAATCAACTAATGATTCCCGAGCGCGGCGCACGCTGCAGCTCACCGCTCCAAGAGATGGGCCAAAAGTGGAGAACTAATTTCACTGCGGTAACGTGAGTGACTAATCTGACGACTTTGACTTTGATCCCGATAAGCTTTTCTGTATGTCACTACCAATCTCTCCCTTAATCTCTCGTACGTACCAGTCTAACTGTCCCACAAATAAAGGTAGAATATCCCCAAAACAAATCTTAAAAAAAGAAAACATAACCGTACCAAAGATTGTATATATGCTACTTTTGACATATTGAAATTTGAATCCTAAAAAAAGAACCGTTTTGGACGTATGCAGTTTCCACCACCTGGCTGAAACGGATTAGATATTGTTGATGGCAGCTCACCTTTCGCTGTGGTGCGTCGATGATGGATCTCTTTCCTCCGATGGGGCAGTTGGAGATGTAACAGGCTGAGCACAGCGACAGGAGGAAGAGTAGACACATAGACACAGCCGCCCCAGTCATCTCTGAACACAGAGAACAAAAACATGGTTTGCTTTGTTTTAAAAAAAAAAGTGTCATGTTGAGAAAGTTGAGCATTGCAGCACATTGGGAGATTGGAGATCCGAATTTGGGTTTCTTTCAAATTAAAATAAGAAAATGGAGATGCCAGGGTTAAAATGTAATGTATATAAATTAAATACTGAATCACGTAATGTAAAAACTGTAATTGAACTAATTAGCAAACCTAAATATATCGGACTGTGAAATGTCCTAAGAGGAAACGCATGCATTTAATTCAGGCAGGCCAGAAGCGGGAATTAAAAGATATCCCTAATAAAATCAAGGACCAGGAAAATGACCACCCCATCAAACTGAACCCGTACAAAAATTATACGTACACAGAGGACAGATGACATATCATAGAACGTTTATGGAAATGATAATCAGACACCCGCAAAAAACACAGCATACTTACTTGTTGATTGTTCCCTTGATACACAGTACAGTTCAAAAGTGTTTCAGAGACGGTCCAAGATGCTTTGTCCATCCCTCTGTTCCTGGACATCCTTTATATACCGTGTCACCTTCTTTCGAGAAGTGACACGGAACGCTAAAGAGTCACTTAGCGGTCATTAATGAAGCCATTTTAGTTATTGCCAGCTCCATTAATGAGGCTGGCCTTTGTGCAGAGGAGGGTCAGAGGCCTAGACGGTGCTGCAGCCTGCTTAGGATCTTGCTATTGCGAATCATTAGCGAAGGTCTTGTGGTCCGTGACCATGCATGTTAGAGAGGAGAGAAGGACAGAAGGTCAAAGGTGAATGAGATGGTTCTGAAACATAGTTCACTGGATTATGCAGTAGTAGGGCCAGAGATGGTGGCAGTATGTTATTGATAAACTGGTGCATTTCTGTACACACACACACACACACACACACACACACACACACACACACACACACACACACACACACACACACACACACACACACACACACACACACACACACACACACACACACACACACACACACACACACACACACACACACACACACACACACACACCCCCCCCCCAATGGTGGAGTGTTCTCTCATGTATATGTGTATATACTTTGTGTGTGTGCGTGTGTGTGTGCGCGCGCGCGCGTGTGTGTGTGTGTGTGTGTGTGTGTGTGTGTGTGTGTGTGTGTGTGTGTACATACAGTACATACTCTACATTCATACAGGTAAATACATATATACATACATACAACATAGGCTACAATATACTACCCATTTTTCAAGACTCATCTGCACAACATTGAATGGCAAATATAATACAACCACATGTTTTAGGATATTTCCATCGGAAAAGCATAGTCTTAAATATACACACACATAATATATATACTGATATATATTTTATATGGCACATGATACCAGAGCTTGGCTTAGTAGAGAATGGATATACATTTTGTAAACACATGCATGTCCCTTATGTTCATGTAACTCGCTGCCACATCCACACAGGACAGGAGGCACACCTGTGTGCGTCATGCTAGTGTCTTACGTATTCATAAAGTGACTAATTCTTGGCAAGGATGGATACACACATCTTGTCCAGGTCTTAGGTTAATTGACATAACAAGCCAATTAACAGAGATAAGGATTAGCCACAGCCGAGAAGAGACCGCTTCATTGTTTCAATGAGATGAGCTCAATTACTGAAGCTTCCGCTAACTTTAGGCCTGATCTATGCCCCCCCACCCTTGTAGCATGGCAGTGTCACAAGCCAAAGCATGAATAGTACATGAATTAGAATTTACAATAGACTATGTGATCTGACTTAGCCTAGCCTATCATCTGACAAAGATGTATCTGATGATATGTTCTTTAGGGTAACTTCTGGAGAGACAGCGAAATCCATTTGCGACTGTGACGGTTTTCCCTACTAAACCTAAACCTTAACCATAAACATAACCTCAGTAAAGCAAACCTATGCCAAAACTAATGCCTAACCCTAAACATAAACTCAGCAAAACCTATGCCTAAAACTAAAGCCTAACGCTAAACATAATCTCAACCGTTGGAGGACTTCCGTATTCTGTAACCACTGTAAAGCCTGGTGCTGAAAGTGTTTAATTTGTGTTCAATAGTAGTTACGTGTAATAGACTGTTCTCTCTCTCTTCAACAAGTATAGTGTATTATCTACTGTATATTTGTCTCATTATGCAGGGTTCCTTTTAAAAGGTGAAGCATGGTGGGGTAGGAAGAAGCTCTTTCTGCCCTCCGGTGGCTGTGTTCACACATGTCAGGTGTCATGTTAGGGTGAAATATTCTGTGGCTGGCATCTGTCAGTAGGCCACATGAAATAACACACTACATCAGAGGTTTTCAACCTTTTTCATAACAGGACCCACTATATTTCTGCATTTTAGCCACGGATCACCATTTGATGGCGAGTTCAGTCTCTCTGCCCCAAAACAAAGGACTTTTAAGTTTTGGTCCACAATTTAAGAGATAACTGGCAAAATATTTGTCAAAATGATACGGGTCCATTTGGTTTCATTTTATGATCTCAAGAGTTACAGATCTATAAAGATCCATTTGGTTACCAACTGTCCATTATTTAGCTTGGGACCACCTGTAATCCTCTCAGGGACCACATAGGCCTGCAACTACATAGTGTTTTCGAGTATCAGCTCCTTTTTTGATTAATTGAATAATTGAGATTTGATTGATAACTATTGATTGATATTTGTTTGATAACAATTTCAAGTGAAAACATTCTAATTGACATTTTATAATAAATGTAGTATTAGTGAACCACCTTATTGTATTTAAAATAAGTGAATGAGAAAATTATTATTACATTAATTTTATAAGCGGTTACATCATTTAGTTTGATGTGTTTTGCATCTGTATCACATAGTCAAGAGACGCCTACTAAAGGTTTTTGTTTACAATGGAATGTATTATGTTAAAAGGGATATTTCACTTACAAAAAACTCATGTGAACACCCCAGACAGTTTTTACATTACGTGATTCAGTATTTATATATTTGATGTTCGTTTTAGTTGCCCCATCCCCTTTCCTATACAAACCCATTATAACTTAAAACTCCATTTTAATAACTTAATCAAGCCAATCTTTTTTTCTGGTGACTGTTGTTGTCCTCCTAATACCGGCATGTGAGGGAGCTGTGGAATTTCATTTACTGTTTTCATTTATTGGTGGAGACTAAAGAATGAGACAATATTTTAAAAATACATGAAAAAAGTAAATGAAAAGGCACAGCCACTAACGTAGTAGGAGCTCAATATCAGTCGCCAGAAAAAAGACAGATGTTTTCGATTAATCTATTGTGGTTAAAATGGAGTATGCAGTTACAGCAGGGTAAAATAAATATCAATTGTCTAAACAATCAAGTAATGCAAAAAAAAAAATGACCATGTGAAATATAAAGTGAAATTTCTCTTCAAGATAATCTGCTTTTTCCTGAGCCATGTTAAGTCTCTCTCATGGAATATGATAAAACTCTTTAAACTGAGCAGTGGAAGTGCATGTCAAGACTGCAAGACTGTCACTCTGCCCTGGTGCCCTAAATAGATCTTAATAGATTTGAAATATGTGAATCCTACATAATGTTTACCATGTTTAATGTAATTAGTACTTGGAATATTCAAAACAGTTTTTAGTATTGTTATAAATGCTCTGAGCATTTGAAAAAACAAAATGCAAAAAGCATGCATGTCAATTGGTTATCATGGTCCAAAATACATCCTCCATAAATAAACACATTGCAGCAAAACAGTGGTGGCTCTTCTGGGTGATTGTTCACTATCTCTAGTTCTTCCCAAAGACATGTGTAAATCCCTTTTTCATAGAGAAATGTAGATGTGTATCTAGTGTTTCCTTATTTTTCTGCAGGAAAGCACATAGGCTTGTTGACTTCCTCTCCCCTCCCTTCCTTCCTTCTCTCCGAAGGTACTCATCTGAAAAATGAGAACAAAGTGATTGTTCCTGTTCTCTTTCTTAAGTCACTTCAAATGCTCTCCGCAGACAGACGGCTCATTGTCAGGAGAGGCGCACGGCCAACACAGGAGCGAGTACGCCGAGACAGCCACGCAGCTGCAGCACGCACAGCATCACAGGCAATACACTGTGCCACGTTGAACTGGTAGGTTACACTCACAAACACACAGGCGCAAACACATGCACGCACACACAATTGCATGGCACTGATTGGCATAAGGATAAGGAGGGGCTTCTGTTAAGTGCTTAGGTTGTAGTGGAATACGCCGTGAGGTGAGGAATGTGATGCCGGGGTCTTCTTAGTGCACAAAAGCCTCAGTTATGCTAGTGTGCCTGTGTTGTTGTACTAGTCAGTAAATAGCAGATTTACAAGCTCACCATGGGCTTGTATGTCTGCTATGCAGTGTTGCAGACAGTATATTCTATTGCAAAGCTGCCCCAAATATCATGGAAACGGGAGAATAACAGGCAAAACTTGACAAAATCTGCACAAATGGTAATTTTATGCAACATGCACAGCCGAGGCATTTATGTAGAAGTGTGTCTCGTCTATTCCAAGCAGATAGGTGCAGAAGCTAAACATGTTGTAAATGAGTTCTGCAAGTTGATATGAGTTGATTTCTCACATATCTCCAGGAGTGCTCGCGTCATTACCTTATGTTTGACCAATTAGTTATTTATTTACTTCATATCAAAACTGAAGAGAAATCACATTTCACAACTTTTAGTAAAATCTTTATCACTTTTATCCTCACCTTCATTGTCTTTCCTACTCCTTGTCATCTTTAGCAGTATCATTTATAGATAAATCATGTTTGAATAGTGTTCACTTACTGTGGTCTTGAACAGTGGTGGGTTCTCACAAAAGAGAAAAAAAAAACTAATATTTGCAGCAATAGAATAGAATTGAATGCGTTGTTGGTTGTAGTGCAGAAGTGGTACAGTTCCCTGTTTATCTGTCACTCTATCACTGATCATTATGCATCATTCATTAATGACTTCCCTATGCCTTTCTACAGTACATCATATATGTATACCTGTATACAACACCAACATCTTGCTTTTCTATTCAGTACTATATGACTAACTGCCATTTACTGTAACCACATTATTATTAATAATGTGTTATTGTAACTATCATCACTATCAATATCATCATCATTGTTATTGTTATCATCATCATTTTCAAATGTTCAAGAAAGCTAGTTATTTATTTAGATAAAACAGCTGATCTACAGTACAAGCCTGCATTGCAACACAACCTTGCAAACATGCAACCGTAATATCAATGCTCACATGCCATTCGGATTCAAAGCCCAGTCAAAATTGTTTTGTAGATTCAGCTATGGCTGCCCTAGTGTAGCATTTAGAGCACATGCATTGTGCGGATGGGCATGGGTTCGAACGCTGCCTCATTTCTTACACAGGTTGCTAATGGCACATGAAATGCAATGAAATCTGAGCAAAGTCTCCGGAGGAGTCATTTCAGATACCTGTCCTTGACGGGAGTCTCAAGACGTAAAAAGGGATGATAAAAGTCAATCAAAAATCAAAGTTCGGATTTTTATAAATGATTTCTTTGGGGGGGGGGGGGGGGGGGGGGCGTTTAAGAGGTTAAGTGGTTAACACATGTACACTCAAAGGATCAGAATCCTTTTGATCCTTCAGATCCTACAGTACAGATATGTACTATATGAATTTGTGCCAATACAAAATGATCAAGGTATAAGCATTCAGGTAGCATCCTCAGTGGAGGTCAAAAAGTGGAAGTGTCATGTGCAGTTATCGGAGTAAAAACAAAAGTCAAACAGAGCCGAGAGGAAGAGAGAGGGAGAAGCGAAAAGTGTGCGTGAGGTGGAGGTGAGCGACGTGTCACAGCTAACTTCCTGATTTCAGGAAAGGAGGTAGGATGAAAGAGATGGTAGAGAAAGAGAGAAGTGATACTGTAGGTTTCAGGTTGTACACTGAAAGGGGTGGCTGTGCTGCACACACTGTAAAAAAAAAAAACAGTGTTCATTTGATAAATGCAATTGGGGCCCAGGTTTGACTAACATTGCCATATGAATCACCTTGAATCACCTAATTCCAACAGAGGATGGAGACAGACAGGACTGGTTTCTCTCCACCGAGGAGCCCTCCTCCACGAGAAGAGCGGAGGCCAGTGTCTCAGCACAACTTCTACCTAAGCCCACCTCCACTCTACATCAAGGCCCCCAAATTCTCACCTCCGCCATACCCCGGCATATCTCCCGCCAGAGAGGCCTACTGCAGTGCATTCAGCCCCCCCGCCACTCTGCGCGGCGTTAGCCCCAAGAGCGAAGATTACACCCAGAGGGAGGGTTCCCAAAAGCGTAAAAGAACACCTCTGAAAATGGACGCGGAAGAAGGAGACGAGTCTCCCAACGGGGGTGCAGGTGAGAGGGGGGACGAAAGCACCGGGAACAGGACGGTGGATCTCTCTCATATCCGCTTCTCTTTTCCCAACCGTCCCGCTCTATCTCCGTCCCCAAAACCCATCCCGGGCATGATCGACCTCAGCAGACTGCAGCTGTATCCCAGAACTCTGTCCAGGAGCGACCCACCCGGTATGTCCATACCTGTGCAGGTGAAGCAGGAGCCGCTCAGTCCCTCCCCCGCGTGGCCACCGTCCCCTCTGCTCCTCCACCCTCCGCCTCCATACTTTACCTCCCTCCACCCCAACCTGCTCCCGTACCCCTTTTTCATGCCCGGGCCCATCATGCACCTTCCGCCCGGAGCGTTCTACCCCAGGGAGGCCCTCCGGCCTGCCCGCCGCTGCCCGGAGGGAGCTCCCCGCTCCGGTGGGATGAGCGGAGCCGAGAAGCTGGGCCTCAGCGTTCACGTGGACGACAGCTACTACGTGGACGTGGGCGGCGACCAGAAGCGCTGGAAGTGCCGCATGTGCGAGAAGTCGTACACCTCCAAGTACAACCTGGTGACGCACATCCTGGGCCACAGTGGGATCAAACCACACGGTTAGTATAAGAAATCTATGGAAAATACAGGAGCAACCTCAAACTAAGGAACAAACAAAAACTCTTCCCATCCAAGCTACATCCTGAATCCATTCCAAGCATTATTTATGTGTGTTGACAAAAGTAATGAGGTCAGCACATTTGGGCACATTTTGGATATGGATAGCCTTAGTTTTTTGGGGGGCAAAAATAGTGCTTTGAATGGATTCAGTCATGAAAACGACCTAGTTTGACATGTCACTTGACTTACTAGCACAATGAAGCACAATGAAATTTAGACAACATTTGCTTTGGGTTGGGATGTCAATGGTGGCCATACCCTGAACAGTTCCCCTCATACAATAACAGGCAACTGTTATTCAGGATATACTGATACAAGATACAAAATGAGATTCTTTTGCAATTAGTTTGAGGATCAAATTGCATTATTACTGCACCAGGTTGCCACCTGTGCGGGAAGCTGTTCAAGCAGCTGAGCCACCTGCACACACACCTGCTCACCCACCAGGGCATGCGTCCGCACAAGTGTCAGGTGTGTCACAAGGCCTTCACCCAGACCAGCCACCTCAAGAGACACATGATGCAGCACAGCGACGTCAAGCCATACAGGTACAAGACTAATATTATGACACAACATATTGTCTCATACTGTTTAGAAAAAGGGGTTTTCAGCAGGTGGTCTGGGGACCACCAGTGGTCCCTGAGAGGGTTCCAGGTGGTCCCCAGCTAAGTTGGTTAACCAGATGTAACTCTTGAGAGCCTAAAAACGAAACAAAGGGACCCGCAATGGTCCGTTTCGTTAGAGAGTTAAAATAGTCATCATGTAAATTAGCCCAAGTCTACACACAACTAGAAGATGGACAAAAGGACAAAATCTTTAATTTTGGGGGTCTGTGGGGCTAAAATGTCCTCAAATGGTGGTCCGTGGCTCAATAAATGGTGGGCCCTGGGATCAAAAAGGTTGAAAACCCCTGGTTTAGAAAACAAACATTTTTGTTCTCACTTCTCTTGATCTATTATTAAGGGATCAAGCAGTCCACGAAGTGGACTTGATCCCTTCTTGTTTCTGTCTCTTTTTTCCTTCTCCTTCTCCTTCTTCCGCCAGAAATAGCTGTTCTGGCTGAACCGTGCAGTCGGTTTTCGCGAAAATTGGTAATCTGGTAGAGGGTGATGCCAAACGGTGATGATGCGAAGCCTGTGACCACTGGTCAAATGGTGGCGCTATAGCACTCAACTGAAATTGCAAACTTTAAACACTCATAACTCATGAACTGCTCGACTCTCAGAAATGTAACTTATATTCACTTATGCGTCTGCTTATGTCAAACAACTTTTGTATTCTGACTTTTGACCTCTGACCTTTAGATGAGCCGCCATCTTTAATCATATGTAAAACAGTTAAAATGTCTCTTCTCCTACAATCTTTGATCAAAATGCATAACAATGACCTACATATGAACTTTGAAGCCATACAAACATGAAATGAGTGTGAATTTTGTTTTCAGTGAAAAAAATGATGTTTTTACGAGCCAATGAAAATTGCTTGTTTGTGAAAATTCTTCTATTATCCCTAATCTACACATGCAAAGTAATCTGTTTATGAGATTTTACAGTTTGGTAGAGGGGGATGCCAAATAACACTAAAACCAGTCTTGCTCCAATCGCTCAAATGGGGGCGCTATAGCAATTCTTTGAAACTGAAACATTTGAACAAGCATAACTCAGGCTTCGTTTGGCTTAAAATCATGGGACTTGTTTCTACACGTTCCTTGATTCATGTGGAACACATCTGTAATTTCGACTGGTAAGCTCCACCCCCAGAGTGTCTGCCATTTTAAGCAGTTTGAAAAATGCTCATGCCTGATTTTATGCCTGGATTTTTGATCAATTTGCATGACACCTGCTACATGAGAACTTTGGCCCCATCCGGACAAAACTTCAGAAGCAAATTTGTTTTCATCAAAAAATGACGTTTTTATAAGCCAATGAAAGTTGCTCGTTTGTGAAGAGTCTTCTTCTGCTTGTTTCTCTCTGGCAACACTGGAGCAAGTACATTGTGCCAGATTGTGTGAGAGGAATAAGCATGTGGAACTTGTTTCCATTTGTCACTTTGACCACTAAGCTCCACCCTCGGACTGCTGAATTGTGCATATTGTTCATATTGCTTACTGCTTGGTGGCGTGTTGTTGGGTTGTTTCATTGATGACAACAACTAAGCAAATCATTGTGCCTGGATAGCTCAGTCGGTAGGGTGCCTGACTTCGGAACACAAGATTGAGGGTTCAAGTCCCACTGCTGACAATACAAAGTCTGAGTCTCCAAAAACCCTGCTGTGTTTCCACAATCACATGATGTATTTCTTCCATGTTTCTATGGCTTATTTGTGCATATTTAAGGAGCGGTAGTGGCTCAGAGGTAGAGTAACCGGATGGTAACCACAAGGTTGCCGGTTCGATCCCGGGCTCCTGCAGAGTTAGTGTCGATGTGTCCCTGTCCCACTGCCATCAGTGTATGAATGTGTGTGTGAATGGGTGAATGTGATGCACAATCTATGTAAAGCGCCTTGGATAAAGGCGCTATATAAATGCACCATTTACCATTTACCAAGCAGTCCACTGAATGTGTGTGTTGTTTCCAGTACGTCTTGTGTCTGTTGGGTAGCCTCATTGGTAGAGCGCATGACTTGGAAATGAGAGTTCCTGGGTTCAAATCCCGGCACGGACACCTAGTAATATGAGTCAATCATGCACAATCTCATGTGGTCTTCTACATCTAAGTTCATGGTTCTATGTGTAACCCAGGGTAAAACTCAATGTAATGGTGGTTGTCACCATTCGGCCATGTTGTGTTTTGTCACTATTCGGCCATGTTGTCACTAATGACAGTTCACAGCTCAGTTCACCACTCACTCACAGCTCACCAATCATTTACTCATTCAGCAACTCAGTGGCCTTGTGGTTAGAGTGTCCGCCCTGAGACTGGGAGGCCGGGGTTCGATTCCCGGCCGGGTCATACCAAAGGCTCTAAAAACGGGTGGCGTGTTGTTGGGTTGTTTCATTGATGACAACAACTAAGCAAATCATTGTGCCTGGATAGCTCAGTCGGTAGGGTGCCCGACTTCGGAACACAAGATTGAGGGTTCAAGTCCCACTGCTGACAATACAAAGTCTGAGTCTCCAAAAACCCTGCTGTGTTTCCACAATCACATGATGTATTTCTTCCATGTTTCTATGGCTTATTTTTGCATATTTAAGGAGCGGTAGTGGCTCAGAGGTAGAGTAACCGGATGGTAACCACAAGGTTGCCGGTTCGATCCCGGGCTCCTGCAGAGTTAGTGTCGATGTGTCCCTGTCCCACTGCCATCAGTGTATGAATGTGTGTGTGAATGGGTGAATGTGATGCACAATCTATGTAAAGCGCCTTGGATAAAGGCGCTATATAAATGCACCATTTACCATTTACCAAGCAGTCCACTGAATGTGTGTGTTGTTTCCAGTACGTCTTGTGTCTGTTGGGTAGCCTCATTGGTAGAGCGCATGACTTGGAAATGAGAGTTCCTGGGTTCAAATCCCGGCACGGACACCTAGTAATATGAGTCAATCATGCACAATCTCATGTGGTCTTCTACATCTAAGTTCATGGTTCTATGTGTAACCCAGGGTAAAACTCAATGTAATGGTGGTTGTCACCATTCGGCCATGTTGTCACTAATGACAGTTCACAGCTCAGTTCACCACTCACTCACAGCTCACCAATCATTTACTCATTCAGCAACTCAGTGGCCTTGTGGTTAGAGTGTCCGCCCTGAGACTGGGAGGCCGGGGTTCGATTCCCGGCCGGGTCATACCAAAGGCTCTAAAAACGGGATCCAATGCCTCCCTGCTTGGCACTCAGCATCAAGGGTTGGATTGGGGGTAAGACCCTGTGTCATACTAGCGTCATGTCCAGAGGGTGTACTTGTACATCAAGCTGCCTCATGCTACAGAAACAGGAGATAGGCACCTGCCCTATGGGCCTCATGGCTGGGCAAGGCTGTTTGACTGTCACTATTCGGCCATGTTGTCACTAATGACAGTTCATAGCTCAGTTCACCACTCACTCACAGCTCACCAATCATTCACTCAGTCACACCAGATTGTGAGTCAGTCAGGGCAGGAATCAAAAACCCTGCCCTGCTCCCATAATTACCTGATGTATTTCTGAAGTTCAGGCTCCCATGTTTCTATGGCTTATTTGTGCGTATTGTTCTTACTCCTTATTGCTGCTTGCTTGATCCCGTTTTATTGCTGCTTGCAGCTATATTTTATCTTCTGTTCTCCTTTCATCTATTCCCTTCTCCTTTTTACTCTTTTCTTCTCTTCTCTTCTCTTCTCTTCTCTTCTCTTCTCTTCTCTTCTCTTCTCTTCTCTTCTCTTCTCTTCTCTTCTCTTCTCTTCTCTTCCTGTTTTCACGTTGCTGCTCTCCTTTTTCGTGTGCCTTATCTCCTTTCCTCTGCCCTCTCCACCTTTAACCCTTTTCTCTTCCAGCTGTAGTGTGTGCGGTCGGGGCTTCGCGTACCCCAGTGAGCTTCGTGCTCATGAGCTGAAGCACGAGAAAGGCCAGGAGAATGTTTGTGTTGAGTGCGGTCTGGACTTCCCCACGCTGGCCCAGCTTAAGAGGCACCTGACCGCCCACCGTGGTCCCACCCTGTACAGGTAAGAGCCGGAAGATGGGCTATGCTTTTGCACGATACATGTCTGAGTTGTGAATAGACAAATGACCTGTACGTGTGGAGTCACAAATCTGCACTGATTTTAAGCATAGATTCAAGAATGAGCATGTGCAAATAAAATAGGACAGGGCAACTTGTAAAGTTGGGTCAATCGTCCAAAATTGTACTTAACTACAAAACACGCTTGTCCCAGGACAAATCCAGTGACCTCGGAGCGGTCGCCACCAGGTGTTACCAGGTGTTACACATACTCTACAGGCCAACAACACGCAACCATAGTCCATCCCGCTCAGTGATTGATGACAAACCCCCCTCATCACTAGATGAAGGCTTTGTCATCCAAGGCCCAATCTAAAACTATGGATTTTTGACCCCTGCGGTTCACTGAGGGCATAGATGCACTAATTACCGGTATATGGTCAGGACACAGTAGGGAGGGTTATAAAAAAAAAATGAATTAACCAAAATCACCGAATATACTGTACCATTAAGTACTGTACTTAAAGGAGAATTCCACACCAAAAGTTTTGTTTAATCTTTATTTTTATTTTTTAGAAAAATGTGGTCCAGGTGCAGCTGCATTAAGGAGTGTGAAAACACTCCTTAATGCCTGTTTCCCCTACCCCAAAATAGGCTTATAATGGGGCTAACGGGTGTTGTTCAAGTTCACCTATATACATCGCTCCAAAATGCAATTTTCTGCTATATATTGTCTCTCCACCATGTCAGTAGTGTGTTAACACTCACACTTTCACTTTCACTTTTGGTTCCGCAGTGATTCAGCTGTCTCAAAAGGTGGGGGTGTGGCACATGGTTTATGGCTGAACCACTGCTGAAACAAAAGTGAAAGTGAAAGTGTGAGTGTCAACACTCTACTGACATGGTGGAGAGACAATATAGCAAAAACTTGCATTTTGGAGCGATGTATATAGATGAACTTGAACAACACCCCTTAGCCCCATTATAAGCTTATTTTGGAATAGGGGAAAACAGCCATTAAGGAGTGTTTTCACAAAATAACACCTGGACCATTTTTTTCTAAAAAATGAACTGCAAATATAAAAAAAACTTTTGGTGTGGAATTCTCCTTTAAAGTACAATTTTGAGATACATTGCCTAAAACTTTATTCCTAAACGTAAAACTCATTAAAACTATGCCTAAGCATAACCTTATTCCTAATCTTAAACTCAGTAACACGCATAATAATATTACAACAAGGGCTCCTCGGGGTGAGTGTGTTTTAGACCAGTGGTTTTAAACCAGTGGTCCGGGGGCCACCAGTGGTCCTTGAGAGGGTTCCAGGTGGTCCCCAGGCTTAATGATGGACAGTTGGTTAACCAGATGTAGCTCTTTGAGAGTGTAAAAATGATACCAAACCAAATGGACCCTTGAGGGTCCATTTGGTTTTATTTTACACTCTCAAGAGTTAAAATATTCATCATCTGAATTAGCTCGAGTATAGACTATTAGGGAATGTAGAACAATGGTAATTTTGATCTATTGTTTGCCTGTTTTGTTTCCAAAATCCAGCCTGGAATTGTGGACACAAGCAAAAGAAATCTTTAACTTTGGGTCTGTGGGGTGAAAGGTCCTCAAACTGTGATCCGTGGCTCAAATGCTGAATAAATAGTGGGCCCTGGTATCAAAAAGGTTGAAAACCACTGTTTTAGACGGTGTATGCAGTGTCCTTTCCATCAATGAGTTGAAGGCTGCTGTTCCTGCAGGTGTGGGGAGTGCCAGAAGACCTTCCAGTACCCCAGCCAGCTCCAGAACCACATGATGAAACACAAAGACATCAGGCCCTTCATCTGCACCGAGTGTGGCATGGAGTTCATCCAGTCACACCACTTAAAGCAGCACACGCTCACACATAAGGTGAGCTCCCACGTCGTGAGGAATGGCAATTTGTCCTAGAAAATGCTGCTATGACGGGGAAAAGGGGACTATTCAGGACGCCGGGCACTACCCTGAGGTGTTGTTACTGTATAGGCTGCAGTTGTCCTTTTAATGCTCATTCACATTCTGGCTGATTATCAGCCGCTGGCAGAAAACAACTGAAAGATTCAGGACACTAGTCAGACATGTCAAATGCACCATTCCAAACCATTACTTGGAGTCCAGACAAGTACTTTTCCCTCATCTATTTTTATTTTTATTTTTTTGCAAAAGCGGATGCATAACGCAGTGCTTGCTTCTCAAACTATTTCATGTCAAGGACCCCAAATTGAACAGCGATTCTCAACCGTTTCAATTTCAAGGACCCCCAGCTTGATATGCAGTAGGCCACAGACCCCCCCCCCCCATCCCTTGATACAATTTATATCTCTTGGGTCCCAATCTATACTTTAGTATCATCATTGTTCATTTAACTCTGTGAGTGTACAAATGGAATATGAGTTCCACATGATTCCATTTGCACGCACTCTGAGTTACAGACACATAACTATAATTTTGGCCGGGCAGGGACCCTCCCCCTAAACGCCCCCCTCCTCAAGGAGCGCTTTGAGAACCACTGGCATCATAACGCACTGCCGCCTGTCCTCCGCTCTCTCTTTCTCTGTCAGGGAGTGAAGGAGCACAAGTGTCGCATCTGCGGCCGCGAGTTCACACTGCTGGCCAACATGAAGCGCCACGTGCTGATACACACCAACATCAGAGCCTACCAGTGCCACATGTGCTTCAAGAGCTTTGTCCAAAAACAAACCCTCAAGGCCCACATGATCGTCCATTCAGACATCAAACCGTATAAGTGCAAGGTGGGTCACGGCCACACGGGGCTGCATTAGTGTTGTTGCATGCCAAATTAACCCAAAATGCCTGGCCTGCGAAAACCCCTGTAGTGCTAATATAGGACTCCAGCTATTAATTATCATTTGGGCAATTCTTATAGTGATTGTGTTTTTCCATTCAATTGATTTTTTCTTAAACATTATTACAGTATTTACACCAAATATTTTACAATCAACTAAATCAATTAGTTTGAATCTACTTAAGTCCTATTGTCCTACTTTGCTGTACATTGATTTCAGGAAATTTCAATAAAAATCTTCAAAAAATCAATTAGTTGAATTAATGGTTGTACCCTACAGTAATCTAACAATATGAAACACACAAATGTCCGTTTGATGACACGTGGCTAAAATATAGACTGTGAGCTTGTAGTAGATGTGGTTGATCACCAGAAGAGGTTATTATAAAAGGGTTTCTCTCCACTGTTTTGGATGCGTCTGCGTGACCTTGGAGCACGCTAGGACGACTGCAGTGATGACCAGATAGACAGAGAGAGAGAGAGGCTTTTGGCAGTGGAAGCCTCCTTGTCCATAGGAAGGATATCGCTGCACAAACTGCCTCTCTCTAACAATGGCCTCCCAGCCTCCCCGGAGAACAGGGGCCCACAAATAGATTTCATCTCGCTTTCTCTGCTGCTGGAGGGAAGCTTCCTGTTTTCTCACGGTCCTCTTGGACAGTTTACAGTCCCTCTCTCCTCCTGAAGGAAAGGACCACCCTAATAAAAAAGAATGCAGAGGAAGGACAGCGCAGGAGCTGCCCTTCCCTGTTCTCCTCCAGCCCCTGTCTCGCTGTGGCTTCCTCTCTCTTGTGCATGCCTGTGTGCGTGTGTGTATGAGAGAGAGAGAGAGAGAGAGAGAGAGAGATGGGGAGAAGCAAAAGAGAGAGCTAGAGGAAGACAGGGAGAAAAGAGAGGGCGTGTTTGTGTATCTGAATGAGTGCCTGCACATTCATTCATGATTACGTATTGTTGTACTTGACTTTGCTGAGAAAATCAGTCTTCTGTAGTTGTTGGGCAGAAGGGGAAGTTTAATAAAATGAGCTTTGTTGAGCTCTATTGTTTTGTAGGCTTTAAATAGTGTTTACTACAGAATGGAATGTTACTGGTGTTTCAAAGAATGCAAATCCAATCATCCAAGAACTTGGACAGCCACCCTTATTGTTGTCCAAATGCTGTGATTCAATTGACAATCAGCAGATGATGTGTACAGATGTGGATGTTTACTTTGTACACACATACGGGTGGTGTCTCATTTGCTTCACTTTCTTGCATGTGCATCTCCGGTGAAAATATATTTATACATAAGAAGCATGTTGATTACTGTGTGCATGGGGGGGGGGGGGCACTGTCCTGCGTTCCCTTCTCGGCAGCAGTTATTGGGATTGTGTCTCCTGTGTCTTTCAGCTCTGTGGCAAGGAGTTCAACAGGATGCATAACCTAATGGGCCACATGCACCTCCACTCAGACAGCAAGCCCTTCAAATGCCTCTACTGTCCAAGCAAGTTCACCCTGAAAGGAAACCTCACCAGACACATGAAGGTCAAGCATGGCATAATGGACAGAGGGCTGGACGCAAGATGTAAGGATTCTCTTTTGATCAAATTGAGCACTGATATCTTGTCTGATATCTTGTTTCCACAACACCCTGGCCTGCCAAAAACAAAGTGGCATTCTTCTAATGCTAATCAATCACCGCTATGTCTGTTTGTTTGTTTCTATTTCATTCCAGTTTTCAGGCGAAGAGGACGGTTCTGCCTGGCCGGCCCGCTGGGCCTCTTAACCCGATTCAGCCAGGAGGAGCCCTTCGACCTTTCCCAGAAGCCCCCGGGTCTGCCCGGCCTCCGTCTCTCCCAGTCGGATGGCGAGAGTGTTCCCGGAAGCTCGTGTCACGACGAGGAAGACGAGGAGAGTTTTTACAGGAGGAGCCAGTACAGCCCGGAGGTGGACCAGCGCGGCCAATACATGGCAGAACTGGAGCAAGGAGGTGAGGGCTACCCGCCTGAAATGAAGGCAGGAGAAACACAAAACCACATCTACCGGCATCATGAGGAAGGTGACCTACAGGAGCGCCACAATGCCTGTCGGGCATCTGAGACCGAGTCAGAAGAGCAAGGCGAGCACTACGTAAATTCTGCACCTGACAAGCTGCGCCAGCTCCATCAGTCGGAGGAGACACCTAAGCGGTCCTATGAGTCCGACGCAGAGCTAGGCGACCAGACGTACCAGCGCGAGTTAAGCACCGGCAGACAGTTGTACCACAGCTATCACTCAGATTCAGAACTGGGAGAGCAGACTTACCAGCAGGAGCAGCGTATGGACCCAGGGCAAGGCGATCAGGAGAGGGAGAGCTACGGTGTCAGCATGGAGCACCCTGAAGCAGAAGGGAAACAGAGCCGGTTAGATGCAGGTGAGAGAGGCGGTCAATCACTGTCAGGCCATCTATTCTGTACTAGTGAGCCCCAGGATGAGGACAAGGAAGAGGATGAGGAAGAAGATGCAGGGATTGGAGAATGCTGAATATACACAGTATACAGTATATAGGGAGGAAAGTGTAAAGATTATCTTGGTCAGTTAAGGAAAATCTTTCTGAAGGATGTGACAACATCAACAGAATATGCTGTATATTTTTATTAAGAGGTGTATGCATTCCATTGGCAACATGGAAGGGTCAAAGTAATGCAGTTTAACATGAAATTCGATGATAAGATGCTGTGAAATTTATTGTATTGTACATAATGAATATGAATAATTACATTACAAATGGCAAATGCTGACATAATGTTGATGTACAGTATGTTGTGGTTTATTGTGTTATAGTTGTAAATGTACTGTAGCAATTTTAAAAATACAAAAAGTAATTTAGATTTTTCAAAATTATTCACAACTTCATATATATATATATATATATATATATTTTCAATCTACATCTTGTTCAAATTGTCATTTTTATTTTGTAATACAACATCTTAAGCTAGAAGATCTGTTTACTAATACTGATCACTGATATCTGTTAATTTCGCTATTCCTCTATGGGACTTCTTAGCCTAAATGTTTTGGGGGGTACCAGCAATATTTTTTTAATAAATAAAATAAAATTCTGAGCCTATTTATGGAATAAACTGTGATTTTTAAAGAATGAGCCTCTGTCTTATTCTCTCTACCGTCTAATGCATTACAATAAAGAAGATATACTGTGGGTATACGCCTGCATAATGACATGTCTATTACAATATGTGTGCTGCAGAATTTAGAAGGACAATATGGCACAATGAACCCGCAGTGAAGAGCCACAGTAGGCTGTTTTCTTTTTAACTTTGCTTAAGTCAAAATGTTATTGGGTCAATTTTCCATTTCTTCTTTCTTGAAAACATTAAAATATGACATAGCTTGTCATGCTTTGAGGCTAACAAATGACATATTACAAATTAATTACTGTACACATTGCACATGAATCGGTAATTAAATAAATCATGAAAACTAGTCTCTACCATTTACAATTTAGGCATTTAGCATACACTCTTAATCCAGAGCGACTAACACACATCATATACATACAGATTAGTTGAATTTGCAGATTACAATTTTGCAATTAAACATCATTTTCAATTTACTTTACAATTTACAGTTTAAGCACTAAAACAAAGGTAATACTATTGACATCCCATATAGGTAACTGCTATCTATAATACCTAGGTCAGTACTGCAAGTGCTATGGGCTGATATGTACTGCAAGTGCTGTGGGCTGAGATTGGAGTCTGAAGAGGTGTGTTTTCAGACTGCAGCAGATGAGTCTGCGGTTCTGATTGCAGTGGGAAGTGTATTCCATAGTTTTATGACCAGGAGTGAGAAGCGTTGGGTCAAGTGGAGTGTTGGACACTCAGCAGACCCTGTGTGTGCTGATCAGCGTGCACGGCAGGGCTTGTATGGTGCTATGATGCTAGCAAGATATGGTTGATTTGAATGCAAGCATGAGAGTTTTGAACTCTGTGTGCACAGTGACCAGGAGAATTTTGGCTGGTTGAACACCAGATGGGCTGCAGCTTTTTGGTTGTTTTGATATGAGTGTTGTCTCTGCACTGGACATGTTACAATGGCCAAACAGAAATACTGTATTACAGTACTGAATTACAGCTATTAAGATATTAAGTAACTAACCAACATTGTTTACGTAATGGTCTTTCTTGATCATTTTAAAGAGTGAGAAGCATGAAGTATGATTCTGTTAAATTATAAAATCAAGCGGAAGGTTAAGGATAATATAGTGGAACTGTGAAGTAGGTTGCAGTTTGTCAAAATGTGCCTCAACACATAAACATCCTTCTAATAATGATTCATACAGAACTTATTCTGTTGTCCAAACTACAGTATAGTGTACTATAACAGACAGTATCCACCTGCAGCATTCTCTGAAATCCAATCCACCATTATTACAGAGCCAGAGACTGTGTCGCTGTGAAGTTCAAAGACTGGCCTTTCTTATTTACTGTTTTTACCAAAGAGAGGAAAGGGAAGAGAAAACACCTCTCTCTCTGCCTCTTCTCTCTTTCAGGTTGTGATCAAACAGACGAGAAGAACACAGTGGGAGTCCCAGACAAAAGGCTTCCATGTGTCTATGTGACTGTGTCTGCGTAGAAAGCACATTGATCACCAAAGCAGTGTGCACACACACGCGCGTGTGTGTCCGCAAATCTAATGGTTTAGATAACATTAAGCGTGTCAGTGTTTAGATTATAAACAGAAGAACATGTTTAATTGCTGGTATCACTTTTTAAACACTAAACACAATTTTTCCTGTGTTTAGGTATACAAACATCCTACAAACAATTAGTCACATGTACCAGGATTTTACAGTGCGTGTGTGTATGCGTGTGTGCGCATGTGTGTTTGTGTGTTGTTATCTTCAAATCACTCTAGATGTTTTCAAATTTGCCCATCCATATAGCAAAATGATGAAGAATAAATATCACTTAAAGATGGAGTGTTATGATTTTCCACCCTAAAACATACAAAAAAGTATATTATAAAGGAGCGGAGTTAGGAGAGGGACTGTTTGTGTGTGTGTCAATATATTGTTTTGTTCAGTGGCACGTTTGACTGGAAAGTTTTTAGCCCCCAGAAATCTTAAATACAAAGGGAAGACATCACTGTTCATAAAAAACACACCAAGGGTTCTGTGATTGTACAGTAAGTATTGTCACCACCTAAACATGCACAAAAAATGGAAAAGTGTATGGTGTGAAAAGTCCATACGACAACGATAACAAAAACAGCAAGTCAGAGCAGCGAACAATATAGTTGCTTTTGGGGCGATTTGATCAATGATAGAAACACTCTCGTGTTCAGCATATTTACAGAACATTATGGTTAGTGTGGATGCTCACATCATCAATTCAACATCAGTATTATAGTACAGTTATCTATAGTGCTATTATTTTGTGTGGTTAATTACTCTGACAAAAGTAGGTCAGATATGTCAATAGGTCCTACGGCATGCTTTACTATTTTTGCTAACTTAAATCCATCCCACAGTGCTACTTGGTCCACTAGCTATTTTCTCCTATTATGAGATTCTCTTGTGTTGTACATACAATTATGCAGGCTATGCAAATGTTCATAAGTTAATAAGTTATGATTTGTTATAATTTGCCCATTTTTTATTCACAAAGCCTCAAAGCCAAATATAAAGGTGATTTCTAAATATATTCCAACATGCCAAAAAACACAGAAACAAATGTTATCACAATTGCTTGCACAACAATTCATTTCATATAGCAATGAGACTCGGAGCATTTCACGTAAACGTTACGCAACTTATTTTCAGGTAAGTTGCAGAACACCAGCTTCTCCATTTCTACCAAGGGGGACCACCACCTTACCCTGAGGATGAAACTGCAAATGTTTTGAGGAAGTTCTCACATCCTCCTCTCCTTTCCTTCTCCTCACCTTCACATTTCAATCCCAACCACTGGCTCATCATGCAGTGGAAACTGTGCAGCCTCTGACCTAGAATCAGCTCATCTCTATCATATTGTATCCTTGCTGCCGGGTCAAACACAAAAAACTGATCTCAGATCTGCCCTTTGTTTTCAGGCCGGTATGGAAGTTTTCGTGTTCTGGTGAACTGAAACTTTTAAACCCATGACAGGATAAACGGATTGTATGCACAGCACACAGACAAACACGCGGACACAGACACTCCCCACACACGCACACAAGCACATACATTTGTGTACTGTACACGTGCAGGCACGCACACACAAACATACGTTGTATGTACAGGTATGTGAAACAGGGGAAGGTAAAGTTTGGTCTGATGGGAAAATGTCTAATGTCATTAAAAGGTGATGTTCTGCTTTCTGATAAGAAGTTAGTGTATAGGCCTATATGTGTTCATAGGGAGATGGGATCAATGACACAGTTTAGACATGAATAGTAAATGATACGGTCAATATGGCACATTTTATGGTCTCTTTGAAATTGAGGGGTATAAATCAATTGTGAACAGTATGCAGGGAATTTCAGACTTTTCAGAGTAAGAACGAAAAAATAGAAACATCAGTTAGTTCTTGTTGTAGGCCTACTACCACCTGAATAGAGAGGGTTTTTTAAATTGTCTGCGCTGCTACCTTCTGCAACTCAACACGATCCAACTAGACCAGGGGTTTTCAACAGGTGGTCCGGGGACCACCAGTGGTCCTTGAGAGGGTTCCAGGTGGTCCCCAGCTAAGTTGGTTAACCAGATGTAACTCTTGAGAACGTAAAAATGAAACCAAATGGACCCTTGCGGGTCCATTTGGTTTCATTTTTACACTCTCAAGAGTTAAAATATTCATCATCTGAATTAGCCATTTTGGAATGTATGTTTTGCTTGTTTTGTTTCCCAAATCCAGCCTGGAATTGTGGACAAAAGCAAAATAAATCTTTAGATTTGGGGTCTGTGGGGCTAAAATATCCTCCAATGGTGGTCCGTGGCTCAAATCCTGAATAAATGGTGGTCCCTGGGATGAAAAAGGTTGAAAACCCCTGAACTAGACTACAAGTGAAAGTAGGACATGCCAAATGTTAAAGTAGGTAGGCCTAGTACGTAGGCAGTAATATAAGAAGTACCGTAGTGCTGCTCTCTGAATTAAGTGATATGCAATTACTAATAATTGACCACAATGTTGATATTCAATACATTATATCCAATGCTAAACTTCTCTAAACTCTATTAATTCGGAAACAGGAGTAACTCAAGTTAATAAGGAAGCAAAGATGGGACAAATATTTTATTTTTCTATCTACCTATCTCTCTCTCTCTCTCCACTAGTTCCAGTTGACGTAGGCACGTGGCCCTCAGGTAATTTTCACTTCCTGTTTTGGTAGTCAGACAGGCAGTGAACTAAACGGTGCAAACAATTCTTCTTGCAATTGTTCAACAACAGAGTCCCACCCAGTCCCAGACTCAACCTGTCACCTTATTTGGCCCTTTGACAAGAAGTCTACTTGCAGGACCTATATTACAGCCAAAGTATCTCCCTTAAACAACAAAACAAAAACAGCTGACATACATTAAAACACAGAGAGCATTTCAATAGGACAAATAGGCCTATTAATATAAATGCACCAACTCTTGCAAGTCTCTGTCTGTCTGTATATGTACTATTGTAATCCATATAAGTCAACAAATGTTTGGCTTACCAATTTCAAATTTGACACAACACGTTCCACCAAACTACAGGGAGTGCATTGCCCAGTGTGGAGTGGGTCAGAACTATGGTTGTCCAGAACCGCTGCAAAAAGGCCTCTGCCGCAGGGCTCTGGAGAGGGCCTCTGCCCAGTGTCCAGTTATGTTCCAACTGTTGGACAGTTCCAGCTTTCATGTTCTGACATCATTCTGATGTCTGTAATGACTTCATATTTGGCATACTAAACCAAGAACTCCATAATATGTAATTATTTCTTGTGCATGCTCAAATATGGCGTCCAAACATCAAAATTATGTCAAAAATATGGGCATAAAAGGCAATGGGGCATTGTCTCCAATACAATCATGGGCACCACTATAGTAGTAAGGGGGAAAAGTGTGAGCTCGTAGAGCTGCTCAATTTGAAATATGGACATGGGAATGTAGTGGAGTTAAATGTAGTTTGCAGCATTTAATTTTGAAAAGCAGTAGGATAGTCAAGACTCCCAGAACTACAAATACTCAAGTTAATTACAGTAGCCTACTCAACTGCATTAGACTACTGTCCACAACTAGACCGTCAGGTTGCCGTCGAAGAACAGTATAAAGATGTTCTTATGAATGTATTATGTATTGTTTGTTTTACCTCCATGCATGCTTCGACTGGACTGTCTTCTTCTGTTCGACCAAATGGCGCCCTCTACTGTCACAGAGCCGATATGTCCAGTCCAGCCATCACCAACACCATCTGTGTGGCCATTTCTCAGCCGAAAGTATAACATAACAACTTGGGCACAAGGGTTTTTAACATACTACTAAGAAATAAAACAAACAAACAAGCAACAACAAACAAAAATACTTCAATATTGCGTCCAAATATAGGGACTTTTAGTAGAGTATGAACACAGTTAGTTGTAACTGTGTTAAGTACAACATCTCCGTTCACTTCCAAGGAAAGCTCTAATGGCGGCTGCTCTACATAGACTTCTATTGAGGATGCGGCAGCCATCTGGGACTTGTCCTGGTGCCGCCCTCGTTGAAAACAATCTATTTCCAACTCCAGTTTGTCACGGTTCTAAGCCGCATCTCTGCCCCCTCGATGTCGCAGCTCTTCCACTAGACGGCTCTGGTTTCAGTAGGTGGCGCTAATGCAACACGAATGTGAATGCCATGATACAAAGACACCAGACCAACGACAGAATAAGAAGAATAAAGATGGCAGCCTCCGTGTTACAACGCTGCTTGACTGCAGCTCTCAAAGTTAAACGTTTATCTCCCACATTCTCTGGTCAGTCTTCTCACAATGAACCGCAATTAACCTCTGTGGCAGCACGGCACATTTGGGCAAAGATTCTAGTAGCTTGCCCTTGATCTGATCTGTTTTACAATGCTGTTCTAACCTTAGCGCGCTACTGTTATCTGTTTCAAGGTCCTCATATAGGCCTATAATTATTTTTGACTGGGACTTAACTAGTTACTAATCTGTTAAACTTAGTGTTACTATTTCTCTTACATGCGGTGTTTAAACTATGCAATTATTGTGTTGTCTTGCAGCAAGGAGGTGTTTGCTCTCCGCAGCCTACACAGACCCAACACTATGGGAGTCAAGAGAGAAAGACCCCCAGAACTTGGGTAAGTGGTTCATAATGCAAATATTCATCTCTCGCCCAGTGTATTGGACATTATTATTATTATTACTACTACCGAAATCATTTACAACTGTTTGCATATTGATGGTGCCTCCCCCATCCATGGGAGTCGTGTAAGCAAATCGGGGGTCCCTGGATTTGGCTTACTGACTGGTTTAGAGTGGTGCTGTATTTTGTTTTTGTGTACCCACTACCACCCATCTACAATTATATAGTGCACTACTCTACTGTATATCAATTAACCCTTGGAGTGTACAAATGGATATGGTATTATTGGGGTCCGAAAGAAGTGACAGATATATATGCAAATATGCATATTGGCATTCTGCAGTCAGCATGATAACTGACAAGCATGTGCTGCACACTTGAGTTAATGTCATTATCATGTTCTTCGGATGCTAAGTGTTCATGTGTGTGCGCTTGATGAACACAGGGGGGCAGTATCACAGTGTCTTTTCTACAGCAGCCTGTACAATTCAACAGCAGCCAGTATTCAACAGCAGTCTGTAAAATGTCATGGTATTATATATGTATATATTTGTCTTGACAGCTCAATTGGCTGCAGCCATGGACAGGACCTATGAGAGGAACTTGCCTGTTAGCTCGCTCACTATATCTCGGGTATGTGCATGCTGAAATATGTTTCAGTTGAGGAATTAGATGGATGTTGGAAGGGTAGCAGGTGGCTACAGCCTCTGTGTGATGGCCTCCAAAGTCTAGTATCTATCTGATATATATATATATATATATATATATATATATATATATATATGAGAGAGAGAGATGCATATAAAGAAGAGAAACAATTCAAGTCATTCCTAATCATCGACCAACAAAGGTTAACACAAATGCAATGATATTTTACTAAATGTAATGTATGTGTTTGTTTTGTTTTCAGTTTATTGATAATATAAGATCAAGAGAAGAAGTTGACCAAGCAGAGTATTACCTGTATAAGTGAGTGGAAACACAAGATGAGAACTTTCTGTTCTTTCTTATCCAGCTTCAGTTGCAACCACTTCATGTTTTTGTTTTTGTTTTTTGTCATGAAGTCCAGACAGAGATGATATGCCAGATATTTGTTATTGACTGCTCCGTCTGGACTTTGCACCAACTGTAATATGATTAGAAGATTTAGGACATTTTTTAGTCACACTGTTATGCTGTGCTTCTCGATCAATTAACTGTGCATAGTGTTTGTTATTTACCGTATTTTCTGGACTATAAGGCGCACTTAAAAGCCTCTAATTTTCTCAAAAATCCACACTGCGCCTTATAATCCAGTGCGCCTTATATATGAAAGCAGTTTTAAAAGGTGCGCCTTATAATCCGGTGAGCCTTATAATCCGGTGCGCTTTATAGTGTGGAAAATATGGTATTGGGATTTAGACCATTGAGCTTTATGTAAAACACACTGTTGGTTCATCATAAGGTCATATAAATATAAATTCCTTCCACTATAGGTTCCGGCATAGCCCTAACTGTTGGTACCTGAGAGATTGGTCTATGCATGGATGGATCAGACATTGTCTCAAATACGGAGCAAGGGACAAGGCACTATACACACTGAAAAACAAGGTACACTCACTCCACACATTAAACCAATACTTAATACTTCACAAGATGTGCTGGACCACACCACACTATAAAAAACATTTCTGTATAATTCATCATGTGCATGTGTGTGCATGCAGGTTCAATATGGAATGTTCCCAGATGACTTCACTTTTAACCTACTGATAGATTCATACATTAAGGATGAAGACTTCAAAGGTAATAGGTTACAGTGTGTTTACTATTTGTTGCCGTAATGTTTTCCTGGATAATAGAATATTAACAGATGGGTTATTTTCCAAATGGTGACATAAAAAACAATGACTGTTACTGTAAGGCCATTGAACTCTTTTTGTTCAACTTATGTGCTCAAATATGAAGTGTGATGCACGCATGTTTTTGCCTGGCTTACATAGTAATCTCGCTCACTGCGTTGACAATCAAAGGTTTAAAAGTTTGTTTATGTTTTTGTTTATTCCCTTTATTATTCTAAGGTGCATGTTCAGTTGTTGAAGAGGTGATGCTTCAGGAGGCCTTTGACCTTCCATCCACACAGATCCTATCCATGTATGCTTTGTCCAGTTACCTAGCAACCAAGCCACAACTCAGTGTAAGGATATTTCTGCATCGTTTTCTATGTGTTTATCCACTCACACCTGTAATAAAATTATTGCATTGTGCAGCATGTTGCAGTATAAAATAAAATATAAAATTATAACAAAAAAGACATTATGAAAAGTGTAATATGAAATTGTTTGTTTCATTGATTGGCAAAGAAAGGCACATATACATTCTTTCTTCTAATTAAACATTTTGTGTATTAAATATTCATTGGGTTCAACCACACTCCATAGGAGGCATCACTTAAAGGTAGGGGAAGTGATTTGAAATTCATCGTGTAGTACCAGCCTGGTGCACTAGGGGCCCCCAAGAGTAGCTACACTATGTGTAGCCTCGACACCCAGGCTTTCATTTTCGTTCGCCTTGCGCGAAAACGGAAAGCCTGGACTAACGCGCGTTGGAAAGTGGCCTTCAAGTGCGAGTGAACCTTCCGGGGTGGGCGTCGCTCTAAATGATGTGACGTAGAACAGCAGTGGACGGGCGTGGGAGGGGCCGGAGATGACGACACGTTAGTGAGATCAAATCAGAGCGCAGCACTTCCGCCGTGTGGATCCCACGACACCCCCGCCCCCCAAGGCCAAAATCATTGAGGGCTAGACCAGGCTACACTATGTGAACCAGCTGCTCGATCCTGATTGGAGGAGAATTCACCCTCCACCTGGGGAACTTTTATTAGCTCCACTGCTAACGTGGGGGAGGGGGAAACTCCATATATGGTCTGCACACCTTATAATAGAGCATTTTCACAGATTTTTTTTTTTTTTTGGGTGATGTCTGACAAAAGTTAGCCTCGACACCCAGGCTTTCATTTTCATTCGCCTTGCACGAAAACGGAAAGCCTGGACTAACGCACGTTGGAAAGTGGCCTTCAAGTGGGAGTGAACCTTCCGGGGTGGGCGTCGCTCTAAATGATGTGACGTAGAACAGCAGTGGACGGGCGCGGGAGGGGCCGGGGATGACGACACGTTAGTGAGATCAAATCAGAGCGCAGCTCATCTGCCGTGTGGATGCCACGGCACCCCGCCCCCCCAAGGCCCAAATCATTGAGGGCTAGACCAGGCTAGACAAAAGTGAAATCACTTCCCCTACCTTTAAATATCTCTATAAATGTTTTCCATCAGATACAGTATACAACATAAACCTGTGAGCTAAAAGGCATAAATGCCACCATGTTAATCAAGTAAAAAGTGTGTCTAATCTGTGTCCTATTGTGTTCAGGTGTCAGAGGAGCGGATGCTGGGTGCTGCGCTGATGCTGGCTGGGCTCAAGCAAAACAACACTGTGGGCTTCAGTGCTCAACTTCTCGGCAATTCACTCCTTGGTATGTAGTATTATACATTCTGCTTCACGTCCTCCTCTCATGCTCTACTATGCTCTCATGGCACTTGGGCCTAGATTTTCGTCACTGCTAAACCCCTTATCCCTTAACTTCTTTGCCTTTTTAAACTATTAAAAAAACATTTTTCAATAGTTCAAATGGCCAGTCTACATACAACGTGTCAATAGATTGGCACATTGAACTATTCCCAAAAGTTTTTAAAAACAGTAAAAAGGGGATAAGAAGTTTAGCATGTAATGAAAATGGAGCCCTTAGTCTGATTTGTTTAAAATAGCCATGCACATATTTATTAATTGATGATAAAATGTATACTGTAGATTTTAATAAAGGGGTACATTGGTGCAAAAGCTGCCGCTGGCTGATTATAGCGTGGCCCAGAATGTGTAAAAAATAATCAGTAGTCGGGGCATAGTCTAAAACTCTGCTATTATTCTCTTTTTACCTTTGTCCCTGTCCAGGCAAGTTAGAGATGACCAAGGGAATTCACACTGTTTTCAAAGGCATGCCTCTGATCTGGACCAATGGTTATCTGGGCAGAGCCCTGGCTGTCATGGAGAGAGTGGCTGCCACGCCAGGAGATATCAGACTGTCCCAGGACACGGTAAAGCTTTGAAATGCAACTCAGATTTCAGCCTTCCTGGCCAAATACAATATTTCCTCCATGATCACCCCAGGAAGAAGAGGAACGTCCTAACATGGGTAGCGCCTAAACCATGTGTTTGTTTAGAGCAAGAACAAAGTAATGTCCTTTTTAGGGGTGTGTGGCTTTCGTATGTGTTAAATTACAGATTCTGTTATGATTAGTGAAGATATCTTTGACAGGGAGATGAGGGTGTGGAATGTGGATATATCTATTTTTATACAGCCATACAATGACTTTAAACGTTAAAAAATAGTCTTCATTTTCTAAAAAAAAATAACATTTTGGAGTTATGTGGTTTCTTCCCAACAGAAAAGATGTATAGCATAGACAGTGCATTGTTACTCTCCAGGTGGGGCATGTGACGCAGACAGAGTGCTCATCTGATGAAAATGACCACATGTGCTGTCATGACAGCTATGTTATTTGCACACACACATGCACGTAGCACCTCTAATCCTTACTGTCTTGTCCAATTCAATAGTTCAGTTAGCGTCTAATGAAATTTGGAGGAGCCTGGAGTCAAATGTCTGCGAGAATCACTGCAATGGAAGCTAAACTCAAGTTGTCACACAGCAGCGCAGCAATAATGTGGAACTGATAAACCTGTGCAGGAGAGAGGAGAAATATTAAAGCGCAAATGGGCATGCTGGTGGTGATGTAGAGTACCCCAGGGACATGGTTGTGTCTGAAGCTGTTATGTGTCCTGACGGTCCTGACCCGTTATACTGGCGTCCCAGTTTTCCTTTTTTGTCTTCAATGTCCATTTGGCTCAACACTACCTGTATCCTCCCTCATTGCTGCACCTGCCATGCTATTTTATATAGTAAATACACACTGATAATGTGGCAGTAAGCTGACCACCCCAGCACCACCTGTGGGCTCTGTTATTTTTGTTCCCCATGGAGGGTTGTTTATATATTATTATCTTAATGTTAATGATAGTGCTTAATTGTGCCGAGCAGGGAGAATTTTTTAGCAGAGCCGAACGCCAATGTAAAATACTGCTGCATCTGCACACTTGTATTCTGATTCTATAATGAATATTTGTTCAATCAGTTGTGAGTTGTCATTTCAGCTGAGCACAAACCCGGGTCAATGCTGTGTGCCTCCCTTGACACACTTTCCTGTTTTGTTTTTCTTACAGCTGGCCACCTTGAATAGTTGGCTGCAGGAGCTGTCCTCTGTCTCAGACTCTGACTCCTCTTCTGGAGAAGAGTCAGGAGGCGAGGAGGAGCGACAGAAGGATGCCAAGCTAGATGATGAGGATGAAGAGGAGCGGATGAAGCTTCCTCTCTACGTCAGCAGATTCAAGGTAGAGTACATGTTTATTGTGTACTGCCTATGTTTGATTTGGATCATGGCCCATTAGGCAGCCAAATGACAGTGATCACTTATCGTTCCCACTAATATGCTTGTAGATTTCACAAGGAAATCTACAAGCATATCAGTGGGAGCCATAGTGCTGAGTGACGTTGTGGGGCTGTGCGTCTATACTAAAGTGAGACATGCCCCCTCCGCCCTCTCTCTAGGAACTCAGTGGCCAGCTGGAGGCGCAGGGTAAGGTGGATCCGGCTTCCCTGCATGACCTGGTGTCTGCAATGGCCCACCAGGCCCTGGCTGCAGCCGAGCAGAGCGATCTAGTCCAGTACCAGAGCAGACTGCAGGACTGGGAGGCAGAAAGGAGACACCTCATCCACAGGGAGAAGGAGTTCATGCAGAAGGCTGAGGAGGAGAGGCAGGAGAGGATGGCTGCCAGAGCTGCTGCAGAACAGCAGGGCGTCTGAAGGTGGACGTCACTGACCACTTATTCACAACACCTGTATTATGTACATTGATTATAATATGCATAATTCCAGAGTATTGCTTTATTTATGCAAAGCTGTACATCTGTGTAGTGGTTAATACTTTTTTATTTCCTGTTATGGTATGGTATGCTTTTGGTATAAATCAAGGCAAAAATAAATAATTCATCAAGGTTGATGTACTCAATAGTTCATTCTCAATGGATCATTAGATCTACAGTTTTAATGGAATGTTGTTGTCAATTGTGAAGTCTCGTGGTCACTATGACCTCATGTAAGCAAAAAAAAGCCATGAACAAGCCAGGGAAAATATCTTGGCATCACATCCTCCCACTCCTTTTCCTCTCCTCTGTCCTAGAAGGTGTGTGTGGCACTGGCATTTTATCTCAAAAGCATCTTTGAACGTTTTCCCCTAAGAGAATAATAGCCATGTTACACAAGCACAGAGCGGAACTGCTGCTTGCCAGTCAAGAAAAAAAACTGAATCTTATGCATAGATGGGCATTCACTTTTATAAACAGAACCCTTCTGCTTGACACACAATATGTGGCTTATTTTATTTTTTGTTGTTGTAAATGAATACCCTACTGGCTTACTTCAAGAGTGTCATACAAAAGGAGAAAAAACAACAAATATTGTAGATTAATTATGTTCACTTTTATACAACAAAATTGTATCATGGGACAAATAGACAAAGTGCAAGTATGATTTCTATTATTGCCTTAAAACACAGATTTATTGAATCCGTTCTCAAACCTATATTATGTCCAGTTGTGATATCAAGCACAGCTTGAGAGCTTACCGGTATTTTCAAACAATTGCCCGTAGTATAATAAATATTTCACTCAATTATTTTTCTTTGGGCTTGCCGTAGCACTGTGCCAAAGATACGGCACCGGGTTAAACTAGGTCTGAAAGAAACCCTGAAAGCATTATCTGCACATTGATCTAAACGCTCCCAGACTACCACAGAGCAACTCTATTGGAGGTACAATCTTTCCACCGCTAGGGCTTCATGTATGTAAATGACATGCAAGTGTATGCAGTATAGATGAGGAAATGGGTCATGGATGAGTTCCACCAGTATCTGCTAACTATTTGAGGTTTGCGTTAGTCACCATGATCAGTTTTCTGGGTGTTCCGGGAAGGTAATACTCAACACACATCTGTTCCACAAACCCAACGATTTATACAGAACTGATGCCGGACAAAGTGTACTGTACCTTAAATAAGTTAGCTCTGTGAGTGTGTGTACATACTGTAATGTGTTGGATGTATGCATCCAACATTACCATGGATTTCATTAGTTGCTGATGGGGAGGGGGAAGGGAAAAAATAACTGACGAAAGAGACATGGTTGTGTGATGACTTTTGAATAGTGTCTCCACTTTTATGTACCGGTACATACGTAGATAATCAGTGGAGCGAAAAAGGTCCAAACCTTTTTTCTTTGTGGAACACAATGTGTTAATTCCACATTATAATTCAGTATTCATGTCATGGTCCTGGGAAACGACCTGATATGCAGAGCAAGATGAATATGAGCCAAACAAGAGCCATTGTAATCCATATATCCAACCCTTATGATATATTGGCAAGACACATTTACTATATTGATGATTACAATGTTTGCCATGGTAAAAATAAATCAAAACAATGTCTGATATAGCATTAATCTTTGACTTTGTTTCACCCATACAAGCACCTTTTCCAAATCATTGGCCCCAGTAAGGGGAATATTTACAGTACATGGGTTGATTGTCCAATATGGCAGCTGCATGGCTAATGGATTTTTTCTATTTCGTCAGTTTGAGTGTTTGACAGGTGTTCTTATGCTAACACAGCCAATAATGTCAGTAGAGTGTATGGGGAAAGGTCAGGTTGAGCACCCTCATCAGTGGATGTTCATTCCCATCTAAGTGTTTTAAAAGGTCTGTCTCGTCGTAATATTTGAGATAAGTCAATGTTCCAAACTAAACAAGAGAAGAGACAGTCATTAACATTGTGTTGCTGGACACAGATCACTTCCCAGCAAATGCGATCAGCACCGCTGCTAAGGACCGTGATCCTATGACTAGTGACATCTTGATTGTGGTCCGATCCAGGCAATCCGAGACTAGTAAAATCTGGCCCAGAATATCACCTGATTTCTGTCCATTAAGACGGATGTCCCTGGATGAATCAGAGAGTTACTAGTCAGATCTAGCCTAGAATAAACTATTATTTCAATTAGTGAAGTTGCATAAAAGCATTTGACTAGTTTTGGATTGCCTGGATCTGGCCACCATCAAGACATCACTAATTAGCCACAGACCTGTTTGCTGGGTTGTTGTCAAGGTGCCATGTCATTATTCCGACCTCCCATTGTTGCGACCTCCCATTGTTCCGAAACTATGAGACGCAAAACCCTAGGCTCAAGGTTCAAGGTTTTTTATTTGTCACTCCAGTGTATGTCAGGACATATACAGGGATGAAATAGCGTTTCCATTTTCCACAGTGCAATAGACAAGACAGTGTAGTAAGACAAAAGTCAAGACAATAGACAGTGCAATAAGACAAAGTTGAGACAAATAGTGCAATAAGACAAGGTCGAGACAATATATGGACGAGACAACAGTAGTGCAGCAGACCAGTAAAGTGCAAACTGTACACCTAACTTGAGGTGAAGGTGCTTAGCTAACCAGGTGATAAAGTGGCGGTAGTGTGAAGCTAAAACAGACAGGACGTATATACAACTACTAGAAACTACTACTAGAGACTACAGTATACTACAGCTAGAAAACTACAACTAAAAAATCAAAAGCTATATACGAGGTTACATAGCTACAACTAGAACAACTAAACAAACAACACATAGCTTACTATGAGGTGAGGTATACATGTGCAAGATAGGATAGGATAGGATAGCAGCAGTTCGATCCAGTCCTTCGGTTGTATGTGTGAGTTGACCATGTGTGAGTGACCATGTGTGAGTGCGTGTGAGTGACCACACGCACATGTGTGAGTGACCATGTGTGAGTGCGTGCATGTGCGTGGGTGTGTGTGCCTGTGTAAGGGGTGGTGGGTAGTTGAAGTCCAGCGTCCGTGTGCATGTGTGTGTAGGGAGTTCAGCGTGTGCGTGTGTGCGCGTGCACCCCCACCGTGGGAGGGGGGAGGAGTGGCAGCATGGGGGGGGTACCGAGTGGGAGGGTGCTCAGTGGCGTGCGAGGGAGTGGGAGGGAGTTCAGCAACCTCACAGACCTAACGGACCTCACAGCAACCTCACAGACCTAACGGTCTGTGAGGTGGTTGAGCGTCGGGGGGTGGTTGAGCGTCGGGGATTTAGGCTCTTAGGGTTATGGTTGGAGAAGGGTAGGTTTTTGCTACAAACATGCCTAAACCCTTCTCTAACCCTCATCCTCACCACAAGCACGTTGCAGCTGATAGTGGATTTCCAGCACATGTTCAGACTAATGGGAGTTCTGATCTATGAGACTTCGGTACTTAGATCAGTCCCCGTTGTCCAAGCCATTTGTGCTGCACTGAAAATGTTTGTTGGTGAAATATGCTTGCTCAAATGCAGATTTGCTGCTTGAGTTTACTCTCAAGAAACCAATGCATTTAATAGATTCAACACTTTTCCATCAAATTGGAAAAGTGCTGGCACCAGTGTCCTCCGCAAAATGAAATAAACTACTTAAACTACTACATATTTCACAAAAACCAGAGCAGCCGTCCCATCCATGGGACTCTGACAATCAATTTATACAGTTGACACCAATATATTAATGACAAGTATTTCACAAAGCTTAATTTTAAAAAATCTGACCTATCCCTTTAACACTTTGTGAAACATAATTTACATTCTCACTGTCGTGTTTGTCAGAATATACAGGATGGTACATCATTTTACATAGAAAAGTACTGATGTAATGCAATGCGATACAAAACATAATTTTCTTCTGCCCTATAGAATCGTTTCATTTATTTCTCCACTTCTGTTTGAACTAAAGAAACATGTACCGATTTTCTCTATTCTGTATTTGTTGTGAGTCATGAGGGATATCTAAGAGCCTGATATGTTTTTGTTCTAGTCTACTTTATTATTCCTGTACAAGATGTTGCTGTCTGTCTTGTTCTTGGCTGGCCTGTGCACAGCCCAGCTCTCTAGAGGAAGATAATGTTGATTAATCTTTCATTATTTATCAAGTATGACAGCAACATGCTTAAACCTCTCAGAGTGATTTAAGTGAAAACAAATAAGGTCTAATGTCTCTGCTATTTAGCTTGAGGATATGGATTAATTTTATATGTTCTGACACGAGCATATTGCTTCCTTTTGGTATTCATAAATAAAGATCGCAGTCATGTGATAATAATTAGAAATCAGATAACGAGGCTCTCTGATTTATTTGTTTGTTATCTTTTCCTAAGTGACAGCAATGTATAATCTTTTTGCAACCATTTGCAAATCTGAAACATTATACAAAACTGCTAAATAAATATTAGTGTATAGCCTATTATAAACAAAGTAAATCACTAGAGAATACTGTAGGCCATTTAGCTTATTTATTAACGTCATCATGCGCCAAAAAATCAGACCTTTTCGCTCACAACAACGCATCGCATCCACACCTCATGTTACAATGTACCAGGCATTGGGAATAAGCAGTTGCTTGTGAGGAGCATTTTTAATTATATTTACAGGTATGCCACCCGTCAGTTTTGCATTTCCTGCGTGCTTTTACAATGAGACCCAGGGATATGATACAAATGGAATCACATGCAACAAAGGCTTCAGAACAAAGGGAGTCTACCAAACGCGCCTCAAATCATATGCGGCCAATCCGGTGCATCACAGGAACAGGGACAGCAAAGTGCAGAAAGGAGGAGGTGACCCTGATGAAGACTAAGGTCGAAACGTTGGTCGTTTTTTACTGGCACCTTTTAATAAAAAGGCCTGAATCATCCATCCTGTGTAGTGTCCTCCGCTATGCCACAAAATGCCTCGTACCTGACCTGGCTACAGCAAAACGTTGAGCATTGATAAGACGGTCAGGGGTCCGCAAACCCCAAGGCAAGTTAGGGACCTCTACCTCCTGAGCTACTGAGAAAAATCACTAACTAAACGCTTTAAAAAAAGAATATTATGAGAATAATCTTTGGGAACTTTGGGAAGTGTTGACTCAACCCTGAGTTGACAGACACTGATGGAAGACCACTATACTTCGCCCAAATCTGTGATGATACACAGTGAAACTGAAAACAGAGATTGTTTAGAATAGATGAACTCAGATACCCTGCACTTAAGTCATCAGTTATATTCAGTTTCATTTTTTCAATCGAGTATGACATGCCCAAAATAGCTAGGAATGCCAGGGTGGTGGTTAAAGTGAACACTCCAGATTTGACTACATACAGTACATACATACAGAACAGAACAGAATATCTCTGCCATGTCATGTCTCTGCCGTTCTACTGCCCCAGTGACTGTCAGTAGTTGCAAATCAAGTTGTTGTAACCTGTTACATAATCCTCACCAGAACAGCACAGAAAAATCACAATTGCATCAAGTAAACACATAATTTAGTGGGTAGATTGACGCCTTCTGGTAATAATAACAAGTCATGTAGTTTGCCTCCCTGGCTGCCCAGTACTGCATGTGCTAATATTCCCCTGAGCAAGACACAGAACCTCCCCCAAAAAGTTCCCCCTGACTCTGAGCACCCATCAATCGAGTGAAGCTCAAGTTCAAATTTTCAAAGATTATTAATAAATGTCTACCATATTTCAACTTGGCTTAGACAACCATTGAATATCGCATTGCATAAAGTGTGTGTGCTGGTGAAACACAAGCATAATTGTCAGCAGGAAAATAGTGGAATTGCTTAACAGGATAGTTATATGAAACATGATGACTCACATGCTGCCATCAGCAGGTTAACATCCAACTGTAAGCAGTCTAAGCACACATGACTATAAATGAGTTGATTAATCAGGAGTCAACATCAGCATTTAGTTTGGTTAATGTTCTTGTGTTTGCTTCTTTAAATGTTCTGGACTTATTTAACCCTTCTCAAATTATTTTATGCCTTTGGACATGGACATCGCATCTTAATGACTTTTGTGCCAGGGACCCCAGAACAGAAGATTAAAAAATATATAATTTAAATATTTTTAAAAGGTTTTCAAACACTTTCAACATTTTTCAATATTGCAGCGTTTCATATTGCAACTTGTGTAGATCTGCTATTTTCAGCATGCAACCAAGCATAAAATGACTTATTCTCCTACATGTAGGATACTTGATCTTGAAAAAAAAAGTGCAGTCATAATTTTAGTCAGCAAAATCAACATTGGCTTGTAGCTCTGCTAATTTTGTGAAATGTTACTATATAATACATATTTTCACAAATGTTCTCCTATGGTATTTCCAGAATCGGGGGTTCATGTGGTAAATTCATGCATCATTAGCTGTACATTTGTTCCCATCTAGGCTTCCGTGTCCTGTAAAGATTAGCCATAACTGTCCGTAAGGTAGGTCTCCACAGCATTGTCCCTGTTAATGATTAACAGGAGGCTTTATCCAATGGTTCACTTGTACAACAAAGTGTGCTTAAGGTATACTCACAGTTTCTCCGTGGAATATAAACTGTTTGGTTTTACAGAATAACATTGGAAATGAGCACATCCTGTAATGGTGCTATTTGTTGCCAATTAAGCATGGCCACCTGCGTAGTTCATTCCCTCCCCAGGGGAAAAGTGACCTTATGAGATGGAACGTTTGGTTAATGAATAAGATTCCTCAATGTCATATTGAAATTTGATAAGCGTATGTGTGCGGCCACCCCCTTGGGTTGCACACCCTGGGCCCTGCATGTCCTTTCTGGGGTCCCTGTGTGTTGAAGAAGGGCCTTTCATCATGGAAAGGGTGAAGTGTGTTTATAAAAGTATGCTGTTCCATGTATGTTTGTACAAAATCACAAAACCTCTTAACACAAAATGTATTCTGATTCAAATGAGAGATGGCATGGGAGAGTCTAATCCAAATCCGATGACCTCCTTGGACTTTATGACACAAATACTACTCATGGTCTGAGACACAGCTAGGGTTAACTTAGTATTTCCTTGCTGGCACACTATCTCAAACTCTTCTAGCTGCCAATGCAAACAGTTTACATCCGATTGTTGGTGTTGCAATTTTGTCATGCTGTCATGTTGTATGAGATAGCATACGGATGTTATCTAGTAGTTTACCAAAGTTCCTTGTAAACGTACACAAAAGCACTCCTATAGTATGGATTATTATGCATTTATTGTACAAAGTATATCTTTAAATGGCAGCTTGCAGAATGATGAAGATACTGCATATCTTGGGGAGCTGACAGACAGGTTATTCCATAGAACCTTTCTCCCTCTTTTCCTGACAACAGATGTTTCGCAACAATAAACTAAAACTGAATGTACTCTAATTCCTTTTGTTACCAGTCTATAGGCCTGACCATTGACAGTTAGATTGGCATGAAGCTAGCCTATTTCTATTACATTGTGCCAACAATGTGTGCCAGCCTAAAAACGGATTTACTGTTGGTAAATGCCTGTAAGACCACATCGACCCACAGACAAGGTGCGCTCTATTATATTCCAATCTCAAAAACGTTTGAAAATGTTTAAGATCACCTTGTTTCCAATTACGGTAGAATCCTCTAAATGTACTGCAGTGTGGTCTGGCACATACACTGGAGAAGGTGTCAGAACTACTAAGTCGTTCCATCAAGGGCTGCCAGTCTTGTGTGAAAACATTGCAGTGCACCTTTTTATTTTCCAATACTTCATTTCCCCCGTTTTTCTTTCATTATGCCAATTCATATTTGGTTATAGAACCAATGTGAGCAGTACAGAGGCATGGTAAAGTTGAATGGACTTCTCCATATTTAGGGGGGTGTATTAAAATTCGTATACCTACGTTGTATAAATACAAACACAAACAACCCTTACAAAACTGTTTACTACAACAATTGTGAGTCTTGGCCTTTTCACACTACAGTGCAACATACATGTGTATACATCATAAATAGCAAAAGCTCATCACAACCCCCATCTGACATCCTGATCATGCCATGGTTGAGCCCAATCTACACCAGTCACCAGGTACTGCATGCATTCAATCACAAATTATCACAAATTATTGCACAAATTACTATTATTTCAATAAATAACGGTCATATGTACAAACATGATTAACTCTCATAGGTCCTGATAGGTTCTTGCAGTCTGGACTTTGGACTAGACTAGAAAAAGAAAAAAAAGGGAAAAAGGACCAGTGTGGGCACTGAGACAGATTATGTGAGTATTTATAATTCCCAGGGCATAAGAAAAATAAAAGAAAACCGTACGTCTTAGGTCCTCAATGGGTGGACCGTGGTTTGCAATGCGCTTAGACGAGACCACATCATGTTTAATAGCAAAATAATAAAAGAACAACCCCCTTAAGAGTATACTCCGATTTAGGCTGATAGCAGAAAGGTGTAAGTGTTCCTTTGTGGTGTGTGCCAATAAAAGAGAAGTGGAAATGTGAGTATTTTGTCTGTATTTGTATTTTAAACTTTGGATGTGCTATCCTTTGGGGATTTTATTCATCCCTACTTTTTGATGTACAATGGATGTATAATGGTTTGGGCCTAGCACTCTACTGACAACCATTGCTGATGCGTAACCTCTTTTTCTCATTTAAATGATAAAAACTTGTATTAGGTGTAGACCCATCAGAGACAGACCTGCAGTCTATTTTGAATCTCAATGCATAATTTAAGAAACCCTAGAGTAGATTACAGTAATTATACAACAATTATTCAACAGACTGAGAGTGTGGCTGCCGCTGCTATACTCACAACCTAAACTACCATCACACACAAAACAGCCTTGAGCAACAAACATGTACATAATGCCTTGCAGAATCGACTGGCTCACAGTGATCAAAGAACCACTTTGAAAAGCATGCACCATGCGAAAATACCCAGAGCCATATTGCAGGCTTGGAATGGGGACAGGTAGCACTCTCAGCCATCCCACAA
This sequence comes from Benthosema pterotum, assembly GCA_039105355.1. NCBI lineage: Eukaryota > Metazoa > Chordata > Actinopteri > Myctophiformes > Myctophidae > Benthosema > Benthosema pterotum. The sequence continues at coordinate 26,863,489 of CM076972.1, forward strand.
ACAAGTGAATGTGTCTGTACATGTGTCTGTGACTGTCCATAGAAATGGAGTAATAACTGTGGCGTTCTGCTCAACAGGTCGCTGTTGTGTTTTTAAATAGGAAGGCCCATGACAAGCCCAGACCTACGGCATGCCTATAAATCAAAAGTCTCAACCCTAACATTAAAAGCAAAGACAGAGGCACTGTTGTGAAGGAATCACCCAGAGCAGCACCTATCTGCTGCTGCACATACAGTGTGCCACATATTTGTGGTTCTAGTTGTTCTCTCCCCTCTCATCTTCCATCTTGTCCTTATAAGCAATTGAGTACAGTCATACCCAAAACAACTACAAATGGAGAGAAGGCATCACCATGTTTTCGTCCAAGTGGAAAGGCTTAGATGCTGCTTACGTTGTGGCATAGTTTATTACCAGTTACGTTCAGAATACATAGACCTCACAAACCCTGACAAACAATGTTGGGATTGTTTGGTGCAGGAATTAAACCACCGGCTTTTTCCTTTTTCTTTCTTTTTTCTGTCTGTATCTTTACAGACCATGTTGTCTCCTCTCAGCATTTGGATAAACAAGTCTCACAACAAGTCCCACTTTGCTGCACGATTATGTCTGTGAAGTCACAGTTGTACATTCTTTGAGCTGTACACTGGTGGTCACAGGACCACACTGCAGGTTATCTGACTTCTACAAACAAATCCAGGAAAAGCACATTCATGAGAGGTGTAATCTTTCAAATCTACTTACAAAATTCTACCAAGGCCCCCAAACACAAACACAAACGCACACGCGCGCGCGCACGCACACACACACACACACACACACACACACACACACACACACACACACACACACACACACACACACACACACACACACACACACACACGCACACACACACACACACACACACACTATCAACAACAACAACACTGGAGTTATTTTGTTGCCACTATTTCATTGGATGACATAATAATTATGGTCAACAACTCAACATCACACACATCATGTCACACACAAGCTGGATTTTCATAGTAAAAGGTTACAAACTGTTATGTAATATTCCAAAGTAAAATCCTCACACACAGTACCTTGTGAACGGAGAAGGCAGCACGCATGTGTTGTTTGAGCCATTGGGGTCAGTCTAGTGTAATGACGCCACACATGACGTGGGACGTCTGGGGACTCAAGGTTTGTGTTCCTGGGAGTTCAACATGTGGCTGTTTCACTCCAGCCAAGGTACTGTGCAGTGCAGGTTGTTTGTGAAGAAAAGTAAACCACGTGGGGGGGACTTATCCACTTTCAACCTGATGTTCCTATTTTTGTAAATGTAATTATTTAATTAATTAATTACTGAGCACAGCTGCAGCTCACCTCCCCATGGATGCTACTACGAGATGGGTCTAATGCAAAGAACAAATTTCACTGTGGTAGCGGGTGTGACAAATTGTATGACTTTGATACATCACGGCACCATATATGACCATCTCTATATCATGTCTTGTGACATGCTTGGAGCATGTCACAAGATACAGCACTGCAGTTATCAGCAAATCCAGCATCTGTAATTGGGACCTAATTGGGACCAAAAGAGAAACAGGATTTTGCCCAGGACCCAAAGTCCCAAACTATAGTGAAGATAGACGATCTACAACCAACTCACAAATGTGTCCCGAACCCAGTGTTTTTGAACCTGTGATCACATTGCACACATTGCATCAGATCTATAGGCCAGGGGGTATCAGACCCTCTGGTGGGTCTATTTACTCTGAGTGAGGATGTGATTCACATGATCACCGCCTGTCCTGGCTGTACACTACTGAGCTGGACATCTTGACAATGACACACTAAAAAAGAAGTGAGGACAGAGGCAGGCAGAATTATTACTGACTGTGTGAGTAAAGAGCTATGGAGGTAAACTAAACAATAACTACCGGTATTATGTTTTGTGGTGACTCGGCCTTAAGTGTATAATGTCACCCACTTGCAGATGTTATCAGCCTATTCAAGGCAGCATGCTCCTTATCATGACAATGTGCAGTGACGCCATTTCCTATATGCTTATTTTAATTTACTCCCACATGTTATACTATTTTTGTGCTGCCTATCTTTGAATAGTAGCATAGCAGTTAGTTGTAAAGACATCAAGATAAATTGCTATCAATGCATTAACTAAAGAAAGCCAATTCGATTTTCCTGTCCTTACTTTGCTCATGTTATTATACTGGTATTATACCGGTAACTTTCTCTTGGCTTGTTTTACTGATAGCTATGATTATTGTTGCCTTGTGTGGGAGACAGGATGTGAATGAGTGCAGTTGAGGCTTTTCTCTGACAAGGGGTGACAGCCGTGTGCGCGCGCGTGCATGCGTATGCGTGCGTGTGCGCGCACGCGCACTGTGGGGCAGTGAAATAAAGGGGCGGGACGACGTTCTCCAAGGAGAAGTTATTCAAATTTCAATGAACTGAACTCACTCCTCCGTGGAGCTCTGAGTCTGACTGACCTGATGTAGCCTCCAGGTGTAATGTCTCTCTGAAGGCGTATGTGTAGCAAACTTTCCTTGGGAGGATTTGTCAGTATAACGTCACAGAAACAACAATTCAACTTGGATTAAAGTTTTTTTTGTTTTGTTTGAAGAAGAAAAAATGTTTTGACTATATAACAATGTTTGCCAGGTGTTTTTGCACTGGTGCCATTAAAGGCACCTGCTGTAGTAGATTGGTAATATTGTTTTGACTTATTTATTGAGCCTGTGCATAGTACAGCCAAGGACGACCAAAATGAGCAATCACTCAATGACAGGTAGGATCATGGTCCCGACCATACCGTCTATAATGTTTATATTCGGTGTGGTTGGGAACGTCATCGCCATAGTGGTTCTTTGTAAATCACGAAAAGAGCAGAAGGAGACCACGTTCTACACGCTGGTCTGCGGACTGGCCGTCACGGACCTGTTGGGGACTCTGCTCGCCAGTCCGGTCACCATCGCCACTTACGTGAAAGGCTCGTGGCCGGGAGGAGATCCGCTCTGCCAGTACTTCGGCTTCACCATGCTCTTCTTCTCCCTGGCCGGGCTGAGCATCATCTGTGCGATGTCGGTGGAGAGATACCTGGCCATAAATCACGCCTATTTCTATAACGACTTCGTCGACCAGAGGCTGGCGGGCCTGACGCTCCTGGCGATCTACGTCTCCAACGCGCTCTTCTGCGCGCTGCCCAGCATGGGCTTCGGACAGGTCAAGTATCAGTACCCGAAGACCTGGTGCTTCATAGACTGGAGGAGCAGCGACGTCAGCGGCGCCGCCTTTTCCTTCATGTACGCCGGCTTCAGCTCCGTCCTCATCCTCGCCACCGTCATCTGTAACGTGCTGGTGTGCGGAGCTCTGATCCGGATGCACCGGCGCTTCGTCCGCAGGATGTCGCTGGGCACCGACGTAGGGCGCAACATTGGAGGTGGAGGCGGAGGAGGAGGACGCAGCTTCAGCCGCCTGGCCGGTGCAGAGATCCAGATGGTTATTCTGCTCATCGGCACGTCGGCAGTGGTTCTCATCTGTTCAATTCCCCTTGTAGTAAGTTTGTTTTCTTGTCATGAAAAGTTGCGCGCGTATTTTACGCACAATTGCGCAATTGCGTGCACAACTTTTTGTGTGTACGGTAGGCAGGCAGGGCACCCTATGGACCACAATGTCCTTGTTATTTTTCCCTATTGCAATTTACATTCACATCTTGCCCCCCCCCCTGAGAGAGAAGACAAATTTGTCCTCCCTAGTTGTTATTAAATTCAGTAGGCCTACAGGCCTAAGACTAACATGATTTGTTACTTCTGGTTCTGCTGAGAGATTTGAGACTATATTGAGACATATTTGATTAATCTCTGCAGATTCAGCAGCCAACAATTCAAATACCCCCTTTTATTTTTTCACCGCAAATCTACATTTTAATTATAATGTAAATATTAGATTTTTTCACATAGTGTGTAGCAACTGCAGCATTGCACATACAGCATACGTTTTAACAATTATAGCTATCTTGCTTTTACCCCTTTTATATACAGTGTATTGTCCCGAATATAAGACAACTCTGGTTACAAGACAATCCCCATTTTCAAGACTCATTTGTGTGTGTGTGTGTGTGTGTGGTATATATATTTCTAATCTACATATTGTCTTTCAGGCTCAGGTGTTTTGGAACCAGCTGTACAAGACTCCAGTGGAGCTACGGCTGGAAAAGAATCCGGACCTGAGAGCGATTCGTTTCGCCTCCTTTAATCCCATCCTGGATCCATGGATCTACATCCTGCTTCGCAAGGCTGTGCTCCTAAACATTCTAGAGAAAATCAAATGCATCTTTTGCAAGATTGGAGCACGGGGACAACAAAGACAGGGACGCTTCCACTGCATGGACGCTCATCGGCTGTCCTCCATCATCTCCAGTAAGGACATTCAGAGCCTGATGTCTCGCGATATGAGAGATGGCTCCATATCCAGTACATCTCAGACCCTTCTCTACCTGCCCAAAGCAGGTGAAATGTACACTGGCTGCCATCATTTAGATGGACAGTATGACTCTAGATCACCTTCAGTCAGAAACTCCCAGTGCTCTTACTCGACAGAACAGGTCAGTGATGAGGAGAAAATGGGAAAAGAAAGTAGAGAGGCTACATATAAGGACACCTCGGCGGTGTCTGTTAAGCAGGCGTGCGCAAAAGACCAAGCACTTCAAGTGTTGCTCAGCACAGAGACAGTGGAAGAGAAATGCATCTGACATCCTTGTCATTGTTTCAACTGAGTCATCGGTGAGACTCTTCTCAAACAAGACTTTGATTTCATTGAAAACCACTTAAGGCTTAAAAAGGGTAAAGCATATAGCAGATTTATATAGAAGTACCAAGGTACCTCAGTGATGGAGAACTAGGAACATAATTGTCTTCTGTTATTTTTCGACCACAGCAAATGAATAAGAACAGAGATGATACATGTCTTCATGACTCACATGACGGCAGAGTTGTCACTTTAACTTTAAATAACTGCCCAATCACCGTGGAAAACTTGAATGTGAAAGTCCATATGGCCAGTAAACTAGAGTGCCTGAGTCAGTATGCTTGTGGTCTTTAATATAAAATCATTGTATCTTGATGAGTAAGCATTGGTATCTGTGCTTCCTTTGTAATGCTTGTTAACTAAGCATCAGTTCATACTGTACGCTATTTTACAGTATTGAAGCACATAACCTAGGCTACCTTATGTTCATTTATACAGTAGTTCCATGACTAATGTACAGTGTGGTATCATTGTGTGATCACATGTCTCTGAAGAGTAGTGGTATTGTTCCACAGTGCATACAAAATACTGTATGTAATCTCCACTGAACATGTTCCCTTTTCCATCTTCCAAGTGTACAATTATTACCAGTGCCATAGTTATTAAAGGACGATCATGTCTGTTCGTAACACTAGTGCCAAAGCATTAACATCTTTCCACTGCTATAGTGTTTGATACCAGTGTGGTGGTCCTGGTGGACAGTTACTGGGTGGTTTGAAAGACACTAGACGTTAATGCTTGCATTCTGCATCTTTACAAATTGCATCTTTAAAGGACCACATCATCAATTTTCATCTTATCTTCATATAGGTCCTCACAAACAGCACATGATAAAATACCACAGTTCAGAAACCATGTGCATCATCGATGGGAAATTCAAGTTAATATAAACGGCAAGCTTTTTATTTCTTGTTGCAATGTGATCATCGTTCTTCCGATAATAAAAATAGAATAGAATAGAGATATTTCTTCAATAAAATATTGTTTAAAAAGATCTTCCAAATGATGATGTGCGTGGAAGATGGGTTTCTGAACTGCCCACAGACCTCCTGTGAGACACAGACCTGGTAAAAAGAAATAGTTGTATTTTATCAATTTGTACAATCGTATGAAGATAGGTTGAAAAGTGTAGGGGTCCTTTAAGACTTAAGAGTCCATTTTAGAATAGAAAATGTTCCCAAAATCAATGTGTATAGATTAATAAAGATTAATAAAGAACATTCTTCTCTATGAGAAGGTAAATAATAAATCCCACCCCACAAAAATGAAAAGGGAAAATCTATCCTAAAACTAAGAGTTTTGACTTTTGTTTTCTCCTATAATAATGGAGATATGCAGGCCCGTCAATGAATACATTGTTGCTGTAGAGCATAAACCTTACATTCAAGCAAAAATAGCTAATCTACAAGCTCACAGCATGTCGATCTTTAATTGCTGTTTTTGAAATATGTTGAAGGTGGTTTTGTGTCTATCATGCTGTGAGTATATACAGTAGATATTAAACATATGAAAACTATTAACAAGCGCTTGTGACAAAATAACTACATTAGATTAGTTGGACACAAGTTATGGTTTTCCAGTTTCGGTTTTACCAAACATCAACAACATATAGGCTTATTGTTATAGCTACATCAACTGTTCAGATAATGTTCAGTTCCTCACATGTTGTGAGAGACTGAAGCTTTGGCTTCATAGAATACATCAACATCAACATCATGTCATTGTATTATGCTTACAGTCCTGATACAGTCATGATTCTGGTTTGTTGTTTAGTGTTATAGCAGATTACAGTCTAGACTCTAGCCCTTCTGGTTTGTCTTGCTGGTATCAACTATTGTTAACTTGTACCCTACATAAATCTGGATTATAGCCTGGCACCAGAAATTAAATAAAACCATAGAATATATATGAATTCAGTTCACAGGTTCATGCTGTAATAAAAAAGAATATTGTGTTCTGATACCGATGGTATGTGCTTTTGCATTCTTTCTACATGGACATGATTGGAATGTAATAAAGTTATTATGAGTCATACGGATGTATATTTATTTGTTCTACTGTTTTATCTGTGTCATTATATTACAAATCATGTCTGAGACCTCTGTCATCACCAGCATTAGGGAGTAAAACAAATTTATTTGTGCTTGTGTTCATGAGCGTGCATATAGAGTGTGTATATAGACAGTATTGCGACTGCAGGTTGTGTTTACAATGAAATTGTGCACTTCATTGTTTGGTTGGTCACGCCCTTATATTAAGCCCATATATGGAGATCCCTAATGTCATCAATATTGGCCGAAAACTACATATGATCTCAAACCTTTAAATCTCTGTATATATAGAGCTGATCTATAGCTGTTCTGACATTCTGTATTTTGATCTTTCCCCATCCATCCTTTCTCTTCAATGTCTTCCTTTTGACTGATACCTGTCCATTTAAACCAGTTCTCAACAGGCCTGAAAGTGTTGGCCCAGCCATACCTTGGTCATCATCAAACCCCAAACAAAACACTGCTCCCTGCCAACCTTAGATCTCCATATGGAACTGACCTGTTCTGACATTCTATATGTTGATCTGACCTTACAATCAAGATGCTGCTGCCACTCTTAAATTAATGTGGCAAAGTACCAACCACAGAATAATGTCAGCTTCAATTAGTATGTGTAGCATAATCAATAGAAACCTTAACATGTTAGTATTACGTAATCAATATCAATGAAAGTGGAGGAAGCATACATTTTTAAAAGTTAATACCACATTATATGGTACATACTATAAGGCGCACTTAAAAGCCTTTAATTTTCTCAAAAATCCACAGTGAGCCTTATAATCCAGTGCGCCTTATATATGGATTGGTTGACTGCAGTAGCTTCCATTCTATGTTAACTGTAGTAGCTTCTATTCACTGCGCCTTATAATCCAGTGCGCCTTATATATGAAATCAGTTTTAAAGGGTGCGCCTTATAATCCGGTGCGCCTTATAATCCGGTGCGCCTTATAGTGCGGAAAATACGGTACCACATTATATGGTACATAATTAAAGTATGGTATTCCAAACTAAACTAGTTTTACTTTTGACAATATTGACAAAAAGTCGTTATTAGAGAAAGTAATACTATAGTAATTCTACATACTACTTTTTTTTCTTTTGATCTGTTTCTTTTTTTATTAGCTTGCTGTGGAATATAGACATTTGCCTCTGAGAGGTATTGGAACAGAAGTAACAGTATTACAGTTATAACAGTAACAAACAGTTAAAATTGGAAATGCTCCAGTGAAGTAAAAAAACAACAAGAACAGAAACCTAAAAAAAAACAACAACAAAAAAAAAAAAAACTTACAGTACTACTTGAGTACATACACTTAGTTACTTTCCACCCCTCTTATCAATATCATATGGAAATTGATGGCATAATGTTCTCACACTTGTTGACCTTTCCCAAATGTCCTGAGATCAACTCATGACCCCTATTTGTGCAAACAATGGCGTTGGAACAACAGATGTTCAGGAGGCGGAGAAACACACATTGGCTCTACCCTTCACACTATTCTCCGCCCCACACCAATTTACCTAACTCTATTTATACCCGCCCAATACCACCCAGAAACCTTCGCGGTTAGCCTGCCACGCAGCACTGCACACAAGCCACAGACCTACAGGCTTTCGAACTGACTTGAATCCATTGTTCTGCTTTTACTCACCGTCGCCCACGGAAACCACTTTTCCGCGTGTTCTTGCACTCCCGAGTCCCGGCGCTAGCCGCGGCGTCCTCGCCGTCCTCCAGCAAAGCCGTCCGCCTTCCACCGACCCCCGCCACGCCACGGCTCCCGGCGCCAACCGCGCCGTCCTCCACTCCTCCTCCAGCATAGAAACCATAGAGATAAAATACAGAGACCACTTCTGTAGGAAACAGTGAAGCAAAAAAGACATAGTGGCCAAAGTTGAGAATGCAGTTTAGACCAAACTATGGGCCACGTGAACGCGCACTAGGCCCCGCCCCCTCCAGGAAGCTTTTCAGCTGAGCTCTGACTGTCAGCTCGGAGGTGGAGGAGCGGTGCGCTCAGCACACACCGGCCAGCGGTGGACTTTGGCTTAGTTATCAATAATATGTGTATATAAAATATATCTAACTCATCGAATCTGCTAGTTAGATCGATATTGTTCTTATAAAATAGTTGGTTGGTGCCCAAGTATTAATATTACGAAGATAGCCTTTTCCATTTTGACTGCCTGGGACTTCTCATTCACTTACAATGGGCTTCGGTAGAACTCCGAATTCTAAAAACGTTTTTTTTAAATAGCGGCTGTACCTGAAATATTACTGCAGATTCAGCATCGAAATGGATATAAAATCATATGAACACTTGGTTTGCTAACCTACAAGTAGTCGAAAGTCATTTTCTGCTATAGATCTGTCTCTCCATCTAACCCGTCATCAAGTCACCTCCCTGGGCAGAGAGGCTGATAGACAGCTCGCTGCTGCTGCTGCTGCTGCTGCTGCTGCTGGTGGTGGTGGTGGTAGTGGTGCTGGTGCACGGAGCCTTGTGTCTTCTTCCAGTACACTGAAAATCATCATTTTCCCCCTTAATGCATAGCATGTTTAGGTGTAATGACATTTATTCTGTTTGGACAATATATTTAAGAAGGTCGATTTAAATAAATAATATTGTCAACACCAAAATAGTTTGATTACAGTACCAGGGGAATTTTCACCCAAGGCAAGGCAGAGGTTCCCAAACGTTTTCATGCCAAGGACCCCCAAATTTACATTGATGAGCATACGGATCCCATTAAAAAAAATGAGGGACCCCCAAATATCGATTTTGATGGCTCTAGCAGCAATTCTCGACCTGTTTAGTTTCAAGGACCAACTCCCACAGGGACTCCTGAGTTATAATATGGGTTATATAGTGTGGTTATCACTGACCCAAGGAAGCTTTGCTCTGAATAAGATTTAGTAGCCTATTGATGTGCTCACCAAGATAATCAAACTGGTTTCCAACCTCTTCATTAAAACATTGGCATCTGTGACAGTCACAGATGAATAGCCTACATGTTACAATAATCTATTAATCTCATCATTGAATAAAAAATGAACACGGCAAACAGCAATATGTAGATCCAATAATGGCACTTGATGGCATGAAAATCAAATGCAAAAACAGTTGTATACAACCCCTGTCAATGACAGTCTAGTGACTAGTCTATGGAAATGTTATCATGTTATTTTAAACACAAAAAAATCACCTTTGCATTTTGTTTATGTACAGCATTAGAATTTAGAACATATTATCAGAACAGACACTAGGTGGGGTCAGTGCATAATTTGCACATTTCCCTTAAACCTTGACAGCCGTGTGTGTGTGTGTGTGTGTGTGTGTGTGTGTGTGTGTGTGTGTGTGTGTGTGTGTGTGTGTGTGTGTGCGCGCGCGCGTCTGTAGGCGATTTTATGCTCTGTAAATAAATGATTATTATTGGGGTTATAATTATTATTTACGTTACGAATTACGTAATTTTCAAGAATCCACACAATTAGGATATTGAAGAATTGTTAGTTTTGCCAGTTATCTCTCCTAAATTGTGGGCAAAAGGAGCGTAGTCAAAAAAGTGTAAAAATGTAAAATCATCAAAATGCCAGAGCCATAAGAAGCAATGGCACCCTTTTAACATTGGCCTATTATAGCGCCACCAGTAGGCCACAACCTGACCTGGACTGGTGGAGACCTGTACCTAGAGGGGCAGTTTTCTTGAAGATACTATAGCCAAGTATTCATTATGAGCATGAAGTTACAATTGAATGTAGTTACAACTGGCATTTTTTCCCATATAGTATAACCCTTTTTTGGCCACCAGGGGAAGGAAGCCCCCCCTGGAACCCTCCTAACATAATCAGCAACAGAAACGACTACAACAAAATCTGTGTTTAACGTACAGAGTAAACTCTGGCTGTGCATCGGCGCCACTTGTATAGTGGTGTCCTGATGACACTACATTGTTGCTGAAATGGCCTGGCTTAGTAAGAAGCCCACTCACCACGTCAAGGTGCAGGCCGAGAGTGGGGACAGGACAGACACAAAGGGGGTGGGGGGGTGGGGGTCCCTACTAGTGCTGTGCGACTCACGCCAGTGGACAGGAGGATACCTCAACTGTGTTGTACTGGTGGGGAAACAGCTTAGTGACATATAGGAAAGCAGGGGGGGATGGGGGGGGGGGGGGGGGTCCCTAGTGCTGTGCGTCTCACGCCAGTAGACAGGAGGATACCTCAACTGTGTTGTACTGGTGGGGAAACAGCTTAGTGACATATAGGGGAGCAGGGGGGGATGGGGGGGGGTCCCTAGTGCTGTGCGTCTCACGCCAGTAGACAGGAGGATACCTCAACTGTGTTGTACTGGTGGGGAAACAGCTTAGTGACATATAGGGGAGCAGGGGGGGATGGGGGGGGGGTCCCTAGTGCTGTGCGTCTCACGCCAGTAGACAGGAGGATACCTCAACTGTGTTGTACTGGTGGGGAAACAGCTTAGTGACATATAGGAAAGCAGGGGGGGATGGGGGGGGGGGGGGTCCCTAGTGCTGTGCGTCTCACGCCAGTAGACAGGAGGATACCTCAACTGTGTTGTACTGGTGGGGAAACAGCTTAGTGACATATAGGGGAGCAGGGGGGGATGGGGGGGGGGGTCCCTAGTGCTGTGCGTCTCACGCCAGTAGACAGGAGGATACCTCAACTGTGTTGTACTGGTGGGGAAACAGCTTAGTGACATATAGGAAAGCAGGGGGGGATGGGGGGGGGGGGGGGGGGGTCCCTAGTGCTGTGCGTCTCACGCCAGTAGACAGGAGGATACCTCAACTGTGTTGTACTGGTGGGGAAACAGCTTAGTGACATATAGGAAAGCAGGGGGGGATGGGGGGGGGGGGGGGGGGGGTCCCTAGTGCTGTGCGTCTCACGCCAGTAGACAGGAGGATACCTCAACTGTGTTGTACTGGTGGGGAAACAGCTTAGTGACATATGGGGGGGGTGGGGGGACAGGACAACACAATGGGGAGGGTGGAGCGGTCGAGACAACATGAACAATACAAAAAACAACAATGTGCAAAGTTCACATTCAAAATGACAGTATGACAAAACATTTCCCTTTACGTCATGACTTATGCAGATGTCTCAGATAATCCCATAGCTTCAGAAAGATTTCCAACACTGTCTTATCACAAATGGAATGTCAACTGGCCGGAAATCCGGTTGTTTGGTATTTCACATTAGTCAGAACAGAATTCATTAAGGACTTGTGGACCGCACTGATTCCGCCAAGTTTAATGAACCCTGTATCATCATAATGTAGGCCTAATGTTAGCTGGGCGAACATGCAGTTGTCTTGTGTTGGACATCAGTCAGAAGTTCATTAAAGACTTGTACACCACTGCTCCAAGTACAATGAAAACTGTCCTAATGTCATTTTTACAGGCAGGCAATATTTATTGAATGATTTTGTTATGTCAGGGGGAGGTCTGACATGTTTAAATCAGGGTTATTATAGTTACAGATTTTTCATTTTAGTTTAGTTCTAGCTAGTTTTTACTCTTTCTTTTTTAATTTAGTTAGTTTTAATTTGTTTTTAGGGCGTATTTGCTGTTTTTTTATTTAGGTTTTGTTTTTGTAAAAAGGTTTTAGTTAGTTTTAGTTTTTTCCATGACATACATTTTTGTACTTTGCTTGGTATCGTGTGGTACCGAATGGTGCTGAAAACTGAAAAAAGTTTTAAAAAGTTTATAAAAAGTTTATATTATAAATGTCTGATAGTCATACATATGGATAAAAAAACGAATGGTATTTTGAGTGTGATTTCAGTTAGTCTTAGTTGTTTTTGTGAACACACAATGCAGTTATAGTTTAGTTATTAAAATGGTAGTTCTTTAGTTTCAGTTAACAGATTTTTTTTGTTCGTTTTAGTTTAGTTTAACTATAAAAACCTTGGTTTAAATTGAGTGTGTTAGGGTTGCTTAAGTGAAAGGTAATAAATTAAATGGACACAAACAGAATAATGCCACAGGGAACGAACACAAACAATTAATAAATGACACAGGACACAAACAGATGTATTTAGCTTACACATACAAGAACTGTACAGAAAGAATAAAACATAAAATGAATAAATAAATAAATAATAATAAAACACAGCAAATAAAACATGACTAGTTCATCCAAAGTGCTGTTGTACAAGTTAAAATAAAATCAAACATAAATATGTAACACATAATGTAAACAAATTATATAAAAAAAAATAAAAAGTCAAAACACTTTGGTAGATACAAAATTACGAATGTAATGTAAGATGAATGGTCATGGACAGAAGCAAAATAAATATTTAGTTTTGGTGTCTGTGTGTTAAAATTACCTCAAATGGTGGTCCGTGGCTCAAATGCTGAATAAATGGTAGGCCCTGGGATGAAAAAGTTTGAAAACCCCTGTTCTAATCTATTGCAAACTGCCTCAGAGTATTTAGGTCATAGGTCATTTGAACTGGTATACATAATGGTGTTATTATATGGTATATCCGCTACTGGCCGAGATGTTGAATCAGCTTGGTGAGTTTTTGTCTAACGGGTGCTACTGCTATTTTTTCGTTTTCCCGTCTGGCCAAATGGTGCATCCTAATTTTGCAGTATATGGAGGCAGCCATTTTCACCAAGCAATGCACATGGTTGTCTTCAAGGGGTGTTTCAAACATGTGATCGTGCAGCCCCGGGAACCATGTCTCATCAGGACGCTGTTCAAGACTGCTTTGCAGTACTTGAAGGACAATCTCTGATGTCATGCGTTTCGCCTTCACTCCCTTGGGAAGCTTACCAGATGTGAACAAAATCCTTTGAAAACAACGCTCTGCCTCTCTGCACACAGCAATTATACCCTTTGACGCTTTCTGCAAACCTCCGCGATCCTTCAGCATGACTAAGGGCTGTACAGTGGTGTCAGATGTCAGAGCTTCATCGCAAACCAGACACTTATGCCTCTCTTTGATCTTCTTCACCACATAGCCAGCAATGTAGCCGATCGCTTCTACCTTGAACTCAGAGAGAGAGTCGATATTAGCGATGTAATCGTGGTCAAGCTGCTCAGAATCAACAGGTTCCAGGCCATACTTACGTGCAGTGTTGGCTGACGAAGTAGTTGCCTCCATGTAATCGTCAGCAAGGTCCTCAGACTCATGAGAGGTTGATGCAGGTGTGGCCTCCAAGATGCTGGTGTTGTCAAGTAGGAGACAATTACCTGCTGCCTTCACCTGTTGCTTAACCAAAAGACGTTTGTAGGCAGTTGTGAACTGTTGTGCAGTTGGGTTGTTATTAAATCCACCACGTGCTCTGACTGCAGAGAAAAAGAGCTCCAGGTGATCTTGACTCAGCTTGTATGTGAGGAGGTAACGGCACTGGGCATTGGGCTTCTCCACCAGGTCATGGAAGATGTTTCGTATGCTTATGCAACTAGCTACGAAGCCAATTACACAAGTCCTTCTCCTCCCAGAATGCAACAATTTACCTTTGTTGTCCTTGAGTTCCAGGAGCATTTTTTCCGCTTTTAGCAGGATTCCTACTGCACTCTCCTTGTTGGATGTCCTCATTGGTGCTTTCTGGCCATATGCCAGGGGGTTCCTACTGTTGAGGACATCAAAAGCGGAATCAATGGCTCTCAGGAACTCGACAGTTGCCTCACATCCTCTGAACTCTGGCAGCTTAAGGTATGTGTTGCAGCACTCCAAAGCATCAGCCACACTGCGGCTGAAAACCTGAGCTGCTAGTTTTACCTTCATCTTCTGTCTTTCCCACTGTATGTGTACCTTCTTCAACTTGTTTGCAAGGTGCAGCCCTTCTTTGTCTTGTAGTTTGACTAACTCTTCAATGTATTGCCACTTTATCGTGCCTGTAGGACTTTGCAGTTCACCCATTTCTGCCAGTGCATTCCTTAGCAGCTTCAGCATGTGACATACATCCAAAATCACATGCACCTGCCGTTTCTCTTCGTCTTCGTGTTGTTGTTCTTCAGGATGCGGAAATGATGGACGCATGGCTTGAACATTTAAATCAGCACCAAGGGCTCTCAGCATGGCGAAATGGCAGGACGGACCATCACATGTCAAGGAGACTGTGCGGACTCCAATGTTATGGAGTCTGTGAAGGCATTCGGTTACGAGGCTGGCACGCTCTTCACCAGTCAATCCATTGACAAGGAAGTATGCCACTGGAATTTTCCATGAGTCATCAATGGCAACAACCATGAAAACCAACGCCTCCTTGGCTTCTGGCAAGGTGTCATCCACATTGCCACAGCCAAGGTCAACATAACCATAGAACCTACCAGCAATATATTGCACATGCTTCCTAATGGCCATTTCATCCAACATGAGCGCACACAAGGTGTCTTTTCCCGCCTTTTTCCGATCTTTTACACGAGACTCAAGAGCATTAAAGGCAGGTGTTGTGAACCCAGGTTCTGCAGAAATGTTGGAGTACCATCTCCGGATAGTCTCCGGGGATGGCAAAGCAAGGTCAAAGCACTGACGCACATACTCATAAGCTTTGCAAGAATAAAATTGGAGTGTCATGGCAAATGATTTCAATTCCTCTGACACTTTATTGCCTTTTTTATTCCCTAGCTTCATTCTCCGGAGGATTTCCATTGTCACGCCACCATATTGTGACTCCAACATGTCTGCACAACCTGTTGAAATGAGCATTTTCTGCTTCAACTCAGAGATGATCTCTGACAGGCTGGCTAGTCGTTTCTGAAGTCTTCGTGCCCTCTGTTTTTCCAATTTCAGTTTCTTAATGTATGTATCCAATGTTCTCCCAGCTTTTACCAATTTGCGCTTAAGTTTTCTGGGAGAGTCAAACAATTGGTAATTGTGTTCTGTTGGATTGTCTTTAACAGGTGAAGAACAATAATCATGCTCTATGTAGTCAATAACGTCCTCAATAACATCCTCAGTTTTGTCATTTTGTGTGTTAATATGCCCTTCCGAGCCACTCTCAAGATTATCTGAGACATCTAAATTTAAGCCTACCCCATCATCAACAGTACACGCAAAAAGGGTCACACTTACCTCTTCACCTACTGTCGGAACAGCATCTCTGGTGAGGCGCTTCCGACCACTGGAAGTGTTGGACTCAAAACAACAATCTTCAAAGTGCAGGGAACACAGCCGGTGGTGACGAGATGGTGACCAGTCCTTGCGACCAACATACTTAACCCAGCGGTGGCGTCTGTCTTCATCACGTGGAAAGCTGTTTAGACAGATAATTCAAATCATGGTATATGTATGCTTTCATTACAACATTTTAATCACTGTTAAATTTATGAGGCATGGTCCAGCATTGGAATACTAGCGTGATGATATTGCTACCTAAAATAATAAATGTACAAACAACTAACCATTATGCTAAACGTCCCATTTCACAAGCATTCAAATAGAATAAAAACGCCTGCAAAGTAACTAGCAGTTAATAGTAATATTAAAAGTATATAACATTAGTGGAGTAACAGTGAAAGATACAGTAGAGTAGGCCTACAAGTGTAATTACAATTGGACACACTCCAGTATAGCCAATTTGCCAGAATGTGAAGCCAGGCATGTTGAGTACACCAAGGTATTTTGTTAGGAATGCTGAGTGGGAGTCCCCAGCATGGAGAAACTGCAGTAGATAATTGTTCATCATGGGCATAATATGTAATCATACCATTAACAACCTATAGAGGGAGGAAAAAACAAGAAAACCCATCATCCTGCTTTATGTAGCATGTGAAATGTCTAATTAGGTGGTTTGGTGAAAAAACATTATTGGGATAAAAACACCAGTTCGGAAATGTGGATGGTCAGCACATTTGGGCAAGTGCTATGGCCAGTGTCTGTTTTTTCCCTTGCACTAAACTAATGCCAGGAATGGATTGACATTAGATCATGATGACATTAGGACATTTCTTTTGCCTTCTATATGGTGTAACTGGTATGATCACATATTATGAAAATTGCTGAACATTATGCAAATTAGCATCTGGCAGTTTCTACAAGCTGGGGAACCCTACTCAACATTTCTAACATTAAATGTTGGTGTACTCAACATGTGTGGGCTAATCCTAATCCACACACACACACACACACGCACGCACGCGCACGCACGCACGCACGCACGCACGCACACACACACACACACACACACACACACACACACACACACACACACACACACACACACACACACACACACACACACACACACAAAGTGCACACTTTCTGACAAGGAGTTGAGTTGATCATTGAGCAGCAGCTACTATAACTTTGTTATGTCCAATCAATGCAGCAAAATAAAAGTACAACCATATTCACCCACTTCAAATTGTACAATTCCAATTTCAGAAAATTATTAGTGAGGTCTTATATGAGGATAGGCTGAAGTAACCCTTTAATCCTTTAATACAGTGGTCTTCAACCTTTTTCACACCAGGGCTCACTATTTATTCTGCATTTTAGCCAGGGACCACCATTTGATTTGATGTTTAGTGTAGTCTCTCGGACCCAAAACTGAGAATTTTCAAGCTTGTGTACACGATGTAGGAGAGATAACTGGCAAAACGTTCGTCAAAATAACAATTCTTCTTTTTTTTCTAATTGTGTACATTCTTGAAAATATATACTTAAATATATACTTAAAATAAATACTTCAGATCCATGTTTACATATAATTTAACTCTTGAGAATGTAAAATGGACCATTTGGTTTCATTTTACATTCTCAAGAGTTACAGATCTATACGGGTCCATTTGGTTACCAACTGTCCATCATTTAGCTGGGGACCACCTGGAATACTCTCAGTGGTCCCCGGACCACTGGATGAAATCCTCTGCTTTAATAAGTGAAAACGGTGTGCAGGATTCCCTTTCTCTACTGGGGTCTCAAATTAAACAGGTTGAGAATCACTGCTATAGTGAGTCCAAACATTCTCTCATGGGGGTCCCTTCTATCATGCATTTTGATGTGAAGATGATTCAGCTCATAATCGTACTGATATTGATGAGAAATTACAGCAAAAAGTCTATTATAAATAATGTTGGTTGGAGTGGTTAAATACATTACTTTTCAGCTATTAGTTTTGTCATTATAAGAATGCTACGACATCGTTTGTGGAGCTTGTGGCAGACGGAGTTTTTTTTCCTATGGCGGCACAATGGGACGAGAGACCTGCCATGAATTGTTTGTCTTATAATGTAATATTTTGTACAAAACTGCATTTAAATATGGAAAATAACAGTAGCTTACCTGTGCCAAGAAACCCCTGGGCCTGCTGGCCGACCGGGGATATCCGCCCTAGAGGAACAATTTGGAAAAACACAGTTAGGCATGTTTGATGCTCTATGGTTTGATGCGGTTTGATGTTGCTTAAACAAAGTCTAAAATTTAAATGACTCCTCGGTGTTCTACTGGCTGCTGCTGCCACCTGACACACGGTGGGTGATCTTTCGATCGCCCATCCCCCATCCCATTCACCACACACATCTATGCCATCCACTTTCACAGGGTATGGAATTCCCACACTTTTTGCACCCGTCAAGGTAGCCTACTGGAGTGGCTTGCGTGCACCTTGCAGGATCTGAGCTGTGGATCTCTCCGTTTAAAAGGTATGCAAGGTCAGCTTTAATTATTTGAACGGTAAATTACATTATTTGTATGCTATATTAAAATGCAACAAGTTAAGACTAACGAGCATGACTTATGTTCGGGATAGATACACTTATTGGTTTGCTAACCATCTCCACATAGCCATTGCATCAAGGATTTTGCCAGGATTGCTAACGTCAGATTTTAGGAATAAGATTAAGAATTACAAAATTCGACTTGACAGTCCAAACAAAGCACTAAACGAGTCTACTACAGGGACGTGCAAGAGTTGGGAGCATGCCTTTATGGTTGGAAAGGCGAAAATAGCAGATCTGCAAGCTCTCAATGCATCGCGCTGCCACTCGTTGATAGTTTATACATCAGCTATTACGGGGCTGAATCATAGAGTTGGAGTTCTAACTCTGTGGGCTGAATCCGCCAGGTCTACTGCTAGGGTCAAAGTGTACTCATTGATTTTGATTTGATTGATTGATTGATTGATTGATTGATTGATTGATTGATTGATTGATTGATTGATTGATTGATTGATTGATTGATTGATTGATTGATTGAAAATAGTATTTATTCTGAGAGGAGCATAACGGTGAGCCCTATATATACTCAACAAAAATATAAACGCAACACTTGGGGGGGTGGACCTAAAGACCTAAAAAAAAAATCCTAAATGTGGGATATTGAGCACTTCTGCTCAATATCATAATCCATCCAACCTCACAGATGTGCCACATCAAGATGCACATGTGACATCATGGTTAGTGCACAGGTGTACCTTAGACTGTCCACAACAAAAGGCCACTCTGAAATGTGCAATTTTTCTTTGCCTTATTGGTGGTATGGGACTCCGAACCAGTCAGTATCTGGTGTGACCACCATTTGCCTCCTGCAGTGAAACACATCTTCTTCGCATAGAGTTTATCAGATTATCAATTGTGGCCTGTGGAATGTTGGTCCACTCCTCTTCAATGGCTATGTCAAGTTGCTGGATATTTGTGGGGAACTGGTACACACTGTCAAAATGGTAATAACACATTATTACCACAGTATTACCATTTCTACTGCGCATACGAGTTCCCACTAATATCCAACAACTTCACATAGCCATTGAAGAGGAGTGGACCAACATTCCAGGTGTGATGTGGCACACCTGTGAGGTGGGATGGATTATCTTAACAAAGCAGAAGTGCTCAATATCACACATTTAGGCAGATTTGTGAACAGTGTTTGAGAGAAATGGTAATATATTATATCTGGAATGAATTTTGGGTCTTTAAGTCCATTCCCTGAAAAATGGGAGCAAAAACAAAAGTGTTGCGTTTATATTTTTGTTGAGTATATGTTGAGGAGGAGGCACACGCATGCATGCAGGCTTGCACACACACACACACACTCAGGCACGCACGCGCACACACACACACGCACGCACGCACACACACACACACACACACACACACACACACACACACACACACACACACACACACACATTATGCAAGGTGATCTGTTATTATAAAAACAAATGTGTGCTGTGTATTGTGCTCTGGTTGCTCAGAATAGCAGGAGCTATTGTTAAACAAATGTCTTTTCTTCTAGAATTCTACAAATCGAAAAATGCAGGTGTCATCCACTACAAGACAGGAAAGACCTCGTAAGTCTTTTGGCCATTTGTTTTAACCTTTCTGTCCTCACCTTTACAGACCAATGATTGTGTTCACGTGCAAAATAAAGGGATATGATGCAAGGGCCCCTCAAATATGTCTCAAAGAGAGAATGATAAAATGTTTCTTATACAATTAAAATTAAGTCAATTATTGGTAGTGGTGGTTAATTGCCTAGCCCTACTCATCCCACCATTCTTCTCTTCATTAAGAGTTTGCTGGTGTCTGTCAAGGACAGCGAGGCAGGGGGCAGCCTGTAAGCAGCAGAGGAGGACTGTACCCCATGAGCACAAGCAGCCCCTACGCTCACATGCAGCAACAGCAAGACATGGGAGGAAACCACGGTATGATTGACTGCAAAGCAAAATATGACACACAGCAATGATTATCAAGAACAAAACTATTTGAATTCAGAAGAGTACTGTTCTCCTTTTAGACTGACACATATTCAAAATATGCAGTCAGAATAGGTCTATCTGAAGGTACCATGAGTTGCTTTAATTAATTAAAAAATGTCCTTCTCTGAGTAGCAGCCTAATCAGCAGCTACTCAAATGTATTTTTTGTTAGTTAGAACATGTTTAAAATATATATTTAAAGGTGGTAATTAAATAAGTGTCATAATCTGAATAATCAATTAATCATTTAAATAATCTCCCAATGAATCGATTATGAAAATAATCATTAGTTGCAGCCCTACTGCAGACACTATTTGAGAACCACAGGTCAAGAGTTGAGCGTTTTGAGTGCTGACAATAGACCTTTTGGAAAGCAAACGTCTGCATTAAAACAATTTATCATTTGAAGACAGGTTATTCTTTATATCATTGTATGTTACATAATGGTTAAGTTAGATATTCATTGTTATCCAGCTGTATCAATTCCAAATTATTTTAAAAACAATAACTTCAGAACATCAGAGAGATGCAGTATGGGTGTAAAATATTAATATGTTCACATCTCTGTTAGGAAAATAATTGTCAGCCATGGGTTTGTGTTTCTTCCATGTAGGACTCATGGGTCTCAGTAGTCCATGGCAGCAGCAGGAGACCCGGTTTGGGTCTACTCCGTCAGCTTCTGGCCCCACGCAGCAGGGTGCAGGGATGCAGGGCCAAGTGTGTCCCAACGCCACCCCACACAGTCAGCCATCCCGGCAGATGAGAGCCAACGGTGAGAGCTTGTCCTACCCAAACGCAATGCAGAATGTAGCTTAAACTAAAGCAATGCAATGTGCAATTGCAAAGTGTGGTTGCCCTCGATGATCTCTAGTTTAGGCAATGTTGTAATGGCAATGTTGCACCACTGGATTAGGCATAATGTTAATGGTGTAATGCTGACGTAAAACACACTAAGGTTGCTATGGACATAGCCATTCATCGCATGACGCTCGTACTTCACAAGCGTCATGCAGAAGCTTAATCCAGTTTGTGCCAGATCGCTACATGATTAACGTGTACATAGACATTCCGTTTTCAAATATAAAGTTCCCACACATATTTCTACGGGTATAGACACTTATTGCACCCGAAATTAGGATTGTAACATGCCGCGTTGTTTAATAAAAAATCACTTTTATCCACTTTTATCTTTTGTTCCGCCATTGGCTTTTAATTGTATGCGCCCCTATCGGTGGCTAGGAGTGTGGCACTCTGAACATTGGGCGTGTTCCATATACTCACACTGACCGCACCGGAAATACAAACTAATAGGGTGCTCCCGGTGTGCATCTGTGTGTTTACAAAACTTACCCCAACCAAGAAAATTTGCACGGGGAGCTCTTGTAAAAATGTTTTTTATTAAACAACGTGGCACGCAACTATCCTAATTGCGGGTGCAATAAGTGTCTGACACCGTACTCACATTTGTGAGTACCTTATATTTGAAAACGGAATGTTTATGTACATGCTATTGATGTAAATGTAGCGATTCGACAAAAACTTTAAGACGCTGCATGACTGTCATGATAATGACAGTCATGTTTCAAGTGACGTAAAACAAACTCCCAGGATTACAATAGTGATTGCCCTTTGAGCAACCACACTATTTAAAAAAATGTACCCATGCACCTTTGTGAAGTGAGGGGTTATCGCTCTTATCATTATACATCTGGCCAATGAGAATTTGCGATCTCACATTCACTTGGGGACTTAATTTACACTATGACGTGAAACTGTTCATTCATTGTCATTTGTATTTGTAATGTCAGTACAGTACAGGGCAAGTTATGTTTTCTGTACAGTATGCGGCCTGAGAAGTAGTAATAATTTGAGAACCACTGCACTGCTCTATTAACAACCTCATTCATATCTTGGAACACCTCCTGACACAAAATTGTAGTACAATTAATACAATTAATTGTATTGTATTAATTGCATAACTGCAGATGTGGTGTTATAATTCTAGCTAATTGCATTGATGAATGAACCAATAAATTAATACAAATATAGGCAATTAGTGAAAGACTGCCATGTTGTGCTTTTGCAGTGATGAGCATGTTTTATGCTACCAGTGTCACTTTCCAAAGTATAAACAATGTTAATAATTTCTCATGTTATTGTTGTTTTGTAATCCACAGACAAAATGGTTTGGATTATGGGGAGCAGTTACATCCGGCGTGGTGCGGAGAGAGCCAAGCAGACCATGGGTATCAACCTGGGACTTGATGCCCAGGTTCAGTGGTATGGCTGGGGTGGATTGAGATGGAGCAATTTCCTCCGCTTCTTCCACCAGTCCCTGCAGAGAGGAAGAACACCCCCGGATGTCCTTCTGATTCATTGTGGCAGCAACGACATGGGTAAGGTGAAGAGCATTGAGCTAGCCATAATGATGAAGAGGGACCTGCAGTACCTCAATGAGCACTTTCCACGGATGAAGATCGTCTTCTCCCAGCTTACATCGAGGCGCCATTGGGGTACTGCAAAGCCGGGGGCAATTAACAAGGCCAGAAAATGGGTGAACTATGAGATAAGTACCTTTGTTAGAAGTTTGGGAGGGAGCGTCGTGGCTCACCCTGACATAAAGTATGACCGCCCTGACCTCTTTCTGCGTGATGGAGTTCACTTTTCACTTTCGGGAAATGATATTTTTTTAACCAGTATTGCTCAGTCCCTTAAAGCTACAATCTAGATTAGATGAAGTTGCCTCTTAAACTTGTGATGCTATCTGATTGTTGACTATTTGTCCAGGGCTCCGAGCATAATTGGCAACTTTACCTACACTACATAATAGCTTTGGAGACTAGAGTTTTTTTTTTGCTTGTTTTTTGGTTAATAAAACAAGCCCAGAAAGTGGCCAGGGAATATTTCTTTGTGTTAGGTTTTACATTTAAAAATAAACTGTACTCATACCACTGTACACCCATATTCTGGCCTTGTTAATTGCTGTTCTTCCTCTCTTCACCTCCCCTTTATCCTATCTTTTTTGTTTCCTTCAATTCTTCCCCAGCCATACCACCCTATGGTCTCTTTGTTCTCTCCAAGCATCACGTCGGATGTGACTGCTTCCCCATGATCACATGGGGACCAGTGTTGGGCAGGGGTGTAGTAGTAGGCCTGTAGAAGTAGGCCTACGTGTTTTTTTGTCTTGTCATTTACTTTTATGGATACAATTAGGCATTGTAAACAATCCACTCATTTTCAATATTTTACTATGTCATTAATATACCTTAGAGATGTTGTGTGGACATGATGAAAAAGTTCCCCCATTCTGTGTTTCATTGAAATGGATGTCTGAAAAAACACATAATAAATAGTTTGTAATATATCTGTTTGTTGTCTGGTACATATTTAACATATTAGTACATATTTCTGCATTGAAAAGAACCCATAATTTACTGTATTAGATGGTTTCCAGTTGATTATGTTTAGACTACAGTTTTAAGGTAGTGGTGCTGTGGACTTGCATTTGCCATGCAGGCTTATAGCCCCAATTATTCTAAAGTGTGTTTTAGTATAATGTATTATCTAGCTTGTATTGATGTGACAAATATTCAAATAAGGTTGGGAAGTAGGAATCAACATCAGTTTATTTCATAAATAATATGAGCACACACACACACACACACACACACACACACACACACACACACACACACACACACACACACACACACACACACACACACACACAGTTAAAAGTTAGTTAACCAGATGTAACTCTTTGAGTGTAAGCATGAAACCAAATGGATCCGCAAGCGCAAGGGTCCATTTGGTTTCATGTTAAAATATTCATGAAACCACATAATATTTGGTTTCAGAGTTAAAATATTCATGATCTGAATTAGCCCAAGTCTACACAACTAGAGAATGTAGAAGATTAATGGTCATTTCTGAAATCCAGCCTGGAATTGTCAAAAAAAAAAAAAAAAAAAAAAAAAATCTCACGGACCACCAAGTGGTGGTCCGTGGATCAAATGTTGAATAAATAGTGGACCCTATTTCATATCAGGGCCGAAATGTTGAAAACCACTGATTTAAAACATGATACTCTAATAAATTATGAAACCATAGTCGTTGCATAGCTATTAATTCATTCATGGTGGACTTCCATACAGGCTCAAGCGGCACTTTCCGAAAATTAAACCGAAAAGAGGTCTCCTCGGGCGGCTAGACGGTCCGTGTACTTTTCGGCCATTCAGGATTCTGTTTTATACTTGTTAAATTTAAAATCAGAATACACTCCAAAACGGCCCGTTTCGGTATTCTGTTTTGAAAACAAAATTTAGAGTTGTGAATTGTAAGAGCAACATACGACCCGTTTCCAGGTTCTAATTGTTGTGGTTCGAATCAGAATGACAAAATTTAAAATCGCTGCTGCTCTGGCGAGGTGGCGAGCAAAACCTGAAATCTGTTTTGTGTCCGCTGCTGCCACCCCCCCCCCCCCCCCTCCTCCGTGCTGAGGGCGGAGGCGTGGCACGGAGCTCTTGATTGACAGCTCGGTTACTGCTGCAGTTACTACAAGGAGACACACGCGGCGCTGTTGGTACTGGCAGATGATATTATGAATTATTGAATTAGAGTAGTTATTATACATTTATCCTTTATATTTAGATTTTATTTATACCATTTAGCACTGCCGTTAATAAATTTAATAAATTAGTCTGCATTTAATGCATATTAATACAGTGCTGTTATTACATTCTGATTAGACATTGATGATTGATGCATCCTCCTCTGTGTCAACTCTTAATTAATAAAGTAATACAGACAGATAGACATTTTAAAGGGGCCTACCCGGGACCTCGTCATCTGTGTCATTAATCATTATTATGCAACGCGTTATGTTACAGGTAGGCCTGTTTATTTGTTCAATTAAGTGTTTTGGGCCGACATGGTGCCAAACAAGGTGCCAAACTAATCATTGAAGTAATGTAGTCTGTATACATTTATCCTTTATCATTTAGATTATATTTATGACTGCTGCTGTCATTACAAATACATTGGCGTTAGCGGCATTTTGATTGAATCTTAACGGGTCATAACCAGCCACAGAGCTATTATTTCTACCTACTGGTAGCCTATACAGCGCACACTGCAGCGAGGGCGTGATCATGGTGTCACGGATGGACCACAGTGACAGACAGTAGGCCTACAGTAGTCCGAGGAGATGCAATTGGCTAGGACAATTGCAAAACAGCATCAAGTGGGTCCCCTGGTTGTTGCGGATGTGCACGTCCAAACTCATTCAAATTCAATGATGATGTATTTAATATTTAATTCAAATGTAGGTTCCTGTATTCATTCACTAGGTACACACACACACACACACACACACACACACACACACACACACACACACACACACACACACACACACACACACACACACACACACACACACACACACACTCACTTGATTTTATAGACACTATCTATACCCTACCATCTTCCACAAAGTTGGCTAGAATGTTGAAAACAATCTGATGATGAGCCCCGTGAGGCATTACTCCTATTCATTTACTTCAATGCCTAGTATAGTTCGGTTGGCACCTTGGCGGCCCAATTGGCGCACCTCATAAACACTTAATTGAATAACGAATACACTATAAACATAGCGGGTTGCATAACAATGACACACATGATGATGGTGGGACACTTACCCTATATGTTGAATACAAAGTAGACTTACTTTAGGATGTTAATTAATTAAAAAGTTTAGTATTCATTGTCTGTCTGTCTTGTCTGTTCGTCTGTCTGTCTCTATTAATTTTTTTAATTACTTAAGAGTTGACATGAATGTAATAACAGCCCTGTGTAAATATGCAACCCAAAAGTGGGGTAATTTATTTGAAATTACGGCAGGATAAATGTATAATAATATTGTCTACTCTAATTCAATAATTCATAATATCATCTGCCAGTACCAACAGCGCCGCGTGTGTCTCCTTGTAGTAACTGCAGCAGTAACCGAGCTGTCAATCAAGAGCTCCGTGCCACGCCTCCGCCCTCAGCACGGAGGAGGGGGGGGGGGGGGGGGGGGGGGGGGGGCAGCAGCGGACACAAAACAGATTTCAGGTTTTGCTCGCCACCTCGCCAGAGCAGCAGCGATTTTAAATTTTGTCATTCTGATTCGAACCACAACAATTAGAACCTGGAAACGGGTCGTATGTTGCTCTTACAATTCACAACTCTAAATTTTGTTTTCAAAACAGAATACCGAAACGGGCCGTTTTGGAGTGTATTCTGATTCTAAATTTAACAAGTATAAAACAGAATCCTGAATGGCCGAAAAGTACACGGACCCTAGACAAGCCGTGTAGTGTAGCCTATAGTAAGTGCAGCGACCAGCGACGCGCGTTCATGATTCACTCGCACGCACACGCCCACACGCACGGTCGCGTTCATGAGAGTTCATGTGGGGCGCGTTCGCGTGGCCCATTCGCAATGCATCTACGCTGCTGCTCCAACCCGGAAGTTTGCTTCATGCGCTGGGTGAGCAAGTTAATGCAAGTGGGTGGAAGGGAAAATCAGAATACTGCTCTATGTTACTCTAAGATCGCAACGCGATCAACCGTCCCTGGCTTCCGTCTTCGCCCCGCGTTCGCCGGCGCTCCCTGGTCCGTCCCTCCGCGCGGCACCGGCTCGTCACGCAGACGCCCTCCCGATCCCGCTCCGACTTTCAAACCGGCACGCCGTCACCCTCATCGCTGGGCCTTTGCAGTGTTGATGACGCCCCTCGGCGCCGAGATGACTGCTGGCCGAGCTGTACAATCCATCCGCCCTACCACGAAGCTAAGTTTCTTGCTACATCTACACGACCCTCTTCTTTCTTTCACGACTCACGTAGCTCATGTTTTTTTCGCCTGGCATGCCATCGCATCAGGCTTCGCAAGCCGTCTCACGGCGCGTAACGTCATCTCTCGGTGACAGCTGCTACGGTGTCCTCCTAGTCCAGTTCCTACATGTCTCTGTAATTTTCTGGTAGTCCAGTTCCTGCAGTGTCTCCAAAATATGTTGCTATTCCAGTTCCTACCATGTCCCCGTGTTATTTTGTTAGTCCAGTTCCTACCATGTCCCCAAAATATTTTGGTAGTCCAGTACCTACTGTTTTCGACATTTTGGTGGTCCTGCACCATGTACCCAAAACTGGACCGTGATATTCCCTCGACCCTCACCCTCACCCTGCATCCTCACCCTGCTAGGGCCTCCACAGCCAACCCTCACCTTGCACCCTCACCCCGGTACGGCCTCCGCATCCAACCTTCACCCTGCACCCTCACCCTGCTACTGCTTCCGCAGCCACCCTCACCTCCTACTGCCTCCGCAGCCACCCTCATCCTGCCACTGCCTCCGCAGCCACCCTCACCCTGCACCCTCTCCCTCCTACTGCCTCCGCAGCCACCCTCATCCTGCTACTGCCTCCGCAGCCACCCTCACCCTGCTACGGCCTCCGCGGCCAACTCACCCTCCTACTGCCTCCGCAGCCACCCTCCCCTTGCACCCTCACCCAGCCACCGCCTCCGCAGCCACCCTCACCCTGCTACGGCCTCCGCGGCCAACTCACCCTCACCCTCCTACTGCCTCCGCAGCCACCCTCCCCTTGCACCCTCACCCAGCCACCGCCTCCGCAGCCAGCCTAACCCCGCTACGGCCTCCGTGGCCAACTCGCTCTGCACCCTCACCCTGCTACGGCTTCCAGCCACTCTCACCCTGCTACGGCTTCCAGCCACCCTCACCCTGCGCCCTCACCCTGCTACGGCCTCCGCAGCCACCCTCACCCTGCACCCTCACCCTGCTACGGCCTCCGCAGCCGCCCTCACCCTGCACCCTCACCCTGCTATGGCTTCTGAGGCCGCCCTCGCCCTGCTGCGTTCCAACCACCCTCGCCCTGCACCCTCGCCCTGCTACGGCCTCCGGCCACCCTCACCCCGCACCCTCGCCCTGCTACGGCCTCCGGCCACCCTCACCCCGCACCCTCGCCCTGCTACGGCCTCCGGCCACCCTCACCCCGCACCCTCGCGCTGCTACGGCCTTCGGCCACGCTCACCCTGCGCCTTCGCCCCACTACGGCCTCCGTCCGCCCTCACCCTCACCCTGCTACGGCCTCCGGCCACCCTCACCGTGCACCCTCACCCTGCTACGGCCTCCGCGGCCACCCTCACCCTGCTACGGCCTCCGCGGCCACCCTCACCCTGCTACGGCCTCCGGCCACCCTCACCATGCACCCTCACCCTGCTACGGCCTCCGCGGCCACCCTCACCCTGCTACGGCCTCCGCGGCCACCCTCACCCTGCTACGGCCTCCGGCCACCCTCACCATGCACCCTCACCCTGCTACGGCCTCCGCGGCCACCCTCACCCTGCTACGGCCTCCGCGGCCACCCTCACCCTGCTACGGCCTCCGCGGCCACCCTCACCCCTGCACTTTCATCCCAACCCTTTCACCCATCCCTACGTCCCACTCGATATCCTCTGTCCCTCCCGTCCTTGGCGCAATCGTGGACAACCTGACCACCGGCGCTCCTCATGCTCTGCCTTTCATCCCACTCGCTCTCCTCTGTCCCTTCCATCTCCAGCGCAATCGTGGACAGCCTGACCACCGGCGCTCCTCATGCTCTGCCTTTCATCTACTCGCTTTCCTCTGTCCTTTCTATCTCTGGCGCAATCGTGGACAACCTGACCACCGGCGCTCTTCATGCCCTGACTTTCGTCGCACTCGCTTTCCTCTGTCCCTTCTGTTCCAAGCGCAATCGTGGACAACCTGTCCGCCGGCGCTCCTCTCGCTCCATCCTTGACTTTCTTTCCCTTCCTCCTCCGGGCCTCCGCGGCCCCTTCAACCCTGCTACGGCCTCCGCGGCCACTCTCCCCCCTGCACTTTCATCCCAACCCCTGCACCCATCCCTACATCCCACTCAATTTCCTCTGTCCCTCCCATCTTTGGCGCAATCGTGGACAACCTGACCACCGGCGCTCCTCGGGCTCCGCCCTCACTTCTTTTCCCTTCCTCCTCTGGGCCAGCCGTTCCGCTGAGCGCTGCTGCCGCCTCCGATGCTGGCTCCGCCCAAGTACCCCTCTGTTCTCTCCTGTCCTCCTCTTACCCCTCCCTCCCCAACCCAATCCCCCTTTTGCTCCCTCCGCAGCCGATCCAGGACCGCCCGGCGAGCGCCAGCCCCTCCCCACTTTTGCCCTCGCCCAGGGGAGGTCAGCTGGGCCGCTTCCGTGCTCGATCCGTCTTCCGCCCAAGCCGGTGTTGTCCCTGGTGCTGGACCGATTGGTCCTTTTGGGGCCAGTAACGCCTGCTATGTCTAAGCAATTTCCTTGGCTGCAGGCCTACCCATCTGCAACATAAGGTAGAAACGTGATCGGCCAATCCAGCAACTCCCACTAATCGCTTCTACAGCGTAGGTCTTGCCCAGCGTACCTTAATCATAGGCTCCCCCTTACACCCGAATCCCGTCATTTTCCGTCACCACACTCAACTAGAACACCACCTGTCACCAGCCTTCACCCACCTAAAGCTGCAGAGTTCACGCACATTCACCTCTACCACAACTTCACCTAAACCCTGCCACGGTCCTCCTCACTCCTACCAGCTTCCTCTCCTTTCCCTCCTTCACTATCTTCACTTGCCTTGCTCTACCAAAGCTCGCCCCGCAGTACAGCACAGAGCTTTCACGACCGTCCACCTCACAACTTCCCCTTCCCAAGATCACCCTTCCGGCACTTACTAGTTTCAGCCCCTACACCCTTCTACCCACTCCCCCACAACTAGAGTGCTCAGCAGCGCTACTTTTCCCCACTAATCCCTTTTCCAGCTCATCATTCACCAATCCAGCACGCGCACACCGCTGTCCATCCCCTAGCACTGCTCCAGCGTAACCACAGCCTCCTCCAGCACGGCCGGCACAAGCCATCACTGCACTTCAGACACGCACCCCTCTTCAGACACCTTCTGAAACCGCCTAAGACCCATCTCTTCTCTCACACTTTAGCAGAGTTCCAAATCGTCATACGGTACCACTCTTCCTACCGATCTGCCACTGTTTATGCTGTTTGCTACTGTCACCATTCTTTTGTCCCTTCCTACCCTGTCTGTACCCTGACTGTTCTGTTTGACTCGTGTTTTACCGTTTATTATTTCTCTGCCCCGTAAAGCACTTCAAGCTGCACTTGAGTATGAAACATGCTTAATGGACAATGTAACTTCCGCTACCCCACAATTCGATCTCGCCACGCCAACCAATATCCACTTCTATAGCCCCTTCGGATGCCCAGAGTCCAACAGCCAACACCAATTGGGCCCTGCCTCCCTGACCTGGCCATCTACAACTAGTGTACCCAACACGCTAATTATCCTCTACATGGCAAACTGCCCAAAACTCATCCGCCATTCCATAAACACCCCGTCAGTCTCTTGAACCCTCTGTAACAATATCCTCACTAGACACCGCCAACTCTGCTTTTGCCATCCTTCAAACCCCTTCCACAAACAAACTAAGCATTAGCCACTGCTTCCTGCTCCACCCATGCCAATCCTCTCCTTCCTAAATTCCTCCCAGAAAATTTCCAAACCACTCACCCCACTGACTAACCATCCAGCTAACGGCCTTCCTCCCAAGTGCTTATACACTGTGGATACGAACATCCACAATTCCAGAATAGTCTAGATTAGCAGTTGCCCTTATGTTTCTCTTTTGGGGGTCAACGTCCATGCGCACCGCAAGACGATCGCCAGACGACCTGCGCACCGCAAGACGATCGCCAGACGACCCCCTCCCCAAACCTCTACACCCCCTCCGGAACCTCTACAGCCTGGCCGACGCCTCCCATGATCCATTCCATTCATTCATCCATCCATTCTATCCTAATTGTCAATAAACCACTTAAACATCCCAATGGTGTTTCTTCCGACTAGTGAAATGGCGTTGGAACAACAGATGTTCAGGAGGCGGAGAAACACACATTGGCTCTACCCTTCACACTATTCTCCGCCCCACACCAATTTACCTAACTCTATTTATACCCGCCCAATACCACCCAGAAACCTTCGCGGTTAGCCTGCCACGCAGCACTGCACACAAGCCACAGACCTACAGGCTTTGAATCCCACCTCCACCCCTTTCACCTCCACGGTTCATTCACCTCTCCTCTCTCCCATATCTCAGGTTCCTGCTGGGGGGTCAACGTCCATGCGCACCGCAAGACGATCGCCAGACGACCTGCGCACCGCAAGACGATCGCCAGACGACCCCTCCCCAAAGTCCCAGGGTCAGCGAGCCCCTCCGGAACCTCTACAGCCTGGCCGACGCCTCCCATGATCCATTCCATTCATTCATCCATCCATTCTATCCTAATTGTCAATAAACCACTTAAACATCCCAATGGTGTTTCTTCCGACTAGTGCAAACAGCCCCTCAGAGGTGCAGGCCACCACTTTCCAGTTGACACAAGCAAAAGTGAATGAATGAAAGTTGCATGAACCCTAGTGTCCCTATTCTGGACATGGCAATGGCATATACAGTAATAGGCCAATTTTGTCAAAAATAGGCAAACAGAGAAAAGAGAAAAGTCACAAGAGGTGTGATGTTTCCCCCCACTGTGGGGGGAAAAGGATAGGGCAAGACCCCTGGGGTTTATCAACATGCTGGGCTGGCGTTATGTGAAATAAAGAGTATACGGATACGGGAAATCTTTGAATCGTAATATTGAGACGAAAGTAATGTGTGAAAACAAGCAAGAGCAAGAGCAAAATTCCCAAGGAGCTAAACGGAGGGGAAAAAAGCTCCTCTCTCTCGTTAAACAATAAACACCGTTTATGGCTCCACTTCAATGTGATTAAGCTTAAAAAAGCAATGCAGCGGTGTAGGCAAACACAGTCGAGAAGGCTTTAAACACAGTAATCTCCAGACACTGGAAAGTACCACATAAATTAAATTAAACTGCAAAAAGTGTTGAATTTGCAAGGCGCCGTGTTGCATGGAACAAGCCCTCTCTACCTCAGAGCAATTTAATATTCTCTCCTCTTACCAGAAAGTTGTGCCTCATTAGATGTGCAAACGGCCGTCCAAACCAATGAGACATGATGACATTTACAGACTGTGTGTGAAAGAAGTGTCCATTCACAAATGCTCAAATGCACAGGAGACTCAGTGACCTCGGTCCTCCGTTTGAAATTGGTCCATTCCAAACAGCAATTAGAGTGATGAGTGTTATGTTTTTGTATATGTTAGGGATTGTGTTGAAGGCTAGTGTCAGATTTATTATTTAATATAACATAACAACTATCAATTTACAATTAGGAAGCAACAACATCATGATGCAGGGCTATGTGCATCACATTGTTGCCGGCTTGCTGCACCCACACAGTATATATTATGTCTGTAGACTGTGTCCCTTTCAGGCCTGAAGTCAGAATGATGTTCTGAATGTCTCTCTGTATCCATTTTTCCCATGGAGTTCTGTGTAAGCCATGCCCAAAGTCAGAATAGGGCAGCTCCATATGGACCATAGAAAGGGGCCCGGTCCAAAGCCTGGGAAGAGGCCTTTTTAGGGTGGTTGCGAACAACCGTGAGTTGAATTATAAAGTAGGTGGGGCCAACGGTTCTGGAGTTGTGTGTATTAAAGACTTGGTGTATTCATAGGTGATCTAATCTGATAGATTAGATAGATGGAGGAAACGTAAGAAGCAGGTTTATACACACGGCCCATGTCACCCTGTCACTCTGCACTCTGTCGCCTGTGGGCTGTGACATCGGCACTGACAGTGATAAACAACAGAGGGCACCTGCTGCTACGCTGCCTTTGCTGACATGCATGAGAGTAAAGGACAAAAGCCAATCCCAATATGTCATTGTGAATGAGGCAGAACAGAGCGTATGGAGGGAGCAGTGATTAAGGTCTCAGAGTGACGTAAGGGCGTGTGTTATTGCCCTGAAAGTGATGAAGTAAATGCTGAGACAGCCAGGCTGATGGAAACCAAATAAGGTCAAGAAACATGAGACCTCTGCTTTGTGTGTAGAATGTCATCTAGGCTCTACCATTAAACATCAGTTCTAAGAAAGTATAGCCTTTAATTTGTCACTTGTCAGATTTGGGTTGTTTGTATTTGACTCCAGAGGTGACTACTGTGTGCACACTCCGCAGGTGTCTAGTTAGACACAGCACATGCCTTATTGTCTCCACCAGGCCAAAGGCATGGGGAGAGTATGTTTTGCTCTCTGTCCGTCCATCCATCCGTCTGGAGACTAGCGGCAGTGGCTCAGAGGTAGAGGTAGAGGTAGAGTTACCGGATGGTAACCACAAGGTTGCCGGTTCGATCCCGGGCTCCCGCAGAGTTAGTGTCAATGTGTCCCTGGGCAAGACACTTAACCCCTAATTGCTCCTGATGTGCTAGTAGGTACCTTGCATGGTTTCCACTGCCATCAGTGTGTGAATGTGAGCGTGAATGGGTGAATGTGATGCACAATCTATGTAAAGCGCCATGGATAAAGGCGCTATATAAATGCACCATTTACCATTTAGCCCGCCCGCTAGCTAGTCTCCAGCCAATGCCAACCTTAATTCACACGAACAATCCCTGGATGCCTATCATGCCAATGACGAACTTCTGCCCCAAATGTTCCAGAACGGCCTGTTATAGCACCACCAGGCATGCACCCAATCCGTAGAGGATGAGAATCAACCTTTGACCTGTATTTTTCATGTCTGCATTTTATAGTTCCACCAGGGAAGACTTTTAGAAAACACATTTTTTCATATTACTCCTCCAGATTCTTCCCCAAAATTGTTACACAGTATATCTATAGTCAATGTGCTCAATATTTTCATATTCCATCCATTGTCTATAATTGTCTTTGTTGCTGGATTGTCCCGTTTTGAACTAAAACCATCAAAGCATGAACGCAGCAGGCTATTTCCATGGAATTTTCCACACACTTTCCTGCCAGGCCGAGAAATATATCACACTCTTTTTACATTTTTTGCAAACCATATTTCTGAAACAAATTGGCCCAAAACATCCAATTGTCATCAAAGGAATAAGAATAAATGTAACCCTTTTCACATTGGTAACAGGATCTGGGCCAAGAGACTTGTTTTCCATCTGTATAATATCAGAATTGGTCAGAATCTGTATGCAAGTATGACCCTGCAAATAATCGGAGTGGAGATATGTTGTAATTTCATAATTGTGCACCTCTAATTAATTAAATGACATTTCCCATTTCTTTTGATGGAGCATCAAAAGTATTAAACCAGAGGTGAGAGATGAAGAAAGGCATTGTGATGAGACTCCATAGTATGGAGTATGGACTTTACTGCCAAGAAGTGTGTCATCTGCACAGAGTTGTGAAAGACCAAGATGGACAGGTACAGGCTATCCATTACAAATGAAAGCATAAAAGCATCTGGTGGTGGTGTGTGTGCGTGCATGCACTTATGTATGAGTGTCAGATTTATACTGCGAAACCATTTCCCATAATCTAGGTCATATAATTGCGGAAGGGAAGCCAGAGTGTTCAGTGTTCCGTCATTCTTAATAAAAACTCTCCATAAATCTCTAACTCTATGTACTGTAGATCTCAGACCTCCTAAGACGCTTCTTTGAAACAATTTTCATAATGTAGCATTAACAGTATATAATTATTTTCTATCAATACCATGTATGGACACGGTTCCTGACCTGTTAATGGCACTTAATTTCCTTGATTGTTTGTTGATTGTTATAAACTCTGCATCAGGCAGAATGCAGAGCCATTTTGAGCAATACTGTAGTAAACATATTGCCAGTGTTGATTCAGCTCTGAGCAGAGGAAAAGCAACTGCAAGTGTCCAGGTCCCAGGATACTGGAAATGTTAAAACATCCCAAACAACACTCTAAGTCTGACTCTGCTTCCCTTCACTGATTGTTTTGGAGAAGTCAGAAGAGTTTTATAGCTGCAAAAAATATATATCCATAGCGATTACATTATCAGCCAATAATACAGGCACAATTTACTTCTGTGTTGCACACACAGGTTAATAAGTTACTAAACTCACTGAAGTATTGAGACAAATTATGTTACAGTACTTTATAGTCACTTTGAACTGTAATGGGTCTTGCCATCCAGCGGCCTGAATGAATGTTTTTTTTATTATTATGAAGGTTAGGAGATTTACAGTACATTTCAAGTACAACTACAACAGAGCTGATAACAGACACACTAGTCAAGAATACACTTGTTTACAATAGTGGCCATCTTGTACATGTCATCAAACAATTGATAAAATACACATGTACATATGTATCCAAAACATTTATGCACACAGTAGACAAGGCATGCTGAGTCACAGTGCTGGAAATGCTATTCTAAAACAAGAGAAGAGAAAAACCTGGTCACAATATAAGGCAGAGACGATAACAGTGGAAGTGTAGGTCAGAACATCCGTCAGATGTATGGCAGCCAGACTTGAAGGTAGTTTTGCCAATCCCGCAGCTTCCACTGATATCTTTTACAGAGTAGGTAGATCTTGCCCAGCCTGATACTAGTTCAATAAGTAGAAAGGATACAGTCAAATTAATTGCCTGTAAGGTCGTTGATTCATTAACTAATAATTGATTGGCTACACCTGGCCTCCAGGACATTAATCCATGGAGCAGTGTCCTGTAGGCTGGGTGTTACTAATCGGCTAATGGTACGCCTCAGTAATGGCGGCACACAGGGCAATTGTTCATAACAAGATCAGTGCTCTCTAAAAATATGTTTTTAGCTATGTTCTTAACCTGTTGACCAGGGTCTATACTGTATCTCCAAACTCAAAATGCATTCACAACACAACGTGTTTGGTCTTATAATCTATATACTGTATTTGTGAATGTTCAGCTAGACATGTCCAAAACATATAGCTACAGTAGGGTTCATGTGGTTAATTAATGGACTTTATCTTGTCAGGTACGATTCTGAGCCTGTGAATCAAGCGTGGGAATTATTATCTGTCCACTGGAAAACCTACTTTATATTGGAGAAACATGATCTAGTGGCGGGGTTACTTTGGCAACCAAAATAAACACAACGACAGGTCCTAAATCATCTGACTTGGTTTCAAACTTCATGTGAGGCCACAAGCCAGGAACTAATGAGAACATTTAGTTTCTTTGCATATAAAGATGAAATTGGTTTCCAAGCTAGCACCAATAGTTATGCATGCTATTTAACATGCGTGGGTGCGCACGCATGTGTGTGTGCATGCGCATGGGTGTGAGTCTGTATTGCATAGTGTATTTGACCATTTTGACATTTTAAGACACCCCTTCTCCATCTGCGGTTGCGTCCTGTGGTGATGCTCTTCAGTTCCTCATCCTTTTGCAGAGCCAATGAGACACCAGCCTTGTTTCCACTGCGCAGGCCAGGGCCCCTAATTGGCAGTGGCATGGATCAACATGAATATGAGTGCTTTACCAGGGCACTGGGAATAGAGAACAAGGAATATTACTCACACACACTATATCAGATGTCGCCTCTAAGTGTTCTCGTGGCCAGCAAAGTAAACCAAAGACGTCGGGATCTAAGGCAATGCAGAAGTGGAGCGAAGTCATCTTTTTCCTTTTTCTTTTCTCTAAGATCATCTTTTTTATTGGCCATTTTATTTATGAATTATTAGATAGTAGAATGTATGGGAAACTTTGAACGCAAGTCAGATTCAAACTCGTTCCTTGCAACTCAAGGACCATATGGTCCTTGAGTTGGACCTAGATGTCATAAGAAAACAGAAGAAAATATTATGCAATATAAGTGACTATAACTAACTGAGCCACCATGACACGCCCTCTTTTAATGAGGTTCTCATGTGTATTAGCTTCTCTGACTATTGGGCAGCAAAATAGAAACTGTTCAAGAACACCACACCACCATTGCCAGTCGGGAAAAATAAATAAATTGACAAGGCATCCCCGATAGTGCAGGGACATTCAGACCAAAGTGATCCTCTGCCACAACCAATCATACTGTATCCTGTGCATGGCTCCAGATAGGATTCTTCCAGATATTTACTCCTGCGACACAACATAAACTGTGGCCTTGATGAGTAAAGGAGTGATCCTCTCAGGTCTATAATCTTGGTTGTTGAACACCGACACACACCAATTAAAAAATGTGCATGGAGCAATCAATCAATAAAAACAATATTTAAATTTTGCCAGTCACATTCATCATTGCTCATGTTCCTAGAAAACACTGGTTTCAGTTCTGTATACTAATGTCTTACACATGTGGAGACACGCGTATGCTCTCTTCATATTCATTGCTATCCCCAGGGCTTGGCTGTACTACCTGTATATTAAAAATGTACTTATCATCCTTGAGGTATGAAATAAAAAAAAAATCAAACAGCACAGAAGAATCAACTATGATATTTAAAGAAAGATGAAAACTTGGCATTTAATAATAGCTTAATTGAACTAGCTGATTGAAATGTCGATTCAAAAGCTGTTTAATCAACCATACTTGTCTATTTATATCATTTTGCTCTGCAAATAGCATACTCTGTCTTACCAAAGGGCAGTACTGACACACCTCAGTGGGCTATGATATATAATTTTAGTGCTATGCATATGAATTGACTCACAGCCTTTGCCAAATCACTCCTTCAGCCCCAAACCACCTTTCCTGTGACTATTCACTGAATCTACAAATAACGCAGAAATGCCCTAAAAATATTCTTCAAGCAGACAAACTAGAGGTCAGATATGTTCCGATGTCTTGTTATGAAGCACAAACGTGGCCGTTTTCTCCATGACTGTACAGTAGGTAAACACAGTCACCCAATCCAAACAGCCACTAATGGACCTTTATACTGTACATATAGGTTCACTCAATTCAGTCACTGCACAGAAAGTTAGAGACGAGAGAGAGATAGAGCTGTTACTCCTAACAGACCGAGAGAGTGCATGCCTGCATTATTGCATGTGGATGTCAGTGGGTGTTTGAGAAAAGTGGGAGACAGATAGACAGATATAGACAGACAGGAGAGAGACAGAGAGAAAGTGATATTTCTCTTTTAGCTTTCAGTTACACTGGACTGTCATGCGTCTTACTTTGCAAGCGAGACCCTTGAAGTAACTCTATCTAACATATCCTGTTTGACTCTGAAGACTATGAGCAAATGTCAGTCACCCCTGCAAAATAGTAAAACAATTGGGTTGGTTTTCCAGAAGTGCTCAGCTATCATTCTCTCTGTAACTATATCTAAATTGGTTTAATTAACCCTAACACTGAAATCAATACCACAGAATGTAAATCCTTTAAGGTAGCAGCAAAAGCCAAAATGTCTCAGGAGCCCTGCTATTTCATTGATGATACAATAACATTCCAGAGTGTTCTGCTGTTTTCAGAGTTTGAACTCTGAAGTTACACGAAAGAAGAAGCAGGGGTAGGGCAACGTTAGGCATGCCAACATTGAAACAGTGATCACTGGCACACATGGCGCCTGGGAGGATGTTTCCTTTTAAATAAATCATAAATTAGGTTCTCAAATTCATGTTTTTATTTGTATGCATTCACAGAATTCAACCTAATGTTGACATGATGGCACACATGAGGAACATGAAAACATGGTACTTCATGTCCAAAAGGTTGCCAATCGCTGGTATACAGTATTGTACCAGTAAGACACATGAGGGTGAGAAGTATGCATGGAATCACCTGGGTGACAGCAGACTGCTGGGCGAGCGCTGGCGCTTTGGCATGGGGGGTAAGATCTTAATTTTCGGGCCTGTAAAGAACCCCACTGTCATAATAATCTCGCAGGATGGTACTCCAACCCAACTTCCAATGTGCTCATTACTAACCTTAGGTTAACCCTAACCTTAACCAAAAGCGGAGTCCTTATAGTCAGAATTGCGACGTGTCGGAATGCCACTCTGTTCCCATTCCTCACACATCCTGCTGTGACAATCTCCCCTTCATTTCCTTCTTTACATCCTCCATGAACTGTGAGATTCTCAAATGTGTTTATTTTGAGGGTCGGTCAGTCAGTGTCCTCTCTGTCGAGGAACGCCATGCTGTAATAAGCTTTTTCTGGAATTAATACAAATAAACAGAGCCTTAAGGGAAAGTAATTAAAAATGTAGGCCATGGCCTTGGCCTGCTGGGAGCAAAAGTCAGCGTCACATCCGGAATTCTCATTCAGAGTCCATGTTTTTCTGAAAATACCAGTCTAACGCCTCATTTTCACCAAACTCTGTGTGTCTAATTTTATATAGACAAGTTTATCTCCAATGTGGCCTATAAGGCAAGGAATTGCATTAAATTGACAGATTTTTCATTCAATAATTGTGAATCAAGTTTTTTAATAATGTGGTAAAATTGTCAAACATTAACCTACCTAAGAAAGAGGAGAGAAAATATCAGATTACAATGCCTTGTGTAGTGGGCAAGTAGTTTGACTATGAATTAGCATAGGCCTACAGTACAGTATGTGTTGACAACATATTGTACCTGGCTGGCTGTGGCTAACCCATTTGCACATTGAATCATGCAATAATTCATCACTATCTATTGTTGCAAAATTCTGTTACAACTGTCAGTACTATGCAAATCAGAAATAATGCCCTGAAGCATGGTCACTTTCAGTGTTTCTAAACCAGCCAGTATTCATGGCAGGGTTTGACTGCCACTGCCCTTTTGGAACTAAATGTACAGTATGGTACATTTAGTGTACCATACTGTACCTTTACACAGTGTGTGACCATACAGTATGGTCACACACTGTGTGACATTACGGCTCACGCCTACATATATGGCCAACTCCATATATGAAGATCACAACACTGGTCTCATCGAACCCTGGATAACGATACATGCCGGCAACTCTACATCTGACCGAAAAAACTCAAACCTTAAGCTCACATATATGGAGCTGACCTGAGCTGACCTGTTATGATTTTTTTACACAGTATGTGAGCCTACCCACCCATCCTTCCACCTTACATGAGATGATCTGACCTCAGACCCCGGACACTTAAGAATATCTCATTGTATGTTAAGTACATAATTCATTCCATGTTGATCTGACCCCCCATGCTAAAGCAGATGAAACTATGATGTATGATGTATTGAGTGCAACAGCTTCTGAGTGCTAGAGCTCTGCTGTCTGGGTAAGTAAGGCTGCTCTGAATGCTAAAGTGCTAGAGTCCTTTTTTAGAGCCATCTGCTATTCTAAATCACTTAGACCCGGCCGTTATTGACCTTATGCCAACCTTGAACCCTATAGTTACATCACCACAAATGGTGGTCTCTTATTGGCTGTTGGAGGATATTGACATACAGTACACCGACATAACAGTGCATAAAGTACATACCCAGCACCTCACAACACTCGTACACTCTGCTCGCGTAAGTGTGACGTGTGCGTCCGAGTTAAGTTTATATATCACAAAAATTAAGTTTAAGAACGAACAGTTAACACTTTTAAAGTGTGAGGTGCATTTCCACTGTGCAACCAAATTTCTGCAAGCCTACGCACTTTAAGTTTAATGAGATTTAATAAATCAATAATGAAATAAAACCATTTACCAACTCTTAGGATTACTATTAGCAAAAACACTCAGGTTTGTTTTACCAGATGAAGAGCAACATGACAGTGTGAAAAACAAGAAAGAACTGGAGAAACAAGGGTTTACCGGAGAGATCTATGTATAATTTATTAAAACTATAGGGGTACAGGGTGGCACTTGCCGTTCATTTGAATGCAAGCTGCTCATTGGCGCTTTGAAGCATCCGGAAGCCCGCCGGAAGTGCGCCTATTTCCGCATTTGGACACCAAAATTTGGTGTCCAAATGCAGAACGAGCAAAGGGGAAAAAACGGCATCAAAAAACAACTTTTTTTGCGGTGGGCTTATTAACTGTCATATAATACATCCGTTATGTTTTGAGAGGTGGTGGTATATGACATGAACAACGGTGGTTCATCCAGAAAACAACAAACAAAAAACAAACTGCCATGTCCGTAGCCTGGCTCAGCCCTGAATCAGCACCTTAAAAATACTAGCTTTTTTTTTTCTTGTGATTCAAGACTGGATTTGTGCGGGTTGGAAATTCAATCCCAGCACCTGATTGGCCAACAGCCCTGTCAATCACTTCGCCACAATGTCGGCTGCTTTCCCAATATTCTGAAGGGTTCATATGAACCAATCACTGTGAAGACTGACGTTTGGACAATGCCCATCCTAGAGACTGTTGTGGTAGACCTGGGCCCGTCCGTCATCAGCGCTGTAGTATTGCAACCGCTACCCTCTCAGTCTCCTTCCCCACGGGTCAGGCTGGGTCGGGTGCACCTTCTTGGGGCAAGGTGGTCGTAACAATGCCAGGGTGTCGAAGGCCCACTCTCCCAGCGATTGTGGCCCAACTGTTGTCGACCGGATACCACCAGCAGACAGCGGCTCCAGGCTTGAAGCTGGCACGCTGGTGGCCAAGTTTGGTACTGCAGGCGGGTGGAATTCATGCACGAACGCCCCGAGAGCAGGCACGCTCGTTTGCTTTGTGCACGCGTACAGGGCAGTTTGTGTTTAAGTTGTTTTCTGAATAAACCAGCGGCCCTCACGTCATATACTACCTCTCAAAACACAACAGATGTATTATATGACAGATAATAAGCTCAATGCAAACCCACAAGCTTGTTTTTGATGCTTTTTGATGGTTTTTTTCCTTTGCTCGTTCGCGACGGCGCTCGTTCATGGTTCCCATAATCCCTTGCGTCGGGCGCGTTCATGGAGAAATACTTCCGCATTGGGGCACCAAATTTTGGTGCTCAAATGCGGAAATAGGCGCACTTCCGGCGGTCTTCCGGGTGCTTCAAAGCGCCAATGAGCAACTTGTATTGAAATGAATAACAAGGGGGCGGGGCTGTCGCTCCAGTCCGGTCTCTGTTATTTTATTACTCTTGACGACCGGATACCACTGCCTTCTGCTGAGGCCCCTGACCCTCCGTGGTGGCTCAGCCTCTTCTCACCCCTCTGCTGACTCCTGTTCACTCTGTGCTCCTGATTTCTGGCTTCGCCCATCCCTCAGGTGAGGGTGCTTCTTCATTAGTTGAGGTTGCCAGGTTGGCCAGTTCATGTGGTTGCCGGTTGGTGGAAAATAAAGTAAATTTGGCCAAACGAAAATACAATATAAACAAAAAACACAAATAACAGTAATAATAAGCACTAAAGCAAAATCATTTGTTAATAATTTCACTCTAAAGCAAAAAAACAGCAAATCATAAAAAACCACAAACCACACATCTAATCAAATTCCCACTGGCTCACATAAGTATAAAGTAATAATAACAAGGTTAATTAACTCCATAGGCTAGAAAATAAAAATAAAATCACGGACCTCCACCTTTGTAATCGGCTACTAAAATACTGAAAATACAAAAGAAGGTATTATTAACCCCTGTCAGTGGCAGATGTTGTCCTGCCTTTCAACCTAACAAGCTAATCCGTTTTGACCCTTTGAATCTGTGTTCAAACAAACCACAGTAAGATAGTAATTTTGCTACTTTCAGAAGTTCAGATGCCGGTCCCTCATGTGCACAGTGTACATGCTATCTGCCTCTAAAACTGGCCTCCTCCCTGTCACAGGAAAACAAATCTTGAGGAGTTTGAAAGCATCAAATGACTGCAGTAACCTTTGTAGCTTGTTGGAATAAACACTGAAAGACTTGAAAAGAGTTCTTGCCAGCCATCTTTTACACATCACTCAGAGTAGTAATCTGTCAGGGAGTTTAGTTGTTCCCATAACCCACAGGCTGCAGCTGAACCATCTCCTC
Organism: Benthosema pterotum; assembly: GCA_039105355.1. Taxonomy (NCBI): domain Eukaryota; kingdom Metazoa; phylum Chordata; class Actinopteri; order Myctophiformes; family Myctophidae; genus Benthosema; species Benthosema pterotum. The sequence continues at coordinate 26,906,844 of CM076972.1, forward strand.
GGAAAGGCAGGTCACTCACAGGCCACTATATATGTGTTAATGACCTCCAGTCTCAAGAAGGAATTCCTTCCTTGCCCTATTGAAATTCCATCACATCATGAAGTGAATATATTAAATCTAGCGTCTATTAAAATGCGATGGGGGAAACAGATGTCAACCGAGCAACCTATAGGTTGGTATTCTTTTGTATTAAGTAAGCACTGAGCATGAATGTTTACTTTTTTGCTTGTTTGTTATAGGCCTACAGTAGGCCTATAACAAAGCATGCAGTAGTCCGCCTACTGCATAAAATTAAATGTACTGATATTTTGAAGTTACAATGGCGTCCTTTGAGTTTGCCCAAAATAGACCTAAATAGTAGGCAATTGTCTCCCTCTGCTGGATGCAACGAATACTACAGTTACTGTAAGTAAGCACTGTTTGTCTACATTGTACCACTGTGCTTGTTGACCAAAAAGTAGTGGCTAGAGTGGCTAAGCTGATAGGAAGTTTAATTTGATAGAAATAGAGATGCACTGTGCTGATTTTTGTTACCACTGAGTCTATGATTGATATAATACGCATAAGCTACATTATGAAAAGGCACATGACACATGACACATGATTGTTTTCCTGTCACCATGAAGAAGACATCCATACAGATATGAATCTATTAATCCAGTGAGTTTAGGCTACTTTACATATCGTCAATTAGATTATTAGGGAGATAGGGGATGTGTATTGTAGTGTTTGGCATGCGTAGACTGTGTTAAGTTCTACTACTTACTGCACTACTATGAGGCAGTCACGGTAGGACGGCTCTTCAGTATCAGGTAGCCTTCCCCTAAGTGTAAGTAAAAGATAGATGTCATGTAAGGAGAGCAGTGCAGTTATATTACTGTGACCAAGTTCATGTCATACTCTCTATTCTCTCTACGGAAATGTACCTCATTAAAGGCATTATAATTGATTTAATAGAAATACATTATAATGCCTGTTATGAGGTACAGTACATAGCCCTATCTGGCATCTCACCCCTCAGCAGAGGGTGGTCGGGTGACAACAAAGACAGTTGTCATGTTTAATGATGAGGTCATTATGCATCTGCTGTTGTCATGGGTGGGGGATGAGCCAGCAGAGACCCCAGACCACCTGCTGCATGGGACAGAACTGTCTGTGAGCTGCTCTGGCCCAGACCTGACTCCTTCATCGTAAAACTCCAAACCACTCGCAGGTCACTGCCGTGGTGGCCCACAGGTCAGTCACTCTAATCAAGTTTCACCGGAACCCACAAGAAGAACAGGTTACGGTTGCAAGGTAGTAAATAAATTAAAGATGCCGACGAAAAAGAAAAAAAACTCTGTGGAGGAAACCAAAGAGGTGGATGACGAGGACTTGGAGGATCAGGAACCAAAGCCCAAGCACAGAGGTAAACAGGTCAGTGAGAGCGAGGATGCTGCTGGCAGGCACAAGAGGAAGACAAAGAAGAAGTCCAAGAAGTCCACCAGCGACGAGGAAGGATACAACTCTGACACCTCGGGAACTGATGTGAGGAGCAGCAAGAAAAAAGGGGGAGAAAAAGTCAAGGTAAAGGTCAAGAAAAAGAAGAAATCGGCAGAGGACGAGGAGGAGGATGAGTTGAGCAGTAAATCTAGCAGGAGCACAGATGATGAGAAGGACAACAATAAAAAGAGAGCAGGGAAGCTCCCCGATGTGATCGAGACCACCGGGGAGGGAGCAAGGAAGAAAAAGAATTCGGACAAAGACAGGCATAAGGACAACATGGGAAAGAAGAAGAAAAAGAAGTCGGGGGATAGCGACGGGGACAGCGACGAGGACACCAAGGGCAAGAAGGGCAAGAAGAAGAAGATTGAAAACTATGTGGAGATTTATGAGAACGAGCTGCGAAACTATGAAGAAAGAGCAGAGAACTATGAGGACGAGTACCATAAGAAGAAAGGTAAAGGAGTGTTTTTCAGTCTTTCACACAGCGAATTATTGGTAAAATTATTATTATTATTATTATTAAACAGCATTCAGGGTTCAGTGTCTTGCTCACAGGCACTTCGGGGGGTGCTGGGGGACGGATTTCCGTTCACTTTCCCACCGAGATCTTCCCTGCTGGTCCGGTTAGGGGAATCGAACCCTTGAACCTTCCAGCAAATATGGGCCACTAACCTTTAGGTAACTTGCCAGGCTGCCAACCATTAACAGTACAGCTATTACTTGAGTCGAAGTAGGCATAGATAATCGTGTTCAAATACTACTTAACTGTAAGTCAAAACTTTATTAAGTTCAAACTTCAATTTTAAAGTAATTGCCTTAAAAACACTTAAAAGCACCTGTAAAATAGTTATTCATTAGCTATATTATTATTAAATTCATATCAATGTGTTCCTGCGTTTGTTTTCACAGTGAATTTATACAGGTAGAACTGAATAAAAAGATCGTAGATCATCTCATTCCAGGTGTGACACGTAGGAAACACCCAGAAAATATTTGACATCTTATGAATCTGAAACATAAGGTTTCTGTTTGTTTGTTTTTTGTTTTTTGTTTTTTTTAAGAGAGAGCAGAGAACTATGAGGACAAGTACCATAAGAAGAAAGGTAAAGGAGTGATTTTCAGTTTTTTACACAGTGAATGCAGTGTCCTAGTCACAGGCTCTTCGGGGGATGCTGGGGGACGGGTTTCCATTCACTTTTCCACCGAGGTCTTCCCTGCTGGTCCGGTTAGGGGAATCGAACCCTGGAACCTTCCGACAAATGTATGGGCAACTAACCTTTAGGTCACTTGCCAGACTGCCAACCATTAACGGTGCAGCTATTACTAGGCATAGATAATCCTGGTCAAACACTACTCAACTGTAAGTTGCTCGGTCAAAACTTTATTAAGTTCAATTCTAGAGTAATTGCCTTAAAAACACCTAAAATAGTTTATTTTAATGAAATTAATTAATTTAGGTTAATTACATTTATTAACTATATTATTATTATTATTATTAAATTCATATCAATGTGTTCCTGCATTGTTTTCACAGTGCATTTATACAGGTAGAACTGAATAAAAAAGATCGTCGATCATCTCATTCCACGTGTGACACGTAAGACACACCCAGAAAATATTTGACAGCTTATGAAACATAATTTTCCTCCTCTCCAAAAGCCAATTCCAATTGATTGATTGCAATTACATGATATGGACAAGCCCTCCAACTGTCTGGTTCCTGGATGAATGAGCAAATTGTTTAAACCAACTGTCTTGGTAACACTACACACCACGCAGAGTAGTATCCACACACCGGTATGATGGTTATCTCCGGCTTACAGCCACATGACACCTGTCATGACACTAATCTTTACGGTACAAAGAGGTTTTCACGTCATTCAAGATAAGGGTTTAGACTAGTGACCTGAAGTCACCTGGTCTGGCTTTGTTGGATTCAGAATGCCATCATGTAAAGCTACGGTAGGTTTGCAATGAAATCCCAGTGTAGTCATTGAGTAGCCAGGGTTAATTTACAGTGCAGTATGTCACTGATCCAGATCAGACCTCAGCTGATACATCCAGCATAATCTCAAACGTTTACTTGACCCCTCTATCTATCTCAGTTCATTAGTAATCTTTCTCTCTAAAAGACACAATCTCTATCTCTGTTTGCCAATCCTATAGTGTATGAAGTTGTGACCATCACTGGTGATGAAAGAGGGGCAGGCACTGATGCCAATGTGTTCGTCACTCTGTTTGGAGACTATGGCATCACACCCAAGTTGCATCTGGCTAGCAAGTGAGTTCCATCAAAGCTGATCAGAAGTGGGATCTTAGGTCCGCAATGTGATAACAGGAAGAACGTTAACATTATGACTGTGTCCATAATAGATTGTGATTTTGTATTGAAACCATTTCTTTTCTCTCTCTTTCAACAGCACAGAGAAGAGGTATAGCTTCATATTCTCGCTTTAGTGAGTAGGTGGTAGTGGTAAGAAGGTGAATGCCCAGAAGACAGCATCTGCTTCTGGATTTTGGAGTTGCATCATCATATGTCTGCCCGAAATGCAACACAGAAAAGACAACATTTTGGACATGCATACTATGTTCCAACTCACCCCTTTCTTTAAATAAATCCAATTAAAAGGCATATACTGTACATAGTATTTTTTAAATAGAGCTAATCTGCAGTTCGGCGTGGTGTTGTTGCTGTGCATTGCACTCATACACTAACACTTCAAATTTCCCAACAGAAATCGAACTGCATTTGAGAGGGCAAAAACGGACGTCTTCAGAATAAAAACCCACAATGTTGGACCTATTAAAAAGATAAGGTAATTGTTATTGAGCATTATATTTTTCCAGATGTTCTGCTGTGCTGTCTAGTTCTTTCATTTCTATCTTGATTTGCTTCCTACAGAATTGAGCACGACAACACAGGAATGAATGCCAGTTGGTTCCTGGATAGAGTGGTTGTAACAGATGTGATCAGGCCACATCTGAGATTCTACTTTAGCTGTAGCAACTGGCTCAGTAAAGTGGAAGGAGATGGCCTTTATGTTAGAGACCTGCTAGGGTCCAATGACCCCATGGACCTGCCCAAATGTATGAGTATTAAACTGTATATGTCCACAGCTTCATTGTGCTGCTGCATTTTAAACATGATTGCATAATGATGGTGCAATATTGCCTGAAATTTGTTCTTGGTTTTAATGAAGATTTGTATTCTATTAAATGTTATATTCATTTTGATTCTTATTTTTAGATAACAAATACGCTGTCAGTGTATTCACCGCTGACGTGAAAGGCAGTGGAACAGATGCGGATGTCTTCATCAACATCTTTGGGGAGTTTGGGGATACAGGTAAAGTGGAACTCGATCTAAACGCACCCTCATTGGAACTTGCAGTATACGCATTTATTTTGTTCAGCTCATTTCCATCTATATTACAAAAGTTGTCCTATTTGGGCTCCAAAAATTCCAAATTTGCCTTTTCTTTTAAGGGGAAAGGCGGCTTGCAAGTGACAAAGACAACTTTGAAGGTGGTTCAGAAGACAAGTTCACTCTGGAAGCTCCAAACCTAGGAAAAGTCAGAAAAATCACCATCGGCCATAATAACAAAGGCTCCTCAGCAGGATGGTTTGTGGACAAAGTAAGAATGAACCATGTTTTTTTTATATTAAGATACTTTCTGCATCCCTCCTCAGAAACCCAGATTGAGTAGACAAAAATTACACCTCTTATAATGAGCGAGTACCAATTACATGAAGATGGGTCGGAAATGGGCGGAGTGGTCCTTTAAATAAGTTATTATGGAAAGTGTTGCTGTACTTAAGACAGCTACTCCAACCCATTACAGCAGTGGTTTTCAATTTAAATTAAACATATCATTTTACGCTCTCGAGAGTTAAATTATATTTTAACATCTGAAATAGAATCTACACAATTAGAAAGTGTAGGAGAATTATTATTTTGACCAACATTTTGCCAGTTATCTCCTAAATTGTGAACATGAAAATCCTTAGTTTTGGGTCCAAGAGACTGGCCCTGGTATGAAAAAGGTTGAAAACCACTGCTTTACAGTACAGTGCAACCTGCAGAAGAGATTTCTCAAGTGGCCTCATGCAGTCATGCCTTCTCTCACACGTAGTAGTACTCTCTCCCTCTCTATCTCTCTCTCTATCACACACACACACACACACACACACACACACACACACACACACACACACACACACACACACACACACACACACACACACACACACACACACACACACACACACACACACACACATGGCGTCATCCTATACACTGTATAGGATGACGCCATGCACATTGTGTGAGTGTTATGCACTGTGTGTAAAGGGAAACCCTGCTCCATTAACGGATTAGCTTCCCAGTAGATCTCTCACTGATAACCATCATTATCTATATTTATGTCAATGAAAGGAGTGCAAAGTAGTCTAGTCTAATCAGGTGTATACGAGTGTTGTGTTCGTTTGCACAGATACAGATAGAATGTAAATTAAAAGTAATAGAGGCAACTTTAGTGTGTACAAACACAAACTCACCGCTAATCTATTGGCTCATTATGAATCTGCCGGAGACTGTTGTGCTGTGCTGTGTTAAAATGGTGCCTCACCATGGTGTTATTAAGGGACCAAGCAGTCCACGAAGTGGACTTGGTCTCTTAATTGTTGATATTGACTGCTTTTTTCCTTCTCCTTCTTCTTCTCCTTCCGCCAAAAATAGCTGTTCTGGCTGAACCGTGCAGTCGGTTTTCGCGAAAATTGGTAATCTAGTAGAGGGTGATGCCAAACGTTGATGATGCGAAGCCCATGACCACTGGTCAAATGGTGGCGCTGTAGCACTAAACTGAAATTGCAAACTTTAAACACTCATAACTCATGAACTGCTCGACTCTCAGAAATGTAACTTATATTCACTTATGCGTCTGCTTATGCCGAACAACTTTTGTATTCTGACTTTTGACCTCTGACCTTTAGATGAGCCGCCATCTTGAATTATATGTAAAACAGTTAAAATGCGTCTCCTCCTACAATCTTTGATCAAAATGCATAACAATGACCTACACATGAACTTTGGCCCTATCCGGACCAAGGTTCAGAAGCAAATTTGTTTTCATCAAAAAATGCCTTTTTCATAAGCCACTGAAAATTGCTGCTTTGTGAAGTCTTCTCTTCTGCTTGTTTCTCTCTGGCAACACTGGAGCAAGTAGATTGTGCCAGATCATGTGAGAGGAATAAGCATGTGGAACTTGTTTCTACATGCACCTCGACTAATGAGAAACAATTGTGTCACTTTACCACTAAGCTCCACTCTCGGATTGCTGAATTGCGCATATTGTTCATATTACTTACTGCTTGATGCCATGTTAGTGTTGTTTCATTGTTAACAACAACTAAGCAAATCATTGTGCCTGGGTAGCTCGATCAGTAAAGCACCAGACTTGGGACCAAAAGGTTGTGGGTTAATGTCCCAATACTGACAATAACAAGTGTGAGTCTTCAAGAACCCTGCTCTGCTCCCACAATTGCATGACATATTTCTCAAGTTCAGTCTTCCATGTTTCTATGGCTTATTTTTTGTGCATATTGTTTTTATTGCTTTAGCTAACTCAATATTATGTTTCTATGTGTAAACCAGGGTAAAACTCAATGTAATGGTAATGGCACCAACTCAGTGGCCTTGTGGTTAGAGTGTCCGCCCTGAGACTGGGAGGCCGGGGTTCGATTCCCGGCCAGATCATACCCCGACATTCTAGATTTCCAGTAGTAACCTACCCAATGACAGCTATGCATTGTACAAGCCTTGATCACTACACAACAGTCTAGTGGTTAAAACATTGTGCCAGATTATGTGAGAGGAATAAGCATGTGGAATTTGTTTTCACATGCACCTTGACTAATGAGAAACAATTGTGTCACTTTAACCACTAAGCTCCACTCTCGGATTGCTGAATTGTTCATTTCTTATTCATTGCTTACTGCTTGGTGCCATGTTGTTGAGTTGTTTCATTGATGGCAACAACTAAGCAAGTCATTGTGCCTGGATAGCTCAGTCGGTAGGGTGCCTGACTTCAGAACACAAGATTGAGGGTTCAAGTCCCACTGCTGACAATACAAAGTCAGAGTCTCCAAAAACCCTGCTTCACTCCCACAATCACATGATGTATTTCTTCCATGTTTCTATGGCTTATTTGTGCATATTTAAGGGACCAAGCAGTCCATTGAATGTGTGTGTATCCAGTCCAGTAGATCTTGTGTCTGTTGGGTAGCCTCATTGGTAGAGCACATGACTTGGAACTGAGAGTTCCTGGGTTCAAATGCCAGCACTGACACCTAGTAATATGAATCAATCATGCACAATCTCATGTGGTCTTCTACTTCTAAGTTCATGGTTCTATGTGTAACCCAGGGTAAAAGTCAATGTGAAGGTAATGGCACCAACTCAGTGGCCTTGTGGTTAGAGTGTCTGCCCTGGTTACATGCTGGTATTTAGACATCCCTCTATTTAGACATACCCCCATTTAGACATACCCCTATTTAGACATTCTAATTGTTAGCATTAGCATGTTAGCATGTGCCAATGCTAATGCTAGCATTAGCATGTTAGCATGTACCAATGCTAATGCTAGCAACATGCTAATGCTAACATGCTAATGCTAACATGCCAATGTGAACATGCTAATGCTAACATGCTAACATGCTAATGCTAACATGTTAATGTTAACATGCTAACATGCTAATGCTAACATGCTAATGCTAACATGCTAACATGCTAATCCAGCGTGTTAGTATCTTTAGCATGTCAGCATTAGCATGTTAGCATTAGCATGTTAGCATGTATCTAGCGTGTTAGCATCTTAACATTATCATGCTATCATTAACATGTTAGCATTAGCATGTATCAATGGTAGCATTAACATGTTAGCATTAGCGTGTTAGTATGTACCAATACTAATACTAGCATTAGCATGTTAACATTAGCATGCTATCATTAGCGTATTAGCATTAGCATGTTAGCATCAGCATGTACCACTGCTAATGCTAACAGTAACATGTTAGCATTAGCATGTTAGCATTTTAACATTATCATCCTATCATTCGCATGTTAGTGTCTTATCATGCTACCATTAGCATGTTATCTAGCAGTAGCATGATAGCCTGCTAGCATTAGCATGTTAACATGTTAGCATTAGCATGTTAGCATTAAATGTTAGCATGTTAGCATTGGGAATTTGCAGTGGTATTAGCATGTTGACCGACAGACCGACCCCCTCCTCTCCTGCGATTTTTCAGTTGCCACCCGAAATAAAGCAGCGGGGTTGGGAAGGAGCGCTTGTTTTATCTGCCGACTACTACTAGTAGGGCGGGGCGAAGGACGTTTTACTGAGGTTATGGTTAGTAGCTAGGCGGAAAAATGGTGTTTTCAATGCATGATAGTTCAGTTGGTGATATAAGCATGACATTTGGCACAGATGATCTTCATATGACCCTAAACAATAATCAACCTCGGGCCACGCAGAATTACAAGATGGCGGCCCCCAAAATCCAAGATGTCTGCCCAGAAATGTGTTTTTTCCTTCATAACATGAAATGCATTGATTTTATGCCCCATAGATGTATTGAAAGTTCATACAAAGTTAGCACGTACTTGGTACGTGTCTGTACTTGGTACAGACACATACCAAGTACGTGTCTGTTTCCTACGGTTCATGAGATACAGCATATAGGTACTTTCACAGATTGAGGAGAGCAAGACATTTGTAACATTCATTCTTGTTACAAATGAAGTCAATCAAATGGTGATACAGGCATGAAAATTGGCACACACACTATGCAAACCCCACTATTTCTAATAGTACTGCATGCCCTGCAAAATTCCAAGATGGCAGCCCCCAAAATCCAAGATGTCCGTCCAAAAATGTGGTTTTACCTTCATAACTCGAAATGCAAAGATTTTATAAATAAATGTATTGAACGTTAATATAAAGTCGGGCATTACGGACATGTTTGTATGTACTATGGTTCTTGAGTTACAACATATACGTAGTGATGAGGCACCATAAGTGTAACATTTTGGCACGTTTCACTCTTTAAGTCAAAGATCCCTTCATCAAAATATCTTCTATTTTCAGGAAATGGACCTACATGTATCTGCTATCATAAACCACTTCAAGTTTTTCAATTGATGAAACGGGTCGGGAGTTATTAAACCGATCGTGAAGGGCTGTTTCAGTGCTAAATTTGCTGCGTATATTTTGCGAACATAAGCCACCCAGAAATGTCTGTCTGTACATCTGTCCTTCACAATAAGTGTATATGTGAAGCGGACACACCAAGTGTAGCATGTGTCATAGTATAATGCTAATAGGTGTAATAGTGTAATAGGGTAATATGTGTAATAGTGTCATCGTGCAGCATGTGTAATAGGGTAATGTGTGTAATAGTGTAATATTTGTAATAATTGCAATATGCTAATATGTGTAATAGTGTTATATATGTTAATTAGTAATCTTGTAATATATGCAATAGTGGTATAGTGTAATAGGGTAATAATGCTGTTGTGTAATATGTGTAATAAGTTCAATAGGCTAATATGTGTAATAATATAATGTATGTGCAATAGTGTAATATGGTAATTACACTATACCACTATTGCATATATCACAATCTTACCCTAATGCACATATATTACACTATTACACTTATTATCTCATTACACAATCCACATACTACGGTATTACACATGTTACACTATGACACTATTACACATATTACCCTATTACACTATTACACATGTTACACTATGACACTATTATACCTATTACCATATTACACATGTTACACTATGACGCTATTACACATATTACCCTATTACACTATGACACTATTACACGTGTAGAGTTAGAGTTAGATGGTGCTTTATACGATAACTAACCCTAAACATAACCTCAGTAAAACTATGCTTCGCCCCGCCCTACTAGTAGTAGCCGACAGATAAAACAAGCGCTCCTTCCCACCCCCGCGGCTTTATTTCAGGTGGCAACTGAAAAATCCCTCCTTTCCTGTCTAGGGCCTCCCTCTTTTCCTCCTTCTAGGGCAGGAGTGGCTAACCCATGGCTCGCAACCCACATGCGGCTCTTTGGCTGGTTTCATGTGCGGCTCTTAAGGGCTGCAGACCGATTCAAAGTTGACTGCAGAGGTGTAAAAAAAAAAAAAGAAAAGATTGGTGGAACACTGCCTGCCTGCCTGTCTGCCTGCTATTATAACCACTTTCTGGTTGTGGAATTTGTCTCAGGGTCAGCCATGCTAACTCTGGAGAAGATTTTGTCACATTCACATGTGACCACAGAAAACACGTGTCATTCAAAACCTGTCTGATTTGTATGCGAAGGGAATAGGCAGTACAAAAAACAACATGGCCGAATAGCGACAAAACCATCATGGCCAAATGGTGACAACCACCATTACCATTACATCGGGTTTTACCCTGGGTTACATATGGCTTATTTGTGCTTGTCACACTGCCATACTGTTAACAACAATGAAGGAAATTATTCAGTCTGGATAGTTCAGTCAGAAGAGTGCCAGACTTGGAAACAAAATGTTGTTTCAAGTCCGGTGACTGACAATCCAAAGTGGGTGTGTGGGTCTGTCAGTCTTCTAATGTTACTATGGCTTGTGCGTGTTGTTCTGCACCTTATTGCTGCTTGCTTGGTCCCGTCTTATTGCTGCTTGCAGCTATATTTATAATTCATTTTACTTTATATTTTCAATACAGGTGATAGTGGATGATATGGGAAACAAGATCGTGTATGAGTTTCCTGTCGGTCGGTGGTTTGCCATTGATGAGGATGATGGGAAGATCCAGAGAGACATCCTAGTGGGAGGGACAGAGCCTACAGGTTTGGATTTGACCTTTACAATAAATACATGCATAGCCATACTCATACACATGAGTTTTTGCATATTCACTATTATTTGAACACTATGTATTGGTATACAAAATGGTGAACATAAATAGAAAAAGCCCAAATACAACAAATTTGTTACATTTTCAATCGGCCCAATCGCTGCAACATTGGTTTGGACCAACTTAGTGCAGGCAGGAACCCAAACTCAAAGGCAAGAGAAGAGAGGATCACATTAACTTGACTTTACTTAACCAAGGACACGGGACAACAATAGTACAAGTTACAAACAGACAGAGTAGGCCTGCTTTAACATAGAACCTGACACACTAACTATCTGGCGCCAAACGAATACAAGGAATTAGGAGTAGGACTGACACAGAAGTCTCTCTGGCGCTCGTTACCCAGTGCCAACCTGGCAATCAGAGTCGTCTAGATACAGAGGAGAGGTTGGCCGAGGACAAGGTTGTCTGACAACTACGTGTCTCAGTCTCACATGTTGGAGTCTGTAATGGTTGATATATATGGCGTTAGTAATGTCTCATTACAGTGCTTATGTACAGTACAGTAAATAGTATGAAAAATGATGGTGTTTATTTGCACATATTTGCAATTCCAGTAGGTGTCATGTACAAACACACACACACACACACACACACACACACACACACACACACACACACACACACACACACACACACACACACACACACACACACACACACACACACACACCCACTAACATACTGTGTATAATAATGTACAATATCCATGCCTTTCCATGGCTTACCAGTTGCTATTCCAGGATTCATTCTTAGGCCAGACTACATCAGTGTTTTGACCTGACAGATTGTTCATGCTCATCTCCTCTGGGAGTATGTATGGGTGATGAGGCAGAGAGGCGCTGCTGGCAGACTCTCTGATTGTCTGACTCTGACATGTAACTGTACCCACCAGGCATTGTGTACCGGATTCAAGTTGTGACAGGGGACATCCGAGGTGCTGGGACCAACTCAAAGATACACATTGTGATGCATGGCTCCAAGGGCAGCAAGAACAGTGGCAAGGTAATCACAAGCTTGGGGAATATAGGACCAAATGCCGTAAAAGCACTTTTTGCCAGATAAATGATAAAAAAAATGTGTTGTTGATTTAATGCTGTTATGGTTGTTATTTTGGCGTTATGAAAAACAGTTTCAGCCCAAATACTGTGTAGTCCATGCTTAACTAATGCGTAGCAAACTCGAAAATACCAGCCCTTCCATCAAACCTGTGCCTGATTCTGCCATTTGAATTACGATTACGTTCTAATGATACATTTTTCATTTCTGACTCAGGTGTTTTTGGAGGGCGGTAAGTTCGAGCGTGGTCTGACAGACATCTTCAACGTTGAGCTCGCTGCCCTCCTTAGCCCTCTCAGCAGAGTCACTATTGGACATGACAATGGAGGGGTCAGCTCTGGATGGTATTGTGAAAAGGTGCAGTGCATGGCAAAACACACACACACACACACACACACACACACACACACACACACACACACACACACACACACACACACACACACACACACACACACACACTCACGCGCATGCACGAACACACAGATATAGCCGAATTCTGCATAAGTTTATTTGTAAATCCTAGAATCACATGTCACTACAGCCTCAACAGGGTTTAAAACTAACCTACTACTATAAGTATTTTTGTTGTGGGGTTTTTAGGTGGTGGTGTACTGTCCCTTCACAGGGATTGAGCAATCATTCCCTTGCAATAAGTGGCTGGATGAGAAAGAGGCAGATTGCCTGATAGAGCGGGAGATCTACGAGATGGTTTCACTCAGACAGAAAAGACAGAAGAGTAAGTCAAATGTTTTTGGGTTTTTCATACACCATAGTAGTAAGAGTGGGAGTGTCAATATTCTTCTGGGAACAGTAGCAACAATGGAATCTTTCCATGTAGCATGCATTGATGTGACCATACAGTACTTCTTCAAACTTCTGAAAACTAAATTCCCTCTGGACTGATATGTTAAGCATAAGTATTGTATTTTCTGGTTCTTTCCAGGGCATCCCTGGTCCCTGTGGATCTGGACGTCAGACCTGCAAGGTGCAGGGACAGATGCAGACATCTCCTTCCAGCTCTATGGAGAGAAGGGCAAGTCAGATATGATCAGGCTGGACAACAAGACAGACAACTTTGAGCAGGGCATGGTGGACAAGTTCATGGTAAGTATCCTGTTAGTCTGGCAGACGAGATGGACCAGCAGGAAATTGGGTAAGTATTTTTTATTGGCCTAAAATATTGTCATACATTCATGAATCTGTGTGCTGTTCCTTACGCTTTAAGTAGAATGGGAGATGGGAACCCATTCCAAGGGTTATTGTTGCACAAAAACGCTAAAAACAGACAAAGCCATTTGCCACATGTGCTCAAAATGTGCTGACCTCATTACATTTGTCAATGGCATGTATCTTGTGCAAAACTAATGCTTGGAATGGATTCATGTCATATGCTACTTAATGCAAAGGGAAAGTTTGATATTTTTGCCAGCCATAGGATCTTAATGGTTGGCTCACAAGAAATCAGAGTGTTTGTTTTGTTGTGTTCTGATAGATTGAGCTGCCTGAAATGGGGAAGTTACATAAATTTCGCATCTGGCATGAGAAGAGAAGTCAGTTCGCAGGCTGGCATCTCAGTAAGGTGAGCATATTATTACTACAGTAGCTTATTGATAAACCTGTATATTGAGTATATATTATTTCTATATATTGTTTTTAGTGTTCATCTGTAAGAGCACATTTAGATTTGTCAAAAATAACTGGAATGTTTTTTGTCCATAGCATGGTCGGTTGTTGGCTTTTCAAAAACTTCAATTGGCAGGTTTAGTTCATGATGTAATGGTGATGTAATTAAGATACCTTCAGTATTGTCAAGAGTATTATCTCCTGGAGGTGCCAGGGGTACTTGCCCAACACTCACGAGTAGGCCTACTTGTGTGCATTGTGCAAGTTGGTACTCGACAGAGTGCAGTTTTAATTTGTGTCTGCTTTTGCCAATTGTTTGCCTATTATGCCATGACCAGAATAGGGGGACTACTCAATCACATTGATGACCCTTATAAGCAAACAGGCTTTGTGTCTCTCTCTTCCTCTGCTCAGGCAAGTCTAATGAAGACGTTAACAAGGGAGAAGTACAAGTTTCCGTGTGAGCGCTGGCTGGATGTCAATGAGGACGACAACGAAGTGGTGAGAGAGCTCCCTGCCACTGGAGAGATTATCCCAGAGCCACTTCCCGGTATGTTCATAATATGTGCTGTGACTGACGTTGTTCCGCTGTTTAAGGCCTTTTCTTTTCAGCCTAAGCCTATAGTGTGAAAGTCTGAACATGACAGAGGATGTGCATGTGTTTGGCAGTGATCAAGTACAGAGTGACTATATGCACCGGCACGGTTGGTGGCAGTGGCACAGACGCCACTGTTTACATCAATATCTTTGGTGACCTGGGTGACACCGGAGAACGGATGATGATCAACTGCAAGAATAACATCAACAAGTTTGAAAAAGGCAATGTGCGTACAACCATGTTTCTAACATTGTCATAGTGTCATATTTCAGAACAAATAGTAGCGGCATAAACAGTCAGATTATCATATCTGATAATGTAACGTGTTGCTCTAATAGTATTATTTTAAATGATACGTTTCTTCTACTCTGTCTCTTACAGAATGATGAGTTTTTAGTGGAGGCAGTGACCATCGGACAGGTGCGCAGGGTAAGGATAGGACATGATGGCCGGGGTGGAGGCTGTGGTTGGTTCCTGGACAAAGTGCTGGTCAGAGAGGAAGGAGAGGCTGAGGCCCATGCTATAGAGTTCCCCTGTAATAGGTGGGTTGTACAAGAAGTTTATAAAATGAGTTATGTTTATTTGTTTGTTTGTTGGTTTTTACTGTCCACAGCTAGGGTATCTCCACAATACATATTTGCAGGACATTTGTTCAGACTTACCATGGGACAGAGAAGAAGTGAACCTTTTTAACCTCTAAATGGGCGTCTGAGTTTTGAGCGTGGCTTTTCTGAGCCGATCCACGTAACTCTGTGAAACTGTGTGTTATTACGCACAGTTACGTTATTAGCCCAATCAAACAAAATGGGGGTGCTTGAGAGCTCATTCCCAGCCCCTACTGAACTATCCCACACATGAAAATGAAAATTGATCGTTTTTGACAGCTCTGTTATGCATAGTGTTATGTTATGATAGTGTTATGCACTCTACCACTGAAGTTGTTGTTAGTTTGATAGTTGTTATTCTCGACTCTGACATAATATTTTTTGTGTTATATTGTCCTAGATGGCTTGACCGTGGGGAGGATGATGGACAGATTGTTCGGGAGTTAGTGCCAGTAGTAGAAGGGCAACGTCTCTTCAGTAAGTGATTTTATTTTTTTTCTTCTTTCATTCCTTTCTTTTTTGTGGGAAAGGGGGTTCTTTATAAACTCCAAAGTGTTGTGGGTGTTAGGTTTGATAAAAATATAAATGCCAAAAGTATGTGTTTTTGCATGTGCCCGTGTCTGTGTATCTGTGTCTGTGTCTGTGTGTTAGCTACCGATTACATTATTGCGGTGAAGACAGGAGACGTCCCTGGGGCCAGTTCAGACTCCAGGGTGTTTTGCAAGCTCTACGGGGAGAAAGGTGACACCACCAAGAATATGCTAGTGGTCTCAGACAACGACCTGGGGAATTACTTTGAAACCGGCCGGATTGACATCTTCGTTGTGGAAACCTTTGACATTGGACAGGTGGGACATCATCGAGAAACTATAGGGGACTACAGGGACTACACCCCTGCATACATTGTGATACAACAAAAACAAAAATAGATTATCTACTGTACAAGTTCACAACGTGTTTGTGAATTTTAATTCAGAAAATCGCCTTTTTGCCTATAACGATCTGGTTGAAAGTGTATTTTGAATATCCAACGTGATTTGCTTGTTATCCCAGATCAACCGTCTCATGATTGGCCATATGAATGAAGGTATGCGTGCTGGATGGTTTCTGGACAGTGTTCAAGTCACAGTGCCACTACATGGGAAACAGTACATGTTCCCTAGTCACCGCTGGCTCGACGTAAAAGAGGCTGATGGCAAGACAGAGGTGGAGCTTTACCCCAGTGAGGTCCTGGACACTGAACAATGTAGGCAACATAAACACATAATGTACATACTCTTTCATTATCCCTCTTGCTGTCATAGGAATACACACATAATCAAGTTAAACAGACCAGAGAGAAATAGCAGATCTACAAGCTGACAACGCAACACAACGTATTTTAAACTTGTAGTTCAGCTATCGTTGGCAAAGATATGTGCTATGTCCAATCAAAGATTCTGTAGGTGTAGTCCAAGTACAGTTGTAATTTCCAACGGAAATGTATGCAGTTTGTTTATTCCAATCTGAACGACATCCCCACCAGTCAGAAATATGAAATACCAGAGAAGGGATTAAAAACTGGAGGCATAAACTCCCTCCATTGACAAAGCAAAGAGATCCCTACGCATAATTTTGTGTACACACATACAAGGCAGAAGCATAAACTGCAAATGTTTGGCACAAATGCATGCACAGGCAATATACTCGATAATATTAATTTTAATGTATCATGAGCTTTTTGCCTACTGTTATTTTTCAGTTATAAATTATGAAGTCCAGGTGGTAACAGGAGATGTGACATTCGCTGGCACCAATGCCAATGCGTTCATCCAGATCTATGGAGAAAATGGTAAGACTGAGGTACTGACCCTTGCAACCAGATCCAACAACTTTGAGAGGAACACCACAGACATATTCAAGGTATTTCCAATTTTGCATTTGTTTTTGCATTTTGCTACTGTATGTATTTCGAGGGATGAATGGATAGAACAATGTTTCAATGCAATGCTTGGTGATCGGCTATTTTCAGTGATCTAAAACAGGAAACAATGCAATACCTTATATCACGATTTCAAGGTAATATCTCATAACACAATATGGATATAATATTGATACATTGCCCAGCCCTAATAGCAACCTTGCCAGGGTACTGTATAAGCCATCCATCCCTCTCTCCATCCATTTCACAGATAGCAGCCAAAGACGTCGGGAAGGTGTTCAAGATTCGCATCGGTCACGACAACAAAGGCATCGGGCCTGGCTGGTTCCTGGAGAGGGTCGAGCTCATGCGTACCATCTGGGCCATGAGGCCCAAGGAGAAGAAAAGGGACAAGGAAGACAAGAAGAAGAAGAAGAAAAAGAAGAAAGGCGAGGACAGCGACGAGGAGGCGGGGGACGGAGAGGAGGAATTGACGGAAGTGGTGCTGGCCTACAAGTTCCCCTGCTCCCGCTGGCTGGCCCATGGAGAGGAGGACGGGGAACTGGTGGTGGAGCTGCTGCCTGAGGATTTCGATGGCGACCTGGAAGGTCCGTGTATGGCAGAGTTCATCAAATTGATTGATTTCATTGACTACAAAAAGTTGATTACAAAAAACAAAATCAATAATCAATTGTTTTAAATACTGTAAGCGATTAGTAATCTACCAAAATTGGTGCATGTGTCATAATAGATAATAAATAATAATAATCTACTAGCTTACAATGGATTGCTAGGTTGTGTAGATGCATTCTGCATGAAAAGGAATGAAAAACAGCCTTATGAAGAGAGGCAACTCTTTAAACATCTAAAAATCACAACCATGACTGAGGTGCACTCATGCATCATCATACATCATCTCATATTGCCCAATCACAATCACACATTTTGTTCTAATTAGTAGAAGAGATCCCAATTGAGTGTTGTGGATACACACTGAGCATGATGCTTACTTATCTTCTTCTACACATCATATGTATACAAGTACAATGTGTAGGTCCCTTTAGACAAGCTTTATGCCTTTAGCATCGGTGCACACAGACAGACTTTGTGGTTTGATTTGACACAGTTTCCTCACTGCCTGGCTGGCCTACATATGACAGGTCAAAAAGGTGTCAGTAATTCATCCTCTCTCTATTGTCTGACAGTGAACACCTATGAACTGAGCGTCTACACTGGGTCCATGATGGGCGCTGGGACAGATGCCAAGGTCTTCGTTAATATTTATGGAGAAAACGGGGACACCGGAGAGCGCTATCTCAAGAAATCCAACAACCTCAACAAGTTTGAGAGTGGACAGGTACGAACAGAGAGGAGAGAACAACCGTGTCAAACGCCTAGATAAAACAAAACGTTTTCATTGAATTAAGAATTAAGCTTACTAACAAGATGATACATGGAAAAGAAACTTAAGAAATAATTGCAAAAAGGAAGAAATGTCTGTCGGTCTGTCTGTGCTTGCGTGCATGCATCACACACTCCACATTTGGGCACCCTGTCTCCAAATATGGAGAACTCGATATGAGAACCGAACAGCGATCAACGTTCATCTCCTGCACCCCAGTAGGACACACAACGTCTTACTAGTAATAATAATTTGATATACAATGTTCCAATGATAATATCACATGAAGTAGCCACGTTTTCTTTTTTAAAGGAACAATATTTTTCTATAGTTTAGATGTTGACTTCTTGGTCAGGACGTCATTCTGTTAATTATTAGTAAATTTCCACATAACAACAATGGTAGAAATGTGAGCCTTTGTTGCCACTGTAAATTTGTCCTTGCTGAAAAGGGTATCCCATTGGAGATGAGCAGTTAGTCAAAGACACTAACACTTCCACGCAACATGAGCCCTGCAGCATGCTGTAGATGGGAGTGTGTTCTGGTAGGATTACATGCACTCCTGCGGGCCTGCCAGCTGTGATGCTGAGACGGCCCTCCCAGAGTCACTCAACCTGTCCTACTTTTACTCATCACTTGATTAATTCAAGCCACTGAATTATTTATATAAACATTACTCATGGCTCTGTAGGATCACGAAACGCATGTCAACAGACAATTGGTTTGATTTCTTCAGATCAAACTGTAACAGGAGTCTATTCACGGTTGTGAAGTGGACGTTTGCCACACAGTAACTTGTGAGTCTGCAATAAAGTCTTGAATTACAGAGCAGCCTTTAAATTAGTTCTCATCATGTAGAAATCAATGAGGGAAGTCAGCCATGGCCAAAAATACACACTAGCTGTTAAAATATTTAAAAACAACTAAAGGAGACAATAGGTTATTTTTAGACAATAGGTTATTTTTTTTACACTTAAATGTGCATGTATTTAGTGGGCAAACAGAGAAACAACACAAATGTATACTGTTGGTGTTTGTTTATGGTCTTTCTCTGGCAGCACGAATTTTGAACAGACAAGACAATTAGCCTTCATCGTAGCTACAGTCTCTGCTTTGTACATTTGTAAATGATTGATGAATTAAGTAAAGCTTCCCAAGCATGACATCTGTTACTTGTCTTATATGGACAATGATTGTTTTTTTCCCCCAGGAGGATCTTTTCACAGTAACAGCTGTTGATTTGGGCCCTCTGAAAAAGCTACGTATTCGTCATGACAACACCAACAGCAACTCAGCCTGGTACTTGGACCGCGTGGAGATAGTGGATGCGAAGGATGACACCACGTAAGTTGATATGTGCTTTCAGCAATCTGCCATGATCACTATAGAGAATATGCAAATCAATTCATTTCAAAGGAGCTTTATTGGCATGAGAAAACAAACAATTACATTTCCACAAGATTATGCATAAAAGGAAAAATCAGATTTAACATATATGTAGCATCTCTGTTTCTTTACATGGTCATGGTATAGATAGTACAGACAGGGTGGTTCTATTGGCCAATCTCTTGTCACAACAGTTCACAAATCTGCTTGGATCTGTAGTTACTACTTCCCCTGTAACCGCTGGCTGGCCATCGATGAGGATGATGGACAGGTAGCGAGAGAGCTGGTGCCTGTGGACGAAGCTTTCATGAAGAAAGATGATGATGAAGAGGGGGCCACCACCCTGGGCCTCGAGCAGAAAGGTAACAGCCACCTAGCCGCATGCAACTCTAGATTCTTTTATAGTTGGGCTGAGTCTAGAGTTGCAATTCGGTCCATCGACTCCTCCATACCAAGAAATTTCATCAACATTGCAGATGCATGGAAAGGTTGAATTATCCTCTCAAGAGCATTTGTTTGATAAAAATCCACCATAAAGACATGTCATGCGCTACTTTCTGTCAATAAATTCTCTGCATGCGATTCTTTTTCTAAGTACTGGAATTTGGAAACACTCATCATTAATCACTGAACGGCCCTGTGTAGCACCCATTTAGAATTCGCACATAATGCAAGAGGCACAACAGCCCAACCCACTAATACAAACAAGTGCCTCCAAAGTCCTGCACTTTTATTTGCTGACAGAAAGTAGCTCACAACATGTCTGCTGTGGATCTTTATCAAATAAATGTTTTGCAGATAGAAAGAGGATAGCTGCAGTATTGGTGTTTTTAACATTGGTTAATACAAGCAAATCGCAGATGAAAATTCTTGTTATGGAGGATTCGATGGACCGAATTTCAACTCTAGATCCAGCCCAATTATGAAAGAATCTAGAGTTCCATTGCGGCTAACAGCCACTTTACATTTTTTTTGTAAATATGACACGCTTTATGTAAATATGACACGCTGACGACCCGGAGTGTGTGGAACCAATAAGCAGGAGAACGAACACCAAAGTATCTTCAGCACAACTTTACTTTCCTCTTAAATGTTAACACAATGTCTTGCCACACAGGGCAGAAACACAACATACCGTAAATACAGTACATACACCCAGGAGGAACAGCAACACAGGTAGCAAGGCAACAAACTATAACCACACAAAGTCAAACATGTCACTTAAATACCACAGTCAGTCATTAGTTCATCAGTGTCATTGTTCACAGCTGTTCTGCAGGCTCTCCAGGGGCTGGGGAAAACACACAGATAGAGCAGTGGTTTTCAACCTTTTTGATACCAGGGCCCACTATTTATTCAGCATTTGAGCCACGGAGCACCATTTGAAGACACCCCACTGACCCAAAACTAAAGATTTTGCTTGTATTTGTCCACAATTTCAGGCTGGATTTTTTGCAAACAAAAGAGGGAAACAAACAGTCTAAGAGTGTAAACAGCCAGTGGTCCCCGGACCACTGGAAAACTACTTAGGTAGAGTAAGAACAAAAATAGGGAAGGCGGACCTGGCAAGGCATGTTCTGGGACAGGGCGTGACATATTGTGGATATAAAAATTAACTATGTTCAACTATTTCAGGTATTGATGAAAATAATGCATGTAAAGTTCCACCAAACATTTCCATGTGAACCCTATTCCTGGCATGTCATGATTATATGGCACAAATAAGTGATTTACAAGTTTCAGAAAGTGTTGTGCTTTGAGTGTACAAATGTGAACCAAATGAACCCTAGCAGGTCCATTTGGTTCCATTTGTACACTCTCAGAAAAAAGGAAACTCATTAACTTCTTTTTTACCATGTCCACACAACATCTCTAAGGTATATTAATGACATAGTAAAATATTGAAAATAAGTGGAATTCCCCTTTAAGACACGTGCATGCACACTTGCATTTGCATGCGCATTTGCGTGCACCTGCACAACACACACAGACACGCTATTAAAACGTATAGTATAGCATATTGAGAAAGATTGTTTACAATGCTTAATTGTGTCCATAAAAGTAAATGACAAGACAAAAAACATAGGCCTACTTTTGGCCCAAAAATATTCTAGATGTGAGAATTGGGGGGACGCCGTCCCCCCGCGTCCCCCCTCCACTACACCCCTGCTTATCACCTAAACCAGGGGTCGGCAACCCAAGATGTTGAAAGAGCCATTTTCGACCCAAAATTAAATTCAAAATCTGTCTGGAGCCGCATTTTATTATTTTTTTTCTGAGAGTGTGCAAATGTGAACCAAATGGACCCTGGCGGGTCCATTTGGTTCCATTTGCACACTCTCAGAAAAAAGGTCCTCAAAGAAAAATCGTTAACAGTTTCTAAAGAAGAATAAAGGAGTTTTACAGAATTTAGTCCACAGACTCCACACAACATCCCTAAGGTATATTAATGACATAGTAAACTGAGTAAACCTTTGAAAATGGGTGGTTCAGATTGAAAGCTCCACCTCTGATAACTGCTGGGCTTTTTTGACATGGCCAAGTGCTACTTTAACTGGCAATTGTCAGACAGCGGAACGCGCTTTGGGTGACTGAAATGTTTATATTATTTTGGTGTGTGTATGTAATAATGCTACAGCCACTGAGCCACTAGGGCTGTGTTCTGGAGCCGCATGTGGCTCCTGAGCCGCAGGTTGCTGACCCCTGACCTAAACTGGCCTAATCGGAACCACGAACTGAGCGATTAACTTGCATTCGCATGTCCATTCTGCTCACACAAGTATTAATGTAACATTATAAAACCTGTTGTTCTTGTGTGGCATCTTACAGCCATGTCCACCACATATACTCTGAAAATAAAAACGGGGGAAAAGAAGAACGCTGGAACTGATGCAAATGTCTTTGCCATCCTCTTCGGTGAAAATGACGACACAGGTAACGCATCAGTGTCAGTTGTCAAATGCCTATAGTCCTATTGTTATTATGACAGTGTGGTGCATGCAAACAACTCAAATCTAATGCCTCCTCTTTCTCTCAGGGATAATTATGCTGAAAGCATGCAAGACCCATAAGAATAAGTTTGAAATGGGAATGATCGATGAGTTCACTGTTGAGGCAGTGGATTTGGGAGACCTTGAAAAGATACGCATTGGCCATGACAATTCAGGTGAGCTTCAGAGCGAAATGAATAAATTATGGTGTAAAAAGGTCAACTTCTGTAGAGCATAGCTTACACGGCACAATAGTACATACTGTAAAAAATGCTTATTTGCATTTACATGGCAATTGTTTGATCACTCCAAATGCCTGGCGCTGTACTGTATGGCTGACGCCTATCATCTATCCAAATATATTCATATACTGACAGTCAGGAGCAGTTTATCAGGGGTTAAATGTCTTGCTCATGGACACTTAAAACGGGGAAAAGTTTCCTTTATGTATTGATCTAAATTGTGCAGTTTCAGTAATGACTCATGACTTGTATGAAACAGACATAACATCTAAATAACATCCTACCAATGCTACCAGGGCCTTCAAGTGGATGGTTCTTGGACTGGGTGGAGATTGATGCCGTATCACAAGGTCTGCGACTACGTTTCCCATGTGGCCGTTGGCTGGACAAAGGAGAGGACGACGGCTTCATAGTGAGAGACCTCTACCCTGCTGAGCTACAGACAGAACTCTACACACCATGTGAGTGCCTTTGTATGTATGTATGTATGTATGTATGTATGTATGTATGTATGTATGTATGTATGTATGTATGTATGTATGTATGTATGTATGTATGTATGTATGTATGTATGTATGTATGTATGTATGTATGTATGTATTGAATTAAAATGGTGATGTTTAAAAAGGCAAAAATCATGCTCTGCTGCCCTGGCCTAAAAGAGGGTTCTAAAAACTGTTTCAACATTCGCCCACCAGATGGCATACTGCCTGCTAAAAACCCTATGTATTGAATAAAATTGGTAAAAACCCTATGTATGTATGTATGTATGTATGTATGTATGTATGTATGTATGTATGTATGTATGTATGTATGTATGTATGTATGTATGTATGTATGTATGTATGTATGTATGTATGTATGTATGTATGTATGTATGATATCATACGTCAAACAGGCATCCTGCCCACCCAATGAAAGGTAATAACCAAATGGACCCTTGCGGGTCCATTAAAGGATAGGATATTAAAATATCCATCATCTTATCAGCCCAAGCCTACACAACTAGAGAGTGTAGAAGATTAATGGTCATTTTGATCTGTATGTTTGACTGTTTTTCCCCCAAATCCAGCCTGGAATTGTGGATAAATCAAAATAAATCTTTAGTTTTGGGGTCTGAGGGGCTAAAATGTCATCAAATGGTGGTATGTGGCTCAAATGCCGAATAAATAGTGGGCCCTGGTGTCAAAAAGGTTGAAAACCACTGCTTCATATGAAAAACTTGGAGTTGCCCACCCTGCCATTCTTCCAGCCTATAGGGCTAGCTAAATCCGGCCCTGCGTGCATCATATGTATTTAACATAGAATTGTGACATTTCCTTTGTGTTTTCAGTTGTGCCTTATGAGATAAAGGTATACACCAGTGATGAGTTTGTTTTTTCAGTTGTTCCATATGAGATAAAGGTATACACCAGTGATGAGTTTGTGTTTTTTCAGTTGTTCCATATGAGATAAAGGTATACACCAGTGATGAGTTTGGCGCTGGGACGGACGCTGACGTCTTCATAGTTCTGTACGGCCGCAAGGGCGTCTGCACACAGCAGAAATCCCTGTGTGTGAACGAACGAGAGAGAAGGCTGTACTTTGAGAGGGGAGCAGAGGATATGTTCATTGTGGAGGTGGGTGGATGGATCTGCATGAATTTGAAACTAGCAAAGTCATTTGAAACCGATTGATTGATTGGTTGGTTGGTTGATTGATTGATTGATTGATTGATTGATTGATTGATTGATTGATTGATTGATTGATTGATTGATTGGTTGATTGGTTGATTGATTGATTGATTGATTGATTGATTGATTGATTGATTGATTGATTGATTGATTGATTGATTGATTGAACCCTTCCCTAGTTGGAGGATGTTGGCGAAGTCATTGAAAAAATCAGGATCGGTCACGACAATGCAGGCACCAATCCTGGGTGGCACCTCGACCGTGTGGAGATCAGACGCCTGCTAAAAAAAGGAAAGGTACCAAAAGTCCAAAACCCTTTAGCTTTTTATGGAGAGATACAGGACCAGTTAGATTTAACTTATTTAAAGATCACATGCAGCACATATACCTGTACTATAGGACTAGGCATTGACCAAAGACTGCAGATTCAATCCCAATTTTCTGCCTACCATAATCAGAAAAACTTTCTCACATACCCCTACTTAGCATTGACCCTTACAACAGTCTTATGTGAAGTTTAAAATGTCTTTTAGACAAGTGCGTCATTTTATTTACATGGTATCCTATAGTTTCAATGTACACATGTTTATCATATTATATTGTTTAGACTGATGTGAGGCTGTTCCTAGATTACCGAGGCACTTTTGATGGATGTGTTATTGTTTACTCTGGATAAAAATACTATGATAAATGCACACATTGTAAAAGATATACACACATTGTGAGGACCCATATCTATTTTATGGTCTAGGGTTCAGAGACAACCATTTTCCCATGTGAAACCTGGCTAGCAAAGTCAGAAGAAGACGGGGAGATAGTGAGGGAGCTGGTTCCCTCTGACATAATCACTGAGAAACTCGAAAAGAAAAAAGTAAAACGGACTGAGATCGAGGTAGAGGATGCCCTGGAAAGTAAGTCCCCCCATGTGTGTGTGACACATCAGAGATGATAGCAAGTTTTAAAAGATAAAAAAGTAGTAAATCAGTAGTACAAACATCTTGCTAGTAGATTTGCTTCTCACAGTGGGAGCTTTGTTGTGAGTTTGTAGGATCAGCTATTGTCACTATTCATTGTACAATGAAATAGGCTTTAAGTTGTTAATATGCTGAAGTGTGTGAACATTTTACAATGACAATTTAGCCTGAGATACTAAGTATAACTGAATGAAGTAGAATATGGTAAGAGATCAGATTCATCACTGACTGACACTGTTTTCTCCCCTGATAGCTCACATGTACCATGTTTCTGTGCGGACGGGCGATATGAGCGGAGCAGGTACTGATGCCAATGTCTTCCTCACCATCTATGGAGATCTGGGAGACACCGGACCACGCAAGCTCAGCAAATCTGAAACCAACAGCAACAAGTTTGAAAGAGGAGAGGTACATGAGAAAGACACATACTTTCTCACACACTTGGCAGTGCATTCCTTCTTCTTCCCAGCTGTCCCAGTTTTAAGGTGGCATGCTGAAAGTAAATTGAAACTGACACGGCTGAGCTGTCGTTTTGTTGCAAACAGTGTCAAGATTGTTGTTGAGATATCCTGCATGTTTGGCTCCCAGGTGGACAAGTTCGCGATAGAGGCTGTGGACTTGGGCCAGGTGTATAAGATCCGCATTTTCCATGACAACTCTGGGTTTGGAGCTGACTGGTACCTTGACCAGGTAGAGGTAGCAGATGAGGATACAGAGGAGGTGTACATGTTCCTTTGTGAACGATGGCTGTCAAAGAAGAAAGAGGACAAACTCATAGACAGAACCTTCTTTGTCAAGGTTTGTCTTTTTTGTCTTTGTTTTGACTTCAGAACAACTAGTAGCCCCAACCCTCTCTCTCTCGCTCTCTATTATTAGATGATGAACAGATTTCATTATGCATTTATTTATCTTGTTTTGTATATTGTTCAGGGTTATGAGGGAACTGAGAGACACACTGATCCCAATGCCAAGCGGATTGCCCAGGCCAAGTTGGACTTGGATAGAAATGCCAACAAGAAGAAAAAGAAAAAGAAGGCAGCAGTTATAGAGGAGGGTCCAAGTAAGTCAACCACGCATTTATTCTTATTTTTTGCTGTTTGTTTTGTAGTGATATGGCGTGAAAATCAGAAGTTTCCCGATTTGTTCACTGTTTCCTCCTGGCTTTGTGTTGTAGTGTCCTTGAGCAGGACAATTAACCTATAACTGCTCCTGATGAGTAGGCAAGGCAGTGTATTTACGTATGTGTGTGAATGGTTGTATGAAATAATTGGATGAAGGCGGTATGCGCCATTTTATCATTTGGTTAAAAACAAAAAGAGCAACACGTGACTTGAGCATGCAAACGGCAATGTGTGAAAAATGAAGTGGTTGACTACTCTTCTATTTCCACACAGTCATCCCTTATCACTTCACTGTGTCCACGGTGAATGAACGTGATGCCGAAACGAAGGCCAGGGTCTACGTCATCCTCATTGGACCCAACGACATGGAGACGGAGCGCCTATGGTTGGACCTGCCGGAGGGGAAGAAGTGCTTCGCTGCTGGCACCATGGAGAATTTTGTTTGTTACGGAAGTGATGTAGGAGAGCTCAAAAGGGTGGAGGTGAGAATATGGGGATATATGGGGAAAGTTCTCTCTTTTTAAAACCCCACACTTATCGTTTGCCTTATGTTCTTCTCTGTTCAGCTCGGCCATAATGGCGTCACCCCAGAGAGCTGCTGGTTGGTGGAAGAGCTGTCAGTTGCTGTGCCAACTAAAGGTATCAAGTATATCTTCAATGTTAATTGCTGGCTGGCGAAAGACAGAGGAGACGGACTCACTTCCAGACTGTTCAATGTGCTGGACTCCAGCATGCTCAGCATTATCCGCAAGGTGATTTTCCCTGAAAAAGAAAATAAACAAAACCCACCTTTGCGTGATAGATCTAAATCAGTGTTTTTAACCAGTGGTCCAGGGACCATCAGTGGTCCTTGAGAGGGTTCCTAAATGGTGAACAGTTGGTTAACCAGATAACAGTAACACTTTGAGAGCGTAAACATGTAACCAAATGGACCCTTGCGGGTCCATTTGGTTTCATGTTTACGCTCTCAAGAGTTAAAATATTCATCATCTGAATTAGCCAAAGTCATTTTGGTCTGTAATTTTTGGTCTGTGGGGCTAAAATGCCATCAAATGCTGGCCTGGCACACATTTTAAATAAATAGTGGGCCGTGGTATCAAAAAGGTTGAAAACCACTGATCTAAATCTTGAAAAGACAAACACACGCACACAACTCAAATGCACGAACACACATCATGAACACACTGAAATGAAAGAATGACATTTATTATAATGATGTAGTTATGTTCCCTTTAAGGTTGTCTATGAGACCACAGTTGTCACAGGTGATACTCAGTATGCAGGAACAGATACCAACATCTTCCTGACTGTATATGGAGCCAACGGCAGCACAGAGGAGATGAAGCTACAGAAGTGCGAAACCAGGTCAGTCTTCACTTCAAGGGACTTGAATATGCATCGGAAATGAAGAGACCCTCTTTACAGTATATCTGAATTTAGCTCTGTGGCATTGGCAATTGGCACTGACATTTTCTGATACTTCCAATGCAAACTAGGTTCGAACGGGGCCAAGATGATGTGTTCAACCTGGAGGTGGATGACATTGCTCCTCTGAAGAAGATCAGAGTCCGGATTGATGGCACGGGAAGTCGCCCGGATTGGTTCCTTGACACGGTTGGTCATGGACATTATAGCAGTGGTAGTGTAACAGAGACACAGAACAATAAAAGCAAAAGGCAAAGCTGTGGGAGTGTTTTAAATGCAACCTGATAAATCTTTAAATCTTTTAGGTGCAATATCTTTGAAATAACCTATGGACCATACTAATTTGAATGTGACACACTCTCCTCCACTCTGAGTAGTGCTGATAAAATGAGCAGGGAAACACTTCTGGGGTTCGTTCGATCAACCTCACTCATTTACAGTATTTTTAAAGGTCTATACCTTCCGAGGGATGCTAGGCTCCTGCTATTACAGAGCACTCATTCATAATCATTAGCATTATAAAATACATTTTACTTTTGATTAACCCAAGATAATCTTTAGTGCCATTCTCTCTCCATTGAGAGAATGGCAGAGAGAATGAGATATACACCTATGGCTGGTAGTATCTCAACCAAGATGTGCTACTTTTCAATACATGTCTCAATATCTTCTGTAGTTCACGTTGAGGAACTTGACCACTGAGGAGACATATGTGTTCACCTATGAAGAGTGGCTGTCCAAGACCAAAGGACCAAAGAGGACGATGGTCTGTGAGCTGGCAGCTGTTGTGGATGATGAGGAGATGGTGGAGAAAACAACCTATACCATAGAAGTACAGACCAGTGACCTTGGAAGTAGGTTCACACTATACTGTCCTATACATACTGTGGTTTTGCTGCCCTGCCTATCGTATGAAAAAGCTTAACTCTCTTTTTGTAACTTACTATACTATATTACAGATGCTGGCACTGATGCCAATGTGTCCCTGATACTTTTTGGAGAGTACGGGGACACAGGGACACTGCTAATGCAGCACAGCACTAACAGGAACAAGTTTGAGCGTAAAGGGAAGGATGTGTTCAAATTCCCTGACATCATCAGCATCGGCGAGCTCTCCAAGGCCCGGGTGTGGCATGACAACAAAGGTTAGGAGGTGATTGCAGGCATAAGGTTTTAGAAAAACACAAAATCATTTTTATTGTGAAACTGGACTAGACTGAAGTGTACAGTAACATTCAACAACTCAGGCTGAGATAGCAATTTCACCTATGAATCACCAGACAGAACGTATACAGGATAAAGAATAAAAGACAAAAGAATACCAAGACATTTGTATTGGACATAGTATAGTGGTAAACGAGGATCTGTTGCCCATAGGTCCTTGTCCAGGGTGGCACCTTGAGTACATGGATGTGAAGGACGAAGCTATGGGCCAGACCTTCAGGTTCCCCTGTGACCGCTGGCTGGCAAAGGATGAAGATGACGGGCAGGTCATGAGAGAGCTGGCCTGTGCTAACAATGACAACGTGGACCTCAGTGACAAAACAAGTTAGTGTATGATTTACCAACTGTCTATATACAGTATATGTAGTATATACTGTCTCTATATTATAATATATGCACTAATAATAACATGAGTATAGTATTTTAGGATTATAGGATTTTAGGGGTAGTAATTTTAGATGTCCCATTAAAAGTCAGAAGCTCGGCCCTGTTTGGGGATATACAGTGTTTTAAATTATTGCTGTTGCCCAACCTCTATCTTTTTTATGTTTCAGAATATGAGATTGCTACAACAACAGCAACCACGGATGGTGCTGACACCTCTGAAAATGCCTGGATCGTGTTGGAAGGAAAGAAAGCCCGTTCAAAGGAATTTGTTATGGAGAATAAGAAAAAAAAGTTCCAAAGGTAGGAGCTCAAAGAAGCTTGCTTTATATGTGGCTTTGCAGAATCTTCTCTCTTCCCACGTTGTTATTCCACCCTTTTATCTTGTACCCCCACTTTCTGTTCTCCAAGCATTATTCTCAGTCTCTGAAAATGAAGTCATTGTGATGTTGCTGGACATCCTGATAGAGAACCAGTCATTTGATTTTAATGGATTTACTTCACTTTTTCTATGTTTACAGTGGCGCCACAGACACATTTGAATTTTCATCCAAGCACGTGGGGCAGATAGCTGGCATCTGCCTCGGCCACATAACTAAAGAGGGCAAGAAGGTGAAGTCGGAAAGTTTCTGGCATGTCATGGAAGTTGTGGTGACAGAAAAGGAGCTTGGGAACAAGTGAGTGAAAGTTAAAATATCATAAACATGTAAACCATTGTTTGGATATCTAAAATCAAGTAAACACTATATCTCTGCCCATCCCTGCTATTTACTACAGGTATTTCTTCCACTGTGACGCTCGGATTCCTCTTGCATCCAAAAAGGACGATTTTCAGACCTTTGAGTGTTACAAGTCCATAGAGAGCTTTGCAAGCAAAGTTCGCAACCTGCAACCTGTCAAGTATGAGATCATTGTCATTACCGGGGATGTCAAAGGGGCAGGCACAGACGCCAACGTTTTCATCACCCTTTATGGTGTCAACGGGGACTCAGGCATACGACAGCTGGAGCAAAAATTCCGGAACCTTTTCGAGCGGGGACGAACAGACCGTTTTGTTCTGGAGATGCTGGATCTGGGTGAGCTGCTGAGAGTGAAGGTGGAGCATGACAACTCGGGACCCAGTGCAGGGTGGTATTTGGAGTGCGTTGAAGTGACCAACACAGCCAATTCAGTGACCACTATCTTCCAATGTGGGAAGTGGTTGGACACACGCAAGGCCGATGGGCAGATTGAGAGGGTGCTCTACCCCAGGTATTAGGTGAAAGGAGAGAGGCTTGGAGTACACAAAAGGCCCAGTTCTGGACTTGAGCAGATGAGGACTTTGGGAATAATTCCTGCTATGACATGTCAACTGTGTGATGTGTAAATGAACGCTCCGTACCGAACTGAACCAGATTACATTGTTTACATGGATCTTACCAGAAAGAAATGCCAGTATTCAAAAGTACATCATCTGTCAAACAGTTACCGCGCCATTTTATACATTTGCTTCACATATTTGAAGATTGTAGAAGCATATATCTATTCATAATAAAACGGAGACGATAAAGCACGTACTTGAAACCATAATTGCATATGGCCAATTCATGTGATGTAGAATATGCATAAGTCAAATAAAAAAGGAGAGGGCATATTTTCTCGACTCGCTGTTGCCTGCCATTGCGACAGAGTGCTTTTCTTAAGCAGAGAATACCACAGTAGAGCGAGACATATAAGTTAGATACGTTCTCAGCATTTTCGGCAGTTTATTTGAAAAACACATACAAAAAGATCATATACAAGACAATAAATAAAAAAGGAGACAGAACAGTTTGGGTTAAGCTATGCAACTTTTTGCATCATCATTAGTAATAAATACAGTACAAAATCCACCCAGAGTGAATCTAAAGATTTTCCACAATATTCACTGATCATGTTATTCTTCATTATGATTTAGCTATTGCTTTCATATTATTGATACATACTTCTACTTTTCTATAAAATACTCAAGATCATAAAACATTGCGCGGTTACAGCAAAACAGCAGTGTGTTGTACAAAGATGGCCACTTCCCTTTTTCACTGGCAGGTTAATAATCAACATTTTTTTCAGCAGCAAAGAAACATCTGAAATATTCAAGAAGGTACAGCATCATATTAAACACATCTACAGAGCTACTCCCACGTACACATAGGAAAACCTGAGAAGGACATGCATTAAAAAGCTTGTGCTTTAAGATCTACTGTTCATTCCGGTTCACCAGCTTGAGTTAATACTATGGCTACTGTCCAGTTCGCTCTGGAGTAATGGGGTACACTGTGGAGGGCATGGGTAAGGCCAGTGATAGCAGGAAATGAAATAATAGTAAGACCAGCCAGCGTTATTCCAATTCAATAAATGGTACAATAATAAGCAGGATTAGTAGAATATTATTAAGAAATGCACACCGAAAATGTGGTTAGCTTATTATTCCCAGGTGTAAAACACGCAATCTATATTGTATACCACAGTAATACACCAGAAATTTGCTCAACATAAATCAATAGCTCAAGTTAGCATGTTAGCCGTCTCCTCGGCCCAACACAAACATCGCATTTGCCAGCAATACATAGTACCAAATAATACAGTTCAATATGTGGGACCCTAAATAAGCACTGAACTGAGATCCAGATAGTATGGATTATCATAAACATGGTCAACTCAAAAACAAAACACAACACCCATAAACTAAATCAAATATGGTTGATTACTGAAAGTAAAGCTGTAACATACTTCAAAAGCAAGCCAGTTGTTGAGCCATGCTAAGACAAAAGGTTCTATATGCCGTCATCATCTGCTTGATCCAGTTCACCCACAAGACTCAAGCAGAGGATACAATTCAAAACAAAAACATAAATAAAAGAAATGACATGGATGGATGGAATGTAATCCAGATCAACAGCACCATGCTGGCTAGAAATAGTGTTTAGAACACTCCTAGTCAATATTCAAACAAGTTTCTTTTTTTCTCCTTTGAAAAAGAAAACACAAATGGCATGCAAAAGCATCCCCACCGACCAATGCATAATGAGGTATTCTTTTTTTGTTCAATATTTTGTTATTTCTAAATAAATATATTGATTAAATTGCAAAGTTATGAGATAGAGACATTAAATACTCCACCACAATAGCTAGCTAGCTACAGTTAGTAATAAATAATGATTGTTAAATACTTAAGGCATCTTTAATCACAGCATTCTATGTGAACTAGCAAGCCTCCATGTTCATCCATCTGTAGTTTTTTCTTTTTTTTGGATGGAGGTTTCGTACGAAGGAAAAAGAAAAGAAAAATGCAACACAAACAGTCAAGTTACCCTCCAAAAGACCACAAGGAAGCATGGAGATACCTTCAACTGAATACAAACACATAATCTAGGACACGGAGACCCCACACCACCAAACCAAAAAGATCAGGCAACTCCATATTATAGTGCATTTACAAAAACACAAGCTACATTATAACGACAATAAATATGTTTTTGCAGCATTGCAGCTATTTCTTCAATATGGTAAAGGTGGACAAGCACTAAGCGTATTAGTACTGCGTCCAAATTGGCATGAGAGCAAAAAAAATAAGACGAATTTAAATAAGAAAGGTGGGAAAAAAGAGAGAAACAAACACATGGACGAAAGAGACAATCTAAAGAATATTCAAACTTAAAGTTAAGAAGAATTGTTTGGTATTTTTTAATGGATGGCTTTTTCTCCCTTTCACCCTCCTTCAAGTGAACTAATCCGACATGGTTCATGCATGATATAGAGAAAACGGCTTCTATCACTGAACTTATTATGGTCGTTCTAGCAATACCATACACTACTACCATGATGACAATCATACACATTCTAGCACATATCATAGGCAAACTAGTTTTACTTTTCCCTGTAACACCAGACAGTCTTTTATCAAATGATGGGAGCAACTTAGGTTGAAATGAACTGAGCCAATACACAACGGAGGCAATTCACTATAGAAATCACATGTGCTTGTTCAATAGGCAATAAGGTTCTGGTAATAGGTCATACAAATGTCGTTCTCAATTCACTTCAACGGCAAGACTCAGGCACTGCATCCTCAAGCCCATGCCAGCCTCTCATGATCATGCCATGAATGAGGCGACGGATACCAAGTTGCTGTTCGACACAGATCTACTCACACCAGTCATCAGAAGACAACGCCACACTGGTCTTATGCTTAATTCATAAGCCGTTGTATGGCGACGTCGCTTGGCAAAAACAGCATACAAAGTACTTGTTGTGAGCTTGCAGATCCGCTATTTTCGCAGAGTGCCACATTGTATGACAAAGCAGAAATCAGGTCTTAGACCGGTGTCCAGGGGCAACTTGGATCTCATCAGAATGAGTAGGGGGAGGAGGGGGGTTATTAGGTGCATTCTCGTCCTCCGCTATGGATGAGTGGTGGTCATCAGAATCATAGTATACGGTTCACATGCACAGACACAGTCCCTGTTTCTACTGCTCCACAACAACAACACAGCCCAAGCCTGCCATACAACATGCACATCTGAAAGAAAGGCCTCTGCTCTAGGGTATCAGAGGCCCAACTACGACACTACACAGATCACTGGAAGCCATGCCTGCAGGTAGCGGATTTAGCAGAGACTCCGATGGCATCTACTAACTGTAAATCCAAAACCGTGATAGACGAGAGGGGGGGGGGGGGTTAGGGGATGTTAGTTTTTGTCTTTTTTTCCCCACACAGCTACCTCCTTCCTCGGTGCCTATGAAGACCTCACCTAACACCAGACATCCCCGCGCAGAGTCGGACTTTGCCCTGTCTTTAGATTTAATTTTCTCATACGTACATATTTCTCAAAGCGAAAGGCTCTTTTTTATTTTCTTTTTTTCTTTTTGCTTGCTACACAACACTGTTACTCTGTAAATACTTATTCAGCACTACACTCCAGTACACCACAGGCATTCAGCTACAAGAGTTCACACTAGACAACCTCATGCTAATCATTTGATAATGTTCTGTACAGATGTGCTGAGGGATGACTGGGTTAGAGTGCAGCTTAAAGGATTTTTCACAGGCCTGGGGGGGGAGATGGTTAAATGTAATGGCAGAGAAATGGCCTCCACCACTCAACCACAAACAGTTTTAAATTATTTTGAAAATAGCCATTACAAGCTCACAACATGTTGCAATGCGACACGCAAGCTTGTAGAATGTAGATTGGCCATATTTTAAAATAGTTTATGAATATTTGTGGTCAAACAGTTAAGACAATCACAGACAATCACAGGGAGCCTCAGCACATCTGTCCATACATACATTTCGCCTCCAATCGTTTGACAATCTGTTGGGACATCCAACTATCCCGATCCATTCGTCCGTCCATCTGTCCGCCCGCGTTATGCGTGGACCCCCGTTCCCTGTTGTGTTGCGTGTGTGAGTGTGCTTTGTTGATCCCTCTGTCACATTGGTTGTCTTCTTCGGCTGGCTCAGAAGGCAGGCTTGTTGAGTGATGCAGAGGGAGGAAGAGGGACACGTTTGGCAGAGCTTCCCTTTGGGGGAAGGAAGGGAGGGGCGAGGGGAGATTACAAGACCAGATCCCAAGCTGCAAAGGTCAGGAGAAGGAGGAGGAGGCATCAACTGTCCGGGGTCAGTTGGGTCTCAATGTCCACTCTGCATATGGGGCACTTCCTGCTGGTGGCCAGCCACTGGTCCACACACGCCTGGTGGAAGAGGTGCATGCAGGGTAATCTCCTGAGCAGGGGGGGTGATAGAAGACACTGTTATAATAATGTAAATCCAGAGAATATTTCAGTCAATAACATTAGAACAAGGGAGACATTTAAAGGAGCATTAAGGGATTTGGAAGACTCTAAATCACAAAATATGCTCATGCATACACTCTACAGTGGGGGTGAGGGGAGTGCAGCATGTGCATCATGACCCACCCCCATTGGATGAAGGCTTTTCTCCCAGAGCCCAAACCAAAACTAGGTTTTTTGACCCCAGGGCCTCACTGGGGACATTGAGGAACTCCTTATATGGTCAGCACACTATTGTAGAGGGGATTATCCAAAAATGGAAACTCAATGAATAGACCTTTAATGTATAGTTAATGCATGCGATAGGAACTGCTACTAAACTAGGCTACCCCGAGCTACTGTCAACAGCACTCAAGTGTTTATCCTGTGACTCACAGGTGAGTACACAGATGTGCGTACTGCAGTCTATGAGGTGTGACAGTGTTCACAGAGGCTTGAGAATGCACAGCGTCTGAGGAATCTCATCAAAATGGATATTACTTAACATTATATCATTGCACCATTACCCTCTTAACTGTAAAACAGATCAGAATGGTATACTTTCTTTGGTTATTCCACTTTCAGTAGAGATTTAGAGATTTACTTGTAATGCTGGTCACGCACGCTAACATTTCAAAGGATTTACCTCATAGCCATATTTTACAGATATGTTTTACATAACAATACTTCTGCACTCTGCAGGAGTTTAGCCATCTGTAAGTAAGTCCATCCGTAAGTAAGTCCATCCAGAGTTACCGGTAATGACGCAAATCACCAAACTTATCAGCGCCAAACGTCAAGTTACATCAAGTTATACGAGAAATAAGAAATCTCAGAAATATCCAGAGTAATTAATGTT
Organism: Benthosema pterotum; assembly: GCA_039105355.1. Lineage (NCBI taxonomy): Eukaryota > Metazoa > Chordata > Actinopteri > Myctophiformes > Myctophidae > Benthosema > Benthosema pterotum. Next base: position 26,943,575 of record CM076972.1, read on the forward strand.
TCATCACCATTCCAGTAATTAATTCATTTGGGAAGAGATGCCTGTGTGAATAGGAGTGGGTGATATGAATATGACAACGTACAATTCATGCATTCTATTCCCTTTCATGAACAGGCTATAATGAATGCATGGTTATACCTGACATCCTCCCCGTCTTCGAGCATCGACAGACAGATAGTACATTTTTCATCCGTGTCCAACTCCTCGTCATCCAGACACATTTTCAGGTCCATAGGTATTCTCTGGAACAGTAAGCAAACAATGAGGTAAAGAGAGAGAGTGTGTGTGTGTGTGTGTGTGTGTGTGTGTGTGTGTGTGTGTGTGTGTGTGTGTGTGTGTGTGTGTGCGTGGTGCAGTTGAACAGTAAGAGCTGTCACATTGCTGCCATGGCTGTCAAGAGACACGGTCTTGCACAAAATCAAAGAGGTGCCTCCTTAAGGTAGTCACATCCACTGAAATGTGATGTCCCAATACTGTGTGTGTGTGTGTGTGTGGGGGGGGGGGGTACCAAGCACAAAGGATTCACTAACACCCCCTGTATTATGAATATTTTGTAGTGTTCTGGCTTCTGAGTATTTCCGGATCCAGGTGTTGTTAATTAAATATGCAAAGGGTGTTTTTTAATTCATTTCACACTGAAATCCTCTGCAGCAGGATGAGATGAGTCATCCCTCACACTGAGTCGGACCTGCTGCAGAGTGGAGACCTGTCTTGACTTTATCTGTTGACAGGAAAATGTTTCTGAACATTTTCTCCACTCTAGCCAATGTTCCCTTCTTTTCACCTCTTCGTTTATATGAATAAGAGAGAGAGAGAGAGAGAGAGAGAGTGTGTGTGTGTGTGTGTGTGTGTGTGTGTGTGTGTGTGTGTGTGTGTGTGTGTGTGTGTGTGTGTGTGTGTGTGTGTGTGTGTGTGTGTGTGTGTGTGTGTGTGTGTGTGTGTGCGCGCGCGTGTGTGTGTGTGTGTGTGTGTCATATTTATAAATGTTACTCTCAAAAAAGAATTGAACTACTGGTAGCTAGCTACAAGCTTATACACAGAAATTCCTAACATATTTTAATAATGTTATACAACGTACTTTCTAAAAGGAAGTTAAATCAGACATTCCTATACTGTACAGTACACAGTATATGCCCACTGTTGTATTTATTGCACACGGAACCACATCAAGCACAGCTTCTGTTCTGTTAAGGATCGTGTTCTGTCTTACCTTCTTATACTTGTGTGGGAAAGTGAACCTCTCTATGGTGGTCTGAACTGCTCCACGGTTCACACTGCCAAGCCTGTCCTCCAACTGCAAAAGCTCCTACAGAGGGAACAAACGCAAAACATAACATCCAAGGTAAAAATGAGCCTTTTTCTGGTAGTCAATTTGACACAAAATAAAAAGCTATCCAACATCCAACACCTGCAAAGTTAAAACCGACTCAGACTTTTGATCATAAATAACAATATTGATGGAAAGAATACATCATGTCAGAGGGTTTCAGTGATAAGGCTGGCATTTTAATGATCATGAAGAGCTGATCCTTGCTCAGCAATTAAATTGTGAGCCATGGGTGCTTAAGTAGTTCTCAGTGATATAGTAATCAATGACATGGCAAATGAGAATAAAATTGTCTCAAGATTAAAAACATTAGAAGAGATTTGTAATCCATAAAGAAAATGGGTGGCACACTTGAGCCTGATGGGTCACGGATGATGATAAATTAGGTACAACAGGTACGTCTGAGGAAGAGAGGAAGGAGGCGGCCAGACGTACCTCATAACTCTCTCTAACAGCAGATGCATGGCGGGAGGGGTTGAGACTCTGCAGTGCTAGCAAGTGGAGCTGGGGGTAGGGATAGTTTCTGATCTCATGGACAACCTGGAAGATAACAAGCCAACAACAATCCCGCAATGTGAAAATCAGGGACGCAAGGCAACCTTTTGTTATATGGCTTCAGATGGCATCCGTCCCACACTCCACGAGTATGACATAAGAGCAAAATGGCCACTGAGTGAATAATGTTTTGACACATTAATGTCATGGATAGACTGCACTGAGGCGGGCTCACCACTTGTGTTGAGGCGTTGTTTCTGGGGAAGTGGTGCATCCTGGGAGAGGTCAAGTAGTGCTGATAGTGCTGTGGCAGAGGATGGATGTGGTACTGGTGGGGGGGAAGCCCAGCGTCCACACTCAGATCCCTAGACAGACAGACAGTGAACAACAGAACACGTTTTAGTACCTAATTAGAAGGTCTGTGCACAACCACAATGGGATAATGGCTTCACAGTATCTCATATTGCCTTTGTCTCATCTATTCATTTAACTCTGCTCCATGGCTGGTTCCTTACCAGTCTGTTCCCTCGGCCAGATAACGGGGCTGCTGGACCACAGGCTGAGGAGGGACATGGAGAGGAGGAGCAAACTCATAACCAGGCCGCAGTCTGTGGGGCTGGTGAGGAACTCTCTCTGGGGTGCGTCTGCGTAAGGAGGATTAATAATGTTAACACAGTATTAAGATGAAGTCTGCAGAGAAATCTGCAGACTGCATGTGGTAATATCACATGCATCTCTGCTTAAATATGGTATCAATAACACTTCCTTACAAGAAACTGACAAGTATAGAGCTGGGTAGTCCCGCCTCCTTGTGACGTCGCCCTTGTTCCAGAAATGGATTCCCCATTCATTTTCCTCAGACTTTTTGAAAATGATTTATATGAAGACGATTGTGCCGCTGACAAAGCCAACTCGGGTCTCAACAAATCATGACAACACACATAATCAAATAATTAAATCAAAGAAGAAAAACAGAACAAAAAGTCTTGTATCCTTTCCGTTTTTTGTCTTCTTGCTAATTAGATATTGTCTGATAATATTGTCTGTGTTGCCATGATTTGATGAGACCCGAGTTGGCTTTGTCTGCGGCGTAATTGTCTTTATATAGCTCATTTTCGAAAGTCTATGAGGAAAATCAATGGGGAATCGATTTCTGGAACAAGACGTCACAAGAGGGGCAGGACTGCTCCGCTCCATATTCCTGATATACGTAAACCAAGACCTCCCCCCTATTTTTCCTTTTAAAAAAGAAAAAACTTTGGCTGGTGCAAAAGCAGTCATGTGTTTATGTGGACTCTTGGCCAAGCAAGAGGCACAAGGGAGGATTCAAACCCCTACTATTCACAATGCTGGGCAAAACACCTAGCCTTGCACCACCTGAGTAACCCCAACATTCATCCCTTTACAGGAATGTGGATCCATACCTGGAGGGTGGCAGGATGTGTCGGTGCTGGGCCTCGAGGATCTGTTGCTGGAGGAGGTATTGCTGGTGTAATGCCTGAGGTAGGAAGGGAGGGGCAGGGATGTCCTGGAACTGGGGTGCGGGCAGGGGGTTGAGGGGTGGGTGGAGTGGGGGGCCATGCTGGTGGCCAGGAGGGGCCAGGTGGGGGTTAATGCCTGACTGGGGCTGCCCTGGGTGTGGCATGGGGAAGTCCATGGGCAGCGGGGCCTGAGGACCTAACTGGAAGTGCCGGCAAGAGGTAGCATGACTGTGCTGCTGCTGCTGCTGCTGTTGCTGCTGCTGCTGCCGGTTGAAATGGGATCCTGTGAGGGGGAGGATAAGAAGTGCTCATCAGACAGCTCAAGAGAGATGAGGTAGAAGAATTTACTGTGGGTGAAAATGTGGTGTCACTGTGTGTGTGTGTAACATCTTAATGAAGCCCTAACGCTTACCTATGGTGAAACATACGTCTGTGGGATGGGAAAGTGACGATTACCACAAGTCCCATGACATCGAATACCAATGCACTGTGTGAACTTTCAAACGTGATTAATTGGTCTTTCATATCCTATTCCACGCTGTGGTTCGATTGCCACTCCTGGTCTTCTGGTTCTTAAGGCAATAGACGGGACCAGAAAAAGTGATTGGCTTATCAACCAATAACTTGAATATAACATCCAGTGCAATTCTTGGAAATTATTTGCCAGTAGGTTGCTGCATTTGGGCGAAATCCACTGCAATTCAACCAATCTTTCAATAGATGTACTGCTTATTTACTTAAATCTCTCTACACAGTAGAGCTTATAGAAACAAAGCAACCCCTTGACGAGACTCAAAGTAGTACATCCAGTATTTTATAGTTTGTCTTTGCCTCAGCCAATATTAAATCTTCGCTCATACATAAAGTACAGTACTGCATGCTCCTCTAGCACATTACCATTTGTAAGTTTAGAGGAAATAGCTTGAATGCCATTTCTGTGCTTTTCTGCTCTCACAAACCACAGCTATTTGGCAGCTGGAATTAAACGACAGCAGTTGAGGCTCCAAGGGGAGAAAGACAGGCCTACATGTGTTATGGCACAATGTGTTTTTTACTACAGTACTTAAGACTTGCAAGCTTTCACTATGAGGTGAATAATAAAGACTGTGCAACAACAAATTTAAAACATATTAGGCCTCCTCAGAATATCTTGGCAATAGGAAACTATATCAGGTCTGCACAGGAACCGTTACACCCGTCTGTTGTAACCCAATAGTGGTATATATTACTCAACTATATCAGAGCATGATTTTCATAAAAATGCCATTTAATTATTGCCCTGCTTTGATGGTGTATAACACATGTATGGCGAGTTCTGATGGAAACAGTTTAACTCTTTGAAAAGAAAAAAAAAAACATGAGGAGATAGGCAAACATCTACATTGCATTTACTAGGGAGCACACTTGAAAGCTGCAGCATTGCTGTAGCACATCCAGCTGAATTAAAAGAAAAAACAATAGTGTTCTGGTTAATATGTTATGCTTCTGTTTTTTCTCTCTCATTGCTTCCCCCCCCTGCACTACCATAAATAACCCAGACAAGGGATGACCTTGGTCTCGAGGCTCACGCGAGGACTGTACAGTAGCATGCTGCATTTTCAAGTGTCTCAGTGAAAACAACCACCATGAATGACAGCAGATAGACTCAATCAGGGCTTGTGATGAAGAAAGCTTGAAAATTGTCTATCTTTGTCACAGCGGGAGAGGAGGTGGGTGGGGTGGAGGGGTGGGGGGGCAGGTAGGGACAAGGGAGAGGGGAGGACAATAAATGGAAATCAGCAAGAAGCACACTGAAGGTTAGGAAAAACACTATATTCTTTATTGAAAAATATTAGTATATGTGGAATTTGTGTTTTTTTTCTTCTCTGTAATAATAGTATATAATACCATGCAACAAAAATAAACAACATAGACTGAAGGCAAGGCCCACCATGCTCCATATAGGGTTAAAAGAACAAAAGCAGCATCCAATGAGCAAACGTGTTGGCTACAGCACATGATTCCAGTACAGCAGGGTACATCTTTACTACAGAAAGATTACATTGGATTTTCACTAGTCAATGTAGAAAAAACAAATAAACAAAAAAATATGAATCATAAATGTGACCATGCATTTTGAGTACTATTACCAGAACAAAAAGGTAAAGAGAGACCACAACCAAACAATAAAGACGTTATTACTAATAGAGGATATTTTAGCAGTGCAGGTCAGGAGATAGGCATCCCTGTGAAATGGATAGCATTTTGGCCTTTGTTAGTGGGGGGCAGGGGAGGAGGAAATCTGGACGTGATGAACCACCAGTGAGTAGGTTTTGCTTTTGCCCTTTTAGGTTTAGGGATTTGGTTTGCCCTCAAAGGCCAAACAGACCTGACAATTCAGTGTGTTTCAAAGCTTAGAAATTTGCAAGGGGAACAAAGGATTACACAAAAATGGAGACAGTTATGGCAGGTTGTTGTGTGCAGGTGCAGTGTACCTTTAATCATTTCAAGTGATCACATAGCAGCATTGGCAAAGAATGCTGAGTGGATATGTTTAAGCTGATCAATAGACGGGCATGCATATGATTTCCAAATTGCATGCGTTTAATTAAATGTCATCTTGAGTCATGTACAATGCACCTTGTGTGGAGAAGAGGAGGATGAGCCAATATCTGGTGTTCAACAATGCAGTGCGGTAATTGAAATCATGCAAAATGTATCCACTTTACAGGAATTTACAGCATGTTGTCTATCAAGACTGGATGGGAGGTACACAATGACATTCAATTGATCATCTAGAAGGAGCTAAAATGTTTATGCTACAGCAATTTGACAGAAAAAATAAAAGACAAAAGGTGCTCTGCTAAAGGTGTTAGCTATTTTTTTAGTCCGTTTAACATGGAAAGTCTATGGCTGAATACATTCTTAGGAGGGGGTGCTTTTTAATACCAATGTCGTCTTCTGATGGAAAGAGGAAATGAAGAAGGGATTCACAATACAGCTAAATGCAGAGAACAGGCAGAGGCCACGCCACACCACACAGCAGCAGATGATCATTAGCTACACAATGGGGGGACGACATAGATCTGATAAATGCAGAATGTAGAGCCAGCCTCGATACTATGAAACAGGGAATAAGAACAGAAATAAAAGCACAATGAAATCATTGATGCCACTGTTGTGAAATTAATGTTACACTGTAGCTTGATTACAAACAGACCCCGACACTGTATTATAACGGTATGTTTGGAGGAGGGTGTTTGTTTGTTGAGACAGACAGCTTCAAACAGCTGCTTTGCTTTTTAGGTTGCCCAAATGGTAATTAAAAGACGGATCACGTCAATGTTGGCTCGGAAGTGGCCGCCAAATCAATCAATCAATCGGTTCGTTATTTACTACGCGCCTCTATCAATCAATCGGCCTGGTTAACAACATGGTGAATGTGTGATGGTCGCAAACAGCAGCAGCAGCAGATGATCTTCAAATGACATCATCCAGACACAAGATAAGCTGACTGGCTGGCAGGCTCCGGCTATTGTGCGGCGTTTAATAGTTCAAATAAACCATAAACGTATACGCATCCAAAATCGTATCGTTAAAAATATATATCAATAGAACATTTTTTTTGTATTCGTTGATAATAGCGTGTATCGCAAATTCTATGTGGCGTCTTTTGTGTGATTTTTGTCAGAGTCTTTATGGACCTTCTAACCCGAACGTGTTGTAATGTTCAGTCGGAGAGCGTTTCAGTTCCAGTAAATAGTCTGAGCCGCAGCCAGCCAGTTAGCTTCTCTTTTTGAAGTGGCGACATTTCATCTCACTCTCAAGACACAATTACAACAGGCGACACGAGTCACTTGGTGTCTTATGCGTGTCGTTATCGAATAAAGAGCAAAACCAAACGTCTCGTTTAAGTATATTTTTTGTTTGTCCTCTTATTTTTTTGTTCGATTTTAGGAAGCTATAGGTAGCGCGACGCTAACGCGACGGCTAGCAGGGTGCTAACTCGGCTAGCTGTAGCAGCTGCAGTGTGAATATTAAGATAAACAGGGCACATGTTGTTGTTGTTGTTGGGGGATTTAAAAACCGATATACTGTACCTCTATTTCTTACTGAGCCGAATACGGGAAGAACCAGATATCCGACATGCACTAAAACCATCCTTGGATCCTGGTCTTATCTTTCCGTTGGGGTTCTTTTTGGAGAGATAAAACAGCCCATGCGGATCTCCCTACATTCAGACGGTTAACGGCATACGGTTATGTCTGACTGTCTCTGACTCGACTGGAGCGGAGCCCGACGACGGGGAATGAACATGGTGGTGATGATGGCGCTGTGCTGTTCAATCCGCAAAACTGCGCCATCTACAGTCCCGTCGGGCCAGCGCCATCTAGCAGAAGAGTTGCGATATTGAGGGGTCAGAAAACAGCTTGTCCACTTGGTTCTTGTACTCGCGCAAGCCAATGGACGCATTCTGTAACTTCCGGTTGTCCCCATTTGTTGTCCCTATTCTCAATAGAAGTGTATGTGGAAGAGCCGCCAATGGACTGTCCCTAGGGAGTAAACGGAGTTTGCGTAACTCTGTCTATACTCTAGGGCTCTGGTGCAGCTAACGACCGGCGGGGACTGACAGTACACCGTAGACCAGTGTAGTGTTTTTCAATCCATTTCATATCAAGGCTTTTATTTACTCGGAATTTGGGCCAAAACATACGAATATTTTGTTGTCATTGGATAAGGTTTTGTCCACAATTCCATGTTGTGTTGGTGTCACAGAAGAGACAAAATTGGCCTGATTTCTTGTAAATTAAGTAAATTATTTGCAATAATTCAACTCTTGAGAAAGAGTAGGAGATCTATAAAGGATAATTTGGTTAGCAGCTCTTCATCATTTAGCTGGCTACCACCTGGAGCGTCACACAGTCTATATTTCTCCCTATTTGGGTAAGCTGACCAAATATGGAGAACACCATATCATCCCGCACTTGTATCTGACAAGAAGGGGGGCTATATTACTTGTACTTGTGTGTGTGTGTGTGTGTGTGTGTGTGTGTGTGTGTGTGTGTGTGTGTGTGTGTGTGTGTGTGTGTGTGTGTGTGTGTGTGTGTGTGTGTGTGTGTGTGTGTGTGTGTGTGTGTGTTTTTCCCACATATTTATTATCATCACCACCCCAACCTAATCACATTCCAGCTAGGGTAGGCTACATGCCAGCAATGACATTACTGCAGGCCTATAAAGAATATTTGCATGTCTCTAAATGGATGGATGAAATTAAGTGGGTTGTATTGTAAACAAGTATAAATGCTTTATGGTGCCATGTCCCCGCACTCACATTTAACAGTCCTCTGTATTGAGTTGTGCTTTAAATGTAGGCTACTGTGATTCTCCAAACTGTTAATAAAATTTCCACCAGTCAGTCAGTCAAGCAATCAATAGCAAAGGGTCTCTTTCCCGACTGGATGAATTTGGATAAAAATGTATGTTGTATGTTCTGTTTATCAAACATTAGTCTATCTATAGCCATGATTACTATCAGAATTTAAAAAGACCAAAGACTTTCACTTCCACCGTCGTCAAATCAGAAGCCTAAAGTAATAATTAACGTCGTCGCCCTCAAAATTTCAAACTGTGTGCATACAGGTTGATACGTCACCTGAGATTTGTGAATCGGAAGGTCCTGGTTTCACCTCCAACTTCGTTCTGTGTGTTTATGAGCAAGACAACTGACTTGACCGTGAAATGCTCCCTGACTGTTCTGTCCTAATAAATAGGATATGATGCTAAATGTAACTACGGTTGAGGTTCACCTTGCTATGTGTGTTGGAAGACACACAGCAAAGGTTGTAAATGGGACTTGAACATGCAACACACTGTCAAGCCAAAGCCTATGTAGCATGCACCTGGATCACTAGACCAGTGGGTACCCCTGTTGGAAATCTTATGAGTGGTTACCACCATCCTTGCCGTAAATTGCAAGACAAGTTTCAAAACAATGTGCTTTAATTCTAATGTTGTATACATAATGATGATCCAAGTCACGCAAGTAAGACATGCTGTGTGTTGTGCGCAGAAAATATTTTCTCCATATTTTGCCAGGCATGCTAAAATATGAGCATGTGACACATGTACAGACACACATGCACAGTCTTCTCTGCCTAATCTCACTCACTGCGTTCACAACCTACTGTGGTACACTTAAAGGTGGCACTGTGTAGAGCAGCTTTTCTTCACGTTTTCATTGATTAAAGAAGACCCCTTTGGCTTTGCACAGAAAGATAAGCAATATATGTTTTCACAGGGTTGTTTATATTTATTTTTTTCCAGCCCATACTAAAGCAGCCTCGTCCCAGGCTTACTGATCTGCAAAGAGAAAAGCCTGGTCACAATATAAGGCAGTGTTGCCACAGGTCCCGGATTTTCCTGATTGTCCCGGATTTTCATGGTCTGTCCAGGAAAAAATAAAATAAATCCTGGACACTTGAATTTCTAGAGACTAGAGACCGCAACTAACCTGACTTGCATCACTCACAGTCTCAGATCAGTATGATAGTCCTATTAAATTGTAGCCTGCCTGTATGTACCAGTGTTGCCAACTTGGCACATTTGTCGCTATATATTTACCTCTTTTCCAGACCCCCCTACCGCCAAAATGAGTGGAAAACTCCTGAATCTAAATCTGTCTATCTAAAGATAACTGAGATGAGGAAAATGAAAACTGGACTGCTCCAGAAAGAGTTGAAAATTAATGGTTAAGTAGCCTAATTATTAATCTGATATGTAAAAGAGTAATAAAATAATGAGAGCAGTAACATTTCAGTGTAAAAGTGTGATATATTTCTGGGTTAGATGTTTAAAGAGGTGCATTGCTTCTGACCAAAAGGCCGATAATCGCCGCCGATAATAGGCCGCCGATTGGATGGTCAAAATGTCCAGGATTTTTGTCAGACACATGTGGCAACCCTATATAAGGCAGAGATGCTATCGGCAGAAATGTCGGTCAGAACATCCATCAGATGTATTCCCCCGGGAATTGGCAGTACTTCTGACAATCCTGCAACTTCCGCTGATAGCTTCCACTGTGTGATACCAATGGCAAGTTGACCCAGAACTCGACAAGCTGGCAGACTCCATATTTGAGAACAGCACAAGTTATGTTCGCTTCCTGCGCAAGGAAGATGCGCTTGCACATCTTATATGTTTGGTCTAATGATTGATGTGCCAGGGCCAAGTACAGGGTTTTGCCAGGGACACGTTTGGCGAAGGGTAAAGGTCGTATAGGTCAAGAATGGTTGGATTAATGTTTAAACGTATGAAAGTATTTTTAAACAATGACAAAGAAGAAGAAACAAATTGTGTGCTTTACTGAAGTTACATTTGTTGAAATAATTAGACAGTATAGTTTTTCACTGATGCTTAATTGTGCAAAAGGACAGAGGCATCCATCTAGAATTTTAGGGTCCATCCATGTAGGGTATTTCCTGTCTTGCAGTACCACTACTAGGTGGCAGCACGTAGACGCGCAGCAGCAACTACGTCGCCCATAATATAAATAGAAGAAGCGTTCCGTTCAGCCATTACTTTCTCACTGCGGGCAGGTCGTTGCCACAAGTGTACTACTAGGACAGGTCACACAGCAAGTCAGACAAAATGCTGTCCGTCAGAGTTGCAGCGGCTCTAGCCAGGGCCCTTCCCAGGAGGGCTGGATTGGTAAGCATTTCAATATAATTTATATGGTTGCATATCTGGAAATAATGCCGTTTGACAATTTTAATGCCCACGTTAACATTGCCCACGTTAACGTGAAGGGTATTAACGCTGCAGGCCTCGGCTCGAACACACCGCTGATGTGAACTTGAAGGGGACAAAATGTTCACGATCCAAAATGGAGCCGGCGAGACATGTCCCAGGGTGGAGAAACTGTTTTAATATTGAATGTTTAAAATCGCCCTTTAGCTTGTAATCGATTAATAGTGACACTAAATTGCAGTTTCTCGTCTTGTATTCGGCTTCTTATGCAAGCTAAGCTAAGCGGCGCTAGCGCTAGTGCTAGCCGAATGAATGCGCCGTTCATTGAAACACGCTGTGAAGGTCAGCTAGCCTGACAGCGCATGTCCTCGCTGCAGGCACGCCATCCGCCCTGGAAATGTTCACAATGTCCAAGTGTCATGTTCTCTGGAGTTTATTTTTGATTGGAATAATGCACGTTTTAGAGAAAATGCGTGAATGTTCTCAATGTTACTGATGCTAGGTGTCGAAGACACTGCCAGCCGCTTGCGTTGGGGTCAACCATCTCCACACACAGAGACCACTTCTGGCTGCAAAGACTGGTGAGAAGCAACATAACTGTATTTATTACTTGACTGTTTGTGTTTTTTAATGTTTCGTTAATTAAATAAATGTTCAGCTGCAGCATGCATTGTAACCCGAGGGTCCTGCTGTATATGTTGGATGAATTCCCCTGTGCAATAAAAAATAATTCATCACGACTATCTATTTTAAATGTGTGTGTGTGTGTACACATATGTGTACTAAAAGGTCATTTCACTTTAAAACTTGCGGGCATCTGGCTTCTGTGTGCATTCAGTATTCACTATTATATTTTAGTTGGACACACCCCCTCCTGCATAATAAAGGCCTTTGAACTTGAAAGTTTTCATTAAAACACAAGTTCCAATGATTATATCCTTGTACCGCAGTACATGAGTACATAACTATGCTTTTAAGAAAATGTCTTCATGTCTGCCATGAAGGTCACATTCAATGGACACTGCGTTTGACTGAGCCAAATGTATATTGTTTTCCAGGCACTGCTGAGGTGTCTTCCATCTTGGAGGATAAGATCTTGGGAGCAGACACCTCCGCTGACCTAGAAGAGACAGGCCGTGTGCTGTCCATTGGTGATGGTATTGCCAGAGTGTATGGGCTCAGGAATGTCCAGGCAGAAGAGATGGTGGAATTCTCATCTGGACTCAAGGTAGATTAAGTAGAAGGATGCACCAAAATCGTTTTTATTTTTGGTGAATTACTTATTTAACTGTATCATTGTTGTGTAAAAACCTTGTGTCCATAACATATTTATATATAATATTGAAAACAATTTGAGAAAATGGCTGCTCGACAAGTATGCCACGCCTCTCATAGAGCTGCCTTTCTGTGTAATTTTAGTCCTAACTGGCTCAAAATCCTTCCATGCTAACATGCCATATGATTTCTCTTCCAGGGTATGTCTCTGAACTTGGAGCCTGACAACGTTGGTGTTGTGGTGTTTGGTAACGACAAACTGATTAAGGAGGGTGACATCGTGAAAAGAACTGGCGCCATCGTGGATGTGCCCGTTGGTGATGAGCTGCTTGGCCGTGTAGTTGATGCTCTGGGAAACGCCATTGATGGAAAGGTTGGCATTTGAGCTAATGCATCACATGAATCGGCTAAAAGTGCTTTTGTGTGTTTTTTTTTTTTTTTTTTTTTTTTTTTTTTACCTAAAATGTAGCACCAAATGCTACATTTACAATGCTCTTCATTGTAAATTCAACTGTAGGCATTTAATTTGGTTTACCTTTACTCTGGTGTTGATTTAGAAAATATTTTTTTAAATAAGTTTTGTTATTCCTATGATAAAGATGGCCAACTCTTTTGTCCTCAGGGTCCCCTGGGCGCCAGCACCCGTAGGCGTGTGGGTCTTAAGGCTCCTGGCATCATTCCCCGTATCTCTGTGAGGGAGCCCATGCAGACTGGCATCAAGGCTGTGGACAGCTTGGTGCCCATTGGTAGAGGTCAGCGTGAGCTGATCATTGGTGACAGGCAGACTGGGTGAGTTTACTTACTTTATTCTTTGAAGTTTTAGTTATGCTTCTTATTGTAATTTGCTTCCAGTTCCTAATTTCTTGGTGTTCTCCAACAGCAAAACCGCCATTGCCATTGACACCATTATTAACCAGAAGCGCTTCAATGACGGAACAGAGGAGAAGAAGAAGCTGTACTGTATCTACGTGGCCATCGGCCAGAAGAGATCCACCGTGGCTCAGCTGGTGAAGAGGCTGACTGATGCTGATGCCATGAGGTACACCATTGTGGTCTCTGCCACCGCCTCCGACGCTGCTCCCCTGCAGTACCTGGCCCCCTATGCTGGCTGCTCCATGGGAGAGTACTTCAGAGACAATGGCAAACATGCCCTGATCATCTATGATGACTTGTCCAAGCAGGTAAGGAAGAGTGAACAACAAAGTTATACAAAATTAGCATGGTAAAACCAGAAAAGACTATCAATCTTTACATATGCATGTGCTGTTTAAAATGGAGGACCCTCAAAATTCTATAGCACTGCTCTAACTGAAGGGTATAGTTGCTGGACTAAGGGCTTCTCCTTCCCCAGGCTGTTGCCTACCGTCAGATGTCCCTGCTGCTGCGTCGTCCCCCTGGTCGTGAGGCCTACCCTGGTGATGTGTTCTACCTGCATTCCCGTCTGCTGGAGAGAGCTGCCAAAATGAATGACAACTTCGGTGGTGGCTCCCTCACTGCCCTTCCTGTCATCGAGACCCAGGCTGGTGACGTGTCTGCCTACATCCCCACCAATGTGATTTCTATCACAGATGGACAGGTACGTCTCAGGAATTCTGTTCGATTTTGATTACTATGATTTGTAATCTGACCCATACAGAAAATCCTTTATTGCCTACAACTGTTTTTTTTTTTTTTTTTTTTTTTTTTTTCCCCTTCCCTCTGCTGTAGATCTTCTTGGAGACTGAGCTGTTCTACAAGGGTATCCGCCCCGCTATCAACGTGGGTCTGTCTGTGTCCAGAGTAGGTTCTGCTGCTCAGACAAGGGCCATGAAGCAGGTAGGTTTTGTTTCACATGTGTTCTGACTCTACAAGGACTACACCTTTTTTGCATAGTTCCACAATGTTTAATGTGGACCATGTAGGTCTTCTAGAAGGGTATAATCACACGCATCCTAAAATCCTGCTCTTTGTCCTTCTGTAGGTGGCTGGTACCATGAAGCTGGAGTTGGCCCAGTACCGTGAGGTTGCAGCCTTCGCCCAGTTTGGTTCTGATCTGGATGCTGCCACCCAGCAGCTACTCAACAGGGGTGTCAGGCTCACTGAGCTGCTTAAGCAGGGACAGTATTGTGAGTACAACAAATCCTTTATAGGCTTGTGTCTCTTCCAAAAGTATTGACAATATACATGCTAAGAACTTGTGCATTCCTCCTGCAGGCCCCATGGCTATTGAGGAGCAGGTAACAGTCATCTATGCTGGTGTCAGAGGTCACCTTGACAAGATGGAGCCCAGCAAGATCACAAAGTTCGAGAAGGCTTTCCTGGCACACATCCTCGGCAGCCACCAGGCCCTGCTTGCACAAATTAGGTAAGGTGGTTTTAATTTATATTTTTGCCACATTGATACACATAAACAGATGTGTTTGGGCCACCAATTTATTGCTCTACTCCAAATGTTCTGACCAGTTCTTTCCTTCACGTTTCAGGGCTGATGGAAAGATCTCTGAGGACGCTGACGCTAAACTGAAGCAGATTGTGTTGACCTTCCTGTCCACTTTTGAGTAACTGCTTGCTAGCACTTCCCCATTTGATCTTCAGTGTCCATGCTATGTGTCCTGTGTCCTCATGCTTTATGTATGTCAGCACACTGAAGGCCAAAAAACTCCCTGTACAGATTTCCGAAGAATAAACTTTTACAACCCTACTATGCTGTAAAATTCTGTTTTGATTCTAAGCCTATACAGTTAAGTTGGTGAACCAGTAGGCACATTTCATGTGTGGCACATTAGATGGGCCAACATACTATTGGGAAAAGAACATAAGCACTTGTTGGGGTTTTAAAAAAAATACCGTTATCCCAGCTAATTTATCTTGTTTGTTCTAAGATGCAATTGTTGTAGGTAATTTAACAATGCGTATTACCAGACTGTCGAACATTCATGTGCTGAGCTGGCTGTAGGGCGTTTTTGAGGACAAATGCATAGCTTATAAAGTGGATTGAGTACTGTTCCTGTGCCCATTAACACTGTTGCGCTGTATGATTGTATTGACAGTGTTAAGTGTAAGCCTTGCTTCCAAAATAAACCTTGGTTTGCAGGATTGGGTGAAATGTTTGATACAATAAACATGGTGACGTTTGTCAAAAGAAACCAACCATCTGTCATTTCTCATCAAGCCTTTCCCTGTTTGTTTCCTGATACCCTATCGTGAGATCAAGGGTTTAATATGGATGGCATATCTTCTGTTAAGCCAACATTGCAGGTGGCTCAGGAGATTGAGCAGGTTGTCCAATGATCAAATTGTCTCCTGTCCACATACCATGTTCCCAAACTTGACACCAAATTGCTCTCGATTTGCTTGCCTTGCATGGTTTTCACTGCCATAATTGTGTGAATGTACGGGCGAGATCTACTAGCCAGCCAATTGCCAATATAAAACACCTTGGAAAAAGGAGCTATATAAATGCACCATTTTACCATGCAATTGCACTAATGAGTTTCATCGTCATTGCAGTACTTATTGTGTCCAGTAGATGGTGGTATTGGTGAAGGTTTTATCAGTCCATGAGTCTGGCACTTATCTTGACAAGTAATGGCATGCACAAAATAAATATAGATTCGATTGATTCATAAATGATAATTTATTTCACCCTTCTGCTGCATGTCTTAGATTTGATATGTTTACATCCCATACACCTAGTAAACCTATATCTCAATTCTTTTTATTGTGCAAATAATTTTCTTAATTTGAAATATTCGCCCTATCCACTGAGACATGGCTTGCTAGTACCATGCAGACATGGTGTATGGATATACTGTAATTCCTTCTGCATTTGGTGATGACCCAACCCAACCTAAGTAACCACATAGTACCATACTATTAACATACTACTAAATACCTGAGTTGCAAATGTATGGTCCACTCTTCTTCTACATCTAACATTTGAAAATAAGCAAAGCATGTATTTTTTGGTTTCTGAGGAAACCTGAGATTTCCTCGACACCAAAAATTAAACCCTTGTGAACATGAGCAGATGACGTCCCTAATTGCCTTCAGACCCACAGATTTCTGTGCCACCCAGGTTGGAGTGACTTGAAATAGGTTGCTATTTTGTGATTTGTTCTTTTTCAAAGCAGAATACTTGGAAAAAATCATGACATTTTATGATTTTATTTACCAAGAAAGCACATCAAGGCAGTGTCGCAATAGTTCTTTGAAGAAATAAAATTTAGCAGGAAGGGTGGCATGAATATAATGTCCAAGTGTGCAGATATGGCAGCATTTTTTACTAGGCTTATTAATTCCTTTAATAACCTGTTTCATAACACCATGTATCTCTTGAGGTGAAGATACCCATGACTGTTTCCACTGCACACAGTGGCATTGAATTGATTATATCACGAGCAGCATCATTGCCTGGTGACAGCATGAGCAACATGTGACAGAGACAGAATGGAGTTGCTGTCAATAAGGACTATTGTCTGAGACAGGGTGACAACTTCTCTGCTTCCACAACAACAGCTCATATACTGTCACAATTCACACCAGGATAGAATTTACAAATGTTGTGACAAATGAAACATTTTGTTGTAATACTGATGTGGACAGGATCATTACATTGTGATATAAGACCAGATATTGTCTGGAGTTGTGGATATCATAATATTATGTTTTTTTTTACAAGTGTTGTCTTTCCTGCTTTTAATTGCTTCATTCATTAAACAATTAAGGTCATGTTAAATACCTCATCTACAATTTGCTACAGAGCATACACATATCCATCCTAATATAAGCAACACCCCAATATTATTGAACCATGTTACGCACATTCATAATAAATGTCTCATTTGTCACTTGTATCTGTCAGGCCTTGTAGTTCCCCTGCAACGTCCCCAGGAACATCCATGAATTCAACTAGATCATTTCCTGACTATCAGCTTTCAATTTTATCTTGACTTGTGTGTTGAACATAAAAATTCCAAATTCCATGGCAATTTTGATCAAAATCACATTAGACCATCTTTCACCTCATACCTGTATATCTAGCAGCTTAACAAATGTGAATGACTTTTATAATAAATCGTCTAATTCATATCATAGAGGTATTTCAGTATATACAAAAAAGCACAAAAAACACTATTTGCCAAACATACATGTTAAAAAAGACTGGTGATTAATGCTGTCGCTGTGACGCCTTCTTTTAACCTAGTTCCCTCTGTTGCTGTAATAGGATTTAAAATCCAGAGAAGATCTTCTGCCATTTACAGCACAGGATCCAAGCCGGTGAATTGACAGAAGGTTTCCCCATGTAGGCCAACTCGACTGCACCTCTTAGCAGGACAATATCCATCTCTTATTATGCAGACTTACATTGGTATGACAGGCAAACCATTTCCACTGACTTTAACTTAACTCGATAGTAATGGGTGTAATGCGCAATCCACCCAAACACGTTTTGAGTATCAATCGCAACACCAAGGTTACGCTTTATTATTTGTTATTCCATTCTGACACTTTATCCAACCATTACCGTACAGTACTGATAGAATAGTCACATTTTGACATTAGTATTAGTATGGGCATATTGATTTCCAAAGAATGATGAGGCAATCAATATACAGTAGCTTTGCTGAAATTTGTTGAGATGAGAATTTCTTAACCTCCATCAGACTTCTCAATAACTGACAACATTTCATGGAACATTGCACAAAGCTTTAGTGGGCTGTCCTGTGCAATAAAATACAAAATCTTCACTTTGCTTTGTTTGCTACATTACTAAATGCATGCATCGGGCCAGGGACCACATGGAATACCTTCACGGAGCACCAGTGGTCCACAGACCACCTGTTGAAAATCCCTGGACAAAACCATAGCAGTCCCTCAATGTAATTAGCTTCAAATACCTCACAATCTTTGGCTAATTTCACAAGACACCCCTACCAATGTGGACATTCAACTTAAGCAAGAAGAACGGGTTTCCAGAGATTACAACATTTAAAAGCTTGTTTAAAGCTTTGGAACAATACCGTTGACAAATTAATCTTTATAAATATACTGTAAAAAAATCATTGCATTGATCATTTTCCATCAAATGTTTTTACAATAAATGATTGCAGGGAGGGAAGAATATATAGCAGCAACAATTTGGCAAAGAAGATAAAAAAAATATGTACAACAAAATATATTATTACTGAGTTCTGACTCCATTTTACAGACTAGGTTTTCTCATTCACAGGCCACACACCAGCTTACAGTGTGCACACAGACAGTCATTATATTCTGGGCAAAAGGAATTTCATTCATCCATGACAGCCACAGGCCAATATATACCTACAACCACATTTCCTACAAGCTTACACTGTAAAAGGTAAGGCTATCATTAGGCGTTTAGGTAAAACGAACATACTGTGTTTTGTCATTAGACAAGAATGCACTTAATACGTTGCATACCCCACAAGACCTAAAAACTCAGGTGAAAGTTTGGCCTTATGTTGGCGCTATAGGCAAGATGGGGTTGCATGACAAACGGCTGAAGAGATATGGATATTTGAGAATGTAAAGTTTGACCTGCTGGTGGCCCTAGACTAGAAGAATGTGGTACCCATTGGACAATATGGCATTCTTTGGCATTATGGATATTATGTGTATGTCTACTATGGATAGTAGTTGATAAAAGTTGATCACCGACAGAAAAAAACAGGCAGAAATAAAAAAAATATCCTTGGTAGAGATAACAATTCCATAATTACATATTGGAATCACTTAAAAAAACAAATAAGACCTTTCTGCTTCTGTTCACTCGAGTCTCATTTTTAGCACAACCTTCATCTTAGAGCACTTCTTCCTGCAGTCAAAGCTTACACGCCAAAATGAAGGAAATTCTCTCCTGAGTTTGAAGGTGGTGCTCTAGGCTTTGTGACGAACCATGTCAAAGAAAAACAAAAAGCAGTGAATGCAGAATAACTTCTTTGGTCCTCCATAACCATAGGCGTATAGTGGCTAGCTAGTTCATCCATAGCCTTCAGATTAGGTCTAGTCAAGTGTACTCTGTCAGGCCATCCTTTCAGTCAGTACTCCCATAGTGGTTTCCATTGGTAGTGTTCTCCTGTAAATTGGTCTGTGTGGCTTCTGAGTCCTCAAGTGCCTCCGAAGGGACAACTGGCCGTTTGAATAAATCCGATACAAAGAACACCTATAGATGACAAAGAATGACAGACCGTAAGTATTTTGGCCACCAAAAGAAAGAGACCCAAGACAATCAGAGCACATTTTCGCCTTCTATCCAGTCCTTGTGCTCAAATAGTTTAGAATTCAGTGCTTCCCAAACTTTTCAGTAGAGACTAAAAAGAGAGATTACCGGTAGATGTTTGCTCGGGACCCCAGCTAATGAAAATAGCAGATCTACAAGCGCACTATATGTTGATTCATGTCAGCTGAGTCGTGACCAATCAAAATTGGACTGTGACCCACAAATGCGATTCCCCCACTTTTTTGGAAACAATGGAATAAGAAAAATATGTTTGTTTCTTTACCCAACAACAGCCCAATAGCATGACAATTTCCTTTGTGGGATCAATAAAGGTCCAAAAATTAAACTTACTGTAAGAACAGCGACTAGGCCCCCGTGTAAGAGGCCAACTAGCACATCACTCCAGTGATGTTTGTAGTCAGACACGCGTGACAGACCCACATACACGGCTGTTGCCGCTAGGAAGAACTGGATGGTGGGGCGTAGCAGCCTCGCCCAGTCTGACTGTAGTCTGGCCTGGATGTACAGCTAAAGAGGCAAACATAACAGTCAGGCTTGACAAGATGAACAAAGCTGAGAACAAACAGAATCGCTCTAAGGTTGCTATTTCAACAGTTTTTTTAAACTGATGTTACACACAGCAGGATTAGGAAAAGTATGCATACGGTATATATATTTTTTTCCTGTATTTAGATGAGGGCTTGTGTGAACAGAGCTAACCTCGCTGACTTGATTAGTGGCACGTTTTTTGTGCACACTGCCTTGTAAAGAATTCATCAAAGTTAATTTTAGAATGGAGGTCAATGGGGCCCTGATCCACCTGAAATCCAAATATGGGCATATGACTTATTATATTATATTATATTGACATGTAACAGGTTGGCAATATGAAGTCAAAGATCCACACTGGAGCCACTGTGCTGTTTCCATATGTTCATACCAAGATCCATGTGATTCGATTTATTTATGTTTTCAAATGAACAATAATTAACATTATATTGCTGGCATCACTACAGTATGTGAACTGATATTGAATTATAACTATAGGACAAAAAAATACATGAAAACAGGAAAAATTTACTTACTATGAGGAACAGCATGCAATACATAGAGAAAGATGCATGGCCGGAATAGAATGAAAGTCTGGGGGGGAACAGAAGTAAAAGTATTATATTGATATATACGGTAATTAGTCAGCACATGTACAGTACATATTGAAACGTATAAACTGACCACATGAATTATGCTATACAGTAACCTGTGTATAAAGTGTCAACCATTACCTTGCCTCTTCGATCAAGAACTTGTCTCCGGTACAGTTAACATTCTCTATGTATCCCCCTGCCTTGCAGTTAAGGCGGTCCCAGGCCGGTTTGCACACAGCCAAGAAGTGTGGCCGAAGACGTCCAATGGTATACTTGGCTATGTCAGTCAGAGACTGATTAGCAGCAGCTCCAAACAAATAACTACCCACCACTTTGTAGATGGATGGAAGGTAGGCAGTCGCTTCAAGACGATTTTTTACACGATACATGTAGGCGGAGAGCCACTCGCCACAAACTATCTGTAAAAGAGCAAGTCAACTATTAATACTGAAGGCCTGTTCCACAAATATGATCAAATATGAGTTGATGTAAAGTAAACAATGTAATGGCCATGTGATTTTAGGAATAAGATTATGGGCAGGCAAAGTGTCTATTATGAGCAAAACTGAAGGTGAACATTGACTTACAATAATCAGTGCGAATGGTATCATGACACCACCCAGCAGCTGGTAGGATATGGTGTCCTCTTTGTAGGGATATTTGATAGACTCATCATTACAGAAGAAACCCCGTTTGAATGGGGTTGAATGGGGTACCTGTTGAGAGTCGAGGATGAAGAAGGGAAGTCCAACTTGCAGAGAGAAAGGACAAGCAAGAGAATATATTAATAATAATAGCCATTATTTATATAGGACTTGTCAGCATTTTACAAGGGCGTCACAGTCCCAGTAATTCACTTCCCCTCACACACACTTTGATCTTGGCTGTCCAAAATATATTGTGAAGCAGTCAAGATGGAACAAGAACAGGTATGTACATGAGAGTGACACACTTGTATGACTATGAACATTACAAATGAAATGAGTTTGTAATGTTGATTAGCACATATTGCCATAGGGTGAAGGGTAGAAAAAGTTAGCGATAATTACACTGTCATCAACTCATCATGTATCTATGAATGGACCCAACCTGGAACGGCGTAATGTCATTAGAGCTCGTAAGTGAATAACATCACATCAATAGTCTCTGGCTATCGGTTGGATATGTAAAGTCACATACTGCATTCTAGTGAGCTAACCGAGTTATCCTCAAGTCACAGGCCTTTGGTTAAGCATATTAGTTGTCCTTTTTAGACAAATACGTTGTACATAGTACTTTGCATCTTTTGTTTGGGAACAAACTGGCTGTGTGTGAATTGTTGGCAACAATGCTTCACAAAGTAATTGGTATGTCTTTAGATCGGAAGTTGCCGGAAAAAAGAAAAAATATAATAAATAATACTAAATAGTACTTGCTCACACAAGTAAATATGCGCTCGGCCAGGCTACTGTAATACAGAGGAAACTCCATGATCTACTAGGCTGAGGCTCCCCTAAAACAAACCACTGTGAATTGAGCAGTGCCCAACTATAGGCCTACATTTATGTACTAGACTGTTGTGGTCCCTGGAACATCCTCAGTAGTTGATTCTTGAAGTTCAATGAAAAAACAAATATCCACACTCTCTAGTATGAAGTTTATGTGTCTATTTCATGAAGTGACAGCAGCATTATATCTGAAACAGATGGGTTTTTGTATGATGCTTGCTTGATTAATATTAATCCAATATCAAACCATGGTTCAGCACCTTTCAGGACTAGAAACATGACTGGCACAGGCCACACCCGTTGTGCTACATGTGCTGGGGAGACCCAAGTATTTTAATTTTAACCCCTTGAGTTTGAAACTCTCTTTTTTCATTATCTCTTAATGTAGTACTCTGTGGCTGTGCCACTTCACTCTGTGCTGTACTCTCCTGGCCACTTGCAGCTTTCTGTGCTTGGACACAGAGACAGACAGACACACACAGGGACACACATTTCTGCATAATGGAGCTGAGACACCGCTCAAAAACTAAGTAGTTCTGGAACTTGCATGGTCTTGTATGTCAGACCTCTCAGGGTGCAGTAACAGTAACAGTTGTAGCCTCCCTGTTAACTGAGGGCAGAGCCTTTACAATAGAAATACTGTTAGTTCTGGAGTCTTCTGAGTTCTGACACAAACAAATGATGTTGTTGAATATTCACTGCATGCAGCAGGTCTGTTTATTACTGTCTTATTACACAGAAACGAAACAAACTGGGTGGACTATAAATCCATTACCCCATAGCTCACTGATTTCCTGTTGTGAAATTCACTGAATGTGGTATTTTAAAATGGCTGAGGTCGGAAAAAACTCAGCAACAACATACTTGCATGTCTCATCTTGACTGTACAATCTGTTTGGTTAACCAGATGTAACTCTTGAGAGTGTAAACATGAAACCAAATGGACCCGTAAGGGAAAATATTCATCATCTTAATTATCCCAAGACTACACAACCAGAGAGTGTAGCTCTGGTCCAGAGCTCCACTGCTTTTGAGTCTGACCTGCATTGGAGCTCTGTTGGTCTCCGTGCATTCGGCCATTACTGCACCCGACCAGCCTCTCTTCTCTAGTGGATATATAAAGAACGTTTTACCTACTCACCAAAATAAACACGTCTTGTGTCATTAGAAAGCCTACTTACCTTGGTGGTCACACTCTTAGCCCCCCACCACACGGATAAATTGGACTTTTTGGCCAGAACGCGATCGTTTTTCACCGGAAAAACAACCAGGATTTGCGCCCTCTACCGATATTGCCAATAGAAAAGTTCCATAGGAAATATTTTTCCTTCAGTGAAAAACGATCGCGTTCTGGCCAAAAAGTCCAATTTATCCGTGTGGTGGGAGGCTAAGAGTGTGACCACCAAGGTAAGTAGGCTTTCTAATGACACAGGACGTGTTTATTTTGGTGAGTAGGTAAAACGTTCTTTATATATCCACTAGAGAAGAGAGGCTGGTCGGGTGGAGTAATGGCCGAATGCACGGAGACCAACAGAGCTCCAATGCAAGTCAGACTCAGAAGCAGTGGAGCTCTGGACCAGAGCTACCAAGACTACACAACCAGAGAGTGTAGAAGAATGCTCTTTTTTTATCTATGTTTGCTTGTTCTGTTTCCAAACATTGTGGGCAAAAGCAAAAAAAACTTTAACTTCAAATGGTGGTCCGTGGCAAAAAGGTTGAAAACCACTGGGCTATAATTTGGTAATCTATTCTGAGATTCGTTGGGAATCTATTCTAAATAAACAAATCACCCTCCACTGAGTCCAATCCATATCACATTTGTTGTAACAATGTAACGCGGGTCACCGTGGCACGGGGAGATGGTGACGAGCTGCGTTAAAGGGGAATTCCACCCATTTTCAACATTTTTTTCTGAGAGTGTACAAATGCATTTGTACGCTCTCAGAAAAAAGAAGCGTCTAAAGAAATCCTTTTTGTCATGTCCGCCCAGCACCTCGAAGGTACATCAATGACATAGTAAAATGTTGAAAATGGGTGGAATTCCCCTTTAACTTCAGGCCAGCCCATTGAGCCCAACTTACCTAGGAGAACACAGGTTATGTCGAGGACCACCAGTAGGATCTGTCCCGTTTCGAACATCTTGAGTCCTCGTTGGCCGCTTTTCTTTGTCCTTGTCGAAAAAAATCTCGCGTCTCGACTGATGATCTCCTGCTGCCGGGTGACTTTCGGCGAGAGGAGCCTATCTGTGGGACATGTGTCGCTATTTGCACAAAAAATTAAAACACAATGTTGTCATTGCCTTCTACCAAAAAGCAACTGTAAAAAAAAGTTTGTCGACGCTATAGGCCTACTAAGGCTAAAGCTACCCTAGTTCTATTCTAAAAAAGCACTATAGCTATACTCTCAGTCTCACCCTTTAAACTGGTCACAAACCAACATGATAACAGCTGCTATAACAGTGCCCCGTCCTCCTCTCTGTGTTGTGGTGAACTGAACTGAACACAGGAGGTCTCGTATCAGTGTCAGAGGACCTATCCTATGGCTGCGTTGACGTCGGCCGATGCTGCACTGGCTCCGCCTCCTCTCGCTCCCAATTTGATGAGGTAACGTTACTTACAGCACGGATGAATGAATGCTATTATTACACACACACACCTCAGGCTCAGTTACTAGGCTACTACTACTATGTAGGCCTAGCCATCACACATAATAGCCTACAATCTTGGACGTATTTTCAACCAAAGTGTTAGGGCTCCATTTTCGTTACATGCTAAACCCCTTATGCCAAATCCCTTATTTCGTTTTTACTATTTTGAAAAACGTTTTGGAATATTTCTACATGTCAATCTATTAACACGCTGTGAGCTTGTAGACTGGCCATTTGAACTACTGAAAAATGTTTTTTTTATAGTTTAAAAGGCAAAGAAGGGATAAGGGGTTTAGCAGTAATGACAATGGAGCCATTAGTGTACGCTATAGTGGTTCATACATTTTTAGATCACCTCATTTCATTTGGTTCATAGTGCATCCTACTGTCTACTTTATATTAGGCTTATACAGTGTAGAAATAACAGTGTAGATAGGATATAGGTCTACCGTGGGGTATACAAATCCACAATGGGATGCCCTTGACCAGCCATAACTGAGGTACAGTTTGACACCTCTAGTGGGGTAAAATGTATAGCACTTCCAATTTATCTCTACAAGTAACACAAAATACATACAATTACTAGTAGATCTGACCTTTGATCCCTCCATTCCAGGGGAATTCAGTTGCCAAAACAGGCACAAACAGTACAGATACAGAAGAGAAACTGGAAAGGGTATCAATAGTAATAAAAATGCAAAAATATGGAGTAGCCTATACAGTATCAATGCAGCAGTATTAACATTATCCTGCAGTATCAGTGAAAACGGACAGCTTCAGGGCTACTTCCTCAGCATTGTCCTGTGAATGCTTCCAATAGAGATGTCTGACAGACAAACACACAGACATTAGCACTACAACAGTCCACAGTCAAAGTCCTCCAGTCAGTAACATGCATTGTTGGGATATGTGTATACAGATGGGGTGAGAGTGCGGGGGAAAAGAGGCTCAGTGAATCATCAGAAAAGTCCCCTGGCAGTCAAAAGCCTATAATGTAATAGCCATCATAGGGCTAGTCCAACACAAGCCTGAACCAGCCACAATTATAAGCTTCATGCTTCAAAAAGAAGTTTTAAGCCTATTCTAACATTAACATAATTCCCCAGCTTTATTTCCATCTTGTGAGGATATAAAACAGGGTAACGTCTATGTTCCCTCAGCATGTTCCCTCAAGGTTAGTAGCATATAGTTTTGAGTTATTGAGTTTAATGTTAATATGCACACACACACACACACACACACACACACACACACACACACACACACACACACACACACACACACACACACACACACACACACACACACACACACACACACACACACACACACTCTCTCTCTCTACAGATGTAAAATCGGGGCAAAACAACCAAAACCAGAAGGCCATGAACATGCGCATATGGCAGACAGGGCGAGGCAGTAGGGTAATTCCTTAAAACAGGTTAAACTTCAGGTTACACTCAGGAAAAAGGCATTCAATAAACCCTCGGGTCAGGGTAAAGAAATGCAGCAGGAGGTTGTCATCCAAAACATCTAATGAACACTGATGATGTGTCCAACTTTGTGTACCAGTAGATATTTAATTTACTGAATAAAAAAATCAATTAATATGGAGATACAAGAAACCCTAACCCCCCAAAAATTCTGTCTAAACAGCAACCTTTAAAACATGCATCCACGGTAGAACATCTGAAAAAAATATGGCACTGCCACTGGTACAGAAAATTATAAAGCCTATTCTTTACTTCAAGCATTGTTTACCATTTTCTGGCGAAAATGAAATACACCTGGTTGCATTTGACCATCATCTTCATTGTAACCTTTGTCACAATGAAATACTGAGATAAGAACTTTTAAATTAACTCTCTCCAAAGTTGTGTAAGAATTAGGTGAGTTTTAAGAAGCTACTGCTTGTCTTGTCCAGAACAGAACATCTGCTCTGATCTCCTGTTTTTACTCAAACCCCTCATTATAAAAGACACATCAGAGGTCTGAATAGTAGTGTTCATCTTTGTTGTTCCTGCCTGTTCTTTTTTGGTACTGTATATAATGTATGCATGCTACTGTTCTAGGAGTCAGACAAGAATGTTTACGGTTCTCTGTTGCATTCTCTGTTCCACTGAATGTACTGGAAGCCTGACTCTGTATTTGAGTATTTTTACATCTATCATACAAGTGTGTGTGATAGATGCCTGTTTTTGTTCTTATGTTTTCTGAGTACATCAGTACAGATTTTCCTTGAGGTTTACATTTTTCAACGTTTTGTGTCTACTTTGTCTGATTCAGATTTTAGTTATCAAACATGGCCAGCCCATATTCCTTCACTAGCAACAACTACAGGGTTGGCAGGGCTATAGCGCGTACCTCTGAATGCTTGTCCTCTCTGTAAAACTCTTCACTGTCAGGTTGAAAAGAAGTGGCCTTGATGTCATGCATATTCAAGGAGATTGAAAGGAGATAGCAAGACGTCTCCTCACACCTCCACTCCCATGACAACCATTCACATCTGCATCCACTGCAATTGAGACTGTGGATCCAGATTGGCCTGTTCCAGCACCTGAAGACCCACAGATGACCAGACCCACAGGAGGACAATCATACTCACTCCAGTGATCGCCAATGATAGGACTTAGCAGTGATAAGCAAATAAGAATACACCAATTAGCTTAATGATGAAACTGAGAGAAAATGAATCATGAAAGAATGTTGGTTCACGCACGCACGCACGCACGCACGCGCACACACACACACACACACACACACACACACACACACACACACACACACACACACACACACACACACACACACACACACACACACTTTTACTAATTTCACATTCATTGGCTCAGAATATTAATTCACTCTTAATTACTGTATATAGACTATTGTCTTGTCAAAACAACTAAAAATAGCCACCATAAATGACCATCATCACCCAGTGGGCCTGTGCTTGTTATTGCAGGAAACCCACACAATGTCAAGAATACAGATTATTTATTGAAACAAATGACAAATTGAAACAAATGATTGTTTATTAAATCTGAAATAGACATTTTTACACATAGTAGTACACATTTTATGTCTGTCCTGGTTTGACCGTAATATAAATTAATGTAAGAAAAGATGACATGCCATGAATCACAGTGGCTAGACTGATGATGTCAACATTGCCCCACTCCACTCCCACTTCTCAAAAGTCAATGCCAATCCAAATAGTTTAGCAACTGTTGCTATGCAGGTCAAGCTTTCCTGGTCTGGCTTTTCTCTGCTAACACGCCTATTGGACAAGGACAGATGGGGGAGGGAGTTAGTGAAGGGCTAATTGTAAGTTCCATTTCTTTGCTTCTGAGAGGTCAGGTGAGCCTCAATCTCTTGTTTAAACAACAGCTCCCCCAGGTGGCCATGTGAGGCTTCACTCATGGCTTTGGTCTGCATACACATCTTGTACTTGTCAGGAGGCAGCTCATCCATGCAGTGTTTCTCATGCCACAAGTGGAAAAGTCCACGCGATGGAGAGCGAATCACCTTCAGCTTACTGTGAAGGTACTTCCTGTACAAATGTACATCTTCCAGTCCCCAGCCTTTGATGCTCCGGTCAAAACCACCTGTCAAGATAGGGAGACACTAAGCAATTGCAAAACTGTATCAGGGGCATTAGTAAGGATGTAATACATTGTTAATTAACTAAACAAGCTGACGTTTATCATTACCTATGTTGATGAAATCTGACCTGTACTGACATGTCATACCAAATCCAAAATCTCTCCAGAATCCAGTGTCCTTCTTTATCACCTGTGTATATCAGTAAGCCAAGACACATTAACATTTCACTTATAGCAGTCTTTCACATTACTGCAATGTCTGATCCATGCCCCAGTCAGTTAGTCGGTCGCTCGGTCAGTCGGTGAATAAATAGGTCAGTCAGTCATCAGTCAGTGAGTCGTTCAATCTCGCTTAAGTCTCTAACCTACCAGTTGTTGCTGAATACTGGGAAGATATGTCTGATTGTTGTAGAGAAGAGATGGATTGTACAGGCTGAACAGCACTGGGTAGTATACCTTTTTACCTAAACCAAACATCAAACAAAATTACTCCATAAATATGACCTACTCAAGTTCAGTTGATACTGATGAAAATAGAAGGAAATTTTGCTGCTATTTTCTTCTGCAGAAAAAAGAATAAATTAGTAAATAATAAGCTTTTATTGAAATTAAATAAACCTTTGGTAAATGAAAAACTGAATAATAAATAGGCCTAGATAATGGGGTATGTACTTGTACATCAAGCCTCACGCTCCAAACACAGGCTTCTGCCCTATGGGCCACATTGCTCAGGAACAGTGTTGGGACAGGTGCACTACGTAACTCAATATATTACATAATATATTACCAAAATGCAGTAACTTGTAATATAAATATATTACTTAACAAAAACAATCTAATATATTATACTTTTCTTTCTGCATTACTGCATTACTTTCAATATTACTTTCTGTCAATCTGTCTCGTTGAAAATGTTCTTGTGAAATTTTCTTGACAACTGCAGAAGTTGAATAATTACTTATTTTCTATAATTTGTCATCAAATTATTTATTCAGGAGGACGTTTTTTCAAGTTGATTTCATATGGATTTCCCAGATAGCCAAGTGCGCTTTCTTTATTGTAGCTATGCCACTGGCCTACACAATATTTGATTAATAGTGACACTAAATATTTAATTATATATTTTGCACAACATTTTTCTTTTAAGTAATATGTAATAGTAATATTAATGTATTACACTTGCTCAGACAGCAATATTGTAATACAATATATTGCTTTAAAATGAAGGTAATAAGTAATAAGTAATACATTAACAAGGTATAGTAATATTCCCAACACTGCTCAGGAACAATTCATTTTTATGGGTACTTACTGTACTAAATCTAATGAGCACATTTTGAACAAGCAGTTAATAGTGGAGGGTTTCTTTCTCTCACCGGCCTCTGCATGGACTCGGCAAGATGTTAGGAAATCAGAGGTGAAGTGGACGTCAACATCGCAAAAGAAGAGCAGGACATTATGGCTCCGTCTCCAAGCCCGGCCACCTACTTCTAAGCCACGTCCACGAGAAAACTCCTCATTTAGCTGGATCAGTGTGAAGTTCCGGAACCGAGTTTCCCTGCGGTAAGAGGAGGAAAGGGTGGCAGGATCAAACAGGGTGGCACTGGCTTCATATCCTCTGAGCAGGACATAAAAGCAAAATGATATGATAGTCCATGTAGCGTGATTATGAATCCCAGCAAGGTAGGCAGGTCTGCCTTACTGTGTCTGATTGGATCCTGGGCAGCTATAGTTTTGCTGAGGTTTGGGTTGGAGTTACAGTAGGTTAGGCATAGCTTAACTGTGGTTGAGGTTTGGGTTAGGGTTAGGTTCAGGCATAGTTGCAAAAAACAAACTCTCTAGAACTGGGTTGGGCACTTGGGATTCATAACGCATCAATGTGTTCCCAACCACCATCATAGATCATGTTCAACATTATAGAAGACCTATTTTGTGAACTCCTGTAGCTGCAGGCTTGACAGTAATAACATATCTTTAGTGGATAAGATCCTCAATAATGGAGAGAGAAGATTCTGTAAGATTACATTTTTCTCATCATCCTCAAAGCATTAAAGTGAGGTCTATGTTGATCCCCGTGGTACAGAGGTTTCCCAGGATTAGCTGATTAAGGAAGCGATAAAACACTGTTACCCTCTCGCTTCCAGTTTTTATCACATCCTCTCGTTATCTGCAATGCAGTACAGAAACATCTTCAATTATGAATTGCAAAAGGGATCTTGGCAAGAAGCGAAACAGCTTAGGTTGCAGCAATGCAGTAATCAAAGAAAAGCAGGGCATGTTGCTCAGTTATTTGGGCTAATCTGTCACATATCGAAATGGAACGCAAAATTATGTTAAGTAAATACCCATCAACAATATTTGCCATGTGTACTAAAACTGCTATTCTGAGCAGAAATAATCCTGTCTAAAGATGAATCAAGACAAGAGACATTTTAGTCGATTGAATGGTGAGAAACCTGTCATTCAAATGGTAATCCCATCATTCAAAGGGTATGTCATCGTGTTGCTTAGTTTTTACCCTGGCTCCTCTAGCACTCGTCTTCTGACTACAAGGTCGTGGGATTTTAACACTGCCAACTCTGTATATTGGTGGTGTGGCAAGTCGTACATGCAGTAAATACAACTGTTGGTACCACTGATTTCAAAAGACTCCAGATATGGGCATAAAAGGGACACAGACATAATAACTGGGTGGGGGATGCATCTCCAACTTTCATCGTTTCCAGTGGGCACCACTTTAGCTCTCAATAGTGGTCAAAAATAGGCATTGACCAACTGCATTTGTTACATAATTTCTTAAAGGTTTCAATGTTCCTAATGTACATATTTTGAAAGTTGGTCAGTTACCTTTTTTGGAAGTGTAATAACCACCTACTAGGCTCACATAGCTACTAATTTGTAAGTAGCTTGCCCAACACTACACAAATCCAAGGGTGGAAAGTTTAATGATCGAGCCAAAGCATTATGAGGCTGTCTTCATAGTGTGGTCTCTCATTGGTCTCTTTAGACTTACCTAGTGGTTTGGTCCAGCATGCCTTTCACCTCATCTAACTGGTCATGGCCAAAGTAGACCACAGTGAGATGAATCCTACCGTCTTGCCGGATGCACACCTCTCTGGTGAACAGGAAAGAGAAGATAATGTATGTTACAAATCCAGCAGTGGCGGAAGGCCATTTAGTATTTCCTCAAGTACTGTACTTAAGTACATTTTTGAGGTACTTTACTTTACAATGTCCAGTTCAGTACTTTTTAAAATTCTCCACTCACTTATATTGTACTCTACTAATATTGTTTGAAAACTCAGTGACTAGAATACTTTTTCAAAAATTCCAAGTTCAGCTATCGACAAAATGATCACAAATTTGAACAGTTTGTCTTTTATGTGTGCGTGCATGACTTGTACAGGTATGTGTGTGTTTGTGCTGCTATACCTGAAGTTGCTGATGAACTGTCTGAAGGCATCAGCCCTCTTGGACAGAGGAACGATGATGTTGATGAGAGTGTTCCGTATGTCCACCTTCTCGCTCCTCACCTTCATCAAGGGCCCAAAAGGCCTAAAAAACACCAGCTGTGTGAAGACGTGAGGCCTGTCACCCTTAAACATCATGTCATACACTGTTCCTCTGTCTTTCTCTGTGCGGCTCAGCCCTGCATGGTCAAACAGAGGAAGACAGAGAAGGTGATCATTGAAGTACAGCACATCTCTTCATGTGAAGGCTGATCATTAGAGCAGTTCCCAACATTAATAGATCTCGAACGCACAACACAATAAGACACAACACAACACAACTCACAAGCTGCCCTCCCCTTTTTCCCTTAAAGGGAAAGTGATATTCAATTGCAGCCCAAAAAATCAGAACTTTTCACATTCAGTAGATTTTCTGGGATCTAGGGTTTGCTGGCTCAAACAAGTGTTCGGATTTCCCTGCTGAATGTGATGTCACATCATGCAGATCCAGTGGGATTTGGCAGCAGATGTCACTGTTTCCGCTGTTTTGCCTGTTTTCATTAAGCTGCATACAAACAAACAAGCAAAAATATTAAGTCAAATTAAGTCAAGGGGATTCCCCTTTGGCTGAGTTGTACTG
The DNA here is from genome assembly GCA_039105355.1 of Benthosema pterotum. Taxonomy (NCBI): domain Eukaryota; kingdom Metazoa; phylum Chordata; class Actinopteri; order Myctophiformes; family Myctophidae; genus Benthosema; species Benthosema pterotum. Next base: position 26,976,076 of record CM076972.1, read on the forward strand.
TACCCCGGTCTCTGTGCCCTGGTACATTCCAGGCCATGTCACTTACAGTATAATAAAGCTGAGGGATGTTATTAGTGAAATGGTGGAAAAACAAAAGGAAGTTTTTTGTATTTTTTCACAATACTTCTAGTATACCAATAAGCGGCACTGATTGGGACAAAGCCCAGGCAGTTATTATTATTATTACTATATGTTTTAAAAATCCACAGAGACAATAGTAAACCTCCCACTATCCCTTATGTAACAGTCACAATTCAAAAGTCATCAGGGTTTCGGGTCTCGCAACATCATACCCCTCACTCAGGCGACCCAGCCGGGGTTGGTCAAGTCCCGACTAATGTCCCAGTAGCTACTCTCGTTCAGTCCACTAGGGAAAGACCCAAGGCCAAAACATTAATTATAGATGCATTTATATAGTGCCTTGGATGCTTAGATAGTGCACTACATTCACCAATTCATACACCAATTACAGCTGAAAGGCCCGCAAGATACTTCGGCATGTAGGAGGACATGGAGGAGCTGGGATTCGAACCACGGACCCATATATCCTTGGCTTTAGCTCCTGACCCAAAGCAGTTTAAATCATGGTTGAACTTCTTTTCAGCCTCACTGTTTCATGGTCTCACCTTCTATGAAATCGGATGGGGAGTATGTGTGCTTCCGTCCAGTGGAGTCACTGTGTTGCTGGGGTCCATTGAGGACGTGCAGGGCCGTCTCCAGAGTACTGATCAGCTCATCCCGGTGGTCCTTCCTCACTGGCCTCTCCTCAGGGTGCCTGGTCAGCCCTGTCTCCAACTGGTATACCCTGAAGCAAAAAAACAACAAAACAAACACTTCTTTTCTGATATGGTCATTGGCAGTTTTAGGAAGGTTCCACCCCCTGGTGGCAAAAAAAAAAGTTGGAAAAGATGTTTAAACATAAACCCCCTGCTGGGAGAGCCTATGGATATGGTTATATAGTGGTCACAAGAGATACAAGCAAGTCCACATATAGTTCGTATTGTTCCCTGTTATGTAACCTGTGGACACCCTTGTGCTTCTCGTTACGGTTTAACGAAAGCATCTGTGTCAAACTATAGTGAAGAGATAAAGAAAAATGCCATGCACTCAGACAAGATAGCAATACTTTAGTTATACCCGGGACGTGCTATTATTGACATAGAGCTATATTTAAACATAATACTACAACGTACTTACCTACGCAGAGTGAAGGTTTCAAAGGGAATTACACCATACTCGCTGGTCAACTTCACTCCAGAATTCACTTCAGCCTGGCTCAGCTGGGACCGGAAGAATTCCTATAAAACAAGGCAGTATTTACAGCATCTTTGTAGCTATAGGAATTTATATTTACCACTTAACCTGCCTTTAATTGCCCTGGGTGATGGGAGTACCACTTGGGACAGAGAGAGTGATAGCATTGCACAGACCTGTTGGAGCATTCATACAGTATGTTGATCTGACCCACCATGCCAAACTGCTACAACTCATATGTTATATTATTTACAGTGGGATTGTTCCTTCAACTACACATTGTTCCTTTAACTGGGTTGGCGTGCTGAGCGCGGCATCAAGGAGTATTAGGGGATTGCTTTAAGTTACTTTCTGTTCTGCTGTAGAAGGAAGCAGTCATTCCTTTTGGGACAGAGTAAGATATTGTTTTGCTATACGGACAGTTGGATACAGTATTAGAACCCTGACTGATCATGTTTGTTTTTATAAGTTAATTTTGTTATTAAAATCACCAGTTCTGCAACACAGGGTCCTTTTCTTTGTAGAAAAAAACAAAAAAGAATAGGGACTACTCCAGAGAGGAGAGACATAGTGGTTAGCGTCAGCGTGGACACAACCTCGTTCCGTCGCTTCTTGCCGGCAGGACTTTTTACTTCTTACTGGTTATTATTATATTATTATCAAAAGCTTTGGCCTCTGCTATGAGTACATAATAAAGGAATTATGAGCAGGCTTGTATTGCCCTCATTTTACTCAATCAAGATAGAGCAACAAATGCTGGGATGATAACCTATTATCTAGAGATGAATAAACTATAGTGCCTGTTGTTCCTACCTTGAGGTCAGAGGGTGTAGGGGCTTTGTGAAGGCTGTCCAGTCCAAGGGGCATCACCCCTTTGGCCTTTGCTCTCTGCAGGGTCTCTTGAAGCTGCTGAGTCCTTTCCTGGAGGGCCTCCTTCAGTTGTGCTATCTGCTTCATCAGACTATTAATATAATGCTTGTGAGAGTCCTCTCTCTCCTGTAACAGAGCCAGGTATCCTTCCTTACTGCTGGCCCCTCCTGACCAAACCAGAGAGCCTTGGTCGCGGTGATCAGTTGGCTTACAGGCCAGGAGGTAGAACAGTGCCAAACAGCAGCAGACGAGCAGCACAATCACCCCGACACGGCCTGTCAGAGCCCGCAGCCACCTCCGAAGCATCATGTCTAATGAGTTGCTATGACGTAGGGGGTTTGAAGAGTTTGTAGCCCTGTATTTAGGACATAATCATGCCCCACCTGTCTTGTGGAGATGCACTAGAAAGTTATAAACCATCCATTTAGGGTCCCAGCCCGTACTGTAGAAATATCTCTTCGGTGGAGACATCTTGCTCTCTCTTTGCAAAGTCATGTCATCCTTAGAAGGTCCTCCGCTGATGCCATCTTCCCAGTGTCAATGTATCATTCATTTGGAATCCATGTTTTGGATCCCAGGAGCATTTATATCACCTAGAATAACAAAGTATACAAGGCAAAATGCTGTTGGTCATCAGATTGTTTCGAACAGCAGACTAGTGAGGTGTCCCATAATCTGTAACATAGGCTCCCAATCTAAGCCACAGGTAACTCACTTCAAGCAGTGTAGAGAAGATGTAGTGGATTGAGGATGGTTCCAGTGGCTTCTGGTGGTCTGTTGGCCATGCAGGGTTAGACTGGGCTAACGTAGAGAAGATATCTGACCTCGCATACTGAGTGCCACGACGCTGCAGAGGGAAATGACAGAAACAAGTATTTCTCTGTGTCTTTGGTGTGTGTGTGTGTGTGTGTGTGTGTGTGTGTGTGTGTGTGTGTGTGTGCGTGTGCGTGTGCGCGTGTGCGTCTGTGTGTGTGTGTGTGTGTGTGTGTGTGTGTGTGTGTGTGTGTGTGTGTGTGTGTGTGTGTGTGTGTGTGTGTGCGGGTGTGTGTGCATGTGAGCGTGGGTGCATGTGAGTATGGACTCACATGCACGCACGCACGCAAATGTGTTGCCATCGTTTACTCACAGCACAGTTGGCTCTTTATTGCACAGGTAGAGACTGATCTCATGAAAGACCTGCTTATGTTTTTTGAGCTCCACCCATGCTGTGTGTGTGTGTGTGTGTGTGTGTGTGTGTGTGTGTGTGTGTGTGTGTGTGTGTGTGTGTGTGTGTGTGTGTGTGTGTGTGTGTGTGTGTGTGTGTGTGTGTGTGTGTGTGTGTGTGTATGTTTGTGTGTGTGCACGCGTGCATGCGTGTGCGTGTGTGTGTGTGTGTGTGTGTGTGTCTCCCCCCAACATTTAGTATTAAAACTCTATAACATCAGGCTACTTAGTTAATAAAATATTCATGTTCTTTTGGAATGTTACACCTTACTGAAATGCTTACGCAGCAGCCATGATTTAAAGAGCCTTACAACCATGATGATTGCAATCTCACTTACTTGGCACGTGGAGCTAAACTACTGTATAAGAGCGATAGAGCCTCCTGTCTGTTTGAAATTATGGCAAAGCTTGTGCACATGCAGGTACCTGAAATGCCGTTAAAGCTCAACGGCTCAACCTCATCTACTCATACAGCTGTAAATGCACTATATCCCACAGATCAGATACAGATTCGAAGCTAAAACATCATCCCTGTCACACATTTTACACTCCATGAATGGAAGTTTATGATGAAACCTCTACTCACCTGCTGCTTGTGATATGACAGCAAATGAAGGAAGTGTTCTTCAGTCCTCTGCTCTGCATGCTGTTCATCCCAGTCTTTTACTGTCTATGACATTCTATTACGTATAGAGCATGTCGCAAAAATGTTAAGTATAATGTCAAAAAACAAATACATTGATGAGAACAGTGATGGATATCAGTCTCTTCTTTGGCCCTCTTTCTTGATCTGTCTCTGTCTCCCTCCCCCTAGCTCTCTCTCTCTCTCTCTCTCTCTCTCTCTCTCTCTCTCTCTCTCTCTCTCTCTCTCTCTCTCTCTCTCTCATCTCTCTCCCTCTCCCTGCTGGAATCCTTAGGGGTAGGAATGGCCTTCAACAAAGAGTGAATGAACAGAACTGGCTTCTGCTGATCTCGGTCTACTATCCACTCTGTCTCATCCTCTCTGCCTCAGTCTCCACCCTTTTGTTGCACCTCCCTCTCACCAATTCTACCTCGCTTAACTTTTTATGAGAGCCAGCGTGTGTTCTGTTGGCTTCCATCTGATTAGACCATGGATGGACCATCTGCTTTAAGTGCCTTTATACCTGGCACAGTGCAATTAGAAGTCAATGCAAAAAGGATACTAGTCTGTGTGTAATAGTCTGACTGTAGTAACAAGCCCTTACAGCATATCCTCATAATAATCAGCATCAGTATCACTATCAATACATAGATGTTACCAAGTTCAGTATTATGATCAGTATCATTCTGGCCCAGGATAGACACACAACCACTTCCTAACCAGGGTAGGCGGCCTGGGTCATTCATCTTGGAGGGATCACCAGTTCCATGGACATCGATGCAGCCAGGGCACAGCCAAGGGGTATGCTTGCATGACGTTTCAGCACTGTGGTCCTCAGAGGCTTTAAAGAACATTACAGCAGACTTCCTTCCGATGATACCAAGGGGGGAGGGGGAGTCACAGGTCGACCCGTGCCCTATGGACAGTATTAGGAGGGACTTTGCATGCATGTGCATATTAGTAGAGCAAGCCGGCTGGGAAGGTTGTAGGGACGTTTTTGCCATTAGGCAGACTAGGCAGTTATGGCGTGAGGGGGGTGAGGGGGCGACCAAAAGAAATGCTTTAAAAGGATGCCAGGCTAATAAGACTAAAATAGATAAATACATTATACTTGTCCTCTACAACTAGAATTGAACATTTTAAACACATAATATGTTCTTTAGTTTAAAAATAGTTTAAAACATTTTATCCCTTGGGGGCGCCATTTGGGGGCGCCAAAGGAACCAGTAAGGGTCCATTTGGTAAGGGGGGCTCCAGGGAAAATCTTGCCTAGGGCTCCAAATTGCTTAGAAACGCCACTGGGTTGTTTAATAATATGGTTTGCATGTTTCCCCCATAATATTTTGATATATACAGAGACGTTTTCAACAGGAGGACTCAATGAGTTTTAAATGCTTATTTATTACTTGCGTGAGTGGAGCGGGCGTAAGGCGATCGGAGCGCGGTGTTCGTTTCTCGTGTTTGTTTGTACTAAGCTTGGCCGGTTTAGGTGATGACGTAATGATGATGTGAGTCCACTCATGCATGAGTTGAGTAGTAGTACCAGTAAGTAATGGCCTACTTGTGCTCAACGCGCACTCTACAGAATGCTGATTTAGTCACTGTGTGGGGTGTATGCTCTGGGTGGATCTTTATCTATGTAAAGTGTCTTGAGTCAACTTGTTGTCATTTGACACTTTAATAAATTTGAATTGAATTGATTATTATTAGTATTTAAAGGTAGGGGAAGTGATTTGAAATTCATGGTGTAGTGCCAGCCTGGTGCACTAGGGGCACCCAAGAGTAGCTACACTATGTGAACCTGCTGCTCGATCCTGATTGGAGGAGAATTCACCCTCCACCTGGGGAACTTTTATTAGCTCCTCTGCTAACGTGGGGGAGGGGGAAACACCATATATGGTCTGCACACCTTATAATAGAGCATTTTAACAGAAAAAAATGGGTGATATCTGACAAAAGTGAAATCACTTCCCCTACCTTTAATACAACACAAACAACAACAATGACTTCTGCAATGCTGTCAATCCTATTGTTTACAGTGGACCGTTTTCTCATTAGCTTATCAATGTAATGTAATGTACCCTCTTGCATCAGTGAGAATGTGTAGGAATAGGAAACTACTGCACTCTACCAGATGATGGCGCCAGATGCATCATTAATAAACAATACAATGAGCAAACAGACAACTGGATTTTATTTTTGTTTGAAGTCAAACATATTTACATCCTTCAAGTTACAAAATGTGGAATGTGGCCAGAATGTGAGAAACATTTCCCTTGTCCTGCAAAAACATTTTCTTCTTTCTTCTTTTTTCTTCTTTTTTTGGCACATAGTTCAATGTGAATTAAGTTCGCAGACTCACCTTTAATTCTGACATTTAATTATAGTGCAGGTGCCTATCTGGATCATGTGCTTGGTACGGTTGTGCTCAATTTTGGCAGTGCTTATCTAAAACGTTCCTGTAAACCCACAATCAAGGAATGTAAAACAGAATCAGCAGCATCAAATGCAACAAAATGCTGTGTAAAAAAAAGAAGTGGTATTTAGTTAGTTTCTTAGATGAATTCACACAACAACATTAAAGTGCTATGCTACCATTTGCTTTCCTCAGACACTAGAAGTAGTTAAGAATATTTACCACAATTGAAAACACTAGACCTCGGTATGGTCACCTTGGTCTAAATATTTTGGACAAAAATGGCAGCAGTTCTTTTTTTTCTCCTTTTTTAACTCACTTGTGAATTCAGAGTGCAAATACATATACAATTGAGTCAACACATGTCAACCAAGAACAAAATGCACAAAATGATATTTCTTTTGGGACCTATGTAACATTAAACCCAAAGAGATTTAAAAAAGAAAAGAAAAGTCTGAATAACATCAGATCTCAGAGACAAAATCAACTGGAACATCTATAATCCAATCGAGGTGGGCACCAGCATGGACTTCCCATATCTACGGTATATTAGTTGGACTTTTCAATACAAAATCAATCATTTGATTTGTAAGAAATGTAGCAGCACTATTCCATTTAACATTCATTTTCTGCTGGAAGTTTCTGAAGCCATGTTTAGCTTCAACCAATGTAACTTTAACTAAGGTTATGTAATGTTATTTATCATGTTTTTTTCCACATCCTCCAAAAACTCGAAGCTGTTGGCCAGTACTGAATTTGATACTATACACTCCTTTAGATAACCAGTTGTGTCCCAGACGGGCACATGATGCAACCAATCAAACTGTCAGCAGTCGAATTTATTATTATTCTCTCTGATGTTTGCCCCCTTGTGATATGACCTGTTCTTATTGTGTTCCTGGCAAGTTCACACAGTGCACATAATATTATAGGTGCATCAAACCTTAACTGTTACAATGTGTAACAGAAGAAGGTAACCTATTTATTGTGTTATCCATTTTACACAGCTTGTTGAATGCTCAATTCTGATTGCTCAATCATAGTATTCTGTGATCTGTCATTTCCTCAACAGACAACTTATCTGTCCCAATTTCATTCATGTTTAGAAGCTAATAATATATAGCTTCTATGTAATCTCATCTCAATATTTTGTTAAATTATTGATTTTGCTATTAATAGCCTTAATGAACAGTGATATAAACTTTTCAAGGGGGTAGATTTTCCAATACTGCCTATACATCTGACATTATCCCATACAGTATTGTCATTTTGTTCATACAATACCAACATTATAACATGTGTATGTGCGCAAACGGACACACACACACAAGCCACGCACACAAGCCACGCAGACACGCACGACGCACATTGTCTGAGAAGATCACTCCAGTTTGCCTCCGAGCAATCAATCCCATGCTTCCGCACTCCTCGACATCCGTATGGAACATTTACCTCAGGAGCCTCGTGGTCGTCAGAGACAACAGGGCCCCGAGGTAGAGATGTGAGGGTCCGAGGATGGAGGGCTGGGCTTAGTGTCATTGTAAGAAGAGTGGTACGGTGATGACTAGTGAGTGGCTGTAAAACACGATCCCTCAAACACCACAAGGTGTCGCGTCGCACCATCTCAGGGCTGCTGGTTGCTAGGCAACCACATCCCTCAAGAGTCTTCCACAGGCGGTAACTAGGTTACCACCCCAACTCCAGCAGGGTGTTTCGCCAGCAGCGGGTTGAGGGGGTGGTGGGGGGGTGTCTTTCACAACATAACCAAACGTGGGGTTGTTGGCCTGCTCAGTTCTGGCCAGCCAGGGAGGCGTCCCACCCAGGCCGGAAGGGGAGCTACGGGGTTACACCAGTTCGTCAAGTAGCGTCCCTATGCTGTGGTGCTGCTCCGGAGGGCCAGCGATGGGCTTGTTGCACATGGGACAGACACAGCGCACCTCCAACCACTTCACCAGGCACCTGCAACAGAGCACGAGAGACGAGAGCATAGGGGTAGACATGATAAGCATATGCTTCAGTCTAGAGATGGGATGGGCTCCTTTAGGGGAGCTGGATCCCTTAGAGCCGTTCCTTTAAAAGATCTGAAACTGGCTCAGAACTGGCTCATTTGTACCGTATAATTATATATTCTAAAGTAATTAAAAATATAAGTATTAAGTATTTGTTGTAAGCCTTCCAAATTGCATGGTGGCACCGCATTCCACATTCCATTGCTCTGACAGTGAGATTTTGTGTGGTTTGATTTATTGACTGAAATATTTATGAACAGTTTGCAGAATTTATATTTGGTAGGCACCCCTTTCATAAAATGTGTGACAAAAAGGAACAGCTTCATACTGTGAACTGGACCCTTTTTCCCCCAGACCATGTAACTATGAGTTAAGAATCTTTTTGTATGGGAAAACCAACCTAAACTAACTAAACCCAATATACATTGGTTATTTGAACACAACATGAGTTCGTTGTGATGCTATTTTCAGGAGCGGCCTCACTTCTGCTGATTATAGGAACATATGAAGGGAGACGTGATAATTACCTCCCCGCTTTCTTCTCCTGAAAGGTTCAAAGTGGCATTGAATGAAGGCTCTGGCAATTCTGCCCATGAACAGCCCTTGTTCTTTGACTTGTTTTGGCGGTCAAGAATTCAAATAAAATAGGCCCCCATCAGAGCTGAAATGGACCACGGTGGTCAGTCACTTTTCTGTTTTGGGTTTGTTTAGGACTACAGTAGGTATTACCACCCTATCATCCATAAAATACTGACAACGTTGGACAAAAGCATTCACAAAACTCTGTTCTGTACTCACTTCCTGTGAAAAGCATGTTGGCATGGCAACACTCCCAACTCGTCTTTGACTTTGAAGTCTTCCAGGCATACGGCACATGTCTGCTGTTGTGTGAAGGACAGACAGGGAACAGGTGAAAGTAATTGACTGTTTTATTGAATACTTTATTGCCAGCTTATTAACAGTATATAGGCCAGCGGTTTTCAAACTTTTTCATACCAGGGCCCACTATTTATTCATCATGTGAGCCACGGACCACCAATTGATGACATTTTAGCCCCACAGACCCAAAACTAAAGATTTCTTTTGCTTTTGTACACCATCAAAATGACCATTCTTTTACATTCTCTAATTGAGCAGACTTGGGCTAATTCTGATGATGAGTAATATTTTAACTCTTGAGAGTGTAAAATGAAACCAAATGGACCTGCAAGGGTCCATTTGGTTTCATTCTGACGCTCTCAAAGAGTTACATCTGGTTAACCAGATTTAGCTGGGGACCACCTGGAACCCCCTCAAGGACCACTGGTGGCCCACAGACCACCGGTTGAAAACCACCGCAGTCAAAGGTTATGCTAAAATGAAGACAGAAAAAGCCCCAGGGGATGCAACATATATTACATTGCACAAATATTAGTCTTCTTACCCCATGAAGATTCAGCTTCTTAGGATCCCCTTTTAAAACCACCTGTAGGAGAAACACAAAATGATGTTATAAAGATGCCCAATTTATTGTAAGCCTGAGGAAAGATTTGTTAATTGAATTAAACTCCTGTAGCTTACCTCTCTGTATCCAAAGCGCTCACTCTGTGCTTGGTGTCGTAGTTTACTGCAGATAAACATAAATAGGTAAATTAAGTTAATTCAACACCATTCTAATTGAATAAAGTGTGGTGCAGTTACAGGCCTGTGGCTGTGTAGGTTTTAGTACTGTATGCTTTGTACTTAGTACTGTATGCTTTTTTTCTAATGAATGATGGTGAGCTATCCATACAGCAGTCAAGTGTATATCCTACAAACTACATACAATATGCATGTACACCTGCATGCTCAGTCAAGTGCAAGTTCACCACAAACACACGCATGCATACACACACACACACACACACACACACACACACACACACACACACACACACACACACACACACACACACACACACACACACACACACACACACACACACACACACACACACACACTAATGAGTAAAATCCCTGAACCACCCCCTCCATCTCCGACAATGGATATGAGATCTTTATCAGCCTGGCAGGCTGTGTCTGTTCAGTTATTTTTGGCTCCATGTTTCAGAGTGTTTTTACACAAGTAAACATAGACTGTCTGTCACTGTCTGCTGGTTCGGCCCAAAACAAAAAGCACCTGAGATTGATGGAGAATTTAGCTTTAGATGCCCCAGAAAATAATAACTGAGTCACCTCTTGAAGTACGGAGAATCCGGAAATGACAATGTATTTGTTATTATTTCTCTCACTTGGTTTATTGTTTTTGCTGATTGCTACAAACAGCCTTCCGTGGAACAATGTGAGGATATACGTCTGACATGAGGAGAGGTTTCCCAGGCCTGGAAGACGTTCTATAATGGGTGAAAGGGGGTAAGGGGCTTTGGGGGGTTGAGGTATTTCTGTTCAGCTTTTGTAGAGTGATTACTAAAACAGAGGTCCATGAAAAAAGCCCTAACAGAACTTAATTTAACAGGTAAAAGACAGCATATACTGTATGTGTTCCAGACATTTAGAATATTTAGAACACCTTCCTTCCTGGTGGTTTTTATATGTGCACTGTGTGGCCAATGTCTCTGATGTCATCGACATTACTTCCTGAACTACACGATATTGACGATATTGTGTTTGTTGTCATGATTTGTCACGACCCGAGTTGGCTTTGTCCGCAGCGCAATCGTGTTTTTATTAACGATTTTCGAAAAGTCTATGAGGAAAATGATTGAGGAATCCACTAGTGGAACACGGTTGGTGACATCACTGCGCAGGTCTATTATGCTGTAAATCTACAAGTTGTTAATAAACATCCATCCCACTGATTCATTTCTATGAGGAATAGCAAAAATAGCAAGCCTACAGAGTACAGACCCGACAAGCTCACAAAGTGTCACATCATGACGAATTGTGAGCTTGGATATTTGCTATACTTCCACTACAGTATATAATTCATTTTGACCCACATGATTCGGCATTCACCAGCATTCATTTGATGAATCACAGGGGCCACAATCATACAATGACTCTTGACGCTACCTTGAAGCATTCATGGCAATAGAGACGAAGGAAGTGAGTCATCACTCAGACGTGATTCACATGTAAGTGCTTCACACTAACTGGGACAGATCCAGCTTTTCATCGGACTTACTTTGTCTGACCCTGACCCAAACCTTTATTTTTCCAGGACACAACATGGACAAGGCATAGAAATATAAGAACCTTTTATTCTGTCACACCTACACAAAGGTCATTTTCTGTTAGCTCACCCAACAAGTGATCGGTGGACTATCCATTTTTTTGTGCCTTTTTATTGATGAGGGGGGTCATCGGGATTGTGACTCAAATTGGAAATAGGATTATTATCATCAACCAAGGTGCCCGTAGCGCTAGGCTGGGCCAGGACCCCGGTGGGAGGCTATAAATTGATCTCCTGTGTGTGATTATGAATCCCACCGCAATTCTAGGAAATCCCGACTGTGATGGGCCATTAGTCGCTATGATTGACGTATTTTGTTATTACTATATGCATAATCGTAACTCTAAAGCTAACCTAAGTAAAACTATGCCTGCCCAGGAGTGAATCAGACACATGGTAAGGCCTGTCTATGTGTCTCCTACAATGACTCACCAGTCATTTAATTGGTTTAAGAATGCGACAAAAACAAAGAAATCTCAATGAATTCAAGGATTTGTGGGGTGTTTGATTGATAGAAAATGCATAAAATGAAATAATTTCAACTTCAAAGAGGGGGTGCTGTGATTTTTGTGTTTTTTCCAATTTTGTACATGTTTAAGAGGTGACAGTATGTAAATAGACCCCTTGGTGTGTTTTTTATGTGCAATGATGTCTTCCCTTTGTATTTAGGGTTTCTTCCTGGGGGCTGAACCTTTACAGTCAAACATGCCAATGAAAAAAACTTCAATATAGTGACATCATGTGCTCAGCCCCTCCCCTAACTCCTCCCCCTTTATCATGCAACTAAAGCTGTGGGTGTGGCTTCAGTTCAGGAGGATCTCCACCCATCACCACCCACCAGGCAAACCAGGCATACTTAATGAACTGGCTGGGTGGAGTCATAAAAATTCAGTTTAACAAACACTGTACACTTTTTGCGAAAAAAAAAAAAATCTTACTTTTCATATAACATTAATACCTGATAATCATGTTTTAGGGTAGAAAAAAATAATGGCACTCTTTAAGGCTGTGATTCATGAGGTGTCTTTTCTTATCTCTACAACATCGCAGCAATAAAATATGAAGTCCAGGTTGCCAGGAGATGTTTTAATTATGTTCCTTCCAGGCTCACTGTACTGTATTTCTCGGTAGTGTTGCCCAGGTAATATTGACACTAGAAACATCCTCCACGTTCAAGCATTTTCCCCCTCAGTCTGCTGTAAGATATGATCATGTCATTGTGTGTATGTCTGCGTGTGCATGTGTGAGAAAAAGAGTGTGTATGATTGTGCATGCTGTGCGTGTGTGTATGTGTGTGTGTGTGTGTGTGTGTGTGTGTGTGTGTGTGTGTGTGTGTGTGTGTGTGTGTGTGTGTGTGTGTGTGTGTGCGTGTGTGCGTGGCTTACAGTAATAAGATGCAGCGCCTCTATTTAGCCTTATGCAAAAACTGAAATGGAGTCTCGGTTAACCACATGAACCCTAACATCGCTTCAAGGCATATTTAACTTCTTTTTAAGTGTTGCGAACTGGTACATTTGCTATTTTTGCGATTTGACCATGTTGCAAGTGTGAAGCTGTGTGTGTGTGTGTGTGTGGGGGGGGGTCATGTTGGTTGGTTTATGGGATTTCCAAAATGCAATGAGCTTGATTCTGTTCCATTCAGGGAAACAGTCAGGGTGCTGCTACAGTGTATGTTAGCTCACTGGAAACACACAGCTACAGCACTGTCCTTGAGTGGCATTCCAAACAGGGTGCATACGTTGGTTATACAGTCCAACGGGTATTAGTCCAACAACAATGTCGCTCTTAACATGCGTGGCCGGTTACAACTAACCCATGGCCTGTTAAAACTCAACCCTGGCTCCCGACATACGTGGCACAGTAGGGAAGTTGCCCAGGATAGTCACGCGTTATTCTTGGAAATAGACTACTTAAACTTTAAGGCCTGAAAACCTGTGGTCTCTGTCAGCATTTGCAGCAATGCTGTCCACCCACACATGCACTCTGTTTGGTTCTCTGTATTAGTTTTGAGTCTACATAGACGTCTTGTTATGTGAGGCCAGTCTTAGAGAGCACTTTATGTGCTGGTTAAAGTTTCTATAAATATCTCGAGTTATTAAATAAAAATGGGTTTCACTCCCAGTTTTGCATCCCTTTCCCCCCTAGACGGGGACGTAACAGAACAACAATGAGGTATTGGACCTTGATAGCAGTCAGTGGGACCTGGGTGAGTGAGAACCATAGATGTAAAAAAAATGAACAAAACCTCAGCTGCATACCAGCTGCATTCCAGCTGTATTGTGGTTGTGACATCATTTGCTTTCTGATATCTGTCTCTGGGAGTCTGGGTTGCTGTGCTCTTTGTTATTGTCAAGGGTGTGTTGTCACCCTTCCATCCGCACACACACATGTGCACGCAGGCCTGCAAGCACGCAGTCACACACACACTCAATATACTGTATTGTCCCGAATATAAGACGACCCCCATTTTTCAAGAATAATTTACAGAAAAAAAACATTGAATGTCAAATAGTATAGCCCTGAATATCAAACGACTCCCTATTTTATGATATTTCCATTAGTCTTATATTCAGGCCAATAGGGTTATTATACATATATACCTGTATATAGTATATACTGTATGTTGGATATAGTCTCATCCAGAATATGGATCCCAAACCACTGTTTGGAAACATAACCTTTGCTGCACTTAAGTCTGTAAACGCACACACATGAACCCATGCATGTATGCATGCATGCACATGCCCATGCCCATGCCCATGCCCATGCGTGCGCACGCGCGCGCACACACACGCACGCACACACACGCACGCGCGCACACGCACACACACACACACACACACACACACACACACACACACACACACACACACACACACACACACACACACACACACACACACACTCAGGCTGCTTCCTGCAGCTTTACATCCTGTGCCTCGGACACAATCATCTCTTCAGCACATCAGGGAGTTCATTGTCAACCGGAGGAGAGGTTATAGTCGTCCACCTCCCCCACATGATTTTTCACACGCGTGTGCATGTACACGTGCGCGCGCGCACACACACCCACACACACACACACACATACACACACACACACACACACACACACACACACACACACACACACACACACACACACACACACACACACACACACAGTCGTCCTGTTCCTCTCACCTGATGAAGTAGCAGCAAAAGATGAGGCTGAGGATGAAGACGAAGATGCCGGTGCCGAAGATGACCATGTAGATGTTGAGGGGCAGGTCCTGGAAGGTGATGGGAGGCATGGTGCACGACTTGTTGGAGTAGACCAGTCCCAGACCACAGAAGCACCCTGCGCAGACACAGCAAAAATACATATCAGGCCATACACGCCGTAAAAACATCCATAATATATTATATACGAGACTGAGCTGGCTAGACAAACAACACACACATACGCACTGAGTGGTTATGTCCCTGGGGATGTGCTGAGATGGGTCAGTGTTGCAGCTGTGTCCAGCCCCAACTGAAACCAAACCATGCAGCTTCACGCACACAAAAAGCCACACATACTACTGTGTATATGTACAAAATGTATTGAACTGGAGACACCAGAGTAATTGCCTGTTTTAGCTGTTCTGCATGTTCCTTGTTTCTTCCTTTAACCACTTAATCTGCACATACTTTTGATGTGAACCGTGTTTGAAGGTCCTTGACATGAAAATATGTCAGAATGAGAACTGATTTAGAAGGAATTTGTGGCAACTGAGTTGTAATTCATGGTGGACCACATAGCCTCATTTGTTTCCCAGTCTTTCACTCACAAAATCCATTAAAGTGGAAGGACGAGGTGAAGAACGTTCACAGATGAAAAATCTATTCAGTCTTTTCTTCCTACTGATGTTCTTGTGTGTGTGTGTTACTTTACAGCCTATAAAGAGCCAATCCATTGCAATACAAAAGGACTGCGGTCAAAATGACCCAGACACTAAAGCATTTGAAAACATGAGATTGGGTATTGTTTAGGGCCTAAAATGCCCTACAGTGGTGGTGGTGCTTATGTGTGAATAGCTACAGCTTAATTAAATTTAAAGAACGCCACATGCCTTTGAGCAAGCAAATTTAATTGTTTGTAATGTTTCCAGAGATACGATATACAATGTAAAATCTTAAAAGAACCACAGACTCCACCCTCAAAGAAAATACCCCACAATAACACATTTCTCAAAAAGAAAAATCTTAAAGGAAAAAGCTGAAACTGCCAGCAAGTAAAGAAATGGAACATTATTGTTCAATGTAGCACATTGTTGTTTGTATACAATAGTCTACAGAATACAGGTGGCTGGCTTCTGCATTGCCTTAGTAGTAGGCTAGTAGTAAGAAGAAATGAAGGCAACCTCAGCAACGTTTCCGGTTTAAATAAATATTTTGATGTATGTCTCTTCAAAAGTAGACCAATGACAGCTGAAGCCAGACGAAATAGATGAAGTGAAACTCCTGAGGATTGTGCCTGTGGAAGTTGGATCATAGTTGAAAATCTATGCATGTAAAAAAATACTTTTAGCCCCTAAGTGAATCTTTTAGTTACACCAACATTGTTTTTGTAAAGCACTTTTGTATCTACCGTATATGTGAAGTACATGCACACAAGCAGCGACTACTGCTTTGTTAGATGTCCTTTATTACCCACAAGGGAAAATCATTTTGCTCAGGTCAATAGCTACATTCAACACAAGAAAATAAATAAATATAGACCATAATTACCCAGCAACTGACAAAATGACACTCAAAGATGTGGGTGGCATTGTTCACAAGCTGCACAAAGTAGTATGCGTATAAAGATTGGACAGGTGGGCTACACCATTATTCAACTTCTATACATGGAATAATAAAAGCATATTTATTTTGCTATAATAGCAAAAATATTGTTGAAGAACTGAATTATTGTGTGCATGTGTGTTGGTTTTTCATGAGATGTATTGTACATTTCTGGGCAGAACAGCTTCAAGGTCGGAGGTAGAAAGGTGGAGGTGTGGATGCGGCAATGTAGAGATATTCCTTATGGGCTGCTTGTTGTGTATAGTCTAATATGACATATACTGTACAGTACAACAACTTAACAACAGTAGATAGATGATTAAATAATTACACATACAGACAAACAGACAGATAGATGTTTAATCTGTAACATTATTGACTGAATTCCAATTCAAGGAAGTCAATTACAAAGGAAATCAATCACGCACTGAATCCGCCACAGTCTGATGCAACAGTAAAATACGAGTACAGGATTTTATACGTTTTCCAATGTACTTTCACTCTGGGTGTGTTCATCCATTCATCTCTTTTAGATCTAATAATGTGCCGAGACTACGTGTTGACTTCTTCATCACCTCAGAGTATCACCTGTTGTAAGTCAAGGATCAATATCCTCCGAGCCCTTCGCTCCATTCACTCAGACTTCCTCCTCTACTGAAGTGCACTGAGCTCTGGGCAGTGGCTTTGATTTGTTCTGCTAAATGACTTCGCTCCATGGGTGGCCACCGGTAGCAGGGACATCATCACGTCTGGCTAATTCTCAGCTATTACGGTCAACACAAGCACACAAATACCATATAATACCCGGACAGGCAGAGACAAATAGATGTGTTGATGCTCTTGTGTTCCGTACAATGCATGCACACATACTGTATAATGTCAATGAATGTGATGATAAATAGAAGCGCCTCATTTGAAGTCCAAAAGCAGTAATTAAAAAAATGTTTTACCTAATGTATGTATACATGATGTTAACATGTTTGAATATTTATTTTGTAATAAGTTTGCAAGAAGTTGAATGGTAAATGTAGGTCTGATAAAGATGTATTGTACATGTTCAGAACATGTACTCCAGACATTTTCCAAAATTCTTTATTTGTTTCAAAAAAATAGCTGATTTAACATTGAGGGGCCCACTTCACATACAGTATATGATTTTCTAGTTAGTCACCTTCACACATAAGATATCGGAGGATCAGAACTGAGATGAGGAGAGAGAGGAAAAGAGAAAGATAGACGTCACAGTCTCACACTCACACAGATGGAGATGATAGAGGCAAAGACAAAGGACAGAGCATATAGCATATCTGTGTGTGTGTGTGTCAGTTCACAGCTGGTCGCCTATTAAGCATCCACAGAATAAAGCCTAATATATTTGCGATGTGACCAGGTTGTTCAAATTGCCAAACATAACTGTTCTTTGTTTGTTGAGCAATGAATGAATGCAGTTGAAAATCAATCATTTTTGTGCCACATTTAACATCTTGAGAGTGAGGGCTGTGGTACTACGACAAATTATAAATTAGCCCCTTCGACTCAGACTTGAAATGTGGGTCATGATGAGCATGAAAGCCTTTGTGTGTGCATGTGTGTGTGTGTGTATGTTTGTGCACATGGATGGATGCTCACATCTGCCTCCATCTTTGTAGAATGGAGACCTCTACGCTACATAGTAGATGGAGAGGAGCCCCGTAAGACCACTGACCTATATTGGTGGTCTCTCGGGAGGCACCCATGTTGCTATGGCACCGAGACCAGAAAGACAGGATGTGTAAAGTTCTCATTTTAGGACTTGACACAGTCACCCTGACTCCATTCGGAAGTGTCAGAACATAGCTGTGCGTCAGACAGCTCCTCGAGATGCCTGCTGGGGCTGTTGGCCCATATACTCTAAGCGCTTCACACACACAAAGCTTCGTCTGCTTCTGTTGCTCGCACTCCAGGCAAAACTTACTATCAAATATTCAGCAGTTCACAAGGGGAAAGTAACACCACCGCAGCTGCTGCTTTTCATGCCAAAAGTAGGTTGACAGTGACAAACCTCCCCATCATATAGGCTAGGCGTGACACGGCAATAGATGTGTCACAGTGACATGCACCCCGTCTTCATCGCTGTGAGGTGCACCCCACACACAGCTTATATGCTGGGCTTGCATTTTACTGAAATATTTTTAATTCTGCAATTCTTGTGTTTCTGTATGCAGACGTGTGTGTGTGTGTGTGTGTGTGTGTGTGTGTGTGTGTGTGTGTGTGTGTGTGTGTGTGTGTGTGCGTGTGTGCGCGCGCGTGTGTCTCTGTGAACTGTGCACAGCACCATTCCCCTCAGTCAGAATAGTAGAGTTGAGCAGCACAAAGGGAGTAATTGTTCTTGTCTGGACACCATCAACACTCCACTGACTGAGGTCACTTGCCGTGGCTGCTGCACTCAACTGGGCAAGTCGGAGGAAACAGGCGCAGCATACCCTATTACATACCCTATTACATACTGAACAGCAATTTTCTGGCAATAACAGATTTTGCGGATTGTGAATGAAAGCATACAACAAAAGTATAACAAGAAAACGGTACAGAGCACCTGTTTTCTTTTTCTTCTGGAGACACGTTCCAATTAAAGTTCAGGAATGAAAATTCAATATAGGCTACAATCAAAATATTTTGGTGCCACTGTGGTACGTGTCACCATAAACAAAATAGATATAATTATCTATTTTGTGTCTGTGGGTCACAGAACTAAATTCTTTAGTTCTGTGACCCACAATGTTTATATATTGAATAGGACTTATATTAGGCAAGTAAGCATCAATAATAATAACATCAGTTGTTGTTGAAGTTGCAACAGACACGCTTCGAAGTTTTGGATGATGAAATAGTGATGGTTTAAATATAATCACTTTAATTTGGAATATCTTTAAAATTTGGATTTGTTTGCATGCCATCATGTTTGGTGAGACAGTCAGGGAATTTGGGGGGCGATGCCCATGCCTAGATCCGGCCCTGTATACAGCAAACAGGGCTACTGTATTCATTTTCATAATTTTAAAAGTAGTTTTCTAAAATCTAAATTATGATGAAATGCAGCGTATGTAGGCTAATAGTTACGTGGCCTTTTAACACGAATTAGCCATTTTCTACTTTAGAATTAGAACACCAATAACTGTGTAACTGAAAATGACCCCCCACATGCTAATGTGTAATTTGTCAAATATGACAGGAGGGGCCTATGACTTAAACAGCACAATAAAATGATGCTCACCGTTGCACCACTGAAACGGGTGCATCAATGCACCGTAGAGAGTCCTTGGTAGGATCCGAGTCGTGTTTGTCAACAAGCTGGTGGGTGGCTGCAGGCGCCAGCAGAGATGGGCAATCCGACTGGTTTTAGACCAAGGAAGGGCTCTGTAATAATGACGTTAATTCTCTCCGATTGTAACGACGAAGAAGGCAGAAGCTCAATAGCCTATACCGTAGGCCTTAATAAGGGTACGATTTTTAATCGAAAGCTAAAAGGTAAACGTCAAAGAAGAATGGACTATGTTACATCTATTGCATGCTGACACGTACGCTCAGTCTAAAATTAAAATAGGGAACGCTGCGCACAGTTGACTGCTATTATTATTAGACGGCAAGAACACTGAGCTCCTACCGTTGCATCTGTGTTGAAAACTGGAACACTGGCTCGATTTTCCTGCTCCCGCCCCCTATTGACACCCGATGAGACCAATCCTCAGCGCTAGCTCACTTAGTGTTGGATGGATGGATCATGGACTACAGTGGATGCTGCCTGTGCCCATTTTGATAGAGTTAATACTGGCTAACTGTCTTCTTGCTGCAATAGGTTGCTATAACTCTGTCAACTCACATAATGAATATTCCTTCACCTCCAGGGGATCTCGGAGTTTCTTTCAACATATTATTTAATCTAGTATTAGGCCTACACATTCATATTCTAAAAAAAGTATAGGCCTACTATTAATTAAGTCAGGGAATATTATAGAAGATTGATTCTTAATACCAAGAATTTTCTTCACAAATGTAACATAATACATTTGTGAACACTATATGCCATGGTCTAACTTATGTCCTGTTTCACTTATGTCCAGAGTCAGACATGTCCATTCTACTGAACCATCCTAGGGGAAATTTTAAGTGCTGCACTAGTAAAGCACAAAGCATTAGTTTTTTACAAAAAAAGAGAAGAAAAAAAAAAAAAAAGGAAAAATAACACTCCTTGGGCTAAAAACGGCCATATAGCTGTCATCACAAATGTCATGAAGTCAGCACATTCGGGTAAGTGGGTATGGACAAATTATGATCGGTTTTGTGCAACACTAATATGAATCATGGAAAACGCCTATTTTGACATGTCATGCCACTTAAAGTATAATGACATTTAGAACATTGCCATATATTATTTGTTGATGAACCAATGACCAATGTGGGATATGTTATGTATACACCTTTTTTGTGAACACATCAGTGAAGAAAAATATTTTATTAATATCCCCTGACCAAAATGCAAAACTATTTGAAATGACTGACTAAAATACAGGTAAGACCTGTGGTGCAGAAACTGGTTTTCACTTTTTTATTCAGTACAAAGTATAGTTTAACTTAAGCTCTGTTATGATCAGTGTTGGGCAATATAGGAGAGCAATATCTTTAGTTTACTTATGACCCTTTAGAAAAAGTAATAATATTTCTTTACGTATTACTTGAATCAATGAATAATATATTACATTATTTACATATAACAATATTACTTTACCAAGTCCCCCCTCCAACCCGCAATAGAGAAGTACAACACAATCTGTTTAGTGACAACTTGCGATACCTTGTAGTATATTTCCTGAGTGCAGAATTAGGATCTATAAACTACTGCACATCTCTGTTGTTATCTGTTGATAGCTTGTAAATCTGTTCTATTTTCACAAGCTACATCAATCTCAAAAGTAATAAGTAATGAGGCAGAGTAACATATTACAGTACTTGGCAGAGTATCTTTACTTTTGCTGGAAAAGTTAATAATATTACAGTAATATGTAATATTTAATTAGTTACTGCCCAACACTGGTTATGATTAAAACAAGCAGAGTGGATAATTCCCTTATATATAGAGTGCACAAAATTAAAATTTAACATCTCAGAAAAAATATATTTGTTCATATGCTGTGAAGTTCCCAGCGAACATAGGAGTGTAGTTGTAAATCAGTGAAGCAGCCTCTTCCTCAGGCGTATCAAAATGATGCAAACTTCTCCGACCTACAAAGAGTGAACATGGAAGTAATGCAAGTAAGGGGAAGTGTAATAATGTCAAATGATTCCTCCCATCCAGACATACTGTACTGTAGCTCCCCGCAAGCATTCATGTGACTCAATTACCAGTGAGGACTCTGAGGAGCCCCCCTACGAAGGACATGGAGCCATGGACACCTCCTGAGAGGTGCTGCCCTAGCCCATAGGATTACATGCAGTGACATTTATGACCCTCCCCACCCAGCCTGAACACAGGCCCATTCTGACGCTTGACAAAGCCGGATGCACTACGCTGGATTTTGACCTACGACCTCTGGTGTTTTTTCCCCCACTGAGCTATCCGAACACCATTATATAAGGTTATATATATATATATAAGTTGGCCTGCAATTTTGACCTTACCTTCGTTAACAAAAAACTCAGCGAGGAGAGAGGCTACACGAACAGCGTTTTTGGAATGAGGATAGTGACTTCTGGGATTCCACTGGAAACGGTTCACCTCTGGGTGCCACTGTACACCATAGAATGGATAATTCTTACCTGGAAGAGGAAAGCACACAGTAAAATACTCCATTTGAGTTACACATTGTGAGTCAGAGACATTTTATAAAACCGATATTTAGAAGTATACATTTGTGTGAAACAATACAGTGCTAAAACATTTTGGTGACCTTCCATAGTTGAGACAAAAGTAACTCCATTCTCAGCAATGTTGGTCGACAGGACGGAGAAGAAATTTCGCAACTTCTCATTTTCATGGAAGGTCTGCAAGGAGGAGCATCAAGAAATTTTGCAACTTATCATTTTCTTGTAAGTTCTGTATGGAAAGGATGTTACATGTATACATTATAATACATTAATTAACTGCATGACTTGCACTTGTTCGTCTGAGAGACATGTTCGAATAACTCCATTAGTGTCCATTTATGCTAATTATTGCATTTGTAGACTATGTATAACTCATTGGCATTGTGGCGTGTTCGACCTTGGTATGACTCAGGCTGGGCTGAGTCATACCAAAGATTTTAAAAGAAAATGGCACCCAGTGCTTCCCTGCCTCATGCTAAGGAAAGATCCTGACCTACACTATAGCTTAGATTCAGGAGCCATTGGTTCCCAAACTTCCCAAGGCTACGTAATACTTGTATTTACTGTATGCTACTTGATCACAAATAGGCGATAAATAAGACATAACAGTGGAAGTGAAATATGCAGTGGTTGACATAAGAATATACCTGTTTGGTGACTCCATAGTGGTGAAAATTACCGGTGAGAGGTTCCTGAGACAAGGCTTTCATGACTTCCCTAGGAAAGTCTTCAAACATTCTACTGGAATAGGCATCTAGAGGGATAGATCATAGATGGAAGGTGGATTTGGGGATTTTTGTACAGCACATAAAAATGTCATTGCAAGTTTAATTATTAGGAAGGAAATAGAGTATGAGGCTAAGGAAAAACACAAGTGGTCAATGTTCAGTCAACAGTTCCCCTCAAGTTTTAGAATAAAGCTACTACTGACACCATGTGGTAAAATTTTGCATATGCAGTTTTACAGACAATTCAAAAAGTGAAGACTCAAATGGACATTTATGGTAAAAAATGGCCCATTTATATTTTTGCTGCAAACCATTTGACCCAAAACATACTTCAGAAAAAGGTGGGGACCAGATAACCCCAGGGGACTCGCCATTTTAACACAAAATCAAAACAACTAAAAATTGTATACATAATTACAGTATAAATAGCAACAACTATGTCATGAAAGGGAGTGGAATGTACATGGCATCGTACCTGAAGTGAGGTTGAGGGGCAGTGCTATGTTCTCAGCTTCAGTTTTTGTGAGCAGATTTTCACCACTCACTAGCACAGTCAGTAACTGAAGACCCAGACATGTTCCCCAGATAGGGAAGAAGTCTCCAGCATCATTGGCCTGAAATGAACATAATAGCACCAAGTTCAGGTTCAGTTCAGGTAAATGAAACCATGCGAAAAGTTCATTGATTTTATGCTGTCCAGACAGAATAAAGGTTGAGATATATAAATGTCATTCCATACTTATTTTATCATTATCGAATTACCATATTCTACTTATTTTTCCCTTTGCATTTATAGGTTCAGAGCATGCTTGTTGATTGCATTCTTTCCCTTCTGTGTACGTAGGTACAGTATTTATGTTTTAGAATGTACATGCCTAGTTGTATGTTTTATGACTTTTGAGGACTATTAACTTTAATTTAACCTTTCCTTGCCCCTTCATTTCCAGATCTTCCATATTTATGCTGTTTTAGCTGGTCTGCTTGGTTGTCTGTTTTCTTTATATAAAATGTGATCATAAAAATAGAGACACCAACAGAGCTAGATTTTCAGGCAGTTAAAGATTGGGATATTTTATTTACCTTCACGGCCATCTTATAGAAGATCCCTGCCACCCTGGCAAAGTCTGATGTCTCTATGTCCGATGCCCCACCAACCAGAAGCAGGCTAGGCACAAATCATATATTTAAGAAACCTTATAAAAACCTTTCAGAATGAAAAAGCAGCAAAAGTAGCTTGAAATGTGTCGCTTTGCCCAAGTTTATACAGATGCTATTTTTGAGGGATAGTGTAATATGATCATGTAGGACATTCATTTAAATAAGGAAGTATACTACTGTATATGCAGTAGCCTAATAAATCAACAGAATAACATTCAGTTGGCATGTCACTTATGTAAGCAAGCTACATGTATTAAAGATAGCTGATGCTATAGGCAGGGAGAAGATCCTCAATTCCTCACCCATTAATTGACTTGAAGATCTTTTCATACTCGGCAATGCTATGAGTCAATCTGTCGGAGAAATAACACAGCAGAATGAATGAAGGTTATATTAGACTATCAAGTATTACAATCTGTAGTTATAGAGACCGGTTGTTCCACACCAGCAGCTCGTGCTCAATGCTCTCAATGCAGTAGATATGCAAGTTGCCTTAGTAATAGCCTTGTTGTAACAACCAATATAAATTCAAGACAGGCAAACTTACTTGATTGGCATAACTCTGCTTCCCCCTGATTCAATATATTTGACATAGGAGGCAGAAATGTAGGTGCTCCCAAATGGTTTCATAACGTCATCTACCACAATCTGAGTCAAAATACCTGTATAATACAAGCAGAGGATATCACATTTATTCAACAAAGCAACCACATATTAAAGTAGAATGTATAAGCTATTAACCAACAGAACAGACTCACTTTGCTTTACATTAGTTTACACAAATTAGTTTTTGTTACCTCAACATTACCTCCACAAAATCATTCACACAAAAATGAGCAACTTACCAATGATTGGTCTGTCGTTAATATTCATCTCCCTGTTGCTGTTCACAGGCACTGCCATACTGCCACTAAAATAAAGTAAACCCAATGACACAAACACTGCCTTGTCCATGACTACTGTTCGTATTTATGAGACCTGTAGACGGCTATTAAGGCAAGTAGGACGTGTTTTTAAAGGAAGCTGTCTAGTGTGAAATGTGTAAAGGGAAGTGGGGAAAAAACATGCTGGCAAGCATGTACTGTCCAATGTAGTCAGCAGTAAGCAATGTAGCAAATGTTAATATTCCACTGACTGATCTCCTGTACTTTTGGTATGATACTGAGAAACTGCCTGTCACCCTGTCTTTTGCAAAAGTTTGCGCAACAGTCATTGATGTTGTGTGTGTGTGTAATGTGATACTGTGGACAGTACACATTCCTGCAGCACTGTTCAGTGCAAAAACACAGTTTTAAACTATAGTTTATAGTGGCTGCTGGCTATACTAGGCTATAGTAGCAGTAAGACTTGCTGAGGGTAAGAAATGAGGTCTCGTCCATGCTATTGCCTGGGTGACGGCAGACTGCTGGCCTAGCAGTTTGGCATGGAGGCGTCTGATCAACATATGAACTGAAAGCCATGCTGTCCATATATGGAGCGTGTTTTGAGTGCACAGGGTTTGATGAGGTCAGATCAACATGGAATGTCAGAACAGGTCAACTTCCTATCTAAAGGTTGCAGCAGGGTCAATGTCTTGAGTGTACAGGGATTGATGAGGGCCCAGGTAGCACCGCGCCTCAATTTTCAGGCTTGTCGAATGGACAGTAGTAGTGTGGGTGGTGTAGGCAACATGTGGAACGTCAGAAGTGGTCAGCTAACGATATAGAGATCTAAGGGTTTGGGTCAGACTTACAGTACAAGTTGTAACACGAAGGGCAACTACTACGATATATAAATGTGCATGAAAACTTCAATTAATATGCCAACGCCCAGCATATTATAGGGCATAATACCAATGCAACAGAAAGCTGCATGGAGGACACTAACACTCAAAGAACTAGAGTTGAGAGAATGAACATCTTCAGATTCTTTCGGGTTCATATCACTGTGGGAATAGAATGAGTTGGTTACCAGATGTTAAGGTGGTAAGACAATAGGTGGTCTTTCTCTTTAAATGGTTTGTAGGGATTTGACCAGTAGTATGTTGTACTACTGGTCAAAGTGCACAGTATTCTGACTCGCTGCATTGCTGCCCATGGCAGCCAGCCCCTACAGAGGACAATTAAAAGTGTACCACATATACAGGACTATCCATGCAGGACATACATAAATGAAAAATCCCAACATTGCAGTGTATCAATATAACACAAATACATCATTGGTCAAAATATTAGATTTAACTTCTTTTATTTTAGTTTGATTTTAATTCTCAATGTTTTTATTTAACAGTAATATTTAATATGTATTTTGTATTATTTCTTCATTTTTATATAAAGCACTGTTAAATGTTTTTCTTTTATTAATAATAAATAGCAGCAATATATGAATGTGTGCACGTTCTGAGCTGCATCTGCCAAAGATTCAGGAGTCAAAGTTCAAAATAATAAGACACACACTAATAATAATAAAAAAAAAAACGAGAATGTAAACAATATATAGTATATAGCATACAAAGTAGCTCAGTGGATGGAACAAACATCTCTTCTGTTCCCAGATGTCCATTCACAATACCTTTATGGCTATCTACTTAATATTAGTAGTTACCCTTCTAATGACAACAAATATAACCAAAATATAACACCAAGCTTGTTACTAGTAGTTACTCAACATATAACAAGATTGTTGAGCAAGCAGATAATAAAG
The DNA here is from genome assembly GCA_039105355.1 of Benthosema pterotum. Lineage (NCBI taxonomy): Eukaryota > Metazoa > Chordata > Actinopteri > Myctophiformes > Myctophidae > Benthosema > Benthosema pterotum. The sequence goes on from CM076972.1 coordinate 27,002,876, forward strand.
GATTACGGAACTAGTAGCAATCTTAGAAATTACATTACAATTATACTTATAGGCTGTCAGGAAAGTTTATAATAGAGAAATTCAAAGTTTCAACACCAACAAGGTACATAGAGTAGTAGTTGCCATGAATTGGAAATTGGACCTTTAATATTTCCTTTATCCTCGTGTTGCACTTCTGTTCTTGACAGTAATATTTGTGTCTCATGAGCCGTGAGCGCACGTTTTGTGAACTGCACCTGCTCACTTCTTTCTAGCCCCTCCCACCCCTCACTGGGGGAATTTCCAGCAGGAAAGAGGCAAGCGGTAAAAACATCACAAGGGGTTCCCGTCCTAATTGGGTAAACAATGACCCACCTGTGCAACCCGCAAACTACCCTGTCATCCTTTTTATTTCCGTGGTAACATCTTCAAACACAGAGGCCATCAACATCTTCTTTGACTTGAGGCCATCCAGTAAAACTACGGTACAGGAGATAAAAATGTCACTGGCTGATTTTTATATTCATCATCATTGAAACTAATTATCATCACTGATGTTGGTGTTCATCATCATCATCTTTACAATCATAATCTTCCATGCCACAATCAATCACATTAATACAAATACCATTGTGATCATTAGATTCCTCCGAGAGGGATATCTGCTACAAATATCTCTACTCACCGATGCCAGACACCATCTCGTCCATCTCCTGACGGTTTTTCAGGTACATTGGCCACACGTGTCCGTCAAAGTAGCCTGGGGGATCTGGCGGTGTGTAGACCCTTGAACTGACAAACAGAAAAGGGGGCTGAGCAAACACATTGATTGATTTAGACTTTGTTTTCCTTGTCATTACGTATTGCATTATGTGCGTTATGTACTGTAAATTATTTCCTCAATTTGCACCATGTCAGTCCATCTGTGAACACTCACCTAATCACTGGCAATTTTGGCCCAATGGCAGCGGCACACAGTTCAGAATAGAATACAGTACATGCCACCACAGTGACATCTATTGGTTTTACTCCTACTTGACAAAACATCACTCAAATTGGTACAAATTGTCTATAATCATGATCAATACTGATCTTTCCTATTCTTCATATTCCATCTGAGGAGCAGTTTCTCTTGTTGATTTATTGTATTGTTCTTCTTTCTTAAATCTTGGTTGAATATTACAGTAAAGGCATTTCAATAAAGTTATTAAAATCATGCCCACCTTCTTCTCTCCTTGCAGACATCATATGGGATTTCCATGAAATATCTTTTGTCCATGACTTCATTTAAAGGTCTGTCAATTAAAATGCAAAATAATTACAATATTACGTTATAATAATTAAAAATACATTTTGATGTTATACTTATTGTGTTATGATTATTATGATGTAATAATTATTAAGGATGGATCGGTATATATAAAATATTACTATTTTTGTTGAACAAATCTGCAACAGAGATATATGAATATGTGTTGTTGTTTTTTTCAAAATCACCCAAATCACTGAATTTAATATTAATAATTAATTTATTCTTTCCACCACAAAAGCCTGCAAAATCGGTATCGGTTGATATTGCTTGATATCAGTATTGGAAATGAAGAGTTAGACAATATTGGGATATAGGTAAAAAAGTCAATATCAGACATCCCTACGAATTATATATAGTGCTACTGTAGTTCACAAAGAGATGTAGATCTGTATGTTTACACAGAAAACACTCCTTGATTTACCTGAAGTTAAAAATAAGGAAGCCCTCCACTATGAGCAGGAACACCTTCTCTTCCGCTGATGTAGCTGTGTCCTCTTTTTCTGTCAGACCTTGCTGTGCCTGGAATGACGCAGGGTCTCTCAACCATGCCTTTACTTCAGTCATCATCTTGTCCATGTGAAGGGCATCAAGTGCTAATCAGATAACAATTCAAATATACCGTAATTAACTGTGGTGTTTGTGAGAATTGTCCCATTTAATGCAGTAAGATGATATCATATGTTTAACCAGATGAATGTAGTGTTGACAATAGCACCTCTGAGCCCTGGGGCAATGTAACTTGAAGGACCCCCTGCACATGTAAGTGTGAACCCACACAAAGTGCTGCAAATAAAACTTTGCCGGTTTTGTGCACATTTTTTGAGGGCGCTTAAGAAAATCTTGGAACGATGCAAGTTGAAAATGAATACCCCACCCAGATGTTAGCCTTTTATATGTATATCCTTTTTTGTTTTTTAGTTAAATGGATTACACACACAAACTTGATGCATTTCTAGATGGATTGAATTATAGAATTGGGAAGAAATTGTGAATCATGATATAATAGCCTTGTTGCATTGCACAATCAAATTGTGATTATCGCATATTGTTTACTGACTGAATGTCATAATACAGACAGATAAAGCAACCCTACTGTCATATTGCTTAAAGCCGTTGCTGTCCACGGGAACCACAGAATCATCCTAAAGATGAGAGAATCCACAATGGTCATGAGCTCACTTTCGCATCATTGTCAAGGTGATGACTACAGTAAAGTTCCAAACTGTATGGTCTGCTACCTTGAAGAATGCGTCTTGTGCAATGATGAAGCTGTTGGGTATCTGCTGGTGTAGACCTCTTGCCAGGGTCGACTTGCCTCCATTAGTCAAACAGACCACACAGGAAAGTCAACCTGTTAATTATATGCCTGTTTTTGAGGGGCACTACCCCCTCCTATGTACAGGTATGACGACAATGATGTTTGTTTTGTCGCTAACACAAACATTATGTCGTAATCGGTGAAAAGAGGCATCATACAGACATGATTTTTTATGGTTCATATCTTTGTTTAGTAAAGCACACCAAGAGTAGGGTAACTGCAAGCTACACTCGAAAGTGCACTCGAAACTCCAGAAAGTTGAGATTATCATCCTACTAACTAAAGCTCAAACCTTCCCAAACCTTTCAGGCAGTGACCCACAGATCGATTGTAATATTAACTGGTGGTTCCCACCCTGGTCCCGGACAATAATTGTAGGTAGCCGCATTGCATTTATGACTAAATTATAATATATAAAAGGCATTGCGAAGCCACGTTCACAATGCCCCGCACTGTGAGGCATTATGATCTTGTAGATCAGGTATTAGGTTTGTTTACTGTGCGAGAAAACCATGTTGCATTTTTTTGCACATGGGGTACAGCTACCCCCATTTGGGATTGTGCTTATAACCACTACCTGAGCCTGTCCTGGTTGCTAAGAGCATTGAGTGAATGATCGATTGACTGATTGCTCGATTGATTGAAACATGTATTAACAGTTTGCAGAATTTGACTATATTTCAACTCAATACACGACTGTTAACTGTGAGTGAATGACCACTTGATTACAATAGGGCCCACCATTTTCATTTCATCAAAACGTACAAATATACAGTTTCATATAGCCAAAAGCATGAACGTGGTCGGTGCCCAGTGCCCACTACATGCACTGGATGTTGCCTCTTTGCCTATATTATTTCAAATCCTATGCTAATATGGTTCAAAAATGAACTTTAAAGTGACTATGCTTTGATGCTTGCATGCTTGCTTACCCCCCAATGCCAACAACCAACGTCTTCATTGATCAGCTTTTAAGTGGCTTCTCTGTGAAGACAGAGATACAGTAGCAGGGTGACAGATTCAGAAGAATGAGTCTAAATGACGTTGATTAACAGGTATTAAAAAACAACAACAACAACAACAACAACAACAACAACAACAACACTAGTTTACTAACCTCACGTTACCAGTTTACTACTACAAGGAGCTATGAAGTTGCAACTTGCAACTGTTATCCGCTGTTCCGCTACTAGTTTCTCGTGATTCGCTAAGATTACTAATGTGATGCAACACGTCACGTCACTGAGTGCCCGCCCCCATAATATGGTAAATCGTTATAACGCTATAAACTTTGAACATTCGAGTTGGTGGGTTCACAGTTCAACCCAACGCCCCCCCCCCCCCCCCGCACACACACGTGTAGGCGTTATTACTTAATTCCTAATGAGTAAATTATTTTTCATTATTGTTTGGAACACAGAGTGAGTCGAATGTTTGAATAGAATAGAATAGAATAGAATAGAATAGAATAGAATAGAATAGAATAGAATAGAATAGAATAGAATAGAATAGAAAGAGCTGAGCAGTCCCTCCCCCTCGTGACGTCGCCCCTGTTCCAGAAATTGATTTCCCATTCATTTTTCACATAGACTTTTTGAAATGTCTATGAGAAAAAATGAATGGGGAGTTTATTTCTGGAACATGGGCGACGTTACGAGGGGACGGGACTGCTCAGCTCTATACAGTTGTGATCATTGTGATGGTTGACAGTTTCCCCTCTGTCTTGCGCATGCGTACCACACCTTTCCGCGTCGCCTCTGTTGTGAGTACTAACTTCCTCATTGGGACAGGGAGAGCCTTCTTGGCGGAGCGACGTTTTCTCTGTAGAATAACTTGCATTTTGCGACTCACGTCATGTCCAAACCTCCCCCGAAGCCGGCCAAACCAGGTAAGGATGGAATTACCGTACTTTGGGAAAGGATTTCCAAGCTGGTTTGTTTGTTTGTTTGTTTTTTTACAATGAGTTCTGTGTCCTTACATGTCCGAGTGCGGCGGCGGTGCGAGGAACGCAGCACACCTTGGCAGCCAAATATGAGAGCTGATGGATAGGGAGGGTGCGTGGCGCTGTCCGTGCGAACTTTTGTCACGGTTCAATCGAATCGATCGTCTGTCCGGGTTTGATCACTCTGTATTAATAGATATTATACAGAAGCCATCTCGTTAGCCACTTTAGTTCACTATGCAGTTCATAAATGCAATAATGTTGTTTATTATTATTGTCAAGCAACGAGAAGTCCACTCGTTTAAACCAAAGGCCTCCTCTCCGACCCACTTCCCCCTTATTAACCATCATCCATGCAGAGAAACTGTAGGTCGATGGAGAAAGAAACATTCTAAAACTAAAAGTGCTGATTAATCTATTGTTTGCAGTCGCAGCATTTCGTTCTTCCTGGGAGCTGATGTGCATTATCCATACTAGTCTTGTACCAGTCCAGTCCACTACCCACCCCTTCTCGATCTATATTAGAAAGTAAATTACCTCGACAGATTCTTCACCATATTTTGAATTATATGGCCACGATGGAAGTTGGCCACGATGTAAGTTAATTGTTATCACCGTTTTGCACGTTTTCTTCTTTTACTCGGCCTTTCATCGTTATTTAAGAAATCAGCATTAATTGCAACGACTCTTACCTAGTGGTGATGTTAACAGGTGCACGTTCATTCATTTCCCTAGTGTGTTTTGACAGATGGTCTGCCTGATGCAGGGTGGAGTGGGAGAGAGGGGTGGGGGGTGGGGGGCTTGTGGTCTGACTCCATGAGTGATATTGATTTACACTTGTTGCGAATTTACATGGTGCTCTCTGTTGTCTGATGCCCTCCTGCACACACCGTGCCTATCTTTTGCCACTTTGTTAGTTGGCTGGATAACGGATTAAGAGCTGCAAATGAAAGCTAAAGCACAAAACTCAATAGAATTTACCTTTAGTAAAAGTATTTTGCACCTATGGATGTGCTGATGAGAAATCTTGAACAATATCAATCAGTGGATAACCCATGATATTACCGATGTCGATATGATGATTCTCTATTGAAATTTTGTCCATTCTATCAAAAAATAAAAAGGATACATGTAACAGGGCATTTGCGTTGTAGGCTTAGGAAAGTCAGATTTAACTGTTCAAGCTGTTAGTTTGGGCATGTTTATCTGTAAAACAGACCTGATTATTTAGACAGATTAATTAATTGCCATGTTTGATGAATCAAACCAATGCCGATTAATCTAAGAACAACTAGAATTGTCTGATACCAATGTGATTGCCAATTAATCTCCCATCGCCCAACGCAATTCCTTTTAATATATCAGGTTTAATCTAGAGAGGACAGATATCCGCACACTGTTTATAAAGCTCCCTTTATTAATAACAGAGTGGACAAATAATACAATGCTTTGGCCGCACTGGCCTTTGAAGTGATATTGATTTACACTGTCTTAGAGTATTACATTGTGCTGTCTGGTGCTCTAGTCTGCACACACTGTCCCTATCTTTTGGCACTTTGTTAGTTGGCCGACTGGATAATGGATTAAGAACTCCAAATGAATGCAACCAAAGAAACTAAACTCAATAGAATTTACTTTTAGGAACCGTAGTTTGGAACTGGAGATGTGCCGATATCAAATATGGATATCAGTCAAAAACTGATTTTTTTTTGTTTTATCTGCTTTGTAGCCCTGTCACTTTTTGGGTCCACCACCAGTTGCAGTTTGTGGATGTGCATGCACATCTTGGACCATTGCAATGAATCTAGAGTTGCACTCTCCATTGACTGTTGCACATATTGATCCAATTCAGATGAGAATTTCCGATCTGCTTGTATTAAACAACATTAATCTCACCAACATTGCAGCTGCAGCCAGGGTAAATGGTAAAATAAAATGGTAAATGGTGCATTTATATAGCACCTTTCACATAGGTGCTTTACATAGATTGTGCATCACATTCGCCCATTCACACAGTACACACACACACACACACACACACACACACACACACACACACACACACACACACACACACACACACACACACACACACACACACACACACACACACACACACACATTCATACACTGATGGCAGCGGAAACCATGCAAGGCACAAACAGCACATGGGAGCAATTTGGGGTTGAGTGTCTTGCTCAGGGACACATGGACATGTTATGAGCTACTTTGTGCTAAGTAAACCTGTGCTGTGATATATTATTATTATCATTTTATTAACTGTCCAACATTTTTTGCAATTTGAACAAGGTTCAAATTGCTAAGTGCTTCAAAAAAAACACAAAAGCACAGAATTTCTTGACAGTAGCTTTTGCAGATTGAACTATAGTTACTACTATATTTCAATGGAGGGTATTGCAACTCTCATTATAAAAAAGAATGCTATTGTTCAAACAGGAACGCTGCGCTTTCTTGCTTATTGAGATATTTCAGAGATGCACAGCCAATGTAACGAGTGTAAACGATCACATTTCTTTTTAATACTTGTTTATCACCCAAAATCATGCTATTTTTAGCAGCAGCCCACTTTGAAAAATGCTACCTGTTGTGATGAGTGATTAGAATTCTATATCAAAGTCTTGTACACACTTAAACATATGGACAGTACACATGATATCTTGGTTTGAATTTGAATACATTTACTGATACATTAACACCCTTTTTAGACTGAGCTATACAAATGTACGTATTTGTCTATTGTATTCTGGAAAAAATGGAGCCTAAAGGCACAAAGACTTTATTGGTCCAAGGCTGTAGAATAAGGCACCAGGATTGAACATGTTTAGTTTTTTCCCTGTCTAATATTCAACAAGTTTTTTTCCCCCTGAAGATTCAGACTTTAGAATCCTAAAAGGTGGTGACTTGGTGGAAATAATGCCAAGAAAGTCAGGCCGATAGTAATATTGTGGACAAATTGGGGTTGTGGGTAGGTCAAACAGCAATATTTGGGACCAAAAAGAGTGCTGTTGGAAAGCTTCCTGAAATATTAATGCAAAGTCAAATCCAGAAGCCATATATGCGATGCAAATACACAACGTACACTGCAGGCTCTTGGGATTCAGCTTGTCCTGTAGATGGGCAGGGAAAGAAAACCTGAGCATTTAAAATGCTGGGCTAGTCAGCACAGGCCTCTGTGCGTTGAGAATGACAGGACTAGGCCTGTCGAGTAGCCTCTCTGGGCCGACTGTGTTAAACAGAGCCAGGCTTGTCTAGTGGCTTAGCCGCTTTAGTAACAGTCTCTTCATTGTGGAACACTGGGGGAGTCGGTTGGATGCAATCATTTAAGAACGGGTGGGTAAAAGTAAGGCCAAAATTGAAGTTTAAAAATTTAGTGAGATACATATTTTTAGACCAACAGTTCAACATTCAATAGCTTTATTGAATCTGCTCATTAAAAAAACAGCAAGCAGCACTAGGCTGACTGACAAGTTGGAACTAATTACATTCATTTGCTTGACCCATGAACCCTTACATACACAGGGACATTACACCGTCACATTCTTAATATCTCGAAAAAAGAAAAAGCCCATAACTACATCAAAAGTAAATAACAGACTATACTATAAAACTGGTCAACCATTGGGGAAATAGAAAGAGGCAAATCCTGTGAAAATAGTCTGTCTACTCTACGAGCAATGCCTTGCAAGACAGATGAACCTTATGCTAAATTTATCTGTGGAAACTCCTGCATTCCATGTACTTGTCAGGTTCCCCAGTGCAAATGTTATTTGGTGGTGGTTGGGGATGGGGGGGGGGCGGCACAGCCTGAAAAGGTGGAAAACCACTGCAGTGCAGTGCAGTACAGTAACAGTCATGTACAGTATTTTTTGTGCAGAAAACAAGCTTTTCCAAATAGCCAACTTTTCAAAATGGTCAAATCCAGCATGCATGCATGTGTAACGCCCGGGATTCGAACCCGGGTCTCCCGCATGAAAGTCCAACATCTTAACCACTAGACCAAAGGGACATCCCCCTGGTCCGGGGGCAGATATTGGTTTTTCGAGGCCATCACGACAGAGGCTGTAGCCACCTGCTACACTCACCTCCCTTTTGACCTCCTTCCACGGGGAAACCCGATCCGGGTCACGGCACCAATGTAACGCCCGGGATTCGAACCCGGGTCTCCCGCATGAAAGTCCAACATCTTAACCACTAGACCAAAGGGACATCCCCCTGGTCCGGGGGCAGATATTGGTTTTTCGAGGCCATCACGACAGAGGCTGTAGCCACCTGCTACACATGTATGCATGCATGTGTGCAGGGTCCAATGGACCATACTTGTGCTGTGCTCCCCCTACATTCTAGTTGAAATAGGTTTGCTTTTAAAACTCCAATGTGGTTGTGAAATGTCACGTATTGAGTCTCTTTGGAACATTGAATATTATAAATCTCGCAAAAACATGGCAGTGAACTGTACTGTGGGATGTGCACAGTTTGCGCACTAAGATTAGACCTGCCATTAGACCGACATGCGAAAACGATGTCGGACTACTGCCTGAACTGCACTGTTGCAGTGCTTATGGTTTGGGTTAAGTTAAGTTAGAATGGGTGTCAATTATCACTAATGAGTGGTCATCTGTGGGGAGAAAAGGATAAAGGAAGCTCCACACACTCAAATCTATTCACAATCCATATTTATTTGCTATATTGAACGTCAGGAATGATTTTTGCTCAGACCTACCAAAGATATATCAATTATGTTTATTATCAATTAAATTCATTCAATTAAATTAAGAATAACTGTTGTACCCCTACACAACTGACATGTATGTTTACTCATTCTAGGTCAGGTCAAGGTGTTTCGAGCCATGTTCACTTTCGACCCTAGAACGGTAAAATTTGTTTTTCATTTAGATTTTCTTTTAAAACAACTGATGTTTTAGATTGTTTGAGTTATGGTAATACAATTGGTGAAATCCAATCTATACATAAATGTACACATTGACCCACAAATCCTTGCAACATTGGCAGTACTCCCATTTTTTTTTGGTTGACCAAACTTTTGATTTGTTTCCTCAGCCTGACGAGCTGTACTTTGAAGAAGGAGACATCTTGTACATCTCCGACACCGTAAGTCAGACATCCATCAGAGATCATTTAGCTATACTGTAGCCATGCTATGTCAGTGTCACTCACACACTGAGAATAACACATCTGCAAGCTCACAATGCATGTACAGTAGATTCCATTTTTTGGCATGTGACACCATTATACGGTTTATAAATTCAACATTCCCCTTCATGTTATGTCTAATTGCTATTACATATTTATTTATTTCTCTGCTGTCTCTAAGCCCAACACACAGGTTGCGCAGCGCAGCATAGCAGCACAGTATCGATTGCGTCAAGTGTCGCCCGTCAAACACCAACAGGATGTGGTGCTTTGCTGCTTGGCCAACTTTGTACAGATTTAGTAAAATAAAAAAAGAATTAAAAACTCTTTTCACCTTACGGCAAAGCCTGTAAATAGGACAGTGGCACATCTGAGCGCAGTGCGAAATGTGAACGTGTGCCTGTGTAAGTTAGATCCATTCAAAATAATTGTGGCGGATGCTTTGATGTGCACCATATACCACCTGTGTGTGTTGGTCTTCAGTCCTCTCTTCACTTCTTTCCTCTTTCTTTCCTTTTTTCATATTGTGTCCACTGTCCATGGCAGGCATATTTCAGCTTCAGCGTTGCTGGTTCCCATAATCTTTATTTTTCATTCAGTGTGTAAGAAACGATAGCACTGTATAGTCCATGGGATCTCAATGTCTGTCTGCCTTCCTTAGAGTGACAGTAACTGGTGGAAGGGAACATGCAGAGGAAGGACGGGACTAATCCCTAGCAACTATGGTGAGTAGATGACGTTAATAACTTCAAACCGTTAATCGTTTTGAACATCATCGTGGTCACAAGGATTTCATTAACAACTCCCCAAAGACCTCTGCCTGGTTTTTATATGTTTTGTATAATTTGATTGTACTTCCACATCTACAATATTAAATTTACTCAAACGTATCATGTCAAAAGGCTCAATTGGGTTATATTCGTACAAGTTACAAATTGATAAATGAATAATATTGGGGCCTTTGCAAACTCTTATGTTTTCATTGTCATTTCATTGACAGTGGCTGAACAGGCGGAGTCCATTGACAACCCAATGCATGAGGCAGCCAAACGAGGTGAGTTGCATGTTTCAGTTGTAGAGGCACCACAACATTTGCATTTTAACAAGTCTCTTTGTTTTATTACTGTGTACTCATGTTTATGGTGTGTGTGTGTGCGTGCGCGTGTGTGTGTGTGCGTTTGTGTGTATTTTCTGCAGGCAACCTCAGTTGGCTAAGGGAGTGTTTAGAGAACAAGGTGGGAATCAATGGATTGGATAAGGCTGGAAACACTGCCCTTTACTGGGCCTGCCATGGGGGTCATAAAGGTAATGAACCACTGTGACAAAGTAATAGAGGAAGACAAGTTAATCTTAGTATCAGAATATACTGGTATACCCAGCATGGTCAGTTTGGTCACAATTAAATAGTAAATAGTAGACCTATTATACTGTATGGTGTAACTGTGAGTTTTTAATGTCCAGCACAAAACCAAGTACCCCTGATGTTGTTTAATTATATCTAAATTACTAATTGAATAAAGCTGTTATTAACAGATTGCAAATTAAGTGTAGATGAGGTGAGCGCAACTTGGAAACAGGAACTTGTAACTGTGACTATTCATCATCATTCTTCATTCTTTTTTTTTTTTTACATCATGTTTATGCCAATACATTAAGCCTGTAAATTGTTTCTTGTTCTTTACTGTGACAGATGTGGTGGAGCTGTTACTGGGCCAATCCAATGTGGAGCTAAACCAACAGGTTAGGAAAAAAAAGCATCAGTTTAATATAATTCCATATCGTGTTTTAACCATGTCGTGCGTGGCGTCCCTGATTTTAGATAGGCTACTGTATGTTGACTGTGAATACAATACCAGTGCCTCATACCAAGAACTTGTACATACATCTTTGATGGATAATAATGACAAGGCGGACATATTTACTCTTGATGAAACCTAATAAAACATGCATGCTATGACTTGGGTTACAGCAGATCTGTAAATGATCAGCTCACTTGACAGTCTAGCATGGCTGCCTGCATCCCAGGGTTACATCTGGAGATCCTGGTTCTACTATTTATACGGTATTAACCGTCAAGCAGATGTACTGCACAGATAAAATGGTCTACTGATTGATTGAGTGCTTCATTTTTGAGTGCAGACATATACATAGTGTTGGGTAATGTTACTTTAAAAGTAACTTTTTTAAGTTACTGGATTACTGCCATTAAAAAGAATACCATTATTTTATGGAAATGTTACAAGATTGCCTTGTGAGAAAAGTAAATTGTTCGCTTCTTTTTTACGGCACAGACAATTAAAGCCCACCCTTGAGTGAGAAAAAAAATAGTGCAGCCTTCCATACAGTGTTGTGGGCTGCTGGGTTTGCCAGTTCACCATGCCTATATACATTGACGCTGATCTCCTCCTTTCCTTAATAAATCCAAAAATAGTGTGGCTATTTCCACAGTCATAAAAGTATAAACTGTGTCTTCTCTCAATCTATCATTTTGCAAATGGAATGTAAACAAGCTGTGTGCGTCACACCTAAAGTGTTGACCTGCTGAATACAGAGACTAAAAAGCATGGTGGTGAATAGCTAGGGAATTTAGGAAATGAGACCAACTAAATTCCCTGATATTCCACAACTTGGATAAATTATGTGACATTCCAGTTTCACCGAGGTAAATTTTTCATTGTAATGGTGATAATGGGTTATGTTAAATATGTTGTGTTACAGAATAAACTTGGGGACACTGCTCTGCATGCTGCTGCCTGGAAGGGATACTCTGACATAGTAGAGATGTTGCTGAATAAGAGTGAGCATATCTTTGCACAGCTTCATTATATTTTTAGTACGCCAATGCGAATGTACCATTTACAGAACCCTGTGTTCTGTCTCTTTCAACATGCACTTTTTAAATGTGTGTTTCAGATGCAAGGACAGACATTAAGAACAATGAGAAGAAGCTAGCTCTTGAGATGGCCACCAACGCCCAGTGTGCCTCACTTCTCAAAAGGAAACAAGGGAGCAGTAAGTTATAGCCAGCAGCAGGTGGCAGCCTTGCATCCTTCACTAGAGATTAGGACACGCTCTCATGAGCTGTACATGCGTCTCATGAAATAATCTGCTCCCCCAGGGTCAGGTTTTCATTTGTGTGTGTGTGTGTTTCAGACATCACCCGATCCCACAGCAACGCAGAGGAGTACCTCGATGATGAGGATTCAGACTGAGTTGGTCAAGTTGAAATGTTACCACTGTCATCCGTTCAGTTTGGGGAACTCGGGAGCATGTCGTTTTGCTACAAATCTAGAATGGAATTCTCATCTGGTTTGGGATTTTGATTTCTATTCTAGCTCTGTAATCTGCTCAGTCGTCAGGCCTCTACCCCACATTGATGTGAATTTCACAAGCCTTTAATTAGTGCCTTTTCTTTATTTTATTTTATTATTTTTTATTATGTCTTTCCCCAGAGCACAAATGGCACACCGTGGGCAGAGGGATGGAAATGGGGGTTGGGGTTGTGGATGTGATAATGGTGGGAGGAGGAATATCATTTGGAGACATGCATTCCAACAGTGTGGTTTATTTTTAGGGTAGGATAGTTTTTTTTTTTTTTTTTTTTTTTTTTACCCTATTTAGACTGGGTAATTTAAGGATGGGGGGATGGTTTGATTGTATATAAATGGGGCACCAAGATAAAGATAATGCAGTCAAGGACTGAAAGGAGATTCATCCAAAGTAGATTGCAGTCCTCCATGGTTGTATTTGGTTTTGGGGCATAAGATATACAAAACCTTCTTATATTAATGTACTTGGGAATTTGAAAAGCAACGTGTTTGTAAATCAGACCTCAGGACATCTGCACAGATGAAAGAATAATTGGGACAGATTATAATCAAAGTAATCTATTTAACACTCCTCATTTGGGATGTTTCCTCTGCTTTGCTTGCATCATTCCTTGCGGGCACCGTTAACGGCATGAGATTAATTCGTATGTACTGTGTGCTTACTAATGTCTAACATAAAATGCTCCATTGTATAATAGTGTATCAATGTTAAAACACCTTTAAAATTGGACATTGGGAGATGTGCCCGCAGGTTAAAAAAATATAATATATATATATTGTGGGTTGATTTACATTCTGGGAGCTTTTTCTATTTATCAGTGATTGCTGCTTTCTAAACCACATTCACTAAAGCTTGCATTGTACAGTGTGGTGAGGATTGAATGGGCCTACTGTTGTTTCGGTATATTTGTGTGAATGTGAGGAATGTTGTGTTCTGAATCTAATGAGTTTTGTTCTACATTTCTATCCAAGTGCTGTATCTGTTTAAAACTACGCAATAAAACAATTTTCCTAAATGTCACTGTACAACTGAATGATGGCTATTAATGGAACTTATAATAAACCAAATGCAGTAGGTAATGTTCAGAACTCAGGGCTGCAAACACATGTCTTGCAGGAGTCCCCTGCATTTTGACATCTCCTACAGGACTCCAGTCTCCTGCATTGTCGTTTCTCCTGGGATTTGGTATCAAACTCCCAAAATTCACCAGGACACAGATCTTATATGTACTGTATATCAGGGTTGGGGGGGGGGGGGTGAACCTCACAGTCCAGTGTTGGCAGCAACAGGCAGCCTTGCATGGCAATGTTATGACTTGCATTTGAGGCGAAAGGTATTGTAATGTAGCTGGCTGCTGCATTGACACAGTACCTTGGAAAGGGTTGTATAGATTAATACAATTAATTAGCCTACAATGGTGGTGGTGAATGGTGACTTATTCAGTCCAGAGCCTTCATTCTATCTCGAGTGCTGTCCTCGAGTATGCGCTAACAAAAAATATGCCTAGGATTTAGTAGTGATGTCACAAATAGGGACCGCCTGGTTGGCGCAGAGCCTGGTGCGAGCCGCACTTCCGGGTTGACTGAATGAGCTCACTGACGCCTCCTTGGCACATTTTATTCTCGACTCCTCGGCTCGATGATACATTAGTGTAAGGTTCTTCTATCTGCTCTGCCGTGCTAAGCCAAGCCAACCTCTGGAACACGGTGTGCCTGCCGAGGGCTTTGATTAACGTCGCTATCGCTGACGACACGTTTTATTAGACGATACCTTTGGCCTTCTGCTTTTATGTCTCACGGTTGGCGTCGTTGCTGCTGCTGCATAGCGTTAATTGTTAAATCTGCGCTGCTGGATCCGCGAATGCAGGCAGTCTCAGAATAATTGCTAGCAAAAAAGCTAATAACAAGTTAGCCGAGAAGCCCCTGCTGCCGGTATATATTGCGGCCACATAACGCGACGTTTATAATAGTGGGACTACATACACCACACTACAGCACCCATTGCGCAAGGCTAAAAATACCCTATTCTTGTCCGTCCCAGCCTCCGTGTGCCCACCAAAAGTGGCGAGCTAGTCCTCCACACGTACCGGCCGTGGGGCTACGTGTCTACCGTCTACGTGTTGTCCTATTCACCTCGCTGGGAGACTGTGCCACTCTACATGGTCGCTACAGCAGTCAACCCAAGAAGACGACTGGAAGAGCGAGTCGGAACCCGAGGCTGTGAGCCGAGCTGGCCTGATACACCTAGCCGGCCGGGTGGCCTCTTGAGTCCATCCTCCATCCGTCTTCAACCGCTTATCCGTTGCCGGGTCGCGGGGGACCGCTCAAGTTCCCGAAGAAGTGAACGGTAGTGCTTGGTGTTGGTGGTGACCCAATATCAGTTGGCACCCATGATGATGATGATGACTGTGATCTGTCACCAGTAGCACACACACACGCGGCACCTCGGAGGCCACCCCTCTATCTCAACAACATCGCCGAATATCAACTTTTATTGGTACAAAGGACAAGCCTTTGTTTACGTTTGCCTACTACCACCACCCTGGGTGACAGGATAATCGTGTCAACAGTGGAACAACCATCATGACGGAGGACAACAACGCAGACCATTTCATCAAGGTAATAACAAAGGAAATCCGAAGCCTGGCACCATCATGTATGCATAGAGTAGCTCTGGTCCATAGCTCTACTGTTTCTATGAATCTGCTTTGCAACACTGCAGGGCAGAAGCATATAAGCAGTAGAGTTGGAGCTATGGATCGGAGCTATGCATAGAGAGGCATTGAATCGAGTAGACTGGCATCTGATCTAGGCTACTCGAGATAAAATCAAGTGCGGTTTCAGTGTGAGCTATTATGACATAGAAATGCCTATTGCCTAATGCAACTTTTTGAGGGTGTTCATTATGCCTTACCATTGCAGAATTTGGCATTGTCAGTGACTAGAGGTCTAGAGATAGATGTTTATGTTGTTTTGTGTACTTGATCCAGAGGGACCTGTTATGAACATAATGATGTTTTTTTTTTTAATCTGTGGTGTTGTCTGTTGTATTGAATTAAAATGTCTGAGTCTGGATATCCCAACTAGAAAGGCATTCCTGTATAACTTCCACATTAGGCTAAACACAGCATACATTGCAATACTGATGATACGGAGGTTGTCTGGATCACATCGTGATCAGATCTGATCTCCGGTCAAAGTCAGACAGGTGTAATGCAAGGGGGAGAGAGAATCATTCATCATACCGATAAGATATCTGGATTGCATTTTAATGCACAGTGTTAATGGGGTCCGACTTTATCCACACAATGTGTGGAATGATTTGTCACAGCTATTATGAATAATTCCTAGATCATTTGTATAACTGCTGTAGTATTGCATTTAGTGCATGTCATTGCACTAGATTTATGTATCATACACATACAGACATGAGACATTATCCATCAATATTTGTACAGTAAATATGGGAGTTTCAGGGATGCAGGCGGTACAGATGAATTCTTGTGTCATGCAGATTATTTTGTGCATGGAGAGCCGAATGGAGAAATGGCCATGTGGTTACCCCCTTTTCCATTACAGCAGTTTTGCAGAAGGATGTGAGCTTTGTCAGAGAGTTCTTTATCTTGTATGATTTATTTTGTATCTTGTGGAGTTATTTTCTTTATGTTGCCACAGTAGCTGTCTATTTTGGGAGAATTTACTTTACATTCATTAACAACTTTCGTACTGGCTTGGATTTCAGGGCAGTTCAAGCTGTTGTTGGCTTCTCTCACAGGCATTCATGTCAGCAGTAAAATGTGATCCTAAGTGAACTCCAATCTAGCCCTCCCTCCTGGGTGAAAATGGGAAAGGCCATAGCTTGAGAGAGACATATAGAGACTGAATTGGGACGTATGCTGGTAGTTTGTCTCTCTGGATCGTGCTGCACATGACCTTGTGACCCATGCGGAATAATAATGACGACATGTGCTGTGATTACCATCAGACTCTGCATGTGTCTGCTGTGTGTGTTTATACAAAGCAGCTTGGACTGGCTTAGACCAGTGGTAGGGAGAACACATTAGACTACATGGAGAACGCGTTCCGGGAAGGTGTTGGCCAACATAGCAGCACAGGCCAGTATTTGCAGTATTGTTTGTGTGTGTGTGTGTGTGTGTGTGTGGGGGGGGGGGGGGGGGGTTGCATGCATGTACCGTAGATACCGTATATATACAACGTACTTATAGTACACACACTGACAGTTAGCTAGATTTCCCTACTGAACAATTCAGTGTAAGACACACACACTAGAGTTCTCAAACTCTGCCCGGGCCGGACCCGACCCGACATTTTAGGGTCGGGCTCAGGCCTAAAATGTATGTAGATCAGTAGGGCCGGGTCGGGCCTAGGGCTCAATGAAAAAATATATACCGGTATATATTGAATTATTTTATTATGATAAAAATAATAATTCTGTTCTGTCTGTCTGTGTATTTACCTCTTATGAAGATGGTGGTGATTGGTATTTTCACTTTTACTCATTGTAGAGTGCTCAAATTTTACCCAAACCTGACCAGGCCCGACCCGGGCCGGGCTTTGGGCCTGATCAGTTAGGGCCCAGTTAGGGCCGGACCTCAATTTTCAGGCCCGTTGAGAACTCTAACACACACACATTAAGAATCAGGCCCACTTGTCGAGTTGCACACCACCACGACACCAGTCTCCTTAAAAAGAATGTTGTGCTAGAAGGCTTTCTAACCTTTATTTGCCGGTGATTTTAAAAAGAGGTCCTTTTGTTGTTATTGCACTTCAGAGCGATACAAATAAGCAAATTTGGACAACATCCTATGTCCTATTCTAAGCTTATGGTCCGGTAGGGGAAACGGCCAATAAGGCATTTTTTCAACCACAAACTTCTCCTAATTAATAGTTGATAATTGTGATATAATCACATGATACATTTTGCTCTCTTTCTCCCCCTTAGGAGATATCCATCCTTGAGGAGTACAACATCAACTGGACCCAGAAGTTGGGTGCTGGCATCAGTGGACCTGTCAGGTGAGCATGATAACCGCTACTCTGACTGTGGGCTTTTGTGTTTGAATCTGACTTGCTTGGAACGTCAATCTCCACTATTACCACAGAGAAGAGGTTCTGTGTAAAATGGCTATTGTGGTGGGGGTAGAGCCTGTCCAACTGCAATTAAGATCACCCATTTTGCAATATCAGTTAGTTAGTAAAGCTAGTTCAGTTTACATCATTTAATTTTAGCGATTTAGAGAGTTGTTTCAGCCTAGACTTAGATTGTTAGTTGCCCTATAACAATGTCTAACATATGTAGTTGTCTTGAACTACCTCTACTTTTTGGATATGGTATTGTGGGAAAAAAATGATTTTCCATGTTTGAGTGTGTGAACGAATTGGGTATTTCTTCTGACAACTATGTTAGATTTGCAATGGATGACCTAACTTGCAGTTCTCCATGGTGGTACAGTATGCACTATGCAGACTGCAGGCATTGATGACATGTCACATCAGCAGTGTTCCTGTGCCATTCAAGGTTAACATAGGCAGACCACAGACAGTTGTCCGTACTTGGCCTTTCATGCCGTTGGAAACTTGACATACTTTTGAGAATGGGGTGTCTACATCGAAACACAGCATTGTAGTTTAGCTCTGGCTAGTGGCTATGGTTTGGCAGTGTGTAGTTTGGTGTCAATTCACCTCCATAATAGTGTCATCTCTTCTCATCCATGGACCATGACACAATACATTAACATGCACTAAGAATATGAAGGAGATGGAAGTTTATCAATGAGCCCTTCTCAAAATGCCCGGGGTTTAATCACTGTCCAATGCCAGTCCTAATACTTGAGCAACGGTTACTATGCAGGTCAAGCTTAGCTGATCAAGCTATCCCTTTTGATTAGACAAGGACGGGTTGCGTAGGGAGTAAATGGATAATTATCAATGGACTAGGCTTCAACATGCTAGATCTAGTTAAAATGTTGTACTTAATGTCCCAGTTGTGCAATGTTTACAAATTTAAGTTCGTAACCACAAGGTTGCCAGTTCGAACCCGGGCAGCCCCAGAGTTTGTGTCGATGTGTCCCTGAGCAAGACACTTAACCCCTAATTGCTCCTGATGTGCTGGTCGATACATTATAGGGTTAGGCTGCCATTGGTGTGTGTGAATGGGATCCACAGTCTATGTAAAGAGCATTAGATAAAGGCACTATTTAAATGCACCATTTATGTAACTTCTGACCATGTTGGAACAAGTCCTTTGTTCAATGTACCTTTTTATTATTACCAAAATGATTAATGCTTTTACACACTGTTTCTCCTTCTTTCTATTTATTACACTGTGATTCATCCTTATTGTTATGCATTTGAGATCCTTCTGTTACTCTTGCATATGATTCACCATGGCTCACCTCTATGCCGGTACTCCTGCTCCTCTCTTCATGATTCATAATGTATTCACGCCTTTTTGCTCACACTCTGGCCTTCTCTGTGATTCATTAGTTGAGTACGAGCATCACTTGGTGAACTTTGTTCATAGCAGAATGTTCCTTGTTTAATGCTTTCATAGTGTAATCTGAGTTCAAGTAATGTTGCGTAGCAGCTGGCCTCGTGAGATCACTGTTCCATTCGTCTGCGCAGGACAAGTAAAGCCATCTTGTAAGACGCAAGCGTCCAGGAGTTTTTCCGAACCCCCCATCTGATGGACATTAGCTTGAGAAGCATTGATTAGGAGAATATATGCTGTCCTTCAGAGGAACAGCTATCCACTGAGTTCCGTTCCCTGCTGAAGAAACCCTGTAGGAGTCACTAGTGCACAGCGAGAGACCCCCCCCCCCCCCCACCAGCTTCCCAGTAGTGAACATGTTTGTTGGAGCACCCAGCCAAGACAGATGTGGTTTTGATTTAATTCATTTTTTGTTTGCTAAGAACAGAGCTGCACCACTGCGGTGATGAAGCTGCTGCATATGGAGAATGCAACTTAGTGTGAGGCTCAAATGGATTCCAAACATCAGTTTTGGATTCTGCCCATAACTTGAACTAACGCTATATAGATGTGTAGGACCAGTCAGATTGTGAAACAAAATCCTTTGCCTACACAGTGCAGAATAAAAGCTAAAGTGAATTAATATTGACAATGATGTATATACTGTACATTCAAATATCATATCAAACTCCTCACATTTTCAAAACCTCAAACACAATTGTGTAAATTCACTCTTGTGCCACTGAGGAGGAGTGCCTGTGCTGCTGCCTGAGCTTTTCGCACAACAGATGGACTGTGTTTGTTGACAAAATATGCTTCCTGGGTATAAGCTTCTTTCATTGACACTGGTGGGAAAAAACATTTATCAAAGGGTTTTTAGTCTGGATTGTCACAGAAAATACTACCCAGCAGAACAAACAAGTTTTTGTATGGCTGTATTTGTAATACTGAATTGCGTTATAAATCAAAGTATGATGTGTTAATTACTTTGTTGGTGTACTGTAATGGTGGGTGTACTGTCTAAAAGCTTTGATTTGATTTTGGTCAAATTATTTCAAGGTTGGAAATAGCGGAAAGATGAGGTCCAGCTCAAATTTGGGCAAAAATACACTCATTATACTGTATACAGTGTAGGTGTATGCTACAAAGTGCTTCTCCTGAACAGACTTGTGGTTTCTGTCTCACTGCTCCAAGTTGTTGAGTTTTATATGATGGGTGACATAGAATGAGTACAAGGTGGGTTTAAATATCAGGATCAGAATTTCATTCTCTGATCTTACAAACCGGTTCAGGACAGTGAACATTTTAACTGGGAAAGGAACCCCCCTGATAAGCACACAGAATTGTAAGAGTTGAGACATTACATTTACTTTGACTTGCTTTAACATGTTTCTACAGATAAATATAGTGAAAATAGCAGATTGCTTGTAAAACACCTTCCAATAATGGTATTTAATTAATTTATTTGCCCTATTTCTTATTTTTTGCAATCTGTTTTTATTATCATTTGGCGATGATAATGACAACAGCAGTGGTTATGCATTGGTCTTAATTTCTTTCATTTTGATGTTGTCACTTCACTGTCATGCGGGCTCCCAGGTTGAGAACCATTGGTATGTGGCACACTGAAACGTTTACGATGTTCACTTGAGTTTTTTTCTTCTCCCCCTCCTTGCCACAGAGTATGTGTGAAGAAGTCAACGCAGGAGCGTCTGGCCCTGAAGATCCTCATTGATCGACCCAAGGCCAGAAATGAGGTCAGAGTCACCCAGTTCTGCTTGTGTTAGCGGCTATTTTGCTGTTTCTGGCTGCCTCACAGTCCCTTCTGCCTCAGTCTCTTCTGTATGCTTGGCTGAACATTTTGCTTTGCAGACTGGCATACCTTGTTCTTCCATCAAAAATTCTATCTGTATGTTTTGTTGTGTTCTGTTGGGAATACTGTCATTGCATCACTATAAGTGTTGCTGACCTTCTCCTTCTCCTTAGCAGAACCAATCTTGGATCAATCTGTTTATAGTTACAGTGCTTTTGAGCAGGTCAAAACATACACGCACACACACACACGCAAGCACGCACACACTCTATTTGTATTCTGGTCTTCTGTTTACTGCAGGTATAGTCTGCCTCCAGCCATGGTGTATTGCTATCACTGCCTGTGTTAAAATTCTCTCCACCACAGGGCACGGTGACACAGTGGTTAGTGCTGTTGCTTCATAGATGGTAGGTCCTGGGTTCGATTCCCACTAGGAACGCCACTGTGGGTGCTGGCGGTGTGTTTCCTCCTCTGTCATCAGTGCCCATTGTGGAGTTTACATGTTCTCCCCGTGTCCCCTAGGGTAGATACCCTCACAAAAACATGCAGGCACTATACTGCCTCCCCCTGGCCAGCCGGGGAGCTTGATGGAGGGGACAGGAACTGGTTGAAATTACATGTTGCTTCCACATGCTACGTCCAACCAGGGAAACTCCCTGGTTGTCGGGTGAAAAGAAGGCAGCTTGGACTCCTCATGCATTGAAGGAAGCATGAGGCAAGTCCTCTGCCTCCCCAGTTTGGCGTAGTGTGTGTGTGTGTGTAGAGCCCAGAATCACATTAGGAATTGACAGACAGTCGGTCCGTCTGCGTACAACTAATCTTCGGAGCCTGGCCTGTTATAGCGCCACCAACAGGTGGACTTTTGCAAAATATATTTTTGGTGAAAAACATCTTAAATCATCCAATTGCCATCAAAGACTATAGCACCACCAGGAGGCCACAGCCTGACCTGATTGAGACCTGTGCCCAGAAGGGCATGTTTTCTTTTTTGTCTTTTTAATGTTTTATGGCTTTCACCTTTCTTGTATTTTTATAAAGGGACAGACAGTAGACTGACAGGAAATGGGGAGAGAGATTGGGGTGACAGGGGTGACGTGTCATGCAGTAAAGGACACAGATATTGGGAGTCAAACCCGCTGTCACTGCCAGTGCTGGATTACCAGCCAGGGTGCCTGGACCGCTGAGCCGCGGCCCAGGACATGGACCTTTTTCTAGTTGCACAGCTCCTGTGTAGATGGAACCATAATTTTTCACCATCTGCTGAATAATTTAAGTTACTAATGTATACAATTTTATACTTCACTTTGGCGAACAAATATTTAGTGTGCCTT
>CM076972.1:27026061-27041061 GCA_039105355.1 Benthosema pterotum
GCACTGTGGGTATTGTAGAATTTCTCGGACAAAATGACGAAAAATGAAATTATTTATACTTTTTACAGGAACAGATAGGATACTAATGC
Organism: Benthosema pterotum; assembly: GCA_039105355.1. Lineage (NCBI taxonomy): Eukaryota > Metazoa > Chordata > Actinopteri > Myctophiformes > Myctophidae > Benthosema > Benthosema pterotum. The sequence continues at coordinate 27,026,151 of CM076972.1, forward strand.
CGAGGAATGCATCCAACACTGTAAACACAAACACTGCAACGACTTTTCCTTCAGACCGGCACTCAGACCGTTACTCAGACCGGTACGGTAACCTTACCCGTCCACATACTCGCTGTAGTTTAAGTCAGTGGGACGTTCTGAACCCAATGACGTCACTGGGTCAGAATCTGACAACTTGGGAAGCACGGCGCTGGAGCCACAGAATCCCAATGTTATTAATCAGGAGGCCATTAGCATGTATGCTAATGACCAACAACCACACAAAGAGTGTTGAAAAGTGGCGAAGTTCCCTTTAAATGGTGGAATTTCCCTTTAATAAAACAAAATGGGTTAACTGAATATTCTGTATCAATTCAACTGGCAGTTGGGTAATCTTGACCCTCAAAATTAGGTTATTAATGCAAGCTAATATGTTCGGTCAAATCAACTGGTACTTAGGTTATGTTGACCCTAATAATTGGGTTATTAATGTAACCAAATGCATTCGGTCAAATTTAATAACACGCATTATTCGGTCAGATTGACCAAAGACCCAGTTGGTCCTTATTCAACCTCTACGTTTGGTTGAAATTTGACCGAAGTTAGGTTGTTTTTGACCATTGTTTTTTCTCTGTGTGCTTTCATGAACCAAATCAAGCCTCAACATATCCAGGTTAACTGGTCAAGTTAATCTGGCAAGATTAACCAGTTTTCATGAACCCGAATGAACGCTAATCCAGGATATAATAAACCGGGATATCAGTTAAATCCTGGCTTTTCCCCTAATCCACCTTTCGTGGAATAGGCCCCAGGTCGGTCGCAAGGGCAACAGCTCCAGACTTATATGTGGTGGCATGTGATGAACCCACCTCACCCCTGCCACTGTGGTGCCATGTGATGAACCCACCTCACCTGCCCACCTCACCCCTGTTTTCAAGTTTATGTCCACAGTGTTAAGAGATAAACTGTCTAAATGTTGGTCAAAATAACAATTATTCTACATTTTCTAAATGTGTAGATTCTTGAAATTAAGTATTTCGGATGTTTAAATATAATTCAACTCTTGAGAGTGTTAAAATGAAACCAAATGGACCCAGGAGGGTCCATTTGGTATCATTCCACGCTCTCAAGAGTTACAGATTTGTAAGGGTCCATTAGGTTACCAACTGTCCATCATTTAGCCTGGGGACCACCTGGAACCCTCTCAAGGACCACTGGTTGAAAACCACTGCTCTAAATAATAGAGAGAACTTTCAGTTCTCTGAAGCATTACAATAGTTTAATTATTGTCCACCAGAAACACCATAAACATATCTGTGTGTGTGTGTGTTGTGTGTGTGTGTGTGTGTGTGTGTGTGTGTGTGTGTGTGTGTGTGTGTCATGCACACAGCAGCTGCCCCTCTTATCATTTCATTGTTTTTAGGGGATTTCGCCAAAGGATTGCCACACACACACACGCACGCACGCACGCACGCACGCACGCACGCACGCACGCACGCACGCACTGCACGCACACACACACACACACACACACACACACACACAACACACACACACACACACACCACACAGCTGCCAACAGTGTGTTAATCAGGGGCGGATCTAGGCATGGCCATGGGGGGGGGGGGGGGGGGGTAATGCCCCCCTAAATAGTCTGCCCCCCAAAACATGATGTCATGCAAAACAACCCAAGATTTATTTAAAATGATGTGAACCACTACTACTGCTACTAACTAACTACAGCTGTGTCACCACTAAACCAACAGCATTTCATCATTGAAAACAGAAAACTCTCTGAGTCAGACCTTTAGCTTTATGCATGCTGCGTGTCAACAACAACTGATGTTATTATTGATGCTTTACTTGACTAATAAAAGTCCTGGAACTGAAAATGGTATGGGTGCGGCTTCATCGCCCGTGGCGCAAAGCGACACGGGCGATAAAGCCGCACCCATACCATTGAGGTCACTGACACTGTACATATATGGTCTGTGACTTCAGTCTACAGGGTTCGATGAGGTCAGGCCTGTTGAGCAGGGCTGGGCAATTATTTTTCCCAAGGGGCCAAATGAGATACATGAAATATTGTGGAGGACCAAGACTATAGGCTGAACTAATGTCTGCGTACTTTTAATTTAATTTCAAGATAAAGGTAAGAGTAAGACCAACCATTTTGACATCAGCGCCCACTATATATTCAGTATTTGTGCCACAGAGGAGCACCATATGATGGCATTTTAGCCCCACAGACCCCCAAAACTAAAGATTTATTTTGCTTTTGTCCACAATACCAGGCTGGATTTTACATAAACATAACAGGTTATGATCATAGGCTAATTCAGATGATGAATATTTTAACTCTTGAGAGTGTAAACATGAAACCAAATGGACCCGCAAGGGTCCATTTGGTTTCATTTTTACGCTCTCAAAGAGTTACATCTGGTTAACCAACTTTCTATATTTAACTGGAACTCTCTCAAGGACCACTGGTGGTCCCCGGGCCGGTCAGAGGCAGCCAAAGGGCCGCATTTGGCCCCCGGACCGCATGATGCCCAGGTATGCTGTTGAGTTTTTCAGCAGTGACGTCACCGCCTCGGTTCCAGAAGTGTTTTCCACATTCATTTTTCTCATAGACTTTTCGAAAAATAATGTATATAAAGAGGATTACGCCGCGGACAAAGCCAACTCGGGTCGTGACAAATCATGATGACACACACAATGTTTTGGGACGATCAAATCATTAATTTCTAAGATGAAAAAACGAAACAAAAAGTCCTGCTGTTTTCTACTTCTTGCTAACTAGATATTATATGATGATATTCAGTGTTGGGACATGTGCACTATGTAACATAATATATTAATACATAATATATTAGCAAAACGCAGTAACTTGTAATATAAATATATTACTTAACTAAAATAATCAAATATATTATACTTTTCTATCTGTATTACTTTCAATATTACTTTCTGTCAATCTGTCTCATTGAAAATGTTCTTGTGAAATTATCTTTACAACTGCAGAAGTTAAATAATTACTTATTTTCTATCATTTGTCATCAAATTATTCATTCAGGAGTAACGTTGATTCCATATGGATTTGTCCATATAGCCCAGTGAGCTTGCTTTATTGTTGGTATGGCACTGGCCTACAGAATATTTGATTAATAGTAATACTAAATATTTCATTATATATTTTGTAAAAGTTTTTTTAAGTAACATGTAATAGTAATATTAATATATTACACTTGCTCAGACAGTAGTATTGTAATATAATATATTGGTTTAAAAAGGTAAAGTAATATTCCCACCACTGATGATATTGTGTGTGTCATCATGATTTGTCACGACCCGAGTTGGCTTTGTCCGTGGCGTAATTGTAGTTTTTATTAACCATTTTCGAAAAGCCTATGGGAAAAATGAATTGGGAATCCACTTCTGGAACAGGGGCGGTGACGTCACTGCACAGCTCTATAACAGGGTCTGGAACAGGGGCGGTGACGTCACTGCACAGCTCTATAACAGGGTCTGGAACAGGGGCGGTGACGTCACTGCACAGCTCTATAACAGGGTCTGGAACAGGGGCGGTGACGTCACTGCACAGCTCTATAACAGGGTCTGGAACAGGGGCGGTGACGTCACTGCACAGCTCTATAACAGGGTCTGGAACAGGGGCGGTGACGTCACTGCACAGCTCTATAACAGGGTCTGGAACAGGGGCGGTGACGTCACTGCACAGCTCTATAACAGGGTCTGGAACAGGGGCGGTGACGTCACTGCACAGCTCTATAACAGGGTCTGGAACAGGGGCGGTGACGTCACTGCACAGCTCTATAACAGGGTCTGGAACAGGGGGCGGTGACGTCACTGCACAGCTCTATACAGGGTCTGGAACAGGGGGCGGTGACGTCACTGCACAGCTCTATAACAGGGTCTGGAACAGGGGAGGTGACGTCACTGCACAGCTCTATAACAGGGTCTGGAACAGCGGCGGTGACGTCACTGCACAGCTCTAAACAGGGTCTTAAAGATTTGTTTCCAAAAATATCAGATCTACAAGCTCTCCTTTGGCGAAAAACAATGAAATGATAAGAGGAGCAGTAGTAGTACTAGACCTAGTACTAGGACTAGTACTACTACTAGTAGTACTATACTATACTACTAGGACTAGTACTACTACTAGTACTCCTTAGTAGCACTACTCCTACTACTAGGATAGTACTACTACTAGTACTACTCCTACTACTAGAACTAGTACTACTCCTACTACTAGAACTAGTACTACTCCTACTACTAGAACTAGTACTACTCCTACTACTAGAACTAGTACTACTCCTACTACTAGAACTAGTACTACTCCTACTACTGGCAAAACTTGCCTTTTATCCAGACCATGGATAAAAGGACCATGTCGCCTTCTGAGACCCTCGTAAAAGGACTTCTATGCCTTTTCTCTAAAAAGGCGTTCCGTGCCTTTTTCGGCAGAAGGCATAATGTGGTTAGTGATTTATTGGCTACACCTGGGGTATGAAGGAGCGCTTGTTTTATCTGCCGGCTACTACTAGTAGGGCGGGGCGAAGGAAGTTTTACTGAGGTTATGGTTAGGGTTAGGTTAGGTTTAGGCATAGGTTTACTGAGGTTAAGTTTAGGGTTAGGATAGGTTTAGGCATAGTTTTACTGAGGTTATGTTTAGGGTTAGTTACGCATATAAAGCACCGTCTAACTCTCACCCTAACCTAACTCTAACCCTAAACATAACCCCAGTAAACCTAAGCTATGCCTATACCTAATCCTAACCCTAAACTTAACCTCAGTAAACCTATGCCTAAACCTAACCTAACCCTAACCATAACCTCAGTAAAACTTCCTTCGCCCCGCCCTACTAGTAGTAGCCGGCAGATAAAACAAGCGCTCCTTCATACCCCAGGTGTAGCCGATTAATCACTAACCACATTATGCCTTCTGCCGGAAAAGGCACGGAACGCCTTTTTAGAGAAAAGGCATATATGTCCTTTTACGAGGGTCTCAGAAGGCGACATGGTCCTTTTATCCATGGTCTGATAAAAGGCAAGTTTTGCCTTTTAGGCATGAGGATGTGTAGCCAACACCCTACTACTAGAACTAGTACTACTCCTACTACTAGTCCTAGTACTAGTCCTACTACTACTCCTACTACTAGTCCTAATACTACTCCTACTACTACTCCTACTACTAGTCCTAGTACTAGTCCTACTACTAGTCCTACTACTAGTCCTACTACTAGTACTACTACTACTCCTACTACTACTCCTACTACTACTCCTACTACTAGTCCTACTACTAGTACTACTACTAGTACTCATTAGTAGTACTAGTCCTACTACTAGTCCTACTACTAGTACCAGTACTAGTCCTACTACTAGTCCTACTACTAGTCCTACTACTAGTCCTACTACTAGTACTCCTTAGTACTACTAGTCCTACTACTAGTACTACTACTAGTACTCCTTAGTAGTACTAGTCCTACTACTAGTCCTACTACTAGTACTAGTACTACTACTAGTACTCCTTAGTACTACTACTCCTACTACTAGTACTACTACTAGTACTACTTAGTAGTACTACTCCTACTATTAGTCCTACTACTAGTCCTACTACTAGTCCTACTATTAGTACTCCTTAGTGGTACTACTCCTACTACTAGTACTACTACTAGTACTACTAGTCCTACTACTAGTACTACTACTACTACTAGTACTACTAGTACTACTACTACTACTAGTACTACTACTACTACTCCTTAGTAGTACTAGTACTACTACTAGTACTCCTTAGTAGTACTAGTACTACTACTAGTATTACTAGTAGTAGTACTAGTCCTACTACTAGTCCTACTACTAGTACTACTACTAGTACTCCTTAGTAGTACTACTCCTATACTTCCCCCTCCAGTGCTCAGAGCTCAGATAGTTAAACTGGTTCTAAACCTGTTCAGTGTTTACACTAAACACTGTAAATGAAGTGAATTGTTTCACATCTGGAACAACAATGAGAATAATGAGAATAAAAACTGAATGAACCAATGAGATTCTTTTACACTGCTGCTGTTTGTCTGTTGGTCAGATCTACAAATCACAATGTGTTCAATATTGTAGATCTGATGAATAACTACAATTTAATCCCCCCCCCCCCCCCCCCCCCCCCCCCCCCCCCCACACACACACACACACACACACCTGCCTACAGGGGAATGTCCATACAGTGAAATGTTAACTCACTATTGGCAGATTAGAGAGTAAATATGTACAGTAAAACATACAGTAACCAATGACTGCTAGGAAACTCCCTGAGGGTGTGTGTGTGTGTGTGTGTGTGTGTGTGTGTGTGTGTGTGTGTGTGTGTGTGTGTGTGTGTGTGTGTGTGTGTGTGTGTGTGTGTGTGTGTGTGTGTGTGTGTGTGTGTCTCCATAGTCATAGTGACAAAGGTGCACAGGCATGTGTGTGTGTTCGTGCATGCGCATGTGCATGTGCATGTGTGTTCATGTGTGTTGTAAAACGACAGGTGTGCAGCCTGCGATGTAGATAAGATGTGCATGCACGCACACAGACATGCACGCACACACACAGACATGCACACACACACACACACACACACACACACACACACACAACACCACACACACACACACACACACACACACACACACACACACACACACACACACACACACACACACAGACAGACATGCACGCACACACACTCTTTCTAAATGTTTTAGTCTATTTCATTCATTTATTGACTCTGTCAAACACATTTTCATATAGTTTTAGTAATTGTTTGAATGTAGATATTTGACATACATTATATTTAATAGCCTATACATATTAGCAGTGTTGGGCTGTAACTAATTAAATATATTAAAAGAATACTGTAATATTACTACTTTTTCCGGCAAGTAAAGATATTACTCTGCCAAAATGTGTAATAAGTAAATATGTTACTCTGTCAAAACATGCCTAGTTACTCATTACTTTTGAGCTTGTTGTTGAGGCTGCTGCTGGACTCTTAAATGTTCAGTAAAAGTTTCCTTGCACATGTCCTGTAGGTCAGATACCTGCCATGGCTGGAGCCGACTGTTGTCTCTTACGAGATCAAATTAATGATTGGTAATTATATTAATAGCTACAAGCCTGCAGTGAATTATTATGAGAAGACACATTCTATAGCAAGACATTCTGTCTTACAGCGCAGTTATAGACGCCAAACGGGAAATAATCAAATCAATTCATTTGTTTTTCAATCTTTCATGTATCCGAGAAAACCTGTTCTTGTATCTTGTTGTATTGTTTGTATTTTGTTATTGTTGCAAATGTTAATAAAAGCGCAGCATCACGCTGCCCTGCGTGGAGAGGAGAGGGAAAAAAAGAACGTGTTTTTTTTCCCTCTCCTCTTTTTCCCCTCTCCTCTTTTTCCCCTCTCCTCTTTTTACCCTCTCCTCTTTTCCCCTCTCCTCTTTTCCCCTCTCCTCTTTTTCCCCTCTCCTCTTTTTCCCTCTCCTCTTTTCCCCTCTCCTCTTTTTCCCCTCTCCTCTTTTCCCCTCTCCTCTTTTTCCCTCTCCTCTTTTTCCCTCTCCTCTTTTTCCCTCTCCTCTTTTTCCCCTCTCCTCTCCACACAGGCCAAAAGAAAGAAGGTGCAGCTGCTCCAATCACGCCGATCATGTAATAATATCACTAATAATAATATCAATAATATAACTGATCTACAGGCTCACCATGTGTTGTATGAACGATGCATTTTAACTTTAGGTTATTATGTTATATTATAGGCTATTATGTTTTTATATACATAAAGTTGAACCTTAATTTTCTTAACTTGATTATTCTTTTATTTTATTTTTATTTGAAAATTCGCTCGATGTTGGAATAATCATTTGCAGTCCTAATCCATCGTCAGAGTCAGTGTGCACGTCGTCAGAGTGCACGTAAAAACTGTGCGCACACTGTTCTCCTCTCCCGCGCTTGTGTGTTCTGTCTGGAAGGGTTTCACAACAGGAAACACACACTGTACACTGATAACACACACACACACACACACACACACACACACACACACACACACACACACACACACACACACAGTACAAACCCCACCACACCGCATAATGTGTCAACGCCCTGTGTGTGTGTGTGTGTGTGTGTGTGTGTGTGTGTGTGTGTGTGTGTGTGTGTGTGTGTGTGTGTGTGTGTGTGTGTGTGTGTGTGTGTGTGTGTGTGTGTGTGTGTTAGGGCTGGGCGATAAAACGATATATCTCGTATAGACGATAGAAAAATTCTATCGTCTAAAATGAGCTGTATCGTTTATATCGCTTTACGCAAGTGTTTTATGGCAGCGCTCCATAATACACGCTGCTGCTGCTAAAAACACAAACAAACATGATAGAGCCGGGGGTAGTAGTAGTGGAGGAAACATGAGGGGCAACTTCTGTGGTGTGGATGTGGCAGGGATTAAAGTTCTCCGGACCGGTGGCGGTGTGGAACTCCGGCCGGCAGGATTTGGGGGAAGGAAAAAAAAACACACGTTAAACTCCGTTCACTTCATGGGGCCAGTCCAATGGCGGCTCTGTTACGTTCGCTGTTACTGACACGTTAATCTTCTAACTTATAGCCAAACTCTCATCAAAATATCGCCGGGGCGACATGCCGATTTTACCCCACCTAGAGTGCTCTTCCCTCGGCTAGGCCCGGCCGGTCGCTCCCCTTGAAGAACGCTAGATAGGCTATGACGCGAGCATCCAAATCTGGCGATAAAACCGCATTTTCATACAGGGACAAAGGATTTCTGTCACCCAGCTTTTGATAAGCACGAGAAAAGCAACAAGCAAGTTGAAACAATAACAATACGTGGACTGGACTTGTCCATAGCTGCCTGGAAGCCTGAAAGAGGAATTCCACCAAAAAGGGGAATTCCACCCATTTCCAACATGTTACTATGCCATTAATGTGTGTGTGAAGTTCTGTAGCTTTGTCTACCTCAAATATAAAACTGTTCATATAGCATAATATATTATTTTTGCAGCTACACTTTAAACACTTTAAAGAGTTCCATTACATTTGGTATTTTGGAACCAATATTTATTTTAAGGCCAAGGGCTGTATTTTCTGTTTGCTGCCAACATGTTCTACTGCACTGATTTAATTTAGTTCTTTGTTGGGTAAAGAAACAACAAAATGATGTTGAAAACCAAATAGTCAAATACAAACAAACTGATTCACACGGTGTCTAAATGAAGTATTATTTAGTAACATGACTTGTTGAGTATATTATTTCAAACTGCATTTCCACTAGGCAATTTTATATATACTATGCGTTATATGCAAATTATTTTACAAAAATGTGCTATATTGTGATTTATATCGTATCGGGTTATGAAATGAGCAATATCGGGATATGGCAAAAATCCCATATCGCCCAGCCCTAGTGTGTGTGTGATTCAGTGAATAACACTGAATAACAGGCACACACTGTCGTTTTCACTGTTATTAACAAAGTGCTTGGGTTCATAATTTTCTGTCAATAAAATAACCCTAAAACCTAAAGTCCATGATGATACCGTAGATTAAACATTAAAACATCCTGATACGGTACGTCACTGCAAGTTTTTATTTGTCCTAGGTATTCTCTGTGCTCATCCTTTTCAACCAATCACATGCTGTAAACCTGTTGAAATGCAGGTGCACTGTGCTGGGGGGGGGGGGGGGGGGGGGGGGGGCACCGTGCTGGGGGGGGGGGGGGGGGGGGCACTGTGCTGGGGGGGGGGGGGGGCACTGTGCTGGGGGGGGGCACTGTGCTGGGGGGGGGGGCACCGTGCTGGGGGGGGGGGGCACTGTGCTGGGGGGGGGGGGCACCGTGCTGGGGGGGGGGCACTGTGCTGGGGGGGGGGGCACTGTGCTGGGGGGGGGGGGGGGCACCGTGCTGGGGGGGGGGCACTGTGCTGGGGGGGGGGGGCACTGTGCTGGGGGGGGGGGGGGCACTGTGCTGGGGGGGGGCACTGTGCTGGGGGGGGGGGGGCACCGTGCTGGGGGGGGGGGGGGCACTGTGCTGGGGGGGGGGGGCACCGTGCTGGGGGGGGGCACTGTGCTGGGGGGGGGGGGGGGGGGCACCGTGCTGGGGGGGGGGGAGGGGGGCACTGTGCTGGGGGGGGGGGGCACTGTGCTGGGGGGGGGGGCACTGTGTGGGGGGGGGGGCACCGTGCTGGGGGGGGGGGGGCACTGTGCTGGGGGGGGGGGGGCACCGTGCTGGTGGGGGGGGGCACTGTGCTGGGGGGGGGGGGGGGGGGGCACCGTGCTGGGGGGGGGGGGGGGGGGGGCACTGTGCTGGGGGGGGGGGGCACTGTGCTGGGGGGGGGGGCACTGTGCTGGGGGGGGGGGGCACCGGGCTGGGGGGGGGGGGGGGGGGGGGCACTGTGCTGGGGGGGGGGGGGGGCACTGTGCTGGGGGGGGGCACCGTGCTGGGGGGGGGGGCACTGTGCTGGGGGGGGGGCAGCATTTATAGATCTGTTTCTACAATATTGATAAACCTTTGGTTCTACTATATACTATACAGGCACTGATAGTGATAATATGACTTTATGACTGGTGTTATTTATTTAAACAAAAAAACCCTCTCTCTCTCTCTCTCTCTCTCTCTCTCTCTCTCTGTCTCTCTGTCTCTCTCTGTCTCTCTCTTCTCTCTCTTCTCTCTCTCTCTCTCTCTTCTCTCTGTCTCTCTCTCTCTCTCTCTCTCTCTCTCTCTCTCTCTCTGTCTCTCTCTCTCTGTCTCTCTCTCTCTGTCTCTCTCTCTGTCTCTCTCTCTGTCTCTCTGTCTCTCTGTCTCTCTGTCTCTCTCTGTCTGTCTGTCTGTCTGTCTGTCTGTCTGTCTGTCTGTCTGTCTGTCTGTCTGTCTGTCTGTCTGTCTGTCTCTCTCTCTCTCTCTCTCTCTCTCTTCTCTCTCTCTCTCTCTCTCTCTCTCTCTCCCCATGTGGTTTTTCCAGCAGGTCCGGGACAAGTTTGGACAGGCACAATGGCCCTACCATAACACACACACACACACACACACACACACACACACACACACACACACACACACACACACACACACACACACACACACACACACACACACACACACACACACACACGTTGAACCGGTCAGGTTGGACTTGCACTTGATCAGAAACAGGATCCTGTCTGGGGGGTGGGGGGGGTGACCTCTTAAAACTAAAGAGTATTCTGTGGTCCAACAACATGCCTGATAGAAACAATAGTCCATAGATAATAGTCCATAGACTTTACACTTCATAGCAGCTTCACTCCCATAGTATTTCTACAGGTGCCTCTAATTAACTCACTACTACTAAGTAGGGATGTCCCCATGGCAAAGTGGTCCAGGGACCACCAGTGGTCCTTGAGAGGATTCCAGGTGGTCCCCAGGCTAAATGATTGAAAGTTGGTTAACCAGATGTAACTCTTAAGAGTGTAAAAATGAAACCAAATGGACCCTTGCGGGTCCATTTGGTTACATTTTTACACTCTCAAGAGTTAAAATATTCATCATGTGAATTATTCCAAATCTAGACAACTATAAGATTAATGGTCATGGAAAGAAGCAAAAGAAATCTTTAGTTTTGGAGTCTGTGGGTCTAAAAATGTCCTCAGTTGGTGGTCCGTGGCTCAAATGCTGAATAAATGGTGGTCCCTGGGATGAAGATTTTTTTACAGCCCAAAGGGATGACTGAAGAAAGACCTCGAGGTCTTATTTCCATTCAGGTCAGTAGAAATGGTCAGTACAGTACATGCATTTAAAATATTCAAACCACAGCTAGAGGTCATTCAGTCCCAGAGTTTGCAAAACCATATGTACAATGCATACGTGTTAATGTATAATAATAGATACATAATAACTGATCTCTATTCAAAAGAACTGCTAACGGTCACCTTCTAGACCTCTCCTTTTGCCTTGCTGACAAGTATTGCTTTAAGCCTTTTTTGAAGGATGCCAAAGAATGATTTGTTTTGAGGGAAGGAGGTAAGGCATTCCATGCCTCCGTAGCTGTGCATCGCAAGGTGAATTTACCCATATTAGTTTTGTAGGTGGGTGGCACCAAAACGTTGTTTACGCTGCCTCTAAGGTTGAAAAAAAAAAGGTTGAAAACCACTCGGAAATGAAAAAATGGCATCCCTACTATTTAGACATGTACGTAAAAGAACAAAATGTTAATTGTTAATTTGTCCTAAAGACTGACTGCATTGAAGTGTAGAATTGAACCTTTCATGGTCCATATTGCTTAGAATTGCTAAAATGTTCTATTCTAAAATATTATATTCAAAGACATGTGTGGAAAAATGCAATATATCAATATATTGGATCAAATAGCAATATAGAGTAAATTGGTTTGATACCTTGAAAATTCATAACGTCAAAAACCATGTGCGACTGTGTGTGTGTGTGGTGTGTGTGTGTGTGTGTGTGTGTGTGTGTGTGTGTGTGTGTGTGTGCATGGTTGTGTACATACACCAGATAGAACAGGAACTCATTGTGCCCACACACACACACACACACACACACACACACACACACACACACACACACACACACACACACACACCACACACACACACACACACACACACACACACACACACACACAGGTGGGTGTGGTTGATAAAGTGTCAGTACATGCTGTAACTCTGAAACATCAGGTTTTATCTGTCAGTCACTGGAAGATCAGCAGAGTAGATCTACAAGATCACATGACTGATCTACAAGATCACATGACTGATCTACAAGATCACATGACTGATCTACAAGATCACATGACTGAATGACTGATCTACAAGATCACATGACTAGACCAGCAGAGAGTAGATCTACAAGATCACATGACTGATCTACAAGATCACATGACTGGACCAGCAGAGAGTAGATCTACAAGATCACATGACTGGACCAGCAGAGAGTAGATCTACTAGATCACATGACTGATCTACAAGATCACATGACTGGACCAGCAGAGAGTAGATCTACAAAATCACACATTTATTCGCCTGTGCCGCGAAGCGACACGGGCGATGAAGCCGCCCCCATACCATTTTCTCTTGCCCCCCAGTTGGGAAATGTTACATCCGCCCCTGTAGGGCACCATGTTTAGAAACGCCACTGCTTTCAGGTGTCATATGCATGTCAAAAATAGCTGATCTACAAGCCTAAAAAAGTGTCACACTGTGATGTGTTTTGAGCTTGTAGATCAACTATTTTTTTTGCTATATTTGAATTGAATATCTTGAATATGAGATCAAGATGTTTATAATTCACGTCCGTAGCGTTTACTCACATTGTCCCATAAATACAGTCGCTCTGCGCCTCAAATCTATAGCGCCTTTATCCAAGGTGCTTTACATAGCTTAGAGTTCTCAAACTCCACCTGAACCCGACCCGACACTTTAGGGTCGAGTTCAGGACTAAAATGTATGCAGATCAGTAGGGCCGGGTCGGGCCTATAGGGCTCTATGAAAATAGCAATGTATATTGAATTATTTCATTATGATCAAAATACTAGTTCTGTTCTGTCTGTGTGTGTATTTACCTCTTATAAAGATGGTGCTGATTGGTGTTTTCACTTTTACTCAGTGTAGAGTGCTCAAATTCTACCCAAACCCGACCAGGCCTGACCTGACATTATAGGGCCGGGTCGGGCCTAAGAACTATGGTAACAGGTGGGGTTGGGCCGGGCTTTGGGCCCTAACTGGGCCCTAACTGGGCCAGTTAGGGTCCAGTTAGGGCCGGGACTCAATTTTCAGGCCTGTTGAGAACTCTAGTCCACAGCAATAACAATAGTAACAGGCCAAAGGTCAAGAGTTCAAGTCCCGACTGCACAAAGAGTTCTAGTGAACTGTTGTCATGACGACGGACCACTAGAACCACGCACGCACGCGCACGCACGCACGCACGCACGCACGCACGCACGCACGCACGCACGCACGCACGCACGCACGCACGCACGCACGCACGCACGCACGCACGCACGCACGCACGCACGCACACACACACACACACACACACACACACACAACACACAACACACACACACACACACACACACACACACACACACACACACACACACACACACACACTCCAGCCTTACGACACAGAAACAGCTCAAGGCATATGCAAATCAGCCCCCTGATCCCTGCGAGCTGATTGGATAAGACAGGCAGGGCAGCACATGGCCATGCAAATGAGATGCAAATTAACCATCATGCAAAGAATTACTACGAGTTTATGAAGAAAAGAAAAACAAAGCTCTGTGTGTGTGTGTGTGTGTGTGTGTGTGTGTGTGTGTGTGTGTGTGTGGTGTGTGTGTGTGTGTGTGTGTGTGTGTGTGTGTGTGTTGTGTGTGTGTGTGTGTGTGTGTGTGTGTGTGTGTGTGTGAGCATTCCAGGGGTTGCCTTACAATTGCCATGCAGTCTGTGGTTCTGAAACTTTTTCATGTGAAGGACCCCCAAATTGACTATAATTATCCCTGCAGACCCCCATTTAAAACCCCCAGTTTGACATGCATTAGTCTATAGACCCCCTAAAGGACCATTCTGGGACCCCAGTTTGACATGCATTAGTCTACAGACCCCCTAAAGGACCATTCTGGGACCCCCAGTTTGACATGCATTAGTCTACAGACCCCTAAATGACCATTCTGGGACCCCAGTTTGACATGCATTAGTCTACAGACCCCTAAAGGACCATTCTGGGACCCCCAGTTTGACATGCATTAGTCTACAGACCCCCTAAATGACCATTCTGGGACCCCAGTTTGACATGCATTAGTCTACAGACCCCTAAAGGACCATTCTGGGACCCCCAGTTTGACATGCATTAGTCTACAGACCCCTAAAGGACCATTCTGGGACCCCCAGTT
>CM076972.1:27046061-27053561 GCA_039105355.1 Benthosema pterotum
GGGTTCGAATCCCGGGCGTTACATATATATATGTCCTGTCTAGTTCCTGTCTGGCTGTCTAGCTGTCTGGTTAAGTTTCACTACTTGTCACTTTATAATATACACCTCACTTTATACTGTTACAGTTGCACTTTACTGCTCTAGTCTGTTGCACTACGTCACTTACTGTTTCTGGTATTGTTTGTATTCGTCCTTTTTCTTATTGCACTGTCTATTGTCTTATTGCACTGTCTATTGTCTTATTGCACTGTCTATTGTCTTATTGCACTGTCTATTGTCTTATTGCACTGCCTGTTGTCTTATTGCACTGTCTATTGTCTTATTGCACTGTCTATTGTCTTATTGCACTGTCTATTGTCTTATTGCACTGTCTATTGTCTTATTGCACTGTCTATTGTCTTATTGCACTGTCTATTGTCTTATTGCACTGTCTATTGTCTTATTGCACTGTCTATTGTCTTATTGCACTGTCTGTTGTCTTATTGCACTGTCTATTGTCTTATTGCACTGTCTATTGTCTTATTGCACTGTTTGTCTTATTGTTCTGTGGAACAATGGAAACGTTATTTCATCCCTGTAATGTCCTGACATACACTGGAGTGACAAATAAAGAATCTTGAATCACATTCTATTTCCCAGGATTCCACTCAGCCAATCACACACCAGCTTCATCTTCTTACTGGCTATTTAAGCTGGATGGTCATTGGTCACGCTGTCTGTACTAACATCCACCACCACCCAGCTAACACCTAAGCTATTGAATAATATCAGATCTACAAGCTCACAGCGTGCCACTGAGTGGCGCGCTGTGAGCTTGTAGGTCTGATATTTTTGAAAATTTGTGAAAATGTATTCAAATCTTTGAATATATTCTCTCGAAAGAAAATACAGTAACTAAAATCGTTGCTTCTGGGGGATCACTACAACAACATGTTTTCAGATGGGGGGGGGGGGGGGGGGGGGGTCGCAGCCAAATATAGATAATTCTGGTGGTCCTTGGCATGAAATATGTTGAGCATCACTGACACAGGAACTTAGATTTTTTTAGAACTAGAACTAGAATCTGTCAGAAACTAGAAAATAGAATCTAGTGTCAGAAACTACAATCAGATACTACAATCTATGTCAAATAGAACATATTCTTAGATTTGTGCATCGTTAAAAAAAAAATCTGATCTGCAAGCTCATATCGTGGCACTTGGTGGCGTAGTATGAGCTTGTAGATCTGATATTTTAATAGATAAAGCGTAACAATGCGTTGAACACCAAAACATGTTCAGTACATAAACGGGTTAAACGCAGATACAATCCATCGCCAAAACATTTATATGCATTTATTTATATTGATAAATTATGATCAATAAATATATTTTATTCCAACTTCTTGAGTCCTGACTGAACTGATGTTAAAAGGATCCCTGCCTAATTAGACGAATATGCCTTAAAACACTATACTTGCATTCTATAACTGAAAAATACAGATAAAACACCTCCAATACTTTTATTACATTCATAATAGAGAATATTTCACTCAATAGGGACTGCTCCTGTCGCAGGCTGATGATGTCACATGAGACTGTGTGGTTCAGGCCTAAAGGACACATGCTGGTGTGACATCATCAAAATGCGACAGGAGCACTCCCTGTTGAGTGAAAGATTCTACATTTATGGAAGAACTAAGATACTGAAGGTGTTTTTATTTGTGGCAAGTATAATGTTTTAAGCCATATTTGACTTATTAGCCAGGGATCCATTTAAATAATGTGACTCAGGTCATACATCTGTAGAAACAGCTTTTAGACCTGCAACCGACTGGAAACTCTACTTTTCACTGTGGTGAAGATTTTACATTTGTTCTTTTGTCCTAAACCAGTGCTTTCAACCTTTTTCATACCAGGGCCCACTATCTATTCACAATTTGATGATATTTTAGCCCCACAGACCCCAAAACTAAAGATTTATTTTTGCTTTTGTCCACAATTCAGGGCTGTTGAATGATTAAAATTTTTAATCAAATTAATCACAGCTTCAAAATTAATTTAATCATGATTAATCACCATTCGAACTATGTCCAAAATATGCATGTTTTTAAAAAAGAAACGAAGCTGTGAAAAAAAATAACCATTTATCTTTAAAATATGTATCAAAATACGAGATCTACAAGCCCTCAATGCTTGTAGATCCTCCAGCTATACTCTAGTTCTGGTTACAGGGAGACACACAGGATATATGTCTCTGTAAAACCGTGCTCTACACATTTCGTTGAATGAGAAAATGCTCAGTGGGTTGAGTCAGTGTGCACATGAGTTAATTGCGTTAAAATTTTTAATCAGATTAATCAACAGAATTAATTTAATCCCATTAATTAACTATTTTCAACAGCCTTAATTTTTGCTTTTATCCACAATTCCAGTCTGGATTTGGGGAAACCAAACAGTCCAACATACAGATCAAAATGACCATTAATCTTCTACATTCTCTAGTTGTGTAGACTTGGGATAATTCACAGTGGCAGTAGCTTCGCCACAGTGGCAGTAGCCTAGCTGTCAACCTGGCTTCCGTGATCCCGAGGGAACTGCTAGCAGTGCCGCCGAGGAGTGACAACAACAGGCGAGCGAGGAAGAGGGGGAGGCGTGGAGGAGTAAAAGTGAGGCTCAGGAGAAGGAAGTTTAAACCACCACTACCATCCGTGATTCTCTGTAACGCCCGTTCACTGAGATACAAGGCAGATGCGCTACGTTTCAACACCAGATTCCTGCATGAGTACCGGGAGGCGTGTCTACAAGTCATCACCGAGACGTGGTTGGACGAGACGGTTCCGGACTCACTGGTCTCGCTGGATGGATTCACGCTGGTGCGTGCCGACAGAACAGCTGACTCGGCTAAGAGCCAAGGAGGTGGGATCGCTGTGTACATCAATGACAAATGGTGCTCCCAGTTCACTGTCAGGGAGTCGTTGTGCAACCAGGACATTGAAATACTTTGTCTTAGTATGCGACCCTTTTACCTACCGCGCGAATTTGGTAACATTGTCTTGTGTGCTGTGTATATTGCACCCAGCGCAAACGCTGCAAGAGCAGCCACTGCTGTGGCGGATTGTGTCCACAAACAATTGCAACGTACCCCCGAAGCTCCGTGTTTCATTTTGGGTGACGTAAACCACTGTAAACTTGACTCGGTGTTGCCAGGATTTCAACAGTACGTTGATTGCAAAACAAGGGGCAAAAACATCCTAGACAAATGTTATGGCAATGTTATGAATGCCTATGCAGCCAAGGCGAAACCCCCTTTGGCCAACGCTGACCATAATGTTGTTCATTTAATTCCCACATATAAGTCCCTGCTTAAGAGGAGTAAACCACAGGTTAAAACAATTCATGTGTGGGACAATGATTCAATTGAAACACTAAAAGGCTGTTTTTGCTGTACCGACTGGAGCCTCTTTCACAGCTTAGATCTGGAGGAGGCTACAGACACTATTACAGAGTATATAAAGTTCTGTAAGGATAACGTGCTGACTAAAAAGTCTATTACTATGTACCCTAATAATAAACCCTTTATTTCAAGGGACATTAAAGAGTGCATAGTTAGGAAACAGAGGGCATTCAAGAGAGGGGATTTTCTTACCATGAAGAACACTCAGAAGGAAATTAACCTCAAAATTAAGGAGGCTAAACGCAAAGAGAAGGAGAAATTCGAAGCCCACTGCTCCAACTCAAAAAAAATGTGGGACTCTATGAAAGCCATGACCAACATGGCACCAGCCAAAAAGAGCTTGAGTGTTCCTAATGAAAAAGAAAGGCCAATGAATTAAACAACTTTTATGTAAGGTTTGATACAGCGGACTATCTACATGAACAAAAAGCTGCGCTAGAGTCTGTACCCAGACACAGTGATCATGTCATTACTGTGGACCAACGTGAAGTCCAGAGGATATTTGCGCACACATGTTCCCGGAAGGCTTCGGGTCCAGATGGGATATGCGGACGGCTGCTGCACTCATGCAGTCAGGAGCTAGCGGAGGCATGGTGTCCCATATACCAAAGTTCACTGGACTCGTGTACTGTTCCATCCACCTGGAAAGACTCAATTATAATCCCTGTTCCCAAAAAAGCATGCTGTAAGGAAAACAACGACTACCGCCCAGTCGCACTGACCTCGGTAGTTATGAAATGTTTTGAAAAAATCATTGTCAATCTGCTGAGAGCAGCGGTTGAAGGGTCACTGGATGTGTTTCAGTTTGCCTATAAAAGGGACAGAGGCATTGAGGATGCAGTCTTGGTCTTGGACTATTTTCTTTTGAAACATCTGGACAATAATAAGGCGTATGCACGCCTTCTGTTGGTAGACTTCAGCTCTGCATTTAATACCATACAGTCACACATTTTAATTAAGAGGCTGAATGACCTTAATGTACATCCCCTAATAATTAGGTGGTACTATTCTTTCCTAACTAACCGCACGCAAAGGGTCAGTGTGAATGGCACTTTGTCAGAGCGAAGAACCCTGAGTACTGGTGCGCCTCAGGGCTGTGTGAGTTCTCCTGTCCTTTTTACATTATACACTAATGAGTGTAGGAGCAGCAACCCAAATATTTTCATTATTAAATTCTCGGATGACACGGCCATCTTAGCTATTTTGGACAAAGATAAGGAACCTGATGATTACTTCCTAGTAGTGCAGAGCTTCGTGAAATGGTGCGATGACAATCACCTTGTTCTTAATGTTAAAAAGACACAAGAGATGGTGTTTGACCCTAAGAGTATCGGTGACCACAGGCCCGTGGTTATCCATGACTCCATCATCTCACAGGTCTTCTCATATAAATACCAGGCTATCTCTATTGACAACTCACTAACTTGGAACACACATGTTGACAGTCTATGTAAATTACAGCAAAGACTGCATTTCCTGCGACGTCTCAGGGTTCATGGTGTAGACCAATACTTTATGTTAGTGTTTTACCGAGCAGTCTTAGAAAGTCTGGTCAGATTTGGCATCACAGTTTGGTTCGGCAACCTCTCAGTGCAACTGAGGTCCAAACTACTCAGGTTGGTACAAACTGCAGGGAAGATCATAGGAGTTAGACAACTCCCCTCCCTGCAGTCTATTTATGAACAGTCTACACTGAAACAGGCTCAAAAGATTGTCAATGATGCTACCCATGTTTTAAATGGAGAGTTCATACTTCTACCATCTGGGAGAAGGTATAAAGAACCTAAGTGGAAATACATCAGGTTCAAAAGGTCATTTGTACCAGCGTCAACTAAAATGCTGAATGAGGCTTTGAAACAGTAGCAATCACTTAAGACGACCCTGTACCATTGTGTAATGTTGTGTCACTGTTGTGTCTGTGCTTGTCTCTGATGTTCTATGTATGGCTGTAGTAGGGTGTAAGCCCAAGACAAATTTCCCTCGTGGACAATAAAGTTTACCTTGACCTTGACCTTGACCTTATGAATATTTTAACTCTTCAGAGCGTAAACATGAGGTTTCATGTTTACGCTCTCAAAGAGTTACATCTAGTTAAACAACTGTCCATCATTTAGCCTGGGGACCACCTGGAACCCTCTCAAGGACCACTGGTGGTCCCCGGACCACCTGTTGAAAACCCTAGTCCTAAAACACTGACGGGAAAAGGTTTGAGACCAACTCACACATGCACACGCACGCACGCACGCACGCACACACGCACACACGCACAGACGCAGGCAGGAGAAAAGAGGAATTTGTGAACAATACACACGGTAACACATTTCCTCAACTCATCGCAACTTCCTCAACTTTTACTACGATGAGCATGCATGAATGGACACACACACACACACACACACACACACACACACACACACACACACACACACACACACACACACACACACACACACACACAGATGGGTTGTTTTGCAACTAGAAAGAGGAAGGTGTATTTCTCTATCTGTCAATCACTCTCTTGTTGTGATGCAATAATAGACCCCCCCCACACACACACACACAAACACCCCTCACACACACGCCCATGCCCCCCCCGCCAACACACACACACACACACACACACACACACACACACACACACACACACACACACACACACACACACACACACACACACACACACACACACACACACACGCACACACACACACACGCCCCTCGCCAACACACACACACACACACACACACACACACACACACACCCCCACACACACACACACACACACACACACACACACACGCACGCACACACACACACACACACACCACACACACACACACACCCATGCCCCCCCTCACACACACACAAAGTGTTCTTTGAGTAGCTTCTATATAAATCATTTACAATTTCATTTGGTTCCACTTTTTGTACAGCCAATCTCACATGCAAATTATGTTGGCGCCTTTTTCATCAAAACACACACACACACACGCGCGCGCGCGCGCGCACACCACACACACACACACACACACACACACACACTCACACACACTCTCACACACACACACACACACACACACACACACACACACACACACACACACACACACACACACACACACACACACAACACACACACACACCCTCTAGCATGCACCTTCTCAGGTATATGTGATCTGATTTGCATAAGAGCTCATTTGCATGAAGGTAATTTGACTATGCAAACATTTCAATAAAGAACTTCGTCTTATTTACAGAGGGGGGGGGGGGGGGGGGGGGGCTCCAGAATTCCCCTCCATCAAGGAGGGGACATCCAACACACACACACACACACACACACACACACACACACACACACACACACACACACACACACACACACACACACACACACACACACACAGGCTTCTTTCCTAGAAGCACATTGTGGTCAGATCAGATAACAGAGTTCATTATTAAGTATTAAGTGTTACAGCAGCGGTTTTCAACCTTTTTCATACCAGGGCCCACCGTTTATTCAGCATTTGAGCCACGGACCACCATATGATGACATTTTAGCCACACAGACTCCAAAACTAAAGATTTCCTTTGCTTCTGTCCATGACCATTAATCTTTTAGTTGTGTAGATTAGGACTAATTCACATGATGAATATTTTAACTCTTGAGAGTGTAAAAATGAAACCAAATGGACCCGCCAGGGTCCATTTGGTTTCATTTTTACGTTCTCGAGAGTTACATCTGGTTAAAACAACTTAGCTGGGGACCACCTGGAACCCTCTCAGGGACCACCTGTTGAAAACCCACGTGTTAAAGTAGTGTCAGTTATAGTTATAGTGACAGAGGGACGGGCTCTCATTTATTAGACTGTACAACTTAGATGCTGTAATTCAGAACTTCAACAACAAACTGTTGTTCACACTCACCAAAGTGTTGGTGTTACACACATTCACCCACACTATTTAAAGGGGAATTCCAGACATTTTCAAACATTTCCTGAGAGGATACAAATGTGAACCAAATGGACCCTAGCAGGTCCATTTGGTTCCATTTGTACCCTCTCAGG
>CM076972.1:27058561-27093561 GCA_039105355.1 Benthosema pterotum
GGGTCCATTTGGTACCCCTCACTCTGATTAGTTATTTATATTAGTTATATTCAAAAGATAAAGTATAACAAATGAGGATTCTCACACACACACACACACACACACACACACACACACACACACACACACACACACACACACACACACACACACACACACACACACACAGTCAGCAGCAGCAGCAAAAAAGCAAAACACAAAACAAAGTTCCTACCTTTCCTATTGGTCCAGGGGGTCCGTTCCAAACTGTAGTGTAGGGGGTCCGTTCAAACTGTAGTGTAGGGGGTCCGTTCCAAACTGTAGTGTAGGGGGTCCGTTCCAAACTGTAGTGTAGGGGGTCCGTGTCCATCAGGGGTCCGTACTGTGTTCAGACTGCTGTTGGTTCATGGTTTGGTGGTTCAGGGATTCGGTCCTGTGACCCAAAACAACACATTTATTAAATATACTGAAGAGTTCAAATATTCATCATGTGAATGAGCACATAGTGCTAAAGCAGTGACTCAGCTTTAAAAACAATGACAGTGTCATTGTTTTAGTTGTTTTTACAGAGAGACTTTAAACAGTTTGTCATGTTGTTTACATACTTAGAATTATTATGATTCATTCATTCACTGCGCTCTGATTCAAAACAATAATCCCCAGGTCACGTGACCACCAGGTTACTTCCTGTCTGGAGAATAAACAGAGAAGGATAGTGCATGGGGGCGGGGCCTGGTGCATGGGGGCGTGGCCTGGTGCATGGGGGCGTGGCCTGCTCTCCTGCGCATGCTCTGTGGAAACAGGAAGTGTGATGAATGTCTCAGCAGAGGGCGCTAGAGTTGCTAACGTTGAACTCTATTAATAAAAAACGATATATTCTGTTTTTTTAATTTTAATTAGTATATCAATGTAACTACTGTGTGGATTTTTTTTTATAACAGACAGAAGACAAGGACAAGTACATTTACTAAATGGAAATGGTTTTCATATTTTTTCTTTTGTAGATTTTCCATGTTCTTGATGCTTGCTGTGATCACCATAGATATATATAAAAAAGCTAAATGTCTCTCCCGCGCTGCTGGCCAATGGGGAGTGACGTTGTTACGCTGCTGGCCAATGGGGAGTGACGTCGTTACGCTGCTGGCCAATGGGGAGTGACGTCGTTATGCTGCTGGCCAATGGGGAGTGACGTTGTTACGCTGCTGGCCAATGGGGAGTGACGTCGTTACGCTGCTGGCCAATCGGGAGCGACGTCGCTCACGGCGGCCATCTTGTGAGAGTATAGCATAACATTGTGTCTATGAGCATACTTTTATAAATGACGATAACTCGCTTATTTTCCAACCGATTTTCAAACGGATTGGTTTGTTGTAAACGTCAGAGACGCCCTCATACATAGAGCCATTATATGATATTTTTCAGAAAAAAATAAAAATAAAAAATAAAATTTAGCAAAAACGTTCATAATAATGCAATCACCTCTCACAAGATGGCTGCCGTGAACGACGTCGGAGGCTCTGCCTCCAGACATCTATCTTTCTATATAATATAATATGTCTATGGTGATCAGTGATCACAATGACAGAAACATGGATAGACCTAGTGTGGATGATAGTCTATAAAACATTTGAAAAGGGAAGAGTGTTAGTTTGCTGCTTAATTCACAACTACTCTGGATCTGATTATTTAAATCACAAGAATCCTGGCAGAAAGTATTTTACAGTAACAACTAAAGT
Organism: Benthosema pterotum; assembly: GCA_039105355.1. Taxonomy (NCBI): domain Eukaryota; kingdom Metazoa; phylum Chordata; class Actinopteri; order Myctophiformes; family Myctophidae; genus Benthosema; species Benthosema pterotum. The sequence goes on from CM076972.1 coordinate 27,060,277, forward strand.
TATGTGTATGCTGAGCTATATATATATATTTTTTTTTTAAAAAGACCCACACAAGGGATATTATAAGCAAATGTATACATTACAAAATAATACATAGATTCTACTATACCCCTATGAAAGTGTTTAGGATGGGCTTGGTGGAAGATAAAACATGTTGGAAATGTAAGGGGGATAATGGTACATTTCTGCAGGCCTTTTGGGAATGTCCTGTTGTTGTACCTTTTTGGAAAGATGTACTAAGAAAGCTTGGAGAGTGGAATGCCCCAGGCTGTGTCTCCTGGGAGAGTGGAATGCCCCAGGCTGTGTCTCCTGGGAGAGTGGAATGCCCCAGGCTGTGTCTCCTGGCAGAATGCCCCAGGCTGTGTCTCCTGGGAGAGTGGAATGCCCCAGGCTGTGTCTCCTGTCTTGGAGAGTGGAATGCCCCAGGCTGTGTCTCCTGTCTTGGAGAGTGGAATGCCCCAGGCTGTGTCTCCTGTCTTGGAGAGTGGAATGCCCCAGGCTGTGTCTCCTGTCTTGGAGAGTGGAATGCCCCAGGCTGTGTCTCCTGTCTTGGAGAGTGGAATGCCCCAGGCTGTGTCTCCTGTCTTGGAGAGTGGAATGCCCCAGGCTGTGTCTCCTGGGAGATGACAGTGTCTTACCACAAGGGGTCACCAGAGCACAACATGCACTGGTGACTGCAGGACTGATTACTGCAGCCACATTAACACTATGACTGCAGGACTGATTACTGCAGCCACATTAACACTATGACTGCAGGGCTGATTACTGCAGCCACATTAACACTATGACTGCAGGGCTGATTACTGCAGCCAGAATAATATTAAAGCTAAGGGAAGTGATTTGAAATTCATGGTTAAATTCATGGTAGTACCAGCCTGGTACACTAGGGGCGCACAAGAGTAGCTACACTATGTGAACCTGCTGCTCCATCCTGATTGGAGGAGAATTCACCCTCCACCTGGGGAACTTTTATTAGCTCCTCTGCTAACGTGGGGGAGGGGGAAACTCCATATATGGTCTGCACACCTTATAATAGACCAACAGAAAAACATTTTTTGGGGGGGTGATATCTGACAAAAGTGAAATCACTTCCCCTACCTTTAAGGAATTGGAAGAGTTCAACCATCACTGACTGGACACAACTTATGACGGAGATTGCATCATATGAATACTCGATTGCCAGGAGGAATAATGTCAAAGGGAAGTTTCATGTGATATGGGACTATATACTACCTGTATATTAATGGGCTGATAACATAATACGAAGTATTAATAATACTCTGTAATACATTACTGAAGGGATCGTAGGTCAACTGCCAGTAGAGGGGTGTCGCCCGCGTATGTGTCAACTGCTTTGTTTTTGTATTTGTGTGTGTGTGAGTGTATGGATGTGTGTGTATAAGAAATATTGAAAAATGTTTATTGAAAATCAATAAACCTTTTGATGACCAAAACAATAAATAAAAAAATAAAAAAGACCTAAAATAAAGGGGTTTAAAGTCATTAAAGCTGAGCTGTTGCCTGAGTCCAATACAGGGGCGGATGTAACATTTCCCAATTCTGTATTTCCTAAAAATGGATTTCTGGAGAAAAAAAAAAAAATCATTAACATGGTGAAATACATCTGATGACATCGCCAAGATGTATTTCACCATGTTAATGATTTTTCTTTCAGACCTTTCAGGGTCTCTCAGGAAAAAAAAATGAAAATGGGTGTAATTCCCCTTTAAGGGGGGTTCCAAATGGCTAGGGCTCCATTTGCTTAGAAATGACGCACTGCATGGGCTCAAAACTGAAAATAAATTAATACAATTAATGAATTAATGAATAATAAACATATTATACACATAAATAGCCCATGCAGACTCAGGGAAATCTTCCAATAGTTTTTTGTAAAAACCAGTCTAGAGGACTATTCGGAGCAGACGGACGTAATGATTTGCATAACGATAAATATTAACAGTGCATTAAAAAACAAAAGTAACTCACACCGAATCACAGTTTAATGTCACAATAATCATTTATTAGTTAAGCATACACTTAATATAAATATAAAATATGCTATTCTGATTTTATTAGTTGTTTTTTTTTAAATTAGCGAGACATCATTTATAATCTGTGTTGGGACAGACGACCATAATATACAAATATTACTTGTTATGTATTTTTTTACTTGTTAATTGTATACCAAAATGGTGTTGTGATTTCTAGCCGTTAACAAACTGGAGGTTATTTATTTTTGTGGTGATCTAAAATCCAACATCGTCTTCACTGAGCGTCTTAAAGCAGCTGACTGTTAGGCCTGTTGTTGTCATTATTTCTATTCCTATGAAAACACTGATCTACAAGCATGTTTGAAAGAACCACGATGAAGACTTGTACTGTTTCTGTCACTGTTGGACATGAGATCTTCAGACTCCATCTTCACCTGTAGCCTCAACACTAGCACTATATAGTGCACTATGTAGTGCACTATGTAGTACCCTAGCATCAACACTAGCACTATATAGTGCACTATGTAGTGCACTATGTAGTGCACTACATAGTGCACTATGTAGTTCACTACATAGTGCACTATGTAGTACCCTAGCATCAACTATAGTGCACTATGTAGTACCCTAGCATCAACTATAGTGCACTATGTAGTGCACTATGTCGTACCCTAGCATCAACACTAGCACTATATAGTGCACTATGTAGTGCACTATGTAGTGCACTATGTAGTACCCTAGCATCAACACTAGCACTATATAGTGCACTATGTAATGCACTATGTAGTGCACTACATAGTGCACTATGTAGTGCACTATATAGTGCACTATGTAGTGCACTATGTAGTACCGTAGCATCAACACTAGCACTATATAGTGCACTATGTAGTGCACTATGTAGTACCCTAGCATCAACACTAGCACTATATAATGCATACCTGGGCATCATGCATCCCGGGGGCCAAATGCGGCCCTTTGGCTGACTCTAACCGGCCCGGGGACCACCAGTGGTCCTTGAGAGAGTTCCAGTTTAATATGGAAAGTTGGTTAACCAGATGTAACTCTTTGAGAGTGTAAAAATGAAACCAAATGCACCCACAAGGGTCCATCATCATCATCATCTATCATCATAAAAGCAGAAATATGTGGATAAGTTGAGCTGCTGTTCTAAGACGCTCTGTGAAGACGATTGGTCCAGACAGTCACATGGCTGGTCACATGACTGATACGCCCTATTGGAGAGTAAATATATTTATGTAAATATATTTAAATATATTCGTATGTCATCTCTGTTGGGTGGAGACCTGTTGTAATCACATTACAGGACATGACACGCACGCACACACGCACACGCACGCACACGCACGCACACACGCACCCGCACGTGCGCACGCACGCACGCACACACGCACGCATGCACACGCACACACATACGCACGCGCACACACACGCGCACACACACATTTTTTGGCACGTCGTAGCACAAATATCAGATCTACAAGCTCTGATCACTTACAACAAAATATTATGGAGTAAAAATAATAATACAAATAAATATTAATACAAAAAATAACTACACTACTCTAATCAGAACTGTCCGTAGCGCCACCTAGTGGTCTAAAATATTAAAAACAAATATATGCAAACAGAAGGTTTCTACCCAACAGGGAGTGTGTGTGTGTGTGTGTGTGTGTGTGTGTGTGTGTGTGTGTGTGTGTGTGTGTGTGTGTGTGTGTGTGTGTGTGTGTGTGTGTGTGTGTGTGTGTGTGTATTCTGTACTAATCCAACGATGGTAATTAGCAGCATGATTGACCACCACTCTTTATTACTGATTATTTTTTTCTAATTTAGAGAAACTGCCAAAAAATAAAAATAAAAAAATGAACTTAAAATCAAACATCAAACATATTTATTGTCACTGTACAGGGGGGGGGGGGGGGGGGGAGCTCCACCAATCACAACAGTCTGAGAGGGAGCTGGGGAGCCAATGGGATGGCTGTGTGACGGTGGTGACATCACTTCCTGTCTCTGAATTCCTCCCACACAGTATGGAGTGTTACAGTGAAACTGGTGACCCGATGAAATGTGTGACCAGCGCATGGACATCTCCATATTAAAGGCATAGTCAGTGATTTCACACACATTCAAATGTTATTTATTCTTTTTCGGCAAATCCTTCGTACTATAGAGTGTGGTGACCATATAAGGAGTTCCTCTCTATCCCCAGTGAACCTCTGGGGTCAATAAACCCTAGTTTCAGTTTGGGGCTTTGGGAGAAAAGCCTTTCCTCCAATCAGGATTGAGTGGGATGGTCCTTGGTGTACGTGTTGTTGGCATGTTGCACTTCCCCCCACTGTAGAGAGTGTGCATGTACACATCTTCTTACAGGGAACCAAAGGTTTTTGGGTTTTTTTTTAAATCACCCCAAATCACTGAATGTTGCTTTAAGTAACTCTAACCCGTGGTTGGAACATGAAAAAACTTAAAGACCTCGATGTGAAGTCTACATGATGGTAACATATTTCAGCAGGTCACCAGTTTCACTGCAACACCACCAGGCTGCAGTGAGCAGGTGGACTAGGATTTGTGGTGAAAGGAGTATTTAGTTCATGACATCACTTCCTGTCTGCTGCCTACAGAGTGACATCACTTCCCGTCTCCTCTAGCAGGGCCTACAGAGTGACATCACTTCCTGTCTCCTCTACAGGGCCTACAGAGTGCAGAGCACAGTCTGTGTTTCAGACGGTGTGTGACGTCACATTCTGTATTTTTGAATGGGTGTCAATCATAGAGTAATAAAATATAGAGAACGGAGCGACAGCCCCGACCCCTTGTTATTCAATTCAATGCAAGTTGCTGATTGGTGTTTTGAAGCACCCGGAAGACCGCCGGAAGTGCGCCTATTTCCGCATTTGACCACCAAAATTTGGTGCGGAAGTATTTCTCCATGAACGCGCCTTTAGCAAGGGATTATGGGATTCATGAACGGGAGCCATCGAGAACGAGCAAAGAAAAAAAACATCAAAAAGTATCAAAAAACAAGCTTGTGGGTTTGCATTGAGCTTATTATCTGTCATATAATACATCCATTATGTTTTGAGAGGTAGTATATGACGTGAGGACCGCTGGTTTATTCAGAAAACAACTTAAATACAAACTGCCCTGTCCGCGTGCACAAAGCAAACCAGCGTGCGTGCTCTCGGGGCGCTCGTACATGAATTCCACCCGCCTGCAGTACCAAACTTGACCACCAGCGCAGGGATCTTCAAGCCTGGAGGCGCTGTCGGCCGATGTGGTGTTAATGAGACTTCATGAGGCTGAGTTCCAGTCTGAATTTCAGCCAACTGCAGGTCTTTCCTGCTGCCTGACCACTGTCCAAAACACAGACAGGAAGTAGCAGGAAGTTCCCATTGAAACCCATTCAGAAAGGAGGATGTGACGCCACAGCTCGGCCGAAACACGGACTGGGCAAAAAGCAATGTGGAGGCAGCCTAGCAGTTCAAGGTCAATTGGTGGAGGAAGAATGGCGGGAAACGGTCTCCAGAAAGAGCAGGAAAACCAGAAGAATGACAACAATAACATTATTATTATTAATGCAATGCGCAATGTCATGTAAAAATAGAAAACAAAGAAAATAAAATAAAACATGGTATCTTTTCTTTTTTCCTTTAAATCCTTGAAAAATAATCTTTTGTTGTGAAACAGTGAACAGTAAAATCTACTGTCCTATAAGTAGGGATAGTTTGACACTATGTATGGAATACTAGGAGTGGTCCTCATATCATTTATTGGCAGGGACCCCCTAATCTCTGAGATTGGTCTTATTTCAACCTCATGGCGGGAAAACAATGTTGTTCTGGCGGGAAAAAAAACAACGTTGTTTCTGGCGGGAAAACTGTGTCGTTGTGGCGGGAAAACAACGTCATTCTGGCGGGAAAACTGTGTCGTTGTGGCGGGAAAACAACATCATTCTCATTTCAAAGGGGGGGAGGGCACATAGGTCGGTGAACCAATAGGGAGCCAGCGTCCAGCAGTTTCCAGCACTAGATTGCTCCTCCCCTCCTCTATGAAACCAACCAATGACAGCCAGGCTAGGACCAGGCGAAGCAGAGAGAGAAGGACGTGGGCGGAGCTTCTTCTAGGACAAAGCGCAACGTCTAACTGGCTGAAAACTTCAAACACACGACGGTTTGGACCGCCTAACTAACTAATCGGTTCCTTGTAGCTTTCCGACGAAGCGGACGTTAGCTAGCTTAGCTACCTCGTATCGTTAGCGCGGTATAAAGCGATATTATTTCAGCAGAGCGGCGTTTGTGTTCGTTGTGTTCGTTGTGGTGTAATGCAGGCCTCCGCCAGTAGGTGGGGTGCTGGACGTCTTTCTGTCGGGCGTAGGGATGGAACATCTTCCAAAAAAAAACATCAAATCAACAAGCTCATGGTGCGCCAGTTGATAGCACTCTATGAGCTTGCAGATCCGACGTTTTTCAATAGATAATGCTATTGTTAGTTTACTGGTTTACATACATAACTAGTAGATCTACATATACGCGTTGGCCACTGGTTTATATACATCAGGGGTTTTCAACCAGTGGTCCGCGGACCACCAGTGGTCCTTGAGAGGGTTCCAGGTGGTCCCCAGGCTAAATGATGAAGTGTTGGTTAACCAGATGTAACTCTTTTGGAGCGTAAACATGAAACCAAATGGACCCACAAGGGTCCATTTGGTTTCATGTTTACACTCTCAAGTTAAAATATTCATCATGTGAATTATCCCAAGTCTACACAACTAGAGAATGTAGAAGATTAATGGTCATTTATGATCTGTATGTTGGACTGTTTGGTTTCCCCAAATCCAGCCTGGAATTGTGGACAAAAAAAGCAGAATAAATCTTTAGTTTTGGGGTCTGTGGGGCTAAAATGTCATCAATTCATGGTCCTCTGTGGCTCAAATGCTGAATAAATAGTGGTCCCTGGTATGAAAAAGGTTGAAAACCCCTGATACACATAACCAGTAGATGTGCATATACGCGTTGGCCACTGGTTTATATACATGACCAGTAAATATACGCGGCTCTGGTGTCACTAGTTTCTATACATGACCAGTAAATATACGCGGCTCTGGTATCAGCCTGTAGTTTTAGCTCCAAGAATGATTCTCAGTTTAATCTCAGAAGTGTCTCTTGAGACACCAGCGTTTATTTCTCATTTTAAGATCACCTAAAGATCACCTATGTCTCTTTATGGCTCCTAAGATCAATACTAGGATCCATAAATGACACAAAGCTGAAGTCTTGCTATATGTGTGTGTATTTATAGCAAGATTTCAACTTTGTCTCATTTATCTCTCAAATCCATCTGTAACAGCCAATGGAGAGACTTCAGCTTTGTCTCATTCATGGATCCTAGTAGAGTTCTCAACTGGCCTGAGAACTGAGTCTCGGCCCTGACTATTATTTTGATCATAATAAAATAAATCAATATATATTGCTTTTGTCATGGAGCCCTATAGGCCCGACCCGGCCCTACTGATCTACATACATTTTAGTCCCAACCCAACCCTAAAACGTTGGGTCGGGTCTGCTCCGGTTCTGGCAGAGAAACTCCAGAGAACTCTAGATCCTATTGATCTTAGGAGCCATAAAGAGACATAGGTGATCTTTAGGTGATCTTAAAATGAGAAATAAACGTTGGTGTCTCAAGAGACACTTCTGAGATTAAACTGAGAAGCATTTTTTTCCCCCTCTGGTTGACGGTTCAAACCCCCGCCGGGCGCTGGTCAGGTGGTCAGGTGGTCAGGTGGTCAGGTGGTCAGGTGGTCAGGTGGTCAGGTGGTCTGGTGGTCTGGTGGTCAGGTGGTCTGGTGGTCTGGTGGTCTGGTGGTCTGGTGGTCTGGTGGTCTGGTGGTCAGGTGGTCAGGTGGTCTGGTGGTCTGGTGGTCAGGTGGTCTGGTGGTCAGGTGGTCTGGTGGTCTGGTGGTCAGGTGGTCAGGTGGTCAGGTGGTCTGGTGGTCAGGTGGTCAGGTGGTCTGGTGGTCAGGTGGTCTGGTGGTCAGGTGGTCAGGTGGTCTGGTGGTCTGGTGGTCTGGTGGTCTGGTGGTCTGGTGGTCTGGTGGTCAGGTGGTCAGGTGGTCAGGTGGTCTGGTGGTCAGGTGGTCTGGTGGTCAGGTGGTCTGGTGCATGGTCTGCTAGGTCTTTAGCCGAGGTCAGTGGTCTTTAGGCCAGGTCAGAGGTCAGGGGTCCTTGGGTCTTCGGGTGGTCCGTTGGGTCAGAAGGAGAAGTACTGGGCGAACCACTCCTGGCGCTGAGGGTCTTCTAGGGGGTCCACTAGGGGGTCCACTAGGGGGTTCTCCTCCTGGGGGTCTGGCTGGGGGTCCAGAGGAGAACCAACCGGAGACAAGGTCTCATTCTCAGGAGGGCTGCAAGACACACACACACACACACACACACACACACACACACACACACACACACACACACACACACACACACACACACACACACACACACACACACAGGTTATCCAGAGGCTGTAGTACCTCCAGAACACACCAGGGGGCATCAGATGAACGTTGGAGGTGTGGCACCAGATTTACAGAAATATAATTCTAAAATACAAACGCATTTACATTTCATCTCCATTCTGTAGAGGAAAAATAAAAGATTTTACATTTTGAATAAAACGCTCTGCTAATTAGTGGACAATGTTGAAATGTAAATTAAAACAGATAAATGGTGTCATTCTGTGACATTCCTCTCATTGTACAGTTTACAACTGGAAGATTAAAACAGAATTAATGTGATTAACTTTTGCTTTTTCATTCTGTCAAACATTTAGAATGAACACATCTGGAGATAAAATATAAACGCTTTTCCATTTTAGATGTATTTGTGTCTGAGGGAAAAAAAAAACACCAATGAGCTTAAAATAAAAGAGCATTTCTGTTTCTATTTCAATTGATTTACCATTCCATTAGAATGTTGTCAGCTTTATGTTTCCATAGTTAGTGATAGACAGCTGCAGACGTTTGCCCTACAAATTCTCCATTCACAGTGAATGGAGAATTTACAAAACCTGTAAAAGTCAAAGATCTTTTTGTGCATAGTTACACTCTGGGACATTAGAAACAGGTAGATTCATTGGTACCCCTGAGGATGAAAGAACATGTTTAGTATGTGATTTCGGGAGACATTGAAAATGAAATTCATTTCTTTTTTATTGCCCTATGATGAATTAAGACATATTTTCTTCAATAGAATGACAGAAATCTGTGGTAGCTTTTTCTGGTTGGATGACTATGAAAAACTGGAACTTGATTGTTTTCAGCTGTCTCAGTTGTAAATTGTTTGTATTGTGTATTTATATGTAACTTGTATGGTGTGTCCTATAAGCCTATGTGGGCTGGGCACCTCTGGTGCATGACACAAAAATAAACCATTCATTCATTCATTCATTCATTCATTCATTCATTCATTCATTCATTCATTCATTCATTCATTCACTGTACATCATGTAGTAAATGGAGTGAATGTTATGGTGATGAGGAAACAAACAAAACAAAACAAAACAAAGATCAAATCAAGTCTGTCTGTCTGTCTGTCAGTAATTCACTCCTTCTCTCTTTCAACTCATCAGTTTTTCAGACTTTGTGTTTTTTCCTTCCTTCCATTGTGTCTGAAGGTAAAGCCAATGGATCCCAGACATGTGGATCGACCGCAGATTAAACATGCGCTAAGCAGAACAATTAACAGTTAGCAGAACAACTGCTGTCCCTTTAGCGCTGTGCGCCTGCAATCGTTTCCATCCGGACCGATTTACCAGACGCACATGAGGTCAGAGGGGATTCATAGCAGGTGCTGCTGGGAGCAGCTAGAACAGAGAACCAACGAAACGACGGGAAACAAGCGGAGGTTTAACTTCCTTAGTGCAGAACAGCACCATCTGGTGGCATGGTCAATCATACATTAGTCAGATCAGTATTTTGACCCAGGTTTGACCCGTTTACCGCCTCCGGTAGGCCTAGCGTAGCCTCCATCACTAATCATTTACCGCCTCCGGTAGGCCTAGCGTAGCCTCCATCACTAATCATTTACCGCCTCCGGTAGGCCGAGCGTAGCCTCCATCGCTAATCATTTACCGCCTCCGGTAGGCCTAGCGTAGCCTCCATCACTAATCATTTACCGCCTCCGGTAGGCCTAGCGTAGCCTCCATCGCTAATCACGCGGTAGGGCAAAACACGACGAATAGTAGATCTCATTCTTTAATCCATCTATTAATCCAAGCACATGGTCTGATGATGGACTCATGATCCGGAACTTTTTGCTCAGATGGTGAGAGGACCAGAAATACCATGACCTCATCACACATCCTGTTTTAGTGCTTCAAAATAAGGTTGTTGTTTTTTTTACAGATGCCGCGGCCGAGCCGTGGCATATACAATAAGGCAGAACGCGACACCGTTGTGGTTTTCAGCGGTGTGTGGGTTCAGTTCTGGTTAGTGGGCAGATGATCCAACAGGTGCCTCTCACCTGGAGGTGAATTTCTTGGGCTGGTTGTCGTTTGGCTGTGGGAGGGTCTGGGACCCCCGAGGGGCCCCCGGGGGGGCAGGGTGGGCCGGGTGGGGGGGCAGGGGTTTGAGGCGGTGCAGGAACAGGGAGGGGAGGGGCTGCAGGCGGGCGGGGGGAGGGGGAGGAGAGGGGAGGGGGGGCGGGTTGGGAGGGGGCACGGCCCCCACCATCCCACTGGGGGGGGAGGAGGTCTGGAAGTGTAGCGCCCCCTGGTGGAGGGTGGAGGAGGAGCGGAGGACGCCAGGTGGGGAGGATTTCTCATGATTCTTTTTCTTTTGCTACAACGGAAAGAAAAGAGGGAGGGGGGAGGGGGGAGGAACAAAGGAACGTAAGGTGAAAAGAAAAGAACGCAAAATAATAATAATAAAAAACTAAAGGTTTGCCCACGATGCAACAACTAGTTCCAGACTAGTCCAGATCACAGACCATATATGGGGATGATCTTTACATCACAGGGCTTGACACTAACACTTGCCCGCTTGTCCGGGGCAAGTAAAAAAAAATAGTAAAAAAAAATGGTGGGGCAAGTGAAGACTGCTACCTGGTTGCCCGATCGGGCAAGTGTGCAACTTAGTGCACTATAACACAACACAAGATAAATTTGTCTTGAAGGCAGTCATTGCACTCTGCCTCTGTGTCTTTCACTGCTTTCTAGATATCCACAATTCCAGGCTGGATTTGGGGAAACCAAACAGTCCAACATACAGATCAAAATGACCATTAATCTTCTACATTCTCTAGTTGTGTAGACTTGGGATAATTCACATGATGGATATTTTAACTCTTGAGAGTGTAAACATGGAACCAAATGGACCGACAAGGGTCCATTTGGTCCCTTGCAGGACATCTTCACTAGTTGAAATAATAAACCTAAGCTGTTCTGCTCCAGAATGTGACTAGTTCTGATTGGTTTAAGTCAGTCTGTCCTCAGTCTGTCTCTCTCTGGTCCATCAGGGTCTGTCTGTCTGTCTGTCTGTCTGTCTGTCTGTCTGTCTGTCTGTCTGTCTGTCTGTCTGTCTGTCTGTCTGTCTGCCTGCCTGCCTGCCTGCCTGCCTGCCTGCCTGCCTGCCTGCCTGCCTGTCTGCCTGCCTGTCTGCCTGCCTGCCTGTCTGTCTGTCTGTCTGTCTGTCTGTCTGTCTGTCTGTCTGTCTGTCTGCCTGCCTGTCTGTCTGTCTGTCTGCCTGTCTGTCTGTCTGTCTGTAGTGAACAGGATTAGTGTTGGTTGAAATCAGGTGATTATTCTGGGACAGATCTAGACTGGTCCTGGATCACAACCAAGACCTGATTCTGATGGTCCTGACTGTGTTTACTGTGTATATCATATCAGAACTATGTACTGTATGTTAGAAAACTAAATGAATCATCTGACTGTGTTTACTGTGTATATCATATCAGAACTATGTACTGTATGTTAGAAAACTAAATGAATCATCTGACTGTGTTTACTGTGTATATCATATCAGAACTATGTACTGTATGTTAGAAAACTAAATGAATCATCTGACTGTGTTTACTGTGTATATCATATCAGAACTATGTACTGTATGTTAGAAAACTAAATTAATCATCTCAGCTGTTTCACTCATATGGATGTGAAGAATCAACTGAGAGAAAACACTACCGTAATTTCCGGACTATAAGCTCCTACTTTTTTCACATGCTTTTGACCCTGCGGCTTATACAACAGTGCGGCCAATCTATGGATTTTTACAAGTGTTTTTTTTTTTTTTTTTTTTTTTTTTTTTTTAACAGGGGTTTACAACAGGTGGTCCGGGGACCACTCTCAGTGGTCCCTGAGAGGGTTCCAGGTGGGCCCTCCAGACTAAATGATGGAAAGTCCAAATGGACCCTTGCGGGTCCATTTGGTTTCATTTTTACACTCTCAAGAGTTCTGATATTCACCATATAATTGAGCACCACTTAATTAACAATTGATGATCATTTTGATCTCTATGTTATAGTCAGCGGCTTATAGTCAGGTGCAGCTTATACATGGAAAAATCAGTATTTTGCCCCAAATTTAGCTGGTGCGGCTTATATTCAGGTGCGGCTTATAGTCCAGGAATTACGGTAATACTAAAGCTGCTCCATGAGGTACACAAGCCTACAAGACTGCAGATAAATAAAAGCAGCTTGTTATGTAATATTTCTGCCAATAATTAGTTATTTATCAATGTATTAATCTGTGTAATAAGCGTGTTAACGCCCCTCCAACCTGTGAGTTATTTCCTGAAAACAACTTATCAGGAAACAACTCAAAACGTTTGGAATTGGTTCAGTTAGATTTGAAATCTGTAACCAAACCGTCAAGTTGTTGCACCGTTAACAAAAATAATAATAAATAAAAAAGACAGGAAACCCAAGATAATAAAATAATAATAATTTTAAACCAAATGAAATAATTTTCTAACATACATAGGAGGACATGTATGAACACAACACTGAACATGCATGATGATGAAATGGAATTACCACCACATATCCTAGTTACTATGAAAACCTGCACTGATGTCACGCTTTACAGTGCAGATATACAGTATGTCCATAATGGGAGATGATAGAACGTCACTCTGTTTGGTGGATGGAAGTCAACATGTAAACTATGTGTAGAGATCTATTCTGATCTATTCTATGTGTAGAGATCTATTCTGATCTATTCTATGTGTACAGATCTATTCTGATCTATTCTATGTGTAGAGATCTATTCTGATCTATTCTATGTGTACAGATCTATTCTGATCTATTCTATGTGTAGAGATCTATTCTGATCTATTCTATGTGTACAGATCTATTCTGATATGTCTGGGACAACAAGCTGTCCATGTGCTTCAGTACGTTTCGATTTAATGTTGGTTTTGTTCAGACTAAAAACTAAAAACTAAACCCATTTGCTAAAACTTGTTGTCTCTGATGTATGACGTTCAGTTATTTTATTTTTATTTTTATTTATTTGACCTTTGGCTGGATGCCCTGTGCTCTGGTGGTGGTCCAGGGTTTTCTCTGTGTGTTCTGAAGCCTTTTGGAACCTTGATGAGATTATTCAGTTCAGATTAACAGGGAGGTTGATGACTCCTACATTAGGGGTCATTAGGGGGTCATAGAGGTCATTAGGGGTCATTGGGGGTCATTAGGGGGTCATAGAGGTCATTAGGGGTCATTGGGGGTCATTAGGGGGTCATAGAGGTCATTAGGGGGTCATAGAGGTCATTAGGGGCTATTAGGGGTCATTGGGGGGGGGGTATTAGGGGGTAATCGGGGTGGTTAGTTACCTTGACCAGAGGGTTGATGACTCCAGGGGGTATTAGGGGTATTAGGGGGTATTAGGGGGGTATAGTTACCTTCACCAGAGGGTTGATGACTCCTACATTAGGGGGTATCAGGGGGGTATTAGGGGTATTAGGGGGTATTAGGGGGGTATAGTTACCTTCACCAGAGGGTTGATGACTCCTACATTAGGGGGTATTAGGGGGGTATTAGGGGGTATTAGGGGTGGGGGGTATTAGGGGGTATCAGGGTGGTTAGTTACCTTGACCAGAGGGTTGATGACTCCTACATTAGGGGGTATCAGGGGGTATCAGGGGGTATTAGGGGTATCAGGGGGGTATTAGGGGGTATTAGGGGGTATTAGGGGGGTATAGTTACCTTCACCAGAGAGTTGATGACTCCTACATTAGGGGGTATTAAGGCGTATTAGGGGTATCAGGGGGTATCAGGGGGTATTAGGGGGTATTAGGGGGTATTAGGGGGTATCAGGGTGGTTAGTTACCTTGACCAGAGGGTTGATGACTCCTACATTAGGGGGTATTAGGGGGTATTAGTGGTATTAGGGGGTATTAGGGGGGTATTAGTGGTATTAGGGGGTATTAGGGGGTATCAGGGTGGTTAGTTACCTTGACCAGAGGGTTGATGACTCCTACATTAGGGGGTATTAGGGGGTATCAGGGGGTATTAGGGGTATCAGGGGGGTATTAGGGGGGTATAGTTACCTTCACCAGAGAGTTGATGACTCCTACATTAGGGGGTATTAGGGGTATTAGGGGTATCAGGGGGGTATTAGGGGTATTAGGGGGTATCAGGGCGTCATACCTTCACCAGGGGGTTGATGACTCCTACATTAGGGGGTATTAGGGGGTATTAGGGGGTATTAGGGGGGTATAGTTACCTTCACCAGGGGGTTGATGACTCCTACATTAGGGGGTATTAGGGGGGTATTAGTGGTATTAGGGGGTATTAGGGGTATCAGGGGGTATAGTTACCTTCACCAGGGGGTTGATGACTCCTACATTAGGGCTGGTGTTGAACACTTTGTTAAAGTTGGTCTCTCTGTTGACCAGCTCCAACTGGTAGAACTTCTTATCATCCTGAAAACACAAAACACAACAACAAAATATAAACAGTCAGAGCTGTATAGAGATATGGGGGATTTTCTGTGTCTCAATGGAGGCTCATGAATAGACACTCTCACATTCTCCTGTTTAGTGACTTGTTACTCATT
This sequence comes from Benthosema pterotum, assembly GCA_039105355.1. NCBI lineage: Eukaryota > Metazoa > Chordata > Actinopteri > Myctophiformes > Myctophidae > Benthosema > Benthosema pterotum. The sequence goes on from CM076972.1 coordinate 27,075,327, forward strand.
TTCTCACCCAGTGCCAATTCCTAATGTGATCCTGGGCTCTACACACCCTCCGCCAACCTGGGGAGGATTCCTAATGTGATCCTGGGCTCTACACACCCTCCGCCAACCTGGGGAGGATTCCTAATGTGATCCTGGGCTCTACACACCCTCCACCAACCTGGGTAGGATTCCTAATGTGATCCTGGGCTCTACACACCCTCCACGAACCTAGGGAGGATTCCTAATGTGATCCTGGGCTCTACACACCCTCCACCAACCTAGGGAGGATTCCTAATGTGATCCTGGGCTCTACAAACCCTCCACCAACCTGGGGAGGATTCCTAATGTGATCCTGGGCTCTACACACCCTCCACCAACCTAGGGAGGATTCCTAATGTGATCCTGGGATCTACACACCCTCCACCAACCTGGGGAGGATTCCTAATGTGATCCTGGGCTCTACACACCCTCCGCCAACCTGGGGAGGATTCCTAATGTGATCCTGGGCTCTACACACCCTCCGCCAACCTGGGGAGGATTCCTAATGTGATCCTGGGCTCTACACACCCTCCACCAACCTGGGGAGGATTCCTAATGTGATCCTGGGCTCTACACACCCTCCACCAATAGGGAGGCAGCGGACTGGCCTCCTTGATTACCGTAATTTCCAGACTATAAGCCGCTACTTTTTTCACATGCTTTTGACCCTGCGGCTTATACAACGGTGCGGCCAATCTATGGATTTTTTGCAGGTGTTTTTAAAGGGGTTTTTCAACAGGTGGTCCGGGGACCACCAGTGGTCCCTGAGAGGGTTCCAGGTGGGCCCTCCAGACTAAATGATGGAAAGTTGGTTAACCAGATGTAACTCTTTGAGAGCGTAAAAATGAAACCAAATGGACCCTTGCGGGTCCATTTGGTTTCATGTTTACACTCTCAAGAGCTATGATATTCACCATCTAAATTTGCACCACTTAATTAATAAGTATCTATGTTTTGTCTGTTTTGTTTGCGAATTGTGGACAAAACCAAAAGAAATCTTTAGTTTTGGCTTCTGTGGGGTGAAAATGTTGTCAATGGTGGTCTGTAGCTCAAATGCTGAATAAATAGTGGTCCCTGGGATCAAAAAGGTTGAAAACCACTGCTCTAACATGAAGCTTATTGTCTGGTGCGGCTTATAGTCAGGTGCGGCTTATACAAGGAAAAATCAGGATTTTGCCCCAAATTTAGCTGGTGCAGTTTATATTCAGGTACGGCTTATAGTCTGGAAATTATGGGACACAGACCAATCAGAATGCGGATGCTGGCCACCAGTCAAGTGACCTAATACACTTTAAGAGGTCACTGAGGTCACTGGGGTCACTGGGGTCACTGAGGTCACTGAGGTCACTGGGGTCACTGAGGTCACTGAGGTCACTGTCCCCAAACTAACGTCACTTACAGAATTATTTCTATCACATAGTGCAACGTTGACATCTCTCTATCACATGGAACTGTTCTGGGTCCAACACACATTATTATACTATCTAGTAGACTATTCAATTATATTTATAACAAAATTAAAAGGTTAACCTCAGTGGAACCACACACACAGTTTATAGGATTAAATTAAAGGGCCATACCACCAGTTTCTAGTATTAAATTAAAGGGCCATACTACCAGTTTCTAGTGTTAAATTAAAGGGCCATACCACCAGTTTCTTCACCAGAGCTTCTCTCTCAGACACCATTTCCTTCAGCTCTGCGATGGCCTGTAGGTCTTCTGGTCGACTCTCCCGGTTCCGGAATTTATCCTCCGTACCTTCCAGCCTACCGGCCAGACAGACAGACAGACAGACAGACAGACAGACAGACAGACAGACAGACAGACAGACAGACAGACAGACAGACAGACAGACAGACAGACAGACAGACAGACAGACAGACAGACAGACAGACAGACAGACAGACAGACAGACAGTTACATTTACAGTCACTATACGCCTCTCTGAGTCCTAAATGCAAATTGTAAATACATGGTTTCCAACAAGGACGGTACAAATACAGTAAGAGCTATTTTACGTATGCAAAACGACAACAGTTTTTTTAAGTATAGTTCATTAACGACTACCGTCTCTGTAATGTTTATTTTGTACTACTATTGTAAAGACAGGAATGTATGGTAAGCATGCCTCTGAAAGACTTAGGAATAGGTCATAATATAGGCTAGTTAGACCATAGATGTATATATAGAAGGCCAGGCCCAAACAAAAACAGCTAAAACTCACTCAAAACTTTACAAATCTCACAATCTCTTCAGAATAGCAAAACATTGTCCCTTCACCATAAACAAAGTTACCAAGAGATACTATACGGTGAGAGCGCACGGAGCTACTATACGGAGCTACTATACGGAGCTACTATACGGAGCTACTATACGGAGCTACTATACGGAGCTACAATACAGAGCTACTATACGGAGCTACTATACAGAGCTACTATACGGAGCTACTATACAGAGCTACAATACGGAGCTACTATACGGAGCTACTATACGGAGCTACTATACGGAGCTACTATACGGAGCTACTATACGGAGCTACAATACAGAGCTACTATACGGAGCTACTATACAGAGCTACTATACGGAGCTACTATACGGAGCTACTATACAGAGCTACTATACGGAGCTACTATACGGAGCTACTATACGGAGCTACTATACGGAGCTACAATACGGAGCTACTATACAGAGCTACTATACGGAGCTACTATACGGAGCTACTGTACGGAGCTACTATACGGAGCTACTATACGGAGCTACTGTACGGAGCTACTATACGGAGCTACTGTACGGAGCTACTATACGGAGCTACAATACAGAGCTACTATACGGAGCTACTATACGGAGCTACTATACAGAGCTACTATACGGAGCTACTATACAGAGCTACTATACGGAGCTACTATACGGAGCTACTATACGGAGCTACAATACGGAGCTACTATACGGAGCTACAATACGGAGCTACTATACGGAGCTACTATACAGAGCTACTATACGGAGCTACTATACGGAGCTACAATACGGAGCTACTATACGGAGCTACTATACGGAGCTACTATACGGAGCTACAATACGGAGCTACTATACGGAGCTACTATACGGAGCTACTATACGGAGCTACAATACGGAGCTACAATACGGAGCTACTATACGGAGCTACTATACGGAGCTACAATACGGAGCTACAATACGGAGCTACAATACGGAGCTACTATACGGAGCTACTATACGGAGCTACTATACGGAGCTACTATACAGAGCTACAATACGGAGCTACTATACGGAGCTACAATACGGAGCTACTATACGGAGCTACTATACGGAGCTACTATACGGTGAGAGCGCACGGAGCTACTATACAGAGCTACTATACGGAGCTACAATACGGAGCTACTATACGGAGCTACAATACGGAGCTACTATACAGAGCTACAATACGGAGCTACAATACGGAGCTACTATACGGAGCTACAATACGGAGCTACAATACGGAGCTACAATACGGAGCTACTATACGGAGCTACAATACGGAGCTACAATACGGAGCTACTATACGGAGCTACAATACGGAGCTACAATACGGAGCTACTATACGGAGCTACAATACGGAGCTACTATACGGAGCTACTATACAGAGCTACTATACGGAGCTACAATACAGAGCTACTATACGGAGCTACTATACAGAGCTACTATACGGAGCTACTATACAGAGCTACTATACAGAGCTACTATACGGAGCTACTATACAGAGCTACTATACGGAGCTACTATACAGAGCTACTATACAGAGCTACTATACGGAGCTACTATACAGAGCTACTATACGGAGCTACTATACGGAGCTACTATACAGAGCTACTATACGGAGCTACTATACAGAGCTACTATACAGAGCTACTATACGGAGCTACTATACGGAGCTACTATACGGAGCTACTATACGGAGCTACAATACGGAGCTACAATACGGAGCTACTATACGGAGCTACTATACGGAGCTACTATACGGAGCTACTATACGGAGCTACAATACGGAGCTACAATACGGAGCTACTATACGGAGCTACTATACGGAGCTACTATACGGAGCTACAATACGGAGCTACTATACGGAGCTACAATACGGAGCTACTATACGGAGCTACAATACGGAGCTACTATACAGAGCTACTATACGGAGCTACTATACAGAGCTACTATACGGAGCTACTATACAGAGCTACAATACGGAGCTACAATACGGAGCTACTATACGGAGCTACAATACGGAGCTACTACACGGAAATACAATACGGAGCTACTATACGGAGCTACAATACGGAGCTACTATACGGAGCTACTATACGGAGCTACTATACGGAGCTACTATACGGAGCTACTATACGGAGCTACTATACAGAGCTACTATACGGAGCTACTATACGGAGCTACTATACGGAGCTACTATACGGAGCTACAATACAGAGCTACTATACGGAGCTACTATACAGAGCTACTATACGGAGCTACTATACAGAGCTACAATACGGAGCTACAATACAGAGCTACTATACGGAGCTACTATACAGAGCTACTATACGGAGCTACTATACAGAGCTACTATACGGAGCTACAATACAGAGCTACTATACGGAGCTACTATACAGAGCTACTATACGGAGCTACTATACAGAGCTACTATACGGAGCTACAATACAGAGCTACTATACGGAGCTACTATACGGAGCTACAATACGGAGCTACTATACGGAGCTACTATACGGAGCTACTATACGGAGCTACTATACGGAGCTACAATACGGAGCTACTATACGGAGCTACTATACGGAGCTACAATACGGAGCTACAATACGGAGCTACAATACGGAGCTACTATACAGAGCTACAATACGGAGCTACTATACGGAGCTACAATACGGAGCTACTATACGGAGCTACTATACGGAGCTACTATACGGTGAGAGCGCACGGAGCTACTATACAGAGCTACTATACGGAGCTACAATACGGAGCTACTATACGGAGCTACAATACGGAGCTACTATACAGAGCTACAATATGGAGCTACTATACGGAGCTACAATACGGAGCTACTATACGGAGCTACAATACGGAGCTACTATACAGAGCTACTATACGGAGCTACAATACGGAGCTACTACACGGAGCTACAATACGGAGCTACTATACGGAGCTACAATACGGAGCTACTACACGGAGCTACAATACGGAGCTACTATACGGAGCTACAATACGGAGCTACTATACGGAGCTACAATACGGAGCTACAATACGGAGCTACTATACGGAGCTACTACACGGAGCTACTATACGGAGCTACTACACGGAGCTACTACACGGAGCTACAATACGGAGCTACAATACGGAGCTACAATACGGAGCTACAATACGGAGCTACTATACGGAGCTACTATACGGAGCTACTATACGGAGCTACTATACAGAGCTACAATACGGAGCTACAATACGGAGCTACAATACGGAGCTACTATACGGAGCTACAATACGGAGCTACTATACGGAGCTACTATACGGAGCTACTATACAGAGCTACTATACGGAGCTACTATACGGAGCTACTATACAGAGCTACTATACGGAGCTACAATACGGAGCTACAACACGGAGCTACAATACGGAGCTACTATACGGAGCTACTATACAGAGCTACTATACGGAGCTACTATACGGAGCTACAATACGGAGCTACAATACGGAGCTACTATACGGAGCTACTATACAGAGCTACTATACAGAGCTACTATACGGAGCTACTATACGGAGCTACTATACAGAGCTACAATACGGAGCTACTATACAGAGCTACTATACAGAGCTACTATACGGAGCTACTATACAGAGCTACTATACAGAGCTACAATACGGAGCTACTATACGGAGCTACAATACGGAGCTACTATACGGAGCTACTATACAGAGCTACAATACGGAGCTACTATACAGAGCTACTATACAGAGCTACTATACGGAGCTACTATACGGAGCTACAATACGGAGCTACAATACGGAGCTACAATACGGAGCTACTATACGGAGCTACAATACGGAGCTACAATACGGAGCTACTATACGGAGCTACAATACGGAGCTACTATACAGAGCTACAATACGGAGCTACTACACGGAGCTACAATACGGAGCTACTATACGGAGCTACAATACGGAGCTACAATACGGAGCTACTATACGGAGCTACTATACGGAGCTACTATACAGAGCTACTATACAGAGCTACAATACGGAGCTACTATACAGAGCTACAATACGGAACTACTATACGGAGCTACTATACGGAGCTACAATACGGAGCTACTACAACCCCAGTTCCGTTGAAATTGGGATGTTGTGTAAAATGTAAATAAAAACAGAATGCATTGATTTGCAAATCGTTTTTAACCTATATTCAGTTGAATACACTGCAAACCCTAACCCAATATATTTAATGTTCAAACTGATGAACTTTATTTTTTTTATATTATACAATCCTTTGTAAATTGATCCATGCAACACGTACCAAAAAAGTTGGGAAAGGGGCAACAAAAGACTGGGAAAGGTCATGAATGCACAAATAACACCTGTTTGGAACATTCCACAGGTAAACAGGTTAATTTTAAACAGTTTAATATCGTGATTGGGTATAACAGGACCATCCCAGTCGTTCACAATCAAAGATGGGGCGAGGTTCACCACTTTGTGAACAATTCTGTGAAAAAATCATCCAACGGTTTAAAAACAATGTTTCTTAACATTCAATTGCAAGGAATTTGGTGATTTCATCATCTACAGTCCATAATATCATCAAAATGTTCAAAGAATCTGAAGAACTTGCTATACTAAAGCGACAAGGCCGAAAACCAACACCGAACACTTGTGACCTTTGATCCCTCAGGTGGCTCTGCATTAAAAACTGACATCATTGTGTAAAGGATATTACTGTGAGGACTCAGGAACACTCAGAAAACCATTGTCAGTTTACATAATTTGTCGCTACACCTGCGATTGCAAGTTAAAACTCTACCATGCAAAGCAGAGCCATACATCAGAAAGGTTGGTTTGAAAAACAACCAGAAATGCCTTCTCTGGGTCCACTATCATTAGAAATGTGGACTCATCAGACCACAGCACACTTTTCCACTTTGTGTCTAACCATTTCAAATGATATTGTACCCACTCGCAGGTGTAGCGACAAATTATGTAAACTGACAATGGTTTTCTGAGTGTTCCTGAGTCCTCACAGTAATATCCTTTACACAATTATGTCACCTGAGGGATCAAAGGTCACAAGTGTTCGGTGTTGGTTTTCAGCCTTGTCGCTTTAGTATAGCAAATTCTTCAGATTCTTTGAATGTTTTGATGATATTATGGACTGTAGATGATGAAATCACCAAATTCCTTGCAATTGAATGTTGAGAAACATTGTTTTTAAACCGTTGGATGATTTTCTCACAGAATTGTTCACAAAGTGGTGAACCTCGCCCCATCTTTGATTGTGAATGACTGGGATGGTCCTGTTATACCCAATCACGATATTAAACTGTTTAACATTAAACTGTTTACCTGTGGAATGTTCCAAACAGGCGTTATTTGTGCATTCATGACCTTTCCCAGTCTTTTGTTGCCCCCGTCCCAACTTTTTTGGTACGTGTTGCAGGGATCAATTTACAAAAGATTGTATAATTTCAAAAAACAATAAAGTTTATCAGTTTGAACATTAAATATATTATCTTTGTGGTGTATTCAACTGAATATAGGTTGAAAACCTATATGCAAATCAATGCATTCTGTTTTTATTGACATTTTTCACAACGTCCCAACTTCAACGGAATTGAGTTTTGTATATGGAACTACTATAGAGCTGCGCAGTGACGTCACCGCCCCTGTTCCGGAAGTCTTTTCCCAATTCATTTTTCTCATAGACTTTTCGAAAATAATTTATATCAAGACGATTACGCCGCGGACAAAGCCAACTCGAGTCGTGACGAATCATGATGACACACACAAACTTTTGGGACAATAAAATAATTTCTAAGATGAAAAACGAAACAAAAAGTCTTGTATCATGCCGTTTTCTACTTCTTCCCAATTATATATTATATGACGATATTGTGTTTGTTGTCATGATTTGTCACGACCTGAGTTGGCTTTGGCCGCGGCGTAATCGTCTTGATATAAATTATTTTCGAAAAGTCTATGAGAAAAATGAATGGGGAAAAGACTTCCGGAACAGGGGCAGTGACGTCACTGCGCAGCTCTATACGGTGTGCCAACAATTTTTCTTTCTTTTGTACATTTCACTTTTTTAGTTCAGCACCTTGAAGCACCTTCCATTAAACTCACAGCTGATAATCATAACTAACTGATCCATATGCAGATGCATCCATATGAGTTACTGACAGACAGGCAGGCAGGCAGGCAGGCAGGCAGGCAGGCAGGCAGGCAGGCAGGCAGGCAGGCAGGCAGGCAGGCAGGCAGGCAGACAGACAGACAGAGCCACAGACAGACAGACAGACAGACAGACAGACAGACAGACAGACAGACAGACAGACAGACAGACAGACAGACAGACAGACAGACAGACAGACAGACAGACAGACAGACAGACAGACAGACAGACAGACAGACAGACAGACAGACAGGTCCAGTATTACGTACAGTATCTGCAGAGCACAGATCTTGTCCTTCAGTCCTTCCTGTGCCTTGTTGAAATCACAGAGCATGTTGTGAGTCTCTCTGCTGTGGAGAGAGTTTAACTCTGACACCTCAACGCTGTGTTTATGGTTCAACTGCTGCTCTATACACCTGGACAGAGACAGAGAGAGAGAGAGAGAGAGAGAGAGAGAGAGAGAGAACAGAAAAGCAAAAGAGTGCAGACATGTTTTAAAAACAAAGAGACAGCTCTCCCTCTTGGGGTAGGCACAACACCCCACCAACAGACCAAAAGGAATCAAACCCTTCCAAATTATTTGTTAGCTTATAGTAAGCATGTTCAACTTTTAGTCTAGCAGCTACCATCCCCGTAAGAACCTGTACTGGATCTGTAGACCCTGCACCTTTTATTTTATTCCTCCTGAGAGACAAAGAGAGAGGGAGAGAGAGAGAGAGAGAGAGAGAGAGAGAGAGAGAGAGAGAGAGAGAGAGAGAGAGAGAGAGAGAGAGAGAGAGAGAGAGAGAGAGAGAGAGAGAGAGAGAGAGAGAGAGAGAGAGAGAGAGAGAGAGAGAGAGAGAGAGAGAGAGAGAGAGAGAGAGAGAGAGAGAGAGAGAGAGAGAGAGAGAGAGAGAGAGAGAGAGAGAGAGAGAGAGAGAGAGAGAGAGAGAGAGAGAGAGAGAGAGAGAGAGAGAGAGAGAGAGAGAGAGAGAGAGAGAGAGAGAGAGAGAGAGAGAGAGAGAGAGAGAGAGAGAGAGAGACAGAGAGAGAGACAGAGAGAGAGACAGAGAGAGAGAGAGAGAGAGAGAGAGAGAGAGAGAGAGAGAGAGAGAGAGAGAGAGAGAGAGAGAGAGAGAGACAGAGACACAGAGAGAGAGAGAGAGAGAGAGAGAGAGAGAGAGAGAGAGAGAGAGAGAGAGAGAGAGAGAGAGAGAGAGAGAGAGAGAGAGAGAGAGAGAGAGAGAGACAGAGAGAGAGAGAGAGAGAGAGAGAGAGAGAGAGAGAGAGAGAGAGAGAGAGAGAGAGAGAGAGAGAGAGAGAGACAGAGAGAGAGAGAGAGAGAGAGAGAGAGAGAGAGAGAGAGAGAGAGAGAGAGAGAGAGAGAGAGACAGAGAGAGACAGAGAGAGAGACAGAGAGAGAGACAGAGAGAGAGTGAGAGGGAGAGAGAGAGAGAGAGAGAGAGAGAGAGAGAGAGAGAGACAGAGAGACAGAGAGACAGAGACACAGAGAGAGAGAGAGAGAGAGAGAGAGAGAGAGAGAGAGAGAGACAGAGAGAGAGAGAGAGAGAGAGAGAGAGAGAGAGAGACAGAGAGAGAGAGAGACTGAATATGAATGAATTAATTAATTACATTTTCAAATGTGCAAATACAGCAGAAGATTTGTGGTCTGCTGTGATAATAAAAGGATGTCAAGTGGAACACAACCACTCTAAGGAGTTATTGCATACAGTACATCTGAGTGATATTGACTCATGGATGGAAATTGATTTGTTGGGGATAATCATTATTGTTTGTTTTGTTGTTTTTTGATTGTGTGTTATATTGGCTTTGGCAATGTTAATGTTAATGTACAGTATATTTTCTCGTGCCAATAAAGCTCATTGAATTGAAATTTGAACAGAAATGAGAGTTACAGTACAAGTCCAGTCCACACTGCTACAGAACTGATAACAGCTTGGAGAATTACAGTACAATTTAAGTACGACTACATCAAGTCTGACAGAGCTGATTGGACACACTAGTTAAGCATACACTTGTTTACAATAGTGTCCAACTTGTTCATTTCATTAAGGCATTCAAATACATACAAAACAACTACTTCAGTGAAGTCAGAAGCAGCAAATCATGGAGGTAAAATCATAGTGGAGGTAAAAAGGGAAAAGAGAAATGTACAATGAGGAGAGGCGGGGTGGGTGGAGGGATTTTATATACATTTTTGTTTTACAGAGGCCAGTTTCTAATTGCAGGAGTCAAGGGATTCACACGTCTTAACGACTGTTGGTAGGGCGTTCCACATTTTGGTAGCATATCAGTGGAAGGAATTGAGACCCTTGTTTGTGCCAAACCAGGGTGCTTCTGTGAATAATAATATATAAGTACATGTTCTGATGAATATGCAAATGGAGCAGAGGTTATGAATATTTAAACATCCTTCATCCTGTTGGTTTGAAAGAGATGATGATACTGCATTAGCATAGAGCGTGCACGTGTGTGTGTGTGTGTGTGTGTGTGTGTGTGTGTGTGTGTGTGTGTGTGTGTGTGTGTGTGTGTGTGTGTGTGTGTGTGTGTGCGTGCGTGCGTGCGTGCGCGTGTGAGTGTGTGCACACGCCTTTTGTGTTACATAACCCTCCCAGTACAAGTAGGCTAAAAATAGACTGATAAATAAGGAACGTGTGTGTGTGTGTGTGTGTGTGTGTGTGTGTGTGTGTGTGTGTGTGTGTGTGTGTGTGTGTGTGTGTGTGTGTGTGTGTGTGTGTGTGTGTGTGTGTGTGTGTGTGTGTGCCTCAGGGAGACTCACACACTCTTAACAGCTTGGGTGAGAGAAAGAGAGAGAGAGAGAGAGAGAGAGAGAGAGAGAGAGAGAGAGAGACAGAGAGAGAGAGCCAGAGAGAGAGAGAGAGAGAGAGAGAGAGAGAGAGAGAGAGAGAGAGAGAGAGAGAGAGAGAGAGAGAGAGAGAGAGAGACAGAAACAGAGAGACAGAGAGAGAGAGAGAGAGAGAGAGAGAGAGAGAGAGAGAGAGAGAGAGAGAGCACTGATAATGTCCTCCTACTCCGTTGGGGGGGGGGGGCTAAAATCCCAGTTAAATGTGGAAAACATGTGGACCACATCTGTGGTCATTATAGATCATACTGAACAATGAAGAACAAAAGATACATGAATGGGTTTTTGTGTAATTTTATATAAAACATGGCCTGGCTCAGCCCTGAATCAGCACCTTAAAAATACTAGCTTATTTTTTCCCTGTGATTCAAGGACTGGCTTCCCTGCCTTTGGGGACGTTTGTGCCGGTTGGAAATCTGAGCACAGTTCCTGATTGGCCAACAGCCCTGTCAATCACTTCGTTCACAACGTTGTCTACTTTCCCAATATTCTTATGGGTTCATATGAACCAATCACCGTTAAGATAGCCGATTTAGTAACGCCATCCTAGAAACTGCTGTGGTAGAGAGGGACTTCAGTCTGAATAATGAAGTGAAACATCCTAGAAACTGCTGTGGTAGAGAGGGACTTCAGTCTGAATAATGAAGTGAAACATCCTAGAAACTGCTGTGGTAGAGAGGGACTTCAGTCTGAATAATGAAGTGAAACATCCTAGAAACTGCTGTGGTAGAGAGGGACTTCAGTCTGAATAATGAAGTGAAACCAAATGACAATTCTCACTGAGGTCAGGCTAGGTTTTTTGTGTAATTTTACATAAAACATCCATAGAAATCTAATTTTAATTAACTTTCTGAGAACCAAAGCATTCTGGGTGATGACGTGTGGACTGCCACATCAGTAACAACATTGAGACCATATTATGAATTCATAATTGATTGTTCGCTAATAATCTTTTTTAAGGGTTCTTTAGTATTTTTAAATATTCTACAGAAGACCTACTGTAACGTAAAGTAGTGTAACACGTGGTGGTATGGTTGGGCCGCGGTATTAAAATGACTGCATTCTTCTTGAATGTGCACGTTGTAAAATAAAGATTATACTGCAGGATTTGTGGCATAATTCACCTAGTTTTAGGTGCAGCTCACCTATAATGCACTGAGAGCTTGTAGATTGTATATTTATCACACAGCGCACAGCGGTTAGGAGTGTGGGACTACACACCATGGCTCACCTCTGTGTGAGAGAACATTACAAACATGGATAAAAAGGCACAGACATTTCTGTGCAGATGGAGATTAAGCAACATTTTCAATTTTGTGTATTTTTAAATAAAAACTCTATAAAAGTCGTTTTTAATTACTTCCTGTAAACTAAAACATGCTGCATGATGACATATCCATTATCACATCAATAGAAGCCAATAGAAGTTAACTCTCTCAGTGCCAGCCCTTTTTCATATTTTTGGAGCTCGCCAGTGCCAGCGATTTTCATCTAAAAGTCATATTTCATATTTCGGTCCATGTTTCCCGACGGACAAGTTAGTGGACGGACACACACTTTTGGTTCCGGGTTAGGCCGTCCCTTGTTATGCTCTAGCAATGGTCGCCGCGGTCGCTGCTAGCTGCTGTTAGCATGGGGATCGTATTGAACCGGCGCCGGTAAGTAACGTCACGTCAAGTAGCGTTAACGTCAGCGGCATCAGTTGTTACTGTAAATCATAATGATAACGGATGACGTAGATTCATTTCAACGGCATGAAAACTGTTAAGCTGACTTGTTTTTATCACATTTCTGAGTAGTTGTCCACAATTACAGGTGTGTTGATTAGAAATACTTGTTTTTAATCCCATTCACTCATCATGTTAGAATATATTCCTGAACACATTATACAGTAGAAATAAGACACAGCAGTAAAATGACAGAGCTGATTCCAAGTGACGGCTAGCCGTCCCCGTCCCATCCCCTGAACGGATGCATGCTCTGTGCCAAATAATGGGGTGAACCAGGGTGAACCAGGGTGAACCAGGGTGGACCAGGGTGAACCAGGGTGGACCAGGTGAACCAGGGTGAACCAGGGTGAACCAGGGTGAACCAGGTGAACCAGGGTGAACCAGGGTGAACCAGGGTGGACCAGGTGAACCAGGCTGAACCAGGGTGAACCAGGGTGAACCAGGGTGAACCAGGGTGAACCAGGGTGAACCAGGGTGAACCAGGGTGAACCAGAGTGAACCAAGGTGAACCAGGGTGAACCAAGGTGAACCAGGGTGAACCAGGGTGAACCAGGGTGAACCAAGGTGAACCAGGGTGAACCAAGGTGAACCAGGGTGAACCAAGGTGAACCAGGGTGAACCAGGGTGAACCAGGGTGAACCAGGGTGAACCAGGGTGAACCAAGGTGAACCAGGGTGAACCAAGGTGAACCAGGGTGAACCAGGGTGAACCAGGGTGAACCAGGGTGAACCAGGGTGAACCAGGGTGAACCAGGGTGAACCAGGGTGAACCAGGGTGAACCAAGGTGAACCAGGGTGAACCAAGGTGAACCAGGGTGAACCAAGGTGAACCAGGGTGAACCAGGGTGAACCAGGGTGAACCAGGGTGAACCAGGGTGAACCAGGGTGAACCAGGGTGAACCAGGGTGAACCAGGGTGAACCAGGGTGAACCAGGGTGAACCAGGGTGAACCAGGGTGAACCAGGGTGAACCAGGGTGAACCAGAGTGAACCAGGGTGAACCAGGGTGAACCAGGGTGAACCAGGGTGAACCAGGGTGAACCAGAGTGAACCAGGGTGAACCAGGGTGAACCAGGGTGAACCAGGGTGAACCAGGGTGAACCAGGGTGAACCAGGGTGAACCAGGGTGAACCAGGCTGAACCAGGGTGAACCAGAGTGAACCAGGGTGAACCAGGGTGAACCAGGGTGAACCAGGGTGAACAAGATTGTGCCCCTACGGGGCACAGGTCTCCACCGTCCGGGCTCAAGAATTGATGATATTATTCTAATATATATAAAATACTAATGTCTTTTCTGAATTTGAAATTTCTATTTCATTTCAGTTGCAAATAAAAAATCATTCAAATTCTATGGAAGAGTTCAAGAAAAAAAATATCTGGGGTCAGTCATGAGGTCATGTTGTCATGCAGCATTTGGAAAAACTTTCAAAAAATGTCTGGGGTCACGTTTGAAGAGTGGACATTTCAAAATAATTGACAAAATAATTTATCAAAAAAAAATGAATGTAGGTGTTGATGTTGATATTATCTGAAGAAAATAAAATAAAGAAAATAATCCAGGTAATCAAGATTATATATAAATGAATTTTAGTCATATTTGCAGCATTTGGAAAAACTTTCAAAAAAAATAAATAATAAAAATAATGAATATATTTGTTGATGCATTCAATGAAGTCAAAAAAATAAAATAAATAAAATTTGGCATTAAAGAAATAGTGGTCATAGGCACACGTTTTATTCTTTGTCAACTGTCCTTTATATTGATGATATTGATATTGATGATCTGTTCCAACCATTGACGCTTCATCAATAATTAATAACTTCATGTTTCCCAGACGTGAATGTAATATGTTTAGTACGTCCACTTTCGGTGATTGGTACTCACATGAGCTCGTTGGAGTTAATCGTCTCTGTCTAAGTTTCTTCCTTTCTTCTATTTCCTTCTCCCGATACTTTCTCTTTCTGTTTCTCTCCCTAATTCTTCTCTGATGTCTCTGTTCCTCAAACTGACGAGTTATGCTTTCACTCTCCTTTCCTATTTGAAATAGCGATGACTCCTGATATTCTACCCCATAGCTTTCTTCAGCATTCATGGATAAGTCTTTGCCCCAAGATTGCGAAGTCAATTTTTCTCTCTTCTCATGAACTTTCCTTTCATTCCATTCTCCTTTATGAAATACTAATAATTTCTGAGATTCTTCCCCTGTGCACTCTCGATCATATATCCTCAAATCATTCTTATTTCCATCTACTGTATGAGAAGACAACATTCTTTTAACTACCTATTGATTTTTATTAAACAATATTTTTAGAATCTCATCTTTCTTTCTTATATATGCTATGTATTACATCATCTTCTTTTCATTACGTACAAAAATCTCTATTTCACACTTCTATCTCCACCGTATCTCTTACCTATGACCTCATCATGACGTCATCTCCAGCTCAGGTCTCCTCCTAGAGACCTGTACCCAGGTACAGATTCAAGACAGATAGTCGTGCAACAGACAGACTTAGGACGTGCACGGACAGAGAATGATTACCTCATCATGCTGTAATCATGGGACAGACAGATTCCTCGTGCCACGGACAGATTTAGGACGTGCACGGACGGAGGGCGTTTTATAGTCCTCCACCTTCGGTTCATTACGTACAAAAATCTCTATTTCACACTTCTATCTCCACTGTATCTATTACCTATGACCTCATCATGACGTCATCTCAAGCTCAGGTCTCCTCCTAGAGACCTGTACCCAGGTACAGATTCAAGACAGATAGTCGTGCAACAGACAGACTTAGGACGTGCACGGACAGAGAATGATTACCTCATCATTCTTTAATCATGGGACAGACAGATTCGTGCACGGACGGAGGGCGTTTTATAGTCCCCACCTTCATCATGACCTCATCATGACGTCATCTCAAGCTCAGGTCTCCTCCTAGAGACCTGTACCCAGGTACAGATTCAAGACAGATAGTCGTGCAACAGACAGACTTAGGACGTGCACGGACAGAGGGCCTTTTTCAATCCCTTTTATAATGATTACCTCATCATGCTGTAATCATGGGACAGACAGATTCCTCGTGCCACAGACAGATTTAGGACCTGCACGGACGGAGGGCGTTTTATAGTCCTCCACCTTCGGTGGAGACAACCAGGGTGAACCAGCTCCCTGTACCTGATCTGCTCTCAGGACCTCCTGACGTTCAATGTTTTGTATCTTAGGAGTACAATTTAGGAGTACAATACAGAGAATGTTTGCATTCGCCATCTTTGTTGAAGGAGTCTATCTAGGTCTGAGATAAATAATCTTAATTATCTTTCATAGTGGTTTAATCTGCTGACTG
The DNA here is from genome assembly GCA_039105355.1 of Benthosema pterotum. Taxonomy (NCBI): domain Eukaryota; kingdom Metazoa; phylum Chordata; class Actinopteri; order Myctophiformes; family Myctophidae; genus Benthosema; species Benthosema pterotum. The sequence continues at coordinate 27,091,715 of CM076972.1, forward strand.
GCCTCATGCCGTGCTCTCAGGACCTCCTGGCCTCTGGTCTGCAGGTCTTTGGGTTAGGGTTTAGGGTTTAGGGTCAGTACCTGATCTGCTGACTGGCCTCATGCCGTGCTCTCAGGACCTCCTGGCCTCTGGTCTGGAGGTCTAGGGTTAGGGTTTAGGGTTTAGGGTTTAGGGTTAGGGTCAGTACCTGATCTGCTGACTGGCCTCATGCCGTGCTCTCAGGACCTCCTGGCCTCTGGTCTGGAGGTCTAGGGTTAGGGTTTAGGGTTTAGGGTTTAGGGTTAGGGTCAGTACCTGATCTGCTGACTGGCCTCATGCCGTGCTCTGAGGACCTCCTGGCCTCTGGTCTGGAGGTCTTTGGGTTAGGGTTTAGGGTTAGGGTTAGGGTTTAGGGGTTAGGGTCAGGGTTTAGGGTTTAGGGTTTAGGGTCAGTACCTGATCTGCTGACTGGCCTCATGCCGTGCTCTGAGGACCTCCTGGCCTCTAGTCTGGAGGTCTTTGGGTTAGGGTTTAGGGTTTAGGGTCTAGGGTCAGTACCTGATCTGCTGACTGGCCTCGTGCCGTGCTCTCAGGACCTCCTGGTTAGGGTTTAGGGTTTAGGGTTAGGGTTTAGGGTTTAGGGTTTAGGGTTTAGGGTTTAGGGTTAGGGTCAGTACCTGATCTGCTGACTGGTCTCGTGCCGTGCTCTCAGGACCTCCTGGCCTCTGGTCTGCAGGTCTTTGGGTTAGGGTTTAGGGTTTAGGGTTTAGGGTTTAGTGTCAGTACCTGATCTGCTGACTGGCCTCATGTCGTGCTCTCAGGACCTCCTGGCCTCTGGTCTGGAGGTCTTTGGTCAGGGTTGAGATGTTCTCGTTCAGGGTGTGGATCTGGAGGTCCATCTGGGCCATGTGAGCTTTCCTCTGATTGGCTTGCTCCTGGAGCTCTGTGATTCGCTGGAGGAGCTCACGCTCCTGAGAGAGAGAGAGAGGGAGGGGCAACGCTTTATTTAAACCAATCAGAGCTCTGTGTTAAAGGCTGACTCCAGATTAATTCATCTACATCTTTTAGATTAATCTCCGTTCTGAAAGCTTATCATGTTAACCCATTGATAGACTATCCCGATTCTAAAAATGTCTTTAAAATACTAACCTAAGTGTATTGAAAAACTTCTAATTATTGTGTGACACCATCAAATTTTTGACATTTTTGATACTGTACATACTGTACAGAACCCCTATTGGGGGGCCGTCAACTAGGGTAAAACTACCACTAGGGGTTCCCGTCTACGATGGGTTAATAATGTCTGAGAGTGTCTCTGACCCTCTCAGAGATATAGCAATATTAACCTCATAAAACTATTCCAATCTCACAACACTATCTCCTCAATCACGCTCTCCAGCGGAGGTTTGCACATGCTCAGTATAAACAGGAAGTGCGATGATAGAAATCCCATAACTAGTGTTGTAAATAATGAGATCCAGCGTTGAGAATTCAATGGCATCGCCCTTCCTTTTTCAAACATTTTATATCATCCACAGCACTTGAATAAACAGTATCCATGTTTCTGACATTTCATAAACATAAAAGTTGAACACTTTTGGTACAATCAAAGAAGCAACAAGAACATGGAAAATCTACAAAAGGAAAATATACAAAACATTACCATTTAGTAAATGTTCTTGTCCTTGTCTCTCAGTCTGTTATAAACAGCATTTTTTTCCACACAGTAGTTAACTTGACATAATAATTAAACCAAAGACAGAAGCATTATAGTAAACATTATCCTATTCTTTTTTATTATTCAGTTCAGGGTCAGTAACTCTAGCACCTCTGCTGGTATATTCCATCATAGCAGTTCCTGTTTACAC
>CM076972.1:27108561-27133561 GCA_039105355.1 Benthosema pterotum
ATAGAATCTACAGCTAGTAGACTACAGATGACCAACATAGAATCTACAGCTAGTAGACTACAGATGACCAACATAGAATCTACAGCTAGTAGACTACAGATGACCATAGAATCTACAGCTAGTAGACTACAGATGACCAACATAGAATCTACAGCTAGTAGACTACAGATGACCAACATAGAATCTACAGCTAGTAGACTACAGATGACCAACATAGAATCTACAGCTAGTAGACTACAGATGACCATAGAATCTACAGCTAGTAGACTACAGATGACCAACATAGAATCTACAGCTAGTAGACTACAGATGACCAACATAGAATCTACAGCTAGTAGACTACAGATGACCAACATAGAATCTACAGCTAGTAGACTACAGATGACCAACATAGAATCTACAGCTAGTAGACTACAGATGACCATAGAATCTACAGCTAGTAGACTACAGATGACCATAGAATCTACAGCTAGTAGACTACAGATGACCAACATAGAATCTACAGCTAGTAGACTACAGATGACCATAGAATCTACAGCTAGTAGACTACAGATGACCAACATAGAATCTACAGCTAGTAGACTACAGATGACCAACATAGAATCTACAGCTAGTAGACTACAGATGACCAACATAGAATCTACAGCTAGTAGACTACAGATGACCAACATAGAATCTACAGCTAGTAGACTACAGATGACCATAGAATCTACAGCTAGTAGACTACAGATGACCATAGAATCTACAGCTAGTAGACTACAGATGACCAACATAGAATCTACAGCTAGTAGACTACAGATGACCATAGAATCTACAGCTAGTAGACTACAGATGACCAACATAGAATCTACAGCTAGTAGACTACAGATGACCATAGAATCTACAGCTACTAGACTACAGATGACCAACATAGAATCTACAGCTACTAGACTACAGATGACCAACATAGAATCTACAGCTACTAGACTACAGATGACCAACATAGAATCTACAGCTAGTAGACTACAGATGACCAACATAGAATCTATAGCTAGTAAGTAGACTATGGGTGACCAACATAGAATCTACAGCTAGTAGACTAGAGATGGTGTAGTCTACTAGCTGTAGGTATGGTATGTTGGTGTGTTGGTCATCTGTTGTTAACAGACAGACAGACAGACAGACAGACAGGCAGGCAGGCAGGCAGGCAGGCAGGCAGGCAGGCAGGCAGGCAGGCAGGCAGGCAGGCAGGCAGGCAGGCAGGCAGGCAGGCAGGCAGGCAGGCAGACAGACACCCAGGCAGGCAGACAGACAGACAGACAGACACCCAGGCAGGCAGACAGACAGACAGACAGACAGACAGACAGACAGACAGACAGACAGACAGACAGACAGACAGACAGACAGACAGACAGACAGACAGACAGACTCACTAGCTTTCAGTAGGATCTCAGTAGCTTGCTGCTGGACTCGGTCTCTCGCCGCCTCCAGCTCCACCTCCGCCTCCTTCTGTCGGATAGCAACGATCTGAGAGTCCTGAGTCACCTCCTCTAGATGTTTGGTCACCTCCTGGAGAACATTAGGAGAAAACAATCATCTGAGAGTCCTGAGTCACCTCCTCTAGATGTTTGGTCACCTCCTGGAGAACATTAGGAGAAAAACACAACGATCTGAGAGTCCTGAGTCACCTCCTCTAGATGTTTGGTGACCTCCTGGAGAACATTAGGAGAAAACAATCATCTGAGAGTCCTGAGTCACCTCCTCTAGATGTTTGGTGACCTCCTAGAGAACATTAGGAGAAAACAATCATCTGAGAGTCCTGAGTCACCTCCTCTAGATGTTTGGTCACCTCCTGGAGAACATTAGGAGAAAAACACAACGATCTGAGAGTCCTGAGTCACCTCCTCTAGATGTTTGGTCACCTCCTGGAGAACATTAGGAGAAAACAATCATCTGAGAGTCCTGAGTCACCTCCTCTAGATGTTTGGTCACCTCCTAGAGAACATTAGGAGAAAACAATCATCTGAGAGTCCTGAGTCACCTCCTCTAGATGTTTGGTCACCTCCTAGAGAACATTAGGAGAAAACAATCATCTGAGAGTCCTGAGTCACCTCCTCTAGATGTTTGGTCACCTCCTGGAGAACATTAGGAGAAAAACACAACGATCTGAGAGTCCTGAGTCACCTCCTCTAGATGTTTGGTGACCTCCTGGAGAACATTAGGAGAAAACAATCATCTGAGAGTCCTGAGTCACCTCCTCTAGATGTTTGGTCACCTCCTAGAGAACATTAGGAGAAAACAATGATCTGAGAGTCCTGAGTCACCTCCTCTAGATGTTTGGTCACCTCCTGGAGAACATTAGGAGAAAACAATGATCTGAGAGTCCTGAGTCACCTCCTCTAGATGTTTGGTCACCTCCTGGAGAACATTAGGAGAAAACAATCATCTGAGAGTCCTGAGTCACCTCCTCTAGATGTTTGGTGACCTCCTGGAGAACATTAGGAGAAAACAATCATCTGAGAGTCCTGAGTCACCTCCTCTAGATGTTTGGTCACCTCCTGGAGAACATTAGGAGAAAACAATCATCTGAGAGTCCTGAGTCACCTCCTCTAGATGTTTGGTCACCTCCTGGAGAACATTAGGAGAAAACAATCATCTGAGAGTCCTGAGTCACCTCCTCTAGATGTTTGGTCACCTCCTGGAGAACATTAGGAGAAAACAATCATCTGAGAGTCCTGAGTCACCTCCTCTAGATGTTTGGTCACCTCCTGGAGAACATTAGGAGAAAACAATCATCTGAGAGTCCTGAGTCACCTCCTCTAGATGTTTGGTCACCTCCTAGAGAGAACATTAGGAGAAAATACAATGATCTGAGAGTCCTGAGTCACCTCCTCTAGATGTTTGGTCACCTCCTAGAGAACATTAGGAGAAAACAATCATCTGAGAGTCCTGAGTCACCTCCTCTAGATGTTTGGTCACCTCCTAGAGAACATTAGGAGAAAACAATCATCTGAGATGTTTGGTTACCTCCTATAGAACATTAGGAGAAAACACAATGATATGAGATGCTTGGTCACCTCCTAGAGCAATGGTTTTCAACCTTTTTGACACCAGGGACCACCATTTATTCAGCATTTGAGCCACGGACCACCATTTGATGACATTTTAGCCCCACAAACCGCAAAACCCAAAGATTTCTTCTGTTTTTATCTACAATACGAGGATGGATTTCAGAAACATAACAGGCAAACCGAGATCTCTAGTTGTGTGGACTTGGGCTAATTCAGATGGTGATTATTTTAACTCTTGAGAGTGTGAAAATGAAAACAAATGGACCCACAAGGGTCCATTTGGTTTCATTTTTACATTAAAAAAATGAAACCAAATGTTAATTATTTATGTATTCCACTGATCCGATCCATCCTAATCCGTGGATTATCCGCGGACAAATCCGCAATCCACTGAGCTCTATGACCGTGCCACGCCGTCCGGGCGGGGACCGGCCCTCGTACACAAGGCGCTAGGGGTCTGCGACGATGTCGGCTACCCACCAGACCCGTCTTGAAACACGGACGTTCAACGTTACTTATTGCGGCCAAAGTAGCCTGCAGCTCCGAAGGATGGATGTAATCCGACATGTTTGTTTACATTCTGACGTCAACATGAGTCGCCCAAAGCGTCTGCGTTGCCTAGACAATGTGAGCAGAACAGCCAGTTTTGCGTTTTGGCCTGTTTAGGCGGAGACGCTGCGCTGGAGCGTATAGAACTTTTCCACTTTCAAGGGTGGTTTGAGATTTTTGCGTCTTCAGGTCCACAAAACGCCGTCACCATATAAACGAAAGGCACTTCTGATAAAATGTTTTATCGTCTTTACTCGCAAGCGTCTCCGTGTAAACGTGGCCTTAGAAGACAGCTATCAGGTCAAAATGGAATAAAGAGCTTTAAAAGCTACCCTGCCCAGGATGTGTTAGATCTGTTAATTAGCTTGACGTGTTCCTTGCAGTACTCAGGTTGGCCTAGAGGTGGCAGTGTAATTAATTACCTTAACGTTGTTCTCTGCAGTACTCAGGTTATCCTATAGGTGGTGTAATTAATTACCTTAACGTTGTTCTCTGCAGTACTCAGGTTATCCTATAGGTGGTGTAATTATTTACCTTAACATTATTGTCTGCAGTACTCAGGTTGGCCTAGAGGTGGTGTAATTAATTACCTTAACGTTGTTCTCTGCAGTACTCAGGTTGGCCTACAGGTGGTGTAATTAATTACCTTAACATTATTCTCTGCAGTACTCAGGGCAGCCTGCAGGCGGTGGCTCTTGTCTCGGTTGTCCCGCGCCTCGTCGCTAACCCGTGCTAGCTCGGAGCGGAGCTTTCCCAGGGTTTTCTGCAGCGCTGCCTCCTGACTCTGGAACTCACGGCGAAGCTCAGCCTCTGTCCGTTTCCACGCCAACAGGTTGTCAGCCGTCAGCTGCTGAGTTCTCTTCATGGCTTCTAACTCACGTTCATAGAACGCCTGGGCCTGTAATATAAATATAAATATAAATATATAAACAGCTGCTGAGTTCTCTTCATGGCTTCTAACTCACGTTCATAGAACGCCTGGGCCTAGAGATATAAATATATAAACATACACGTTAATATAAATATAAATATAAATATATAAACAGCTGCTGAGTTCTCTTCATGGCTTCTAACTCACGTTCATAGAACGCCTGGGCCTGGAGATATAAATATAAATATATAAACATACACGTTAATATAAATATATAAACAGCTGCTGAGTTCTCTTCATGGCTTCTAACTCACGTTCATAGAACGCCTGGGCCTAGAGATATAAATATAAATATATAAACATACACGTTAATATAAATATAAATATAAATATATAAACATACACGTTATAAATATAAATATATAAACAGCTGCTGAGTTCTCTTCATGGCTTCTAACTCACGTTCATAGAACGCCTGGGCCTGTAATATAAATATAAATATATAAACAGCTGCTGAGTTCTCTTCATGGCTTCTAACTCACGCTCATAGAACGCCTGGGCCTGTAATATAAATATAATATAAATATAATATAAATATATAAACAGCTGCTGAGTTCTCTTCATGGCTTCTAACTCACGTTCATAGAACGCCTGGGCCTGGAGATATAAATATATAAATATACATGTTAATATAAATATAAATATAAATATATAAACAGCTGCTGAGTTCTCTTCATGGCTTCTACCTCACGTTCATAGAACGCCTGGGCCTAGAGATATAAATATATAAATATACATGTTAATATAAATATAAATATATAAACATACACGTTAATATAAATATAAATATATAAACAGCTGCTGAGTTCTCTTCATGGCTTCTAACTCACGCTCATAGAACGGCTGGGCCTGGAAATATAAATATAAATATATAAACATACACGTTAATATAAATATAAATATATAAACAGCTGCTGAGTTCTCTTCATGGCTTCTAACTCACGTTCATAGAACGCCTGGGCCTGGAAATACATGTTAAAGCTAGAGTGCCATGAGGGTAGCCATTTTCTACCCTAAAACATGATCATCAGGTATTAATGTTATATGAAAAGTAAGATTTTTTTCCCAAAAAAGTGTACAGTGTTTGTTCATTTTTATGATTCCACCCTACCAGTTCATTAAGTATGTCTGGTTTGCCTGGTGGGTGGTGATGGGTGGAGATCCACCTGAACTGAAGCCACACCCACAGCTTTAGTTGCATGATAAAGGGGGAGGAGTTAGGGGAGGGGCTGAGCATGTGATGTCACTATATTGAAGTTTTTTTCATTAGCACGTTGGACTGGAAAGCCCTCAATGCTTGCAGATCCTCCATCTATACTCTATGGCTCTAGTTACAGGGAGACACATATGCTCTACCCATTTTTCTCACTGATAAAATGCTCAGTGGGTTGAGTCATGGACATGAGTAAATTCCGTTAAACATTTTAATCAGATCAATCAACAACATTAATTCAATCCCATTAACTTGTTATGTTCAACAGCCTTAGTTAATACATCCATGTAGCAGTGATAGTGGAGTCCATTTTAGAGGCTGCAGATTATTCTGCGTCAAAGCTAAAATGAGGCCATCTTTGCTTTAGTTCCAATACGGATCAGAGGATAAACTCAACAGACTGTGGGTGAAAGTAAGTCATCCTCACAACTCAACTATGTAAAACTCACTGGAGAAGTGAGTCAGCATTTTGTGTTCTTTTTACTTTTTATCCCCCTTTTTTGGGCACTTTGCTGTCCCAGATCTGTGAATGCATCTGGATAGACCTCATATTCTGCTTGAAATAAACGTTAATATTCTGTTTATAATAACCAGATAAATGTTAATATTCTGTTTACAATAACTCAGATAAATATTAATATTCTGTTTACAATAACCCAGTTAAACATTAATATTCTGTTTACAATAACCCAGTTAAACATTAATATTCTGCTTACAATAACCCAGTTAAACGTTAATATTCATGAAGCTAGCCATATCTTTATCCAGGTCCAGTGCTGAGGTCTGTTAGATGGAAAACTAGATCAGGTTAAAACTAACTTTTATTATAAAACGCTGCGTCATTTTATCTTGGATGTTGTGATGTTGTGACACCAATCATCCTTCCACTAGACTAACCATATTACTGGGTTTAAACTCATCCAGACAGTGTATTACTGGGTTTAAACTCATCCAGACAGTGTATTACTGGTTTAAACTCATCCAGACAGTGTATTACTGGGTTTAAACTCATCCAGACAGTGTATTACTGGTTTAAACTCATCCAGACAGTGTATTACTGGTTTAAACTCATCCAGACAGTGTATTACTGGTTTAAACTCATCCAGACAGTGTATTACTGGGTTTAAACTCATCCAGACAGTGTATTACTGGGTTTAAACTCATCCAGACAGTGTATTACTGGGTTTAAACTCATCCAGACAGTGTATTACTGGGTTTAAACTCAATCATCACAGTATATCTGAACACATTATATGTTAGAAATAAGACACATAGCAGTAGTGTCAGAGCTGAGAGTCCATGCGTGGTGTGCATAGGTCTGGTGTTGTGGTATTTGGTTTGGTACCCAGGGTGGGTAGGATCAGGGGTATTTGGTTTGGTACCCAGGGTGGTAGGATCAGGGGTATTTGGTTTGGTACCCAGGGTGGTAGGATCAGGGGTATTTGGTTTGGTACCCAGGGTGGTAGGATCAGGGGTATTTGGTTTGGTACCCAGGGTGGTAGGATCAGGGGTATTTGGTTTGGTACCCAGGGTGGTAGGATCAGGGGTATTTGGTTTGGTACCCAGGGTGGTAGGATCAGGGGTATTTGGTTTGGTACCCAGGGTGGTAGGATCAGGGGTATTTGGTTTGGTACCCAGGGTGGTAGGATCAGGGGTATTTGGTTTGGTACCCAGGGTGGTAGGATCAGGGGTATTTGGTTTGGTACCCAGGGTGGTAGGATCAGGGGTATTTGGGGTGGTGCTAGTTAAAAAAGCAAACGTTTCGGTCCGAAGACCTTCGTCAGTGCTTAAAGGTCTTCGGACCGAAACGTTTGCTTTTTTAACTAGCACTTTGAGCACTGAGCACTTTACTATGAGCAAATAAATGAAATGATGATTTTCTAAAGTCTCGTCTAAGGATTACTTCCTTCTTTTTTTTTTACAGTGAGCGAGTCTTTTTTCAGTCTAGTTTACTTTATGTTTTTGAGACTTACGCTCCTGTAGTCAAGTTCGACAAAGAAAAGAGGACAAAGAAAGGCGCAACAGTTTTCTCAGTTCTTCAGTATTTGGGGTGTACCCAGGGTGGGTATCAGGGTGGGGTATGTGGGGTTGTTTTGGTACCTTGGTCAGGTTGGGTATCAGGGTGGGGTATGTGGGGTTGTTTTGGTACCCAGGGTGGGTATCAGGGTAGGGTATTTGGGGTTGTTTTGGTACCTTGGTCAGCTTGGCCTCATATTCCTCCACCAGCCTCTTCTTGTCCTGTTTGAGCTCCTCGACTCGCTCTGTCAACGACTCCACCTGCAGGACAACAACATATTCTGATTTAAGCATATATGAGACACTCTACTATAATAGTGTTTATTACACCATCACTAAACAGAGGTATATTTTACCCAATATACAAGATTACGTAAAAGAGTATTTCTCCTCAAAATATATTAAAGTACAGCAATAAATAAGCAAAATGAAGATATTACTAATATTGACCAGCACTGGTCCTAAGACATGTGAAAGGATTTTTTTTACTCATATCACAATATCACTAAACACAGTTACAATTCGCCACAACAAATGAAAAAAAAAAAAAAAAAAAAAAAAAAAAACAATCAGGTGTGAGCAAGGAAACAAAGCTTGTTCTGGGTTATGGGTGGAATTCATTCTGCTAAAGTTACCCCAGCTTTATGAAGCTGTCCTAACTTCTCCTGTTCCATGATGTGGTTCTGGTTAGATGTTTAGAAGGTTGCCTCAGCTTTATGGAGCTACCCTAGCCTCTCCTGGTCTCTTCTGTGGTTCTAGTTAGATGTTTAGAAGGTTACCTCAGCCTGTGTAGCTGTCCTAACTTCTCCTAGTTCTTGCTGTGGTTCTGGTTAGATGTTTAGATGTTTAGAGGGTTACCTCAGCCTTGTGGAGTTGTCCTAACTTCTCCTAGTTCTTGCTGTGGTTCTGGTTAGATGTTTAGAAGGTTACCTCAGCTTTATGGAGCTATCCTAGCCTCTCCTGGTCTCTTCTGTGTTTCTGGTTAGATGTTTAGAAGGTTACCTCAGCTTTATGGAGCTACCCTAGCCTCTCCTGGTCTCTTCTGTGGTTCTAGTTAGATGTTTAGAAGGTTACCTCAGCCTGTGTAGCTGTCCTAACTTCTCCTAGTTCTTGCTGTGGTTCTGGTTAGATGTTTAGATGTTTAGAGGGTTACCTCAGCCTTGTGGAGTTGTCCTAACTTCTCCTAGTTCTTGCTGTGTTTCTGGTTAGATGTTTAGATGTTTAGAAGGTTACCTCAGCTTTATGGAGCTATCCTGACCTCTCCTGGTCTATTCTGTGGTTCTGGCTAGATGTTTACATGTTTAGAAGGTTACCTCAGCCTTGTGGAGATGTCCTAACTTCTCCTAGTTCTTGCTGTGGTTCTGGTTAGATGTTTAGAAGGTTACCTCAGCCTGTGTAGCTGTCCTAACTTATCCTAGTTCTTGCTGTGGTTCTGGTTAGATGTTTAGATGTTTAGGAGGTTACCTCAGCCTTGTGGAGTTGTCCTAACTTCTCCTGGTCCTTGCTGTGGTTCTGCGTGTGGTTCTGGTGGGACCTCAGCAGCTCGTGGATCTCCTGGCGGTGCTGGTTCTTCAGCTCCTCCAGACTGCTCCTCTTCTCCTGGTCGAAGGAGGCCTGGGCCTGGGAGAAGGTCCGCAGCTTCTCCTCGAAGGACCTCCTCATCTCCTCCACCTCCCGCGACATGGAGACCACGCGCTGGGTGTGCTAAAATACATGATAGAACATGAGACCACGCGCTGGGTGTGCTAAAATACATGATAGAACATGAGACCACACGCTGGGTGTGCTAAAATACATGATAGAACATGAGACGAGGCGCTGGGTGTGCTAAAATACATGATAGAACAACAGGCTGGGTGTGCTAAAATACATGATAGAACAACAGGCTGGGTGTGTTAAAATACATGATAGAACAACAGGCTGGGTGTGCTAAAATACATGATAGAACAACAGGCTGGGTGTGCTAAAATACATGATAGAACAACAGGCTGGGTGTGCTAAAATACATGATAGAACAACAGGCTGGGTGTGCTAAAATACACCATGATGGAGCTGCATTTCTGCAAGATACATGGAGGCTCAATTTGTTTATTAACCTTCATAGAGGATAAACTCACACTGAGAAATGGAACTTTGCTCTCCATGGTGATGGAAGCATCAGACTAGTTAGTGTGTAGGGTTATAATGTTACCTCTGCTTCAGTTAGGGTTACCAGATCTAAACAGTTCATTTGAGGGACAAACATATTGCATTTGTGGGAAAACATATTTCCAATGTGGTTAGCAAAATATGAAGATCTCGATGCCATATTAAAGAATAACAAGAATGCAGGATTTCAATTCAAACAGCAAAAATACCTGATCTACACATCTATAACACCCTAGCTTCAGTACACAGCTGCATGTCCTCTATTCTATGTCTATAAGGTTTAGGTTAGAGGGTAGTGTATAGTGCATGGGTCTCCAACGGGTAGCTCGCGAGCTACCGGTATCTCGTTGGTTGTTTTTGGGTCGCTCGCAAAGGAGGTGCAAAATTAGGCTATGAATGATATGAAAAGCATGACCTGAAATGCATTGCAACTCTTTCCTTTGTCATTCAACATACAAACGTATGCCCACTCGAGTGTAACTAGGCCTACGTCAATAGGCCCAGAATACGCCTATCAGTAATAGGCTACGTCAGTCGTCTTCAGGTCAAATCAAATCCAATCAAGGCAAAGACAAATCTGTCAGTGACATGGTCAGTGCTGTGAAGGCCTTCAAAGCAAAAGTCTCATTTTACATGCAACGGGTAAAAAACAAGAGAATGCAGCATTTTCCTTCAATGAGGAAGGTGTTGGAAAACAATGCAGAGGCAGTTGATGTGTTGGATGTGGATAAATATTGTGACCTACTGTCCAAGCTTGGGCAGGAATTTGAGGACAGGTTCAAAGATTTTGATGAACTGGAGCCCTGTGTGGCATTCATTGCTAACCCTTTAATGGAGGTAGATGTGAGTGTAATATCAGGGCAGATGGCTGACATGTTCAATGTCAATGCATTTGAAATGGAAATGGAGATTATTAATCTCCAAAATGATGTGCAGCTAAACGCACAACAGAATTCACCACATTGAAAGTGAGTGCTTTATTTGGCTCTACTTATCTTTGTGAATCTGCATTCTCTGATATGAATGTGATCAAATCCAAATTCAGAACTAGGTTGACTGATGATCATTTGAATGACTCTATAAGAGTGACTCTATAAGCGTTCAAGTGTCTTGCGGAGGCCATGCAGTGCCAGGCATCTCATTAGAGAAGAATGCAAAATGTGAATGCACTTTTGAAAAAAAAGCTAAAAGTGAAGTCGCTCTCGGCCCCTCAGATTTTTTCAAAGTAGCTCTAAAATGAAAAAACGTTGGAGAAACCTGGTATAGTGTGTAGTGTGTATAGTGTTCTCATGTTACGTGTGCTTCAGTACACAGCTGCATGTCTTCTACTCTCTGTCTGTAAGCTTCAAACTCAGAGCCTGCAGAGCCTGTCTCTACTTTAGGGTTTAGGTTAGAGGGTAGTGTATAGTGTGTAGGGAGTAGTGGGTAGGGGGTAGTGTGTAGGGGGTATAGTGTTACCTGTGCTTCAGTACACAGCTGCATGTCTTCTACTCTCTGTCTGTAAGCTTCAAACTCAGAGCCTGCAGAGCCTGTCTCTACTTTAGGGTTTAGGTTAGAGGGTAGTGTATAGTGTGTAGGGGGTAGTGGGTAGGGGGTAGGGGGTATAGTGTTACCTGTGCTTCAGTACACAGCTGCATGTCTTCTACTCTCTGTCTGTAAGCTTCAAACTCCTGCAGAGCCTGTCTCTACTTTAGGGTTTAGGTTAGAGGGTAGTGTATAGTGTGTAGGGGGTAGTGGGTAGGGGGTATAGTGTTATAATGTTACCTGTGCTTCAGTACACAGCTGCATATCCTCTACTCTCTGTCTGTAAGCTTCAAACTCCTGCAGAGCCTGTCTCTACTTTAGGGTTTAGATTAGAGGGTAGTGTATACTGTGAAGGGGGTAGTGTATAGTGGGTAGTGTGTAGTGTATAGGGGGTAGTGTGTAGTGTGTAGGGGGTATAGTGTTACCTGTGCTTCGGTACACAGCTGTATATCTTCTACTCTCTGTCTGTAAGCTTCAAACTCAGAGCCTGCAGAGCCTGTCTCTACTTTAGGGTTTAGGTTAGAGGGTAGTGTATAGTGTGTATGGGGTAGTGGGTAGGGGGTATAGTGTTAGAATGTTACCTGTGCTTCAGTACACAGCTGCATATCCTCTACTCTCTGCCTGTAAGCTTCAAACTCCTGCAGCGCCTGTCTCTTCATTCTGTCATGGAGTTCCATGGATTCCTCCAGAGAACTGATTCTTCTCTTCAGATCCAACTCATCACTGATCTTACTCTTATACTGACACACACACACACACACACACACACACACACACACACACACACACACACACACACACACACACACACACACACACACACACACACACACACACACACACACACACACACACACACAAGGAAACATTAACTTGCAGGTAGATATATGCAAACATTTTGTGGTGCTACAACAACTTATTTTTGAGGGTTAATTAATTTATCATCATGTTGTCAGATCATAAGAGCAGCTCAGTGACGACTCAGAGTTCATGGTGTCGTTAGTGTTCTATCGTTAGTTAGTTAGTTAGTTAGTTAGTTAGTTAGTTAGTTAGTTAGTTAGTTAGTTAGTTAGTTCATGGTGTCGTTAGTGTTCTATCGTTAGTTAGTTAGTTAGTTCATGGTGTCGTTAGTGTTCTATCGTTAGTTAGTTAGTTAGTTAGTTAGTTAGTTAGTTAGTTAGTTAGTTAGTTAGTTAGTTAGTTAGTTAGTTAGTTAGTTAGTTAGTTAGTTAGTTAGTTAGTTAGTTAGTTCATGGTGTCGTTAGTGTTCTATCGTTAGTTAGTTAGTTAGTTCATGGTGTCGTTAGTGTTCTATCGTTAGTCCTAAAGCCTGGTCAGACTTGGCATTACAGTTTGATTCAGGTAATCCAGGAGTTTTCAACCTTTTCATACCAGGGCCCACCATTTATACAGCATTTAAGCCACGGACCACCATTTGAGGACATTTTAGCCCCACAGACCCCCAAAACTAAAGATTTATTTTGCTTTTGTCCATCTTCTAGACTTGGGCTAATTCAGATGATGAATATTTTAACTCTTGGGAGTGTAAAACTGTTGCTGATGTCACCTCCGTTTTACATGGAGAGTTTGTACTTCTGCCCTCAGGGAGAATTAAGGTACAAAGAACCAAAGTGGAAGTGCATCAGGTTTAACAAATGGTTTGTACCAGCAGAGCAGCATCAGCTAAAATGTTGAAGGAAGTTCTGAAACATCAGTGAATGTAAAAGGTGAGATTATTCACACTGTGTCACTGTGTAATGTTGTCTCTCTGTTTTTCATTTTGTTTGTCAGTTGTGTTTGGTGTGTGGCTAAAGCAGGCGTCTTGTGGACAATTACTGTTACTTAGGCGAGTGATATCTTAATTTAGTATTATATTATGTATTATTTGAATCACAGAGTAATATTCCTGTATTACCCCCTACCTGCTAGAGACACAACCTTTGTAGGCACTCCACATTGTGGCATGGCCAAATATGGACTGTGAGGCAGACATACAGGCAGACATTTGTGCCTGTCTTCCATAGTATAAGTTACCAGTACCATGAGTATCTTCTGTCGTGTCTCAGAGAGGATCTGTTGAACTTCTTCTTCATGAGCTTCCTTCAGCGTCAGGATGGCTGCTTCATGTTCATCGTTCTTAGTGTTCAGAGCATAGATGACCTGGAGGAGGGGTCAGAGGTCAACAGGTTAGAGGTCATCAGAGGTCAACAGGTCAACAGGTCAGAGGTCAACAGGTTAGAGGTCATCAGAGGTCAACAGGTCAGAGGACTTGACACTAACACTTGCCCGCTTGCCCGGGGCAAGTAAAAAAATGGTAGGGCAAGTGAAGACTGCTACCTGGTTGCCCGATCGGGCAAGTGTGCAACTCAGTGCACTATAACACAACACAAGATAAATTAGTCTTGAAGGCAGTCATTGCACTCTGCCTCTGTGTCTTTCACTGCTTTCTAGATATACACAATTCCAGCAAAACAGACAAATTAACATACACATCAAAATGACCATTAATCTTCTACATTCTCTAGTTGTGTAGACCTGGTCTAATTAAGATGATGAATCTTAACTCTTGAGAGTGTAAAAATGAAACCAAATGAACCCGCAAGGGCCGCAGGGTTGGATTTTTCAGTTTAGTTTAGTTTTAGTTAGTTTTGACATTTTATTTTCTAATTCAGTTAGTTTTAGTTTAGTTATAGTTTTAGTTATTTTATTGGTTGTCAGGTATAGGATTAAAAACCCCCAGTGTTATGGAATCTATAGATCTAGAAGCATCTCCTCCTCATGCTGGTCACCAAAACATTTTGGATTTAAAAGCTTTATAAAAACTAAAACTAAGGGTATTTTGGTATAATTTCAGTTAGTTTTAGTTAGTTTACTGAACCCACATTACAGTTTTAGTTTAGTTACCGTTTTTTGCATTCATTTTTATTAGCTTCAGTTAACTCAAATGTTTTTAGTTTTAGTTAAAGGTAGGGGAAGTGATTTCACTTTTGTCAGATATCACCCCAAAAAAAAAAAAATCTGTTAAAATGCTCTATTATAAGGTGTGGAAACCACATATGGAGTTTCCCCCTCCCCCACGTTAGCAGAGGAGCTAATAAAAGTTCCCCAGGTTGCCACCAATTCTCCTCCAATCAGGAGCGAGCAGCAGGTTCACATAGTGTAGCTACTGTTGGGAGCCCCTAGTGCACCAGGCTGGTACTACACCATGAATTTCAAATCACTTCCCCTACCTTTAACTATTACAACCAGAGGTGAAATCATCTGCACTCATTTAACGGGTTAATTAATGGTTACTAATGGGTCCAGGCGTTTATCGTATTAATACATTGTGATAAACAATGCCATCATTTTTCAGTGATCAGCTCTTATTTTGAAGGTGTCTCACAACGTGTCAGTACAGTGAAATGGAACAGTCCGTGTGCACACGCACGCACGCACGCACGCACACGCACACACACGCACGCTCTCTCTCTCTCTCTCTCTCTCTGTCTCTCTCTCTCTGTCTCTCTCTGTCTCTCTCTCTGTCTCTCTCTCTCTCTGTCTCTCTCTCTGTCTCTCTCTCTGTCTCTCTCTCTCTCTCTCTCTGTCTCTCTCTCTCTGTCTCTCTCTGTCTCTCTCTCTGTCTCTCTCTCTCTCTGTCTCTCTCTCTCTCTCTCTGTCTCTCTCTCTCTCTCTCTCTCTCTCTCTGTCTCTCTCTCTCTGTCTCTCTGTCTCTCTCTCTCTCTCTCTCTCTCTCTCTCTCTCTCTCTGTCTCTCTCTCTCTCTGTCTCTCTCTCTCTCTCTCTGTCTCTCTCTCTCTCTCTGTCTCTCTCTCTCTCTCTCTCTCTCTCTCTCTCTCTCTCTCTCTAGTTGCCATGGTAACATGTTTCTATACATCAGCTGAATGGTGGTCCGTCTGTCAATCATTCTGTCAGTCAGTGCATGTGCATGATGTGTGTGTATGGGTCTGACTCAGAGAGTTTTCTGTTTTCAATGATGAAATGCTGTTGGTTTTAAACAGCTGTCATTTTAAATAGAAGCACTTTAACTTGAAACATCTTTGAAATTTGGGTTGTTTTGCATGGCATCATGTTTGGTGGGGCAGTCAGGGCATTTAGGGGGGCATTGCCCCCCAACCCCCCCCCATGCCTGGATCCACCCCTGAGTATTTATATTTATATCCATTACATTACATTTTCCCATTAAAAACCCCCTATCTACCAGTCATAGTGTGCAGTCAGAGAACCAGCTCTACTCAGCTCTATATATAACACACGCACGCACGCACGCACACACACACACACACACACACACACACACAGTGACACAGTGTTATACACACACAGAGCTCACACACACACACACACACGCACACACTCACGCGCACGCACACGCACACACCCACGCGCACACCCACGCGCACACACACACACACACACACACACACACACAACACACACACACACACACACACCACACACACACACACACACACACACACACACAACACACACACACACACACACACACACTGTGCAGAGGTGTGAGGATTCATTCACCTCACCACACAATATTTAGGTTTCCAAGTATATTTATATTGCAATTCCTAATTATGTTGCAATTCAACACTGTATATTGATATATGGTGAATTTCCCAACAAATGACTTTGCCTTTGTTATACTAAAACTATGGAGTGTTAATAGCCCAAATATTATATCTATTACGTAAATAAAAACATGTAGCAATATGTAGAATAAATAAATAACATGACAAAAAATAAACCAAAGAAAAGTGTGAGAAAAATATATATCACACATTTATGAGTAAAGAAATGGGATATAAGTCATTTTTTGTTACTGTTATATTTTATTACGCTTACATTAATTCCCAAATACATTTATTTCCCCTTTTATTTTTCTATTTATTTACACATATATTTCCTGCAATATTTCTTTGATGCTCTTTTACGTCTCCTGTATTTCTGTCCCACATATTTATTTATGCTTCTATTTATATCTGCATTTGCTTTCTCTTTATATTTTTGCCTGTATTTCCTTGCGTGTGAGTATGCTAATTTAGTGGGCTGTCCGGGGCGGGGCCAGTCAGTCTTGCTCATTAATATACTGGATATTTGCATTTGCAGCTAAGCTACTAGGCTACTCGGCCTCGCTAGTCGCCTAGTCGGTCTCGCAGGCGGCGAGGCAGCGTCCCCCGGAGCACAGAGTGCCGGCGGGGCCCTCGCCAGAGGCGGGCTTCCCCCTGGGCAAAGCCGGCGCGTCGCCCCTGTGCTCGGCGTGAGCCCTGGAGGTCCGGAAAAAATATATTCCCCGGCTGCGCGGGGGCCTATGTTTGTTTGTACTGGGTAGCGACTCGGGGAGCCGACGCTGATGAGGCTGAGCTGAAGCTGCCTGCTGCTGCCTAACCTCACGCCTGCTGCTGCCACTACTAGTGCTAGCCGGCTTAGCAACCAGGAATTTCAGCATTGTCGATCGGTCGTTCGGACTCTCAAACCCCCAGATAGCGTGGCGCGCTCCGGCCACCGAACCGAACAGCTGCGAAACAGGGCGGAGCCGCAATCATCGGTAACATGCCCTCGACCCGGCTACGAGGCAACGCGGCGTACCGACTCTGACTCTCTCTCTCTCTCTCTCTCTCTCTCTCTCTCTCTCTCTCTCTCTCTCTCTCTCTCTCTCTCTCTCTCTCTCTCTCTCTCTCTCTCTCTCTCTCTCTCTCTCTCTCTCTCTCTCTCTCTGGTACACGTGTGTGTGTGTGTGTGTGTGTGTGTGTGGGGGCCCTAACTACATTTAAAAAGAAAGAGTAAGAACTAACTAAAACTAAACTGAAATGAAAAATCCATATAACCCTGGCGTGTGTGTGTGTGTGTGTGCGTGCTCACGTGCCATTATATTATTATACAGGCCTATATAATTTTCCGACGTGAATTTAAACTAAACTAAACTAAGAGATTCGTGGCGCCCCTCGTCCAACACACAGAACAGTCTGTCCATCTCCACAAACAGACACACACGCACGCACGCACGCACACAGATCTGTGTGCTTGTAGATTGGCTATTTTTCGGGGAGGTTAGCGGCACCAATAAATAATCCCCTCATTTCTCTCTCGTACAGACGAGCGCGCTTTTTTGGCAATATATGATTACAGTTTTACATCGATCAGACTCCTGTGCGTAATGCGCGTCTTGCTGCTCCAAAACCATAGACGTGCAGCTTTTTTGGCCACTTAACCATGGCGCTGCGCCATTGGCGCACGCGGGACAAATGCAACTGCACAACTATACATGTTTCTATAACCAAATTCGTTTTGCAGGCATTTTGTGGTCAATGGCCAGGATGGGCACATTATATGGAACTTAATGCAGTGAAGGGCATATTAATTACGTAGAGTTTAATGACGATCAAGGCCAGCCAGGCCGCCAGCATCATCTCTCTCTCTCTCTCTCTCTCTCTCTCTCTCTCTCTCTCTCTCTCTCTCTCTCTCTCTCTCTCTCTCTCTCTCTCTCTCTCTCTCTCTCTCTCTCTCCTCTCTCTCTCTATCGTCATCCTTGAAAATTACTATGCTGATATGCATATGCAATGTTATACAGTTTATAGATCTATACAGTTTATAGATCCACTATAGGCAGTGGGTGCGATTTGGGTGATTGCTTTGCACGAGGTTGTACGGTAATTCATGCCATTGTTGCGTACAGGACAAATGCCTGGCCCCGTTTAGGCCAGGCTTGCACAGTTAACTTTGCAGTATCTATTGACATTTAAACAAGATGAAGAAAGACAGACAGACAGAGGTCTCATTTCTATAGCCTAATAACGGACCATCTTACCGCTGCGTAAAATACCCCTTCTCCAACTTCACTCCTCGCCACGGTTCTCCTTTACAAACTTTGTGTGAGTCCTTTGCTTACTGACTGCCTGTGTGTGTGTGTGTGTGTGTGTGTGTGTGTGTGTGTGTGTGTGTGTGTGTGTGTGTGTGTGTGTGTGTGTGTGTGTGTGCGCGCGCGCGCGCGCGTGGAGGGGGGTCTGCAGTGCAGACGCATTCTGCCCATCTCCGACACTGTCTCCCCTCTCTGTGTTTACTAATGGTTTCTATAGAAACCCGTAGCAGGCACACGTGGGCATAGCCACGTGCGTTTTGTTTGTGTAGGCTATGTCGTCTGGGTGCGCGCGCGTGCACGCGCGCGTGTACGCACGTGTATGCGCGCGTGCACGCACGTGTACAGCGCGCGGCTTCATTGCGACATGCGCTCTCATGCTTTAGCCTAATAGGATAACCTCTCGTGGCTCAAATGCTGAATAAATAGTGGGCCCTGGTATGAAAATGGTTGAAAACCACTGATCTACTTTTGACAAAAGAGCACGGCGCCTAGATTAGGCTAATCTGTATAGGGATCAGATAGATCAGGGGTTTTCAACAGGTGGTCAGGGGACCACTAGTGGTCCTTGAGAAGGTTCCAGGTGGTCCTCAGGCTAAAATATGGAAAGTTGGTTAACCAGATTGAGAATGTAAAAATGGAACCAAATGGACCCTTGCGGGTCCATTTGGTTTCATATTCATCATCTGAATTAGCACCACTTAATTAAGAAATGTACACTGTTTTGTTGGCAAAATACAGCCTGGAATTGTGGACAAAACCAAAAGAATTCTTTAGTTTCAGGTCTTTGAGGCTAAAAACGTCATCAAATGGTGGTCCGTGGCTCAAATGCTGAACAAATGGTGGTCCCTGGAGTCAAAAAGGTTGAAAACCACTGAGATAGATGATATGGCATTTTAATTTGGTTGAGTAAGATGATCAACTTGTATTTCAGCCTTTTAAGTTAAAAACGTCGGGTTTTGTGCTTTTGCTGGGTGCTGTGTTGATAGTGTTGCGGGCACTGTTGCCAACTTGGCGCATTTGTCGCTATATTTAGCGCTTTTTCAGACCCCCCTAGCGCCCAAATTAGTGAAAAACTCCTGGCGGAAAATCTGGCGCTTTTTTGCTGGTGAGTTGGTGCGAAATTGGTTGACAATGCGCCAGAAATAAAACCCTTGTTAATCATAGTTTTTCCTCTGTCTGTGCCTCAATTTGAGAGAGACGAGAGACCCATATAACAAAAGGCACACACAGTCACACACTACCGCGGAGCGAGGCACAGATCATTCCAGTATAGACGAAGTTACGACAACTCGGTTCGCTTAATGGGGCCAGTTCTATGGCGGCTCTTATACATAGACTTCTATTTAAAAGCGGGACAAGCATGCAAAGCGAGCGCTAGGTTTCTGACTCCTTCAATGTCGCAATCTCTGTACTGTATGGCTCTCTTCCCTCCTCCCTCGCTCCGACACACACATGTAGGAGAGCGCAGCACACACAGGGACAAGAGGACTTGATGAAGTTGATGATATTACAATTTAACAATAAGCTTTGCTGTTTTGTTAAGCAGGCAGGTGCGTGTGTGCCAGGCCAGCATAGTTTGTGTGTGTGTGTGTGTGTGTGTGTGTGTGTGTGTGTGTGTGTGTGTGTGTGTGTGTGTGTGTGTGTGTGTGTGTGTGTGTGTGTGTGTGTGTGTGTGTGTGTGTGTGTGCGCGTGTGTGTGTTGTCGTCGACAAGGCAGAATCAAGGCTAGACTAGTCTAGAGCTATGGATGGACGGCCAGAGCTACTTTTTTGATGGTCCGTTATTAGGCTATAGAAATGAGACCTCTGTCTGTCTGTCTTTCTTCATCTTGTTAAATGTCAATACATACTGCAAAGTTAACTGTGCAAGCCTGGCCTAAACGCGGTGGGATTTTTATACATTTGTCCTGTACGGCATGAATTACAGTACAACCTCGTGCAAAGCAATCACCCAAATCGCACCCACTGCCTATAGTGGATCTATAAACTGTATAGATCTATAAACTGTATAACATTGCATATGCATATAGAACAGCATAGTAATTTTCAAGGATGACGATAGAGAGAGAGAGAGAGAGAGAGAGAGAGAGAGAGAGAGAGAGAGAGAGAGAGAGAGAGAGAGAGAGAGATGATGCTGGCGGCCTGGCTGGCCTTGATCGTCATTAAACTCTACGTAATTAATATGCCCTTCACTGCATTAAGTTCCATATAATGTGCCCATCCTGGCCATTGACCACAAAATGCCTGCAAAACGAATTTGGTTATAGAAACATGTATAGTTGTGCAGTTGCATTTGTCCCGCGTGCGCCAATGGCGCAGCGCCATGGTTAAGTGGCCAAAAAAGCTGCACGTCTATGGTTTTGGAGCAGCAAGACGCGCATTACGCACAGGAGTCTGATCGATGTAAAACTGTAATCATATATTGCCAAAAAAGCGCGCTCGTCTGTACGAGAGAGAAATGAGGGGATTATTTATTGGTGCCGCTAACCTCCCCGAAAAATAGCCAATCTACAAGCACACAGATCTGTGTGCGTGCGTGCGTGCGTGTGTGTCTGTTTGTGGAGATGGACAGACTGTTCTGTGTGTTGGACGAGGGGCGCCACGAATCTCTTAGTTTAGTTTAGTTTAAATTCACGTCGGAAAATTATATAGGCCTGTATAATAATATAATGGCACGTGAGCACGCACACACACACACACACACGCCAGGGTTATATGGATTTTTCATTTCAGTTTAGTTTTAGTTAGTTCTTACTCTTTCTTTTTAAATGTAGTTAGGGCCCCCCCACACACACACACACACACACACACACACACACGTGTACCAGAGAGAGAGAGAGAGAGAGAGTCAGAGTCGGTACGCCGCGTTGCCTTGTAGCCGGGTCGAGGGCATGTTACCGATGATTGCGGCTCCGCCCTGTTTCGCAGCTGTTCGGTTCGGTGGCCGGAGCGCGCCACGCTATCTGGGGGTTTGAGAGTCCGAACGACCGATCGACAATGCTGAAATTCCTGGTTGCTAAGCCGGCTAGCACTAGTAGTGGCAGCAGCAGGCGTGAGGTTAGGCAGCAGCAGGCAGCTTCAGCTCAGCCTCATCAGCGTCGGCTCCCCGAGTCGCTACCAGTACAAACAAACATAGGCCCCCGCGCAGCCGGGGAATATATTTTTCCGGACCTCCAGGGCTCACGCCGAGCACAGGGGCGACGCGCCGGCTTTGCCCAGGGGGGAAGCCCGCCTCTGGCGAGGGCCCCGCCGGCACTCTGTGCTCCGGGGGACGCTGCCTCGCCGCCTGCGAGACCGACTAGGCGACTAGCGAGGCCGAGTAGCCTAGTAGCTTAGCTGCAAATGCAAATATCCAGTATATTAATGAGCAAGACTGACTGGCCCCGCCCCGGACAGCCCACTAAATTAGCATACTCACACGCAAGGAAATACAGGCAAAAATATATAGAGAAAGCAAATGCAGATATAAATAGAAGCATAAATAAATATGTGGGACAGAAATACAGGAGACGTAAAAGAGCATCAAAGAAATATTGCAGGAAATATATGTGTAAATAAATAGAAAAATAAAAGGGGAAATAAATGTATTTGGGAATTAATGTAAGCGTAATAAAATATAACAGTAACAAAAAATGACTTATATCCCATTTCTTTACTCATAAATGTGTGATATATATTTTTCTCACACTTTTCTTTGGTTTATTTTTTGTCATGTTATTTATTTATTCTACATATTGCTACATGTTTTTATTTACGTAATAGATATAATATTTGGGCTCTTAACACTCCATATAAAACATTGTAAAGCAATTGTAAACAATAGAGGCCTTTCTCAGTCCCATACTCAGAAAGGAGCGGCCATCTTGTTGGTAAACAAGTGTGAAGTGTTCAATGGAATGCATTCTACTAAAACTACTTCTACTAGCAGTACTACGACTAGCACCACTCCTCCTCCTCCTCCTACTACTACTGCTGACAGTACTACCACTAATACTACTACTACTAGTACTACTACTACTGGCAGTACTACTAGTGGTAGTACTACTACTACTACAAGCCCCACTACTACAGGCAGTACTACCACTACTAGCAGTACTACTACTGGCAGTACTACCACTACTACTAGCAGTACTACTACTGGCAGTACTAGTACTACTACTAGCAGTACTACTACTAGCAGTACTACTACTGGCAGTACTAGTACTACTACTGGCAGTACGACTACTGGCAGTACTACTACTGGCAGTACTACTACTACTAGCAGTACTACTACTAGCATCACTCCTACTACTACTACTAATGGCAATACTACTAGCACTTCTACTACTACTACTACTAGCAGTACTACTACTACTAGCACTACTACTACTACTACTACTACTACTAGCAGTACTACTACTACTAGCACTACTACTACTACTACTACTACTACTACTACTAGCAGTACTACTACTACTACTACTACTACTACTACTAGCAGTACTACTACTACTACTACCAGTACTACTACTACTACTACCACTACTACTACTACTACTACCACTACTACCACTACTACTACTACTACTACTAGCAGTACTACTACTACTAGCACTACTACTACTACTACTACTACTACTACTACTAGCAGTACTACTACTACTACTACTACTACTACTAGCAGTACTACTACTACTACTACTACTACTAGCAGTACTACTACTACTACTACCAGTACTACTACTACTACTACCACTACTACTACTACTACTACCACTACTACCACTACTACCACTACTACTACTAGCAGACCTAGTACTACTCCTACTACTACTACTACTACTACTAGCACTACTACTACTACTACTACTAGCACTACTACTACTACTACTACTAGCACTACTACTACTACTACTAGCAGTACTACTACTACTAGCACTACTACTACTACTACTAGCAGTACTACTACTACTAGCACTACTACTACTACTACTAGCAGTACTACTACTACTAGCACTACTACTACTACTACTAGCAGACTACTACTACATGCTAACAATAGCATGATAATGATAATATGCTAATGATAGCATGCTAATGTCAACATGCTAATGCTAGCATTAGCATGTTAGCATTAGCATGTTGGCATGTTAGCATTGACATGTTAGCATTAGCATGTTGGCATGTTAGCATTGACATGTTAGCATTAGCATGTTAGCATGTTAGCATTAGCATGTTAGCATTAGTATTTTAGCATTAGCATGTTAGCATTAGCATGTTCGGGTTAGAATGTTAGCATTAGCATGTTAGCATGTTGCTAGCATTAGCATTGGTAGCAGTAGTAGTAGTAGTAGTAGTGCTAGTAGTATAGTAGTACTGCTAGTAGTACTAGGTCTGCTAGTAGTAGTAGTAGTAGTAGTAGTAGTAGTAGTAGTATCTCCCCTCTGCCTGTCATCACATCCATTGCTGGCATGTGTAGTTACTGCTATTAGTACTACTAGTAGTAGTACTAGTAGTAGTAGTAGTAGTAGTAGTAGTGGTATGGCTAGTAGTAGTAGTAGTAGTGGTATGGCTAGTAGTAGTAGTAGTGCTAGTAGTAGTAGTAGTATCTTCTCTCCGCCTGTCATTGCATCCACATTCCATTGAATATAACTTATGGCTTACCATCAAGATGGCCGCCATCCCCTCAGAGTATGGGATATATAGGTCTCAGAAAGGCCTCTATACTATACTATACTGAACAATACGGAGCATGAAAAGTTCAATCACTTCAATGCAGTCAGATAACGTCAGTCTTTCTGACAACAATACATAGATATTTTTTAAAAATGGAAATTGAATGTGGCGATTAGACACGGTGGGCTCGATTTTGGTTACATCAGCCCTTACACGCAATTAACGCACTTAGCATTGGGGAAGAGGCGTTCCCACACTAAAGTTGATAATTTCGTAACCATGCCATCTCCCTTAAACACCTCCTAGACCCGTTAAATTATGCATAGGTGTGGTTTGGGCGTTTTTAGCTTTCATCCAATCCGTGTTGGTCTTGCCATTCCCTTTAATTCATCCCATATCTATTTCCCTTATCCCTACTGCTAAGCCTGACCCTCCTAAGCACGCAGCCTGGCTGCGGGCTTAGGACAGACACATGCATGCGTAGCCTATTCTCAAAGATTATAGCTCTCATTTTCAAACAATTATAGCTCGGTCAATTCTCAATCATTTCTTACCATTCAACATATTATGTTGAAAAAACATGTTCCATGTTTTTTGCTGTATGTGGCGTGCATTTATCTCAAGTCTGCGAAATGTTAGCCTATAAAGTAAATTGCAAAAAAAAAAGTCGGGAATTCGCAACAAATACAGACGTCTTTTTGATCATTCATTTCTCGGTCAATTATGGACCACTCAATTATGGGATTTGGTGGAAACGGTCCACCGAATCCCCAACAGTTACGTCTCGCTTGATTCCGCTTCGTACAACAGACCTACCCACATATTCTATACAGCATCTGAGAGAGTGATGTTTGCCCGTCACGCTGCATTTTGAACTGTAAAAAATGGTCCAGAAATCCTGACTTTATTGCAATTTACAGCATTGCGTCACAAGTTAATTAATGTATTTAATTATATCATATACTGTACATTACCTAAACACAAGGAAGTGACCGGCAGCTGTTTATAGGACAATCCATAAATAAGGAGATGAATTGAACTG
>CM076972.1:27136061-27153945 GCA_039105355.1 Benthosema pterotum
ATTATATCTTTGATAAAATACTGCAAAAGGTACACAGTGACAGTAGCCTAAGTTGACATCGATTCTCTCAGAACACATGCACACGGCTGCGTTGTGAGCCGTATGGCAACATTTTGCGTTGGGTCCCGTGGGCGCCGCGGGCTAAAAAATAAAAAATCGCTGCGGGATAAAAAATAAAATAAAAAAATCAACAACATTTTGACACTGGGCTGCAATTCGTCGACATTCCAAATATGTGTCGATTAACATCCATTTGCCCCCCTCACAGCATAAACATTTAAGACAGGAGTTATATGTGCAGTTACACTGCTGTCTATATTAACCCAGACAGGTGAGATTCGGCGGAAAACTCATTATTAGAGCGCTTGTTCTATCTGATCTTATCTAGTCAGGCGTTGTTTTTCTAATTTTTCTAGCTCGGTTGTCAGATCATTCCAGGGTTCCCGCGGGATCTTAAAAAGTCTTAAAAGCATTGAATTTACGAATTTGAAAATAATACCTTTAAAAGACTTTAAAAAGTCTTGATTTTTTATATCTAGGTCTTAAATTTTGCGCAGTTTGTAATTTCTATGTGTCACATTGCTCCTCAAAATTTTCATTTGTCAACCGTGTGTTTGGTTTAAATAACGTAGCCAGAAAACGGCGGTGTAAACTTATCAATCATCAAGTAATTGATTTCTCGCGGTTTCGCACCGAGAGAACAGAAAACTCTGAGTCAAACCTTTAGCTTTATGCATGCTGCGTGTCTGTTGCAACTTCAACAACAACTGATGTTATTATTGATGCTTTGCTTGACTAATAAAAGTCCTGTAACTGAAAATGGTATGGGTGCGGCTTCATCACCCGTGGCCCCTCCAATTGGGAAATGCTACATCCGCCCTGTGTATTACATTTTATATACTGTAAATGGACTTAAAAAGGTCTTAAAAAGACTTAAAATTTACTTTAAGAAACCTGTAGGAACCCTGTCATTCACATATTTTTGTTGCAGTTTCATGGAGGCCTCCATTTCGGCTTGGCGTTTCGTCAGCTGTTTGATGACTTTTAGCGTTATATGGAGCATGGTCTCGGCCTCGCTCGCTCGCTCTCTCCTCTGCTCGGTCCAGACGTTCGTCTGTTCTCTTCATGTGTTGTTTAATTTCGGAGAATTGTTGCGCGTTGTCCTTTCTAAGTTCCCTCAGTTCAAGAAGAATGCTCCTCAGGTTGTCGCCATGTTGACATTCTTCCTCCCTGGATTCGCTTCGGCCTCTCCGTGTAGAATCGCGGTTTCTTTGTGTCGTTCATCATTTTCTTGCTGCTCTTACCGACCCCTCTCATTCTTTGTGATGTTTTCTTCTTTTGTTGGTCAAAAAATTAACTTTAGGGGCCTTCTCGATGAAAATCGTCGGAGAGCGTGTTTGTTTAGGCTTTCATCCTTCAGTAGCGGAAACAGAAGTCAAAACATACAGTTTTATGCATAAAGATATAAAACTGTATTCTTTGTGAAGAATCAACAACAAGTGGGAAACAATCATGAGGTGGACCAAAATGTATTGGCCCAGAGCCTTCTAGTGGGACAGTTAGGATATCGGTGTACCCGGAAGCAGAGTGGAGCAGCCAGGTCACGTGACTATACAACGTCTCTTTGAGACCTATCTGAGCATAACGCTCATAATAAGTCTATGAGAACGCTCACTACTGCTGCATTCTCGCCAGACTTTGCTGGTCCCTATTAAATCCCATTCATTTCATCGACTTCTGGCTTGAGAGTGGACTCACAGGGCTCCTCCATGCTCCTTCAGCAGCGGGAGCGCCCTGGCGCATAGGAGTGAACGGGAATATCCTAACTCTCCCACTAGAAGGCTCTGATCGGGCCCAGGCCAGGCTCACCTATTGGGGAAGTTCGTTAACGGGCACAAATATGGGCACACCCCCATCTACCACCCCATCTTGTGGGCGATGCGAGGCATCACACCTGTCACAGCAGTACAGAAACATTGACTTTGAACTGAACACGGTCATGGTTTGGAAAAAAAACACTGCGCCAACCTAACCCTCTATGACCCAGCCGTAGCGTCTTCACTACACGTTGGGTCTCACCTCGGATAAGTTCTTCTTGATCGCAACAAATCTCAAGGTCCTTATCTCAGGCTGCAGGGGTCTGCTGGGTTGCCACGTGTACTCCGGAGACAGAACCTTGGATGGTTTATTGAGCCACAGGTACCTGTTCAGATGGCTCTCCTCCTGCCAGGCTGCTTCCACGCCGCGCCGGGCGTCCAGGTCGAAGTTGTGGCGGCAGGTAGACACCAGCCGGTGGACATGCTGCAGCTCTCCGCCGAACACGGCGCCAGCGTAATAGTAGTCACCTTCGTGCGGGGCCATGTAGGCCTCGGAGGCCGGGTTCCGGTCGTAAGTCCACAGACAGCGCTCCTGGTCGTAGAACCCCGGGTGTAACTGGGCCACCAGCTGGCCCAGCGTCTCCGTTCCCCAGCGGTCGTGGAACATCATGTCCACGTCCAGGCAGAAGATGTAGTCGGCCAGGCGGCCTCCTCCTCCTCCTTCTCCTCGTAGCTCCGTCTCTATCAGATCCTGGATGTATCCCATCCTCCCAGCAGAAATGTCCTGCCAGCGGTCCATCCCCGGCACCACCCTGACGGCCAGCTCTCGCCCGACGCGCATCCTCACGTCCGGGACGTCGTCCGGCCGGTCGGTGAACACGTAGTAGGTGACGCTGGAGGCGCCCCGCGTGAAGAAGTGGCGCTCTGCCGTCTCCAGGAAGTCCCGCAGAAAGCGCGTGTACTTTCCCACGGCGAAAACGGTCACGGCGACGGCCGGGGCGCCGGCCGATTCGTACTCGGTGTCCAGGAGCTCGGGGTCGAAGGTGCCGTCCCACACGATGGGCGCTCGCCACTGGGTTACGTTGGATTTGATGAAACCCTGCGGAGCCCAGCTGTCCAGACGCCGAGCCGAGCCGTCCGAACACGCACACCCCGGGTCTGCTTTACCTGCCGTGTTCAGGGCTGGCAGAATGGGATATGCCAGGAAAGCCAGCACAGCTGAACACGCCAGCAAACCCAACAGAACTACTATGGCTTTAAATAGCCTCGTCTTTGTCCTTCCTCTCATCTTGGCCTCGATGCACTGCGAGTAGATTAAACCAGACAGTGGCCTTGTGGTTAGAGTGTCCGCCCTGAAACTGGGAGGCCGGGGTTCAATTCCCGGTCGGGTCATACCAAAGACTGTAAAAATGGGACCCAATGTCTCCTTGCTTGGCACTCACGATTCCCGAGCGTGGCGCACGCTGCCGCTCACCGCTCCAAGAGATGGGTCAAAAGCGGAGAACTAATTTCACTGCGGTGACGTGAGTGACTAATCTGACGACTCTGACTTTGACTTTAGATCCGTCATACACCTTTGAAAATAACCTGTACTTTGTCGAGTGCCAGTATCTACAGTACTTTCACATTATTATAGCTAGTATCTTTATACTACGACGTCATCTTACGCCATCATATTAAAGAGATACTTAGAGATGAATTACCTCCGAGATACGTATAGAATCTATCTCTCTTATAGAATTACCTCACCATTACATCATCCCAACTGGCCAATCGGAGTGCTAGGGACGACTTGTTACTATATGCGATACTTATTAGGGGTGTGCTGATATATCGTTATCGTGATAATATCATATACTTCCTCCCGCAATACCGGTATATATCGTATAATTCCAGGAGGAAAAACGTGACGCAGAACTAAAAATGTTAACTGACTTCTATAGCTGCTTCATTCCCAATAAACAAACACAAGATAAAAACAAAAAGCCCAGTATGAGAATCAGTTGAGACAAATAAAAGCTAAGATTAATAACTGAGGATATACAGCATATTAGTAAGTTCTGATTTTTTGCCTTTTACTTTTTTATTCATTCATTTATTGTTTTTTGTTTTTGTTTTCCAGCTGCAGTATCACAATGTATCGAATTTCATGCAATATACTGATATATCGCAAATAATGCAATATATCAAATATCATGATATATTCATTATCGAAGGCCTAATATCGCCACCTGTATCGTGAGGAACCAATATCGTCCCAGCCCTAATACTTATACTATTTGACATCCAATGCAGGGGTTGACACTAACACTTGCCCGCTTGCCCGGGGCAAGTAAAAAAGAATGGTGGGGCAAGTGAAGACTGCTACCTGGTTGCCCGATCGGGCAAGTGTGCAACTTAGTGCACTATAACACAACACAAGATAAATTTGTCTTGAAGGCAGTCATTGCACTCTGCCTCTGTGTCTTTCACTGCTTTCTAGATATCTCTACCTATCTCTCTCCCAGGTCCATTTGGTTCCAAACTATCATTTTGCTGGGGTCAGGGACCACTGGGTCTGTGACCACTATGGGCTAATTAAGATGATGAATTTTAACTCTTGAGAGCGTAAAAATGAAACCAAATGGACCCGCAAGGGTCCATTTTCACGCTCTCAAGAGTTACATCTGGTTAACCAACTTAGCTGGGGACCACCTGGAACCCTCTCAGGGACCACTGGTGTGTGTGTATATATATATATATATATATATATATATATATATATATATATATATATATATATATATATATATATATATATATATATATATATATATATATTATTATATTACATTATATTATAATTATAATTTTCAAGAATCTACAAGTTTAGAAAATGTAAAAAGAATTTCTATTTTTAAGAATTGCTACAGTTATTATTTCTCCTAAATTACTGCCGAGAGACTAAACTCAACATCAATTGGTGGTCCTCCTCTGTGGCTAAAATGCAGAATAAACAGTGGTCCCTGGTATGAAAATGGTTGAAAACCACTGCTCTAGCGCATTCTAGTGCATTTTGGATTTTGGAAGTTGGCAATACTGGTTCAGCTCTCTCCACTCACGTACAAGTAGTCCATTGCCTACTTGTACGTGTGTCCAGGGGCGTAGCTAGCAATTCTGGCGTCAATGGGGAATTTCACCCATTTTCAACATTTTTTTCTCAGAAAAAAAGAAGTGTCTATAGAAATCCATTAACACGATGACATACATCTTGATGATGTCATCAAGATGTATTTCATCATGTTTTTGCGCTTTTTCTTCAGACCTCCATTTCCAGGAAACACAGAATGGGGGGGAAACGTTTTTATCATGTCCACCCATACAGCACCTCTAAGGTATACTAATGACATATTAGAATGTTGAAAATGGGTGGAATTCCCCTTTAAAATGCTTCAATCTGGTGCACTTTGAGATCAAATATTGTTCATAATATACTGTAATCAATACAAATAAAACCTTATTAATGCAAGCTTTTAGTGGGCCCCCCTGACTTTGGGCCCCCCTACAATTGTCCCCCTTTTCCCCACGTGTCTACGCCCTGCACGCTCCAAGGCGGTCCTCCTTCAGTTCCCATCAGTTAATCAGGCATGACAATGAATAGCAGCCTTTTCACATTGGCCTGTTATAGCGCCACCAGGAGGCCACAACCTGAACTGGCCTCGTGGAGGCCTGTGCCACCAGGGGGCGCTCTCCTAGTTTGTACTAAACCATACCTGGGCATCATGCGGTCCGGGGGCCAAATGCGGCCCTTTGGCTGCCTCTGACCGGCCCGGGGACCACCAGTGGTCCTTGAGAGAGATCCCGTTAAATATGGAAAGTTGGTTAACCAGAGGTAACTGAGGGCGTAAAAATGAAACCAAATGGACCCTTGCGGGTCCATTTGGTTTTACACTCTCAAGAGTTGAACTATTCATCAATTAGCCAGAGAATGTAAAAGAATTGTCATTTTTGACAATTTGCCTGTTTTGTTTGTGAAATCCAGCCTGGTATTGTGGACAAAAGCAAAAGAAATCTTTAGTTCTGGGTCTGTGTGGCTA
This sequence comes from Benthosema pterotum, assembly GCA_039105355.1. Taxonomy (NCBI): domain Eukaryota; kingdom Metazoa; phylum Chordata; class Actinopteri; order Myctophiformes; family Myctophidae; genus Benthosema; species Benthosema pterotum. Next base: position 27,141,955 of record CM076972.1, read on the forward strand.
AAGTGTCATCAAATGTTGGTCCGTGGCTCAAATACTGAATAAATTGAGGGCCCTGGTGTCAAAATTGGTCTTATTCTTACTTTTATCTTGAAATGAAATTAATATTAGGCAGACTTTAGTTCATCCTTTAGTCTTGGCTTCTCCACAATATTTTATGTATATCTCATTTGGCCCCATGCAGCTCTGGACTAAACTGACCCAAAGTGTTCGCTCGTATTTGACCGCTCTGTGACCTTGGAGACTGAAGGTCAGTTTCTGGAACCCATTTTTTTTCTTCCCAGTGCCTAATTTTACCTAATGTGATCCTGGGCTCTACACACCGGACTGGCCTCATGCTTCCTTCAATGCATGAGGAGTCCAAGCTGCCTTCTTTTCACCTGACAGGGGGGGGGGGGGGGGGGGTTTCGCTGGTTCGACGCATGCGATGAAGCCGCACCCACACCATTTTCAGTTACAGGACTTTTATTAGTCAAGTAAAGCATCAATAATAACATCAGTTGTTGTTGAAGTTGCAACAGACACGCAGCATGCATAAAGCTAAAGGTCTGACTCAGAGAGTTTTCTGTTCTCAATGATGACATGCTGTTGGTTTAGTGGTGACACAGCTGTAGTTAGTGAGTAGCAGTAGTAGTGGTTCACATCATTTTAATTATAAGCACTTTAATTTGAAACATCTTTGAAATTTTGGTTGTTTGCATTCCATCATGTTTGGTGGGGAAGTCAGGGCATTTAGGGGGGCATTGCCCCCCCATGCCCATGCCTAGATCCGCCCCTGGTTGGACGTAGCGTGTGCAGTAATCCTGGGCTCTAAACTGCCTCCCCCTGGCCAGCCAGGGCGCCTGATGGAGACAGGAACTGGTTGGAATAACGTGTTCCTTCCACGATGTGCTACATCCAACCAGGGAAACTCCCCCTGTCAGGTGAAAAGAAGGCAGCTTGGACTCCTCATGCATTGAAGGAAGCATGAGGTCAGTCCCCTGCCTCCCCAGGTTGGTGGAGGGTGTGGCATGCAAAACAACCCAAGATATTTCAAATTAACGTGCTTATATTTAAAATGATTTGAAATACTACTACTAGTACTAACTACAATTTTTGGCACCACTAAACCAACAACAATTCATCATTGAAAACAGAAAACTCTCTGAGTCAGACCTTTAGCTTTACGCTTATTTGTACAATAAAACTCCTGTAACCGAAAATAGTATGGGTGCAACTTCATCGGACATGTTATATCTGCCCCTGAGGGGGTGTAGAGCCCATTGAAACACACACACACACACACACACACACACACACACACACACACACACACACACACACACACACACACACACACACACACACACACACACACACACACACACACACACACACACAGACCCCTGTTGTCTACATGTCAGATGTAAAGGAACTATGTACTCTGTGAACTTAACAACCTACATACTGTGTGTGTGTGTGTGTGTGTGTGTGTGTGTGTGTGTGTGTGTGTGTGTGTGTGTGTGTGTGTGTGTGTGTGTGTGTGTGTCTGTGTGTGCGTGTGTGTGTCTGTGTGTGTCTGTGTGTGTGTGTGTGTGTGTGTGTGTGTGTGTGTGTGTGTGTGTGTGTGTGTGTGCGCGAGAGAGAGTTCAGAGTTTAAGGAACAAGTCCCAGAGGATGTAACCTTCACTTTGTGCACATGCTGTGTGTGTGTGTGTGTGTGTGTGTGTGTGTGTGTGTGTGTGTGTGTGTGTGTGTGTGTGTGTGTGTGTGTGTGTGTGTGTGTGTTCCAGTGTAAAAGCAGTCGAACCAGGGGGGAATCTAGGCATGGGCATGGGGGGGGCAATGCCCCCCTAAATACCCAGTCTGCCCCACCAAACACGATGGCATGCAAAACAATCCAAGATATTTCAAATTAAAGTGCTTCTATTTAAAATGATGTGAACCACTACTACTGCTACTAACTAACTACAGCTGTGGCACCACTAAACCAACAGCATTTCATCATTGAAAACAGAAAACTCTCTGAGTCAGACCTTTAGCTTTATGCATGCTGCGTGTCTGTTGCAACTTCAACAACAACTGATGTTATTATTGATGCTTTACTTGACTAATACAAGTCCTGGAACTGAAAATGATATGGGTGCACCCATACCATTTTCTCCTGCCCCCCCCCCCCCCCCCCCCCCCCTTCCAATTGAAAAATGTTACATCCGCCCCTGAGTAGAAAATCAGCTGATCAGAGAATAATCCTGCATATTGTCAAAATCTTGATCTGTAGCTACGATAACTCTTCCGGTATCTATCTATCTATCTATCTATATTTACTTGCCTTTCCCCCGCAGGGCTTGACACTAACACTTGCCCGGGGCAAGTAAAAAAATGGTGGGGCAAGTGAAGACTGCTACCTGGTTGCCCGATCGGGCAAGTGTGCAACTTAGTGCACTATAACACAACACAAGATAAATTTGTCTTGAAGGCAGTCATTGCACTCTGCCTCTGTGTCTTTCACTGCTTTCTAGATATCCACAATTCCAGGCTGGATTTGGGAAACAAAACAGGCAAATTAACATACACATCAAAATGACCATTAATCTTCTACATTCTCTAGTTGTGTAGACCTGGGCTAATTAAGATGATGAATTTTAACTCTTGAGAGTGTAAAAATGAAACCAAATGGACCCGCAAGGGTCCATTTGGTTTCATTTTTACACTCTCAAAGAGTTACATCTGGTGAAACTTAAATGCAAAATTTACAATATATTTTTCGGGGGCAAGTGACCATGACCTGAGGGCAAGTAGAACCTGACTTGCACTTGCCCGATGGGCAAGTGCCTCGGAGACCTTAGTGTCAACCCCTCATGTCTAATTTAATGCTGCAGCTGCTTCCCTGCAGACAGACACTTGCTTTGCCCCGCAGGTGGTCATAAAGTAGGCTACTTACAGTATGTTTACATTATGTTTATATTTCCCCTGTAAAAGCACAGTTATGTCAACAGCTGAATGTTAGACTAAAGGTCTAACATTCAGCTGAAACCATTTTACATTTTACGCTTGAGAGTTAAATTATATTTTAAACATCTGAATTACGTAATTTTCTGTCGTTACCACAGGGACTGGAAACGCAGAACCAACCAACCCAACGGTGGAAACCGGACCACTGGTTCTCACACAAGCCAACTTTCCTGAGCTAAGGGCCCCAGCCCAGAAACTGCCACCACAAAGGACCACGAGAGCCAGGAGAACCAGGAGAACAGAGGATGACCCGGACCAGATCACCCCAGCCCCCACCCAGAGCACACAGTCAACCACGCCACTCCCACAGAGGACACGCCGGACCAGGACAATGAGGGGCCAAGGAAGTCAACCCACACAGGACCCAACTCCGGAAGAAGACCAGGACACACCAAACCACACATCGGACGAATTAACACCAAGACGAGGACGAACGGAAAGAAGAGAAGAGAGACCAGACACCTGGGAGATACCACACAGAAATGAGAACACCAACAGGAAGAACGTAGTATGGAAACTGCGACCAAAGAAGAGGATTTTAATCATAGGGGACAGCAATGTGGGAGCCATTCCCGCATTTTCAAGAAAAGACCTACAGATTGAGTGCTACCCAGGCATGAAGTTTGACCACCTGAAGAGGCTTCTACAGAGGACGGGAAACACCAACAAAGTGGCACACTGTATTCTATCGGTGGGAATTAACAACCGGGAACAGCAGACAGTGGAAACAGGACGCAAGACCATGAGAGCGGCGGTCCTAGCAGCACAAGAAACATTCCCTACCGCACGGGTGCACGTACCAATGATCAACTACTCAGAAAACCTCAGAGCAGAAGAAAAGCAAAACCTGGACAGCCTGAACCAGGCAATAGAAACACAAAACCACCTACCAAAAGTGGATGAACGGGACTTCAGGACAGGCCGGGACAACATACACTGGACAAAGGAAACCGCACAAGCAATACTAGACAACTGGATGTTGAGTTTAAACTAAATAGCCCCGGAGACCAAGACAGGCCGGGCATTCAAACAAGAGCATAATTAATTTATCCAACTACTTTCGACCAGACCAACACCAGATAGATCTACTGGAAAAAGGACTATCGTTTGTCCCAACCCTGGATATATACAAACAGCAGAAGAACAAACTAAGAAGAGATATCTCAGATTATCACCGAAGACTCAAATTAGCTTCTCATTTTGGACCAGGAGACGAAAGAGAAATCCCGCCATTTCAACCAGGCTCCAATTGGGAACCACCAGCAGAGTCACTCCCCCAGAACCTGAAACAATTAATCCAAGAAGACACACAGACAATGGAGAGGCTACCAGGACACATCAAAGAAAAGGACAACCTCAACATAGAACAGGTAAGAGCCTTAAGAACACTAGCTAGAAACAAAGACATAGTCATTAAACCAGCAGACAAAGGGAGCTCAATTATCATAATGGACAGGCAACAATACCTACTGGAGGGTGAGAGACAACTCAACAATCCTGACCATTACAGGCCATTAGCACAACCAATATATAATCAGACAGCCATAGAAACCAAAGAGATCATAGATAGACTAAGAGAAAAAAAGTACATTAACTACAAACAAGCTAAATACCTAATAGGGCGGGACACCCCACGTGCACGGATCTTTTATCTATTACCAAAGATTCATAAAGATCCTAGCACATGGACTATACCGTACGAGATCCCACCAGGAAGACCAATTGTATCAGATTGTGGAAGTGAGACTTATCATTCGGCTGAATATATTGAGCATTTCCTAAACCCTCTGTCTACAAAACACCAATCCTACATCAAGGACACTTATGACTTTGTTGAAAAAATCAAGGCCATAACTGTACCGCAAAATGCAATTCTATTTTCCATTGACATAGACAGTCTGTACACAAACATAGAGACAGACGCCGGACTACAGGCGGTAAAGGAAATGTTCAAGAAATATCCAGACAGTAAGCGCCCAGATGCAGAATTACTAGAATTACTACATCTAAATCTGACCAAGAATGACTTCCAATTTAACGATAAATTTTACCTTCAAACAAAGGGTACAGCGATGGGAAAACGGTTTGCTCCTTCCTATGCAAACATCTACATGGCTCTATGGGAGGAAACAGCTCTAAAAAAGTGTAGACTTAGACCCACACAATATTTTAGGTTCCTTGATGACATTTTTGGAACATGGACTCATTCAGAACAAGAGTTCCAAGAATTCATTAATATTTTAAACACACACCATAGATCAATTACAATCAAATACACTACAAGCACAGAAAAAATTGATTTCCTAGATGTTACAGTATTCAAAGGACCAAACTTTAGCACAAGCGGGAAACTGGATCTTAAAGTTTACTTTAAAGAAACAGACACACATGCACTTTTACATAAAACATCCTTCCACCCACCACACACATACAGAGGTATAGTGAAATCACAACTTCTAAGGTTCAGTCGCATCTGTACACAACAAAGCGATTTTAAATTAGCATGTAAAACTCTATTTAATGCCCTAAAACAACGGGGGTACACAAGGACCTTTCTAAGAAACACCTTTGACACCTTTCGAGAGGTGAAAGAGAGGGATGGGAGACCCCAAATTGCTCTAGTAACCACATATTCAACATTAAGCAAAATAGCTAGCAGAAGGATCAAAAGAAACTTTGCAAGAAGGGCAGAAGACCCACTAGGGGGGTACAAAGTAATACCTGCCTACAGAAAAAATAAAAACTTAAAAGACTACCTAGTCCACAGCAAACTCAAAGGAGCAAACAGAACCCTCCCTAAAAGCCCAGATTACTTTAAACCCAAACCACTAGTGAAGAATAGAGCAACGAAAATCATGATAGGGATAAAACAAAACATTACAGCGTCCACAAAAAACTGTGTCTACCTAGTCACATGCAACAAATGCAAGTTACAATATGTAGGGGAAACCAGAAACACAATAGCAGATAGACTTAACCAACATAGATATAACATAAAAAATGCCAAAGAGATGTCCCTAATAGTAGAACACTTTATGGGACATGGAATTGGGGCAATGGAAGTGTGTGGATTAGAATCCAATCAAACATGGACAGAGGGAGAGAGGAAGTTTGCAGAAAAACAATGGATCTTAAAACTTAACACAACATTTCCACAGGGCCTAAACCACTATGAAAGATAATTAAGATTGTTTATGTCAGACCTACAGACTCCTTCAACAAAGATGGCGGATGCAAACATTCTCTGTATTGTACTCATACATAATGTTGTAAGATACAAAACATTGAAGTCTTTTACCACAAACCTAACCCTAACCCTAACCCTAACCCTAACCCTAACCCTAACCAACTCTCCTAAATTGTGGATGACAAATTTCTTGATTTTGGCTCCGAGAGACTAAACTTATCAAATGTTGGTCCTCCTCCGTGGCTAAAATGCAGAATAAATAGTTTTGAAAATCATTGCTCTATGGCAGAGGTTTTCAACCTTTTTGGTGCCAGGGACCACCATTTATTCAACATTTGAGCCACGGACCACCAGTTGATTACATTTTCACACCAAAGACCTAAAATTACAGAATTCTTTACATTTTGTCCAAAATTCCAGGCTGTATAATTCAGATGATGAATATTTTGACTCTTGAGAGTGTAAAAATGAAACCAAATGGACCCGCAAGGGTCCATTTGGTTTCATTTTTACGTTCTCAAGAGTTACATCTGGTTAACCAACTTTCCATCATTTAGCCTGGGGACCACCTGGAACCCTCTCAAGGACCACTGGTGGTCCCCGGACCACCTGTTGAAAACCCCTGCTCTATGGCAGTGATTTTCAACCTTTTTCTTGCCAGGGACCACTATTTCTTCAGAATTTGAGCCACGGACCACCATTTGGGGACATTCTTATCCCCACAGACCCCAAATCTAATGACTTCTTTTGCTTTTGTCCGCAATAACAGGCAGGAATTAGGGAACAAAACATGCAAAACATACAGACCAAAATGACCATAAATCTTCTTCATAAATCTTAGACTGTATAGACTTGGGGCTAATTCAGATGCTGGACCCTTGCGGGTCCATTTGGTTTCATTTTCACACTCTCAAGAGTTACGTAAGGGATAACACCCGACGAGGCGGTGATTTGTTTCCTATTAACTGACCGAGGTGCAGCCGAGGTCAGTTAGTTAGGAAACAAATCACCGCCTCGAAGGGTGTTATCCCGCTTATTACATGGCTTACGTCAGTGGTTTTCAATGTCCGAGGACCACCAGTGGTCCTTGAGAGGGTGACGGCAACGGCATGTAAACAACCAAATATGTAGCTGCTAACCAAATGGACCCGCTAACGGCATGCTGGAACTAAACAACCAAATATGTAGCTGCTAACCAAATGGACCCACTAACGGCGTGCTGGAACTAAATGCGGAAGCGCACCGTGGGCTTACGTCAGTGGTTTTCAACGTCCGAGGACCACCAGTGGTCCTTGAGAGGGTGACGACAACGGCATGTAAACAACCAAATACGTAGCTAACCAAATGGACCCGCTAACGGCGTGCTGGAACTAAATGCAGAAGCGCAGCACGGATTGATATGAACACAGCTGTTTGCACTTTGGGGAACTTGTTTATGCAGCGGTCAATAATAGCGCGGAGCGGTGATTATAGTGTATTATGTGACCGCTCACATGACCAGAACGCTGGCTTCTGATTGGAGCATTCATTCAAGCCATGTAATAAATCTGGTTAACCAACTTTCCATCATTCAGCCTGGGGACCACCTGGAACCTTCTCAGGGACCACTGGTGGTCCCCGGACCACCTGTTGAAAACCACAACACTCCTCCCTCCTCGTCAGCCCTGCTGACATTAGGATCACATTTCTCTCCTCCCTAACCATGTTTTTATGAGTGCTAGTCAATCTGTCACCCTATAAACCCCCTGCCGGGGGGGGGGGGAGTGGGCCCCGCGATCAGAGACACTCTCCTAACAGGTTATCAGTCCTGAACACAGGGCGGATGTAACATATCCCGATTGGGGGGGCGGCAGGAGAAAATGTATGGTATGGGGGCGGCGCAAAGCACCACGGGCGATGAAGCCGTGCCCATACCATTTTCAGTTCCAGGACTTTTATTAGTCAAGTAAAGCATCAATAATAACATCAGTTGTTGTTGAAGTTGCAACAGACACGCAGCATGCATAAAGCTAAAGGTCTGACTCAGAGAGTTTTCTGTTTTCAATGATGAAATGCTGTTGGTTTAGTGGTGACACAGCTGTAGTTAGTTAGTAGCAGTAGTAGTGTTTCACATCATTTTAAATAGAAGCACAAGCAATATCTCGGGTTGTTTTGCATCATGGCATCATGTTTGGTGGGACTAATAAAAGTCCTGTAACCGAAAAATGGCATGACATACCATTGTCTCCTGCCTCCCCCCAATTGAGAAATGTTACATCCGCCCCTGGTATCACGGCTGTATAATCCAGATGTCACAACACACCATGGTGTACGTATACACACACTGATATATGCTGTGATTATCTGCTACTGTCAGAACATACCATACACCATGGTGTACACACACACACACTGATATATATGCTGTGATTATCTGCTACTGTCAGATAGCACACATTCCTTCTGCACATTATAAAGAAATCACAGAATAATCAGAGCTACTGTAAACAGTCTGGGTGGGTGCTGATTGATGCTGCTGTGTGTGTGTGTGTGTGGGGGGGGGGGGGGGGGACTGGAAAAGTCGGGACACTGAGTATAGACAGATTTACGCAGGGGTGTAGTGTAGGGGGGACGCGGGGGGACGGCGTCCCTCCACTTCTCACATCTAAAATATTTTATATACAGGGGTGTAGTGTCAGGGGGACGCGGGGGGACGGCGTCCCTCCACTTCTCACATCTAAAATATTTTATATACAGGGGTGTAGTGTCAGGGGGACGCGGGGGGGCGGCGTCCCTCCACTTCTCACATCTAAAATATTTTATATACAGGGGTGTAGTGTAGGGGGGACGCGGGGGGACGGCGTCCCTCCACTTCTCACATCTAAAATATTTTATATACAGGGGTGTAGTGTCAGGGGGACGCGGGGGGACGGCGTCCCTCCACTTCTCACATCTAAAATATTTTATATACAGGGGTGTAGTGTCAGGGGGACGCGGGGGGACGGCGTCCCTCCACTTCTCACATCTAAAATATTTTTGGGTCAAAAGTAGGCCTATGTTTTTATGTCTTGTCATTTACTTTTATGGATACAATTAGGCATTGTAAACAATCATTCTCAATGCTATATACTTACTGCAAATGTGCATGCACGTGTCTTAAAGGGGAATTCCACTTATTTTCAATATTTTACTATGTTAATATGTATGCAGCCCTGGTCTCTGACCCCAAGACAAATCTCTCCCACGGGAGACTAATAAAGCAAACCTTGAACCTTGAACCTTGAACCTTGTTTAAAATGCCTTAGAGATGTTGTGTGGACGTGATAAAAAGGTTCCCCATTCTGTTTCCTAGAAATCTAGGTGAAAAAATCATTAGCATGGTGAAATACAACCCCAATTCCGTTGAAATTGGGACGTTGTGTAAAATGTAAATAAAAACAGAATGCATTGATTTGCAAATCGTTTTCAACCTCTATTCAGTTGAATACAACACAAAGACAATATAATTAATGTTCAAACTGATAAACTTTATTGTTTTTGAAATTATACAATCTTTTGTAAATTGATCCCTGCAACACGTACCAAAAAAGTTGGGACGGGGGCAACAAAAGACTGGGAAAGGTCATGAATGCACAAATAACGCCCGTTTGGAACATTCCACAGTTAAACAGGTTAATTTTAAACAGTTTAATATCGTTATTGAGTATAACAAGACCATCCCAGTCGCTCACAATCAAAGATGGGGCGAGGTTCACCACTTTGTGAACAATTCTGTGAGAAAATCATCCAACGGTTTAAAAACAATGTTTCTCAACATTCAATTGCAAGGAATTTGGTGATTTCATCATCTACAGTTCATAATATAATCAAAACGTTCAAAGAATCTGAAGAACTTGCTATACTAAAGCGTCAAGGCCGAAAACCAACACCAAACACTTGTGACCTTTGATCCCTCAGGTGGCTCTGCATTAAAAACTGACATCATTGTGTGTAAAGGATATTATTGTGTGGACTCAGGAACACTCAGAAAACCATTGTCAGTTTACATAATTTGTCGCTACACCTGCAATTGCAAGTTAAAAATCTACCATCGAAAAGCAAAGCCATACATCAGAAAGGTTGGTTGAAAATGGGTGGAATTCCCCTTTAAGAGGCGTCCCCCCACTTCTAAAAGTACCACTACAACACTGGATTTACGCTGTCGCAAACCTGATCACTACTTCACTATTTGCAACTTTATATTTATACCTGGTTGTATCTTAGCACCTTCACCTCACTTTATACTATACAGTTGAACTTTACTGCTCTAGTCTGTTGCACTACGTCACTTACTGTTTCTGGTATTGTTTGTATTTGTCATTTTTATTATTGCACTGTGGAACAATGGAAACGATATGTCGGTTAAGGGTTAACCGTTGGACATCCCTATAGTGACAGATCATGGTCAGAGTTTTAAACTAGACTTGTGTTCTTTGATCTCCTCCATCACATTTCTCTCTGCAGGTTCAGGAATATTTACTTTCTTCCCTGTGAATTCCTGCAGGGACTAAACTCTACATGATGCGTCTGCACTGTCTGCAGAACGAAGACAAACTAAAATACATTTTACTCTTATGTACACAACAGGACACAACCATAAAAGCAGGGGGTTTTCAACCAGTGGTCCCTGAGAGGATTCCAGGTGGTCCCCAGGCTAAACCAGATGTAAAACATGAAACAAATGGACCCTTGCGGGTCCGGGTGGTTTAGCGGTGATGAAAATGGAGCCTCAAGTCTAGACAACTAGAGAACGACAGAAGCCTTTTAGCAAAGGCTTATCACCGAGGGCGTACGAGACAGGGAATCGAACCTTCAAGCTTAGTGCTGAGAGCGTGCGGGACGGGGAATCGAACCTTCAGCATTATCACTGTCTACAAGACAGGATGAAGTTTGAACCTTCAACTTTAGCACAATTTACTTTTTTTTTTATTATCAACTACATTCCTAATAAACCCCAGGAAATGACATCTGGCCACAAATGATCTACTACAGGGGTTTTCAACAGGTGGTCCGGGGACCACCAGTGGTCCCTGAGAGGGTTCCAGGTGGTCCCCAGGCTAAATGATGGAAAGTTGGTTAACCAGATTTAACTCTTGAGAGTGTAAACATGAAACCAAATGGACCCTTGCGGGTCCATTTGGTTTCATGTTTACACTCTCAAGAGTTCAAATATGAATAGTGAATTATCACCACTTAATTAAGAAGTTTACACTGTAGTTTTGTTGGAAAAATCCAGCCTGGAATTGTGGACAAAATCAAAAGAGTTCTTTAATTTTACGTCTTTGTTGGTGTGAAAATGTCATCCAATGGTGGTCCGTGGCTCAAATGCTGAATAAATGGGGGTCCCCGGAGTCAAAAAGGTTGAAACCCCCTGATCTACTGTATGTGACAAACTGCAAGCAAATCCAATGTGGAGTGTGTAAAGTGTGGTGTGGTGTGCTGTCTCCTACACATTCTGGGGTTTTTGATTAGTAGAAGATTAATGGTCATTTTGCAGCCTGGATGGAATTATGGACAAAAGCAAAACAAATCTTTAGTTTTGGGGTCTGGGGGGGGCTAAAATGTCATCAAATGGTGGTCCTCCATGGCTCAAATTCTGAATAAATAGTGGTCCCTGGTGTGAAAAAGGCTGAAAAACAGTGCCATGAAGTACAGCCTTGAACCTGGAGCCAGATGAAGACCTCAGCTTCACCCCGTGGAAGGAGCACAGCCGAGCGTCTCTGTCTTTTCACAGAGCGTTAAGGCCCTGATGCACTAGCAGGGATTGACACTAAGGTCTCCGAGGCACTTGCCCA
>CM076972.1:27154445-27191945 GCA_039105355.1 Benthosema pterotum
GCAAATATGTGCCAATCCGCCCCTGGAGAGAGATCAATGTCTGTGATCTAACAGAGAACATTCTACTGTCAGACACACATCCATGGAAACTAAAAACATCTGCTCCAAAAATGAAACTAAAGACACGCAGATATTATACACATGCAAACACGCACGCACGCACGCACGCACGCACGCACGCACGCACGCACACAGCAAGTGTTTTGTCTTCATCCACAAGTGCTATAAATATTATTTATATGTTCGATTCCCTCGGCGCTGCTAGAGAGCACCACAGTTACAGCAGAGCTCAGGGCGGATCTAGGCATGGGGGGGGGGGGGGGGGGGCAATCCTCCCCTAAATACCCAGTCTGCCCCACCAAACACGATGCCATGCAAAACAACCCAAGATATTTCAGATTTGTGTTCTTATATTTAAAATAACTAGGACCTTACCCGTTGTGAATATATGAACACCAAATGATCTAGAGTGTGGTTAATGTGATTTAATATCAATAACAATAATGTAAGTATTTTGATGGAGTACTGCTGTAGTTGTACTTGATCAGGGGAAAAGGGGAAGCAGTGATAGCAAAGCAAGGTGCAGTTAACTGGTGATAAATGTTTTTGTTGCATTTAAGTAGGTGTTTGTGTGAACATCATGAAACCACTGGTTTAGAAAGTGGACACACACACACACACACACACACACAACACACACACACACACACTCAGTAGCCCATCCATATCAAAGTGCCGCACGCTGTGTGCTTGTGTTTCCAGGGACCACCAAATTGAACAATCCCTAAGGGGTCCTGATGCTTTCTGGGTACCTTTTAATGTGTTGTACAGTAACCTATTTTTATATCAAAGATATCAAAGATAAAACACCGTGGACCACCAATTGAGGATATTTGTAGACCCACAGACCCCAAAACTAAAGATTTCTTTTGCTTCTGTCCATGGCCATTAATCTTCCAGTTGTGTAGATTTGGACTAATTCGCATGATGGATATTTTAACTCTTGAGAGTGGCGGGTCCACCACCCCAGCTTTAATATATAAACAACAATGATAGAATGAAGTGCATTAATACAACGCTTTCAAAAGACTTGACTTCACACTCTGGCGTTGTCCAGTTTTACTGTAATTGACGTCCAGTGGAGAACAATAGACATTTCTAATGGCCTATCGTTATATGCAGTGCTTCGGGGATTATCCCTTTTCCTTGAGAGGGCTCCAGGTGGTCCCCAGCTAAATGATGGGACATTTGGTAAAGTTGGTAACCAAATGGAGGCTTATATCCGCTGGCAAACGTTTACGTGTGGTTAACCAACTTTCCATCATGTAGTTGGGGACCACGTGGAGCCCTCTGAAGGACCACTGGTGGTCCCCGGGACATAGTCAATGAAGAAAATAAAACATAACCTCGACTCGCGGCGTGTCGGCTGCTTTAGCCTACTCGACACGGTGTTTGAGGAGCAGTAGGACGTAGCCTATTCAGGATGCACGAACAGCGCTCGAGCGCTCAGTTTCTGACCCCCCAATGTCGCAACTGTGACTCTACATGCCATTGATGTCGCAACGTTGACTCTGCATGCCCTTGAGCGGCCAGAGTGTTACAGACAGTAGACAGAGTTGCGACAACTCCATAGACATGTACAGGCAGTTCGCCATCATGGCACACAGCCCGGCCCATCTCTCTCTCTCTCAAACCCTTTTCCACCCACCGCGGCACGCTCGATCTTCCCCTAAGTGTTGCGACGTTCGACACCAAAATAGAATATAACGATATAATCCACCATGATTATAACAGCGCTGACTCTCGCATAGACACGACTGAGACATACAACGAATTGCCGATCCTCCATGCAGCCTCGCATTTCCTCGAGCACAATGACTACAACGAATCGCCGACGCAGTTTTCCGTCTCGTAAACGGACGATGCCTTTTGAAAGGGTAGATGCCATTTCCGAGCAGTTCCGATCCTATCCGATCTTGAATTCCAACATGGCGGACGAAACGAAGTTGGCGGAGGATTCCGAGCAGTTCCGATTGTTACGATTTATAAACCAAACTGAGCTATTATTGTTGTTGTTAATATTGGTGATGCTAAAGATAAGTGAATTACTGTGACTTTTGATATGCAGAGGTGGCCATCTGATTTGACGAGTGCAATGAATGTAACACCTCTTGGAGATAACAATAGCTGGGCTGCAGTCCATTGACAACTCGTCCACACAATCACCCATCTATTTAGTGGCGTTTTTTTTTATTGTATAATTGCTTTGGCAATGTAAACGTTTGTTTTCTCGTGCCAATAAAGCTCCATTGAATTGACGTTTCCCTCGGACATATAAATGCTAATTTAACCGTGGCTACTGTATTAAAAAGCCGCTATTGTCTATGTACAGAGTTTACATTATTCTGTCTATACTCTAAGGCCGTTTGACAGAGTGTATTGTTCCAACCCGTGTCTAGTGTTAGAGTAGCGACATTGAGGGGCCAGGGTTTGGAAATGGGACAAACTGGACTTAGAGGAGCTATAGGCATATTTGCGACATTGGAACTGTTTTACAATATAGTACATTAACAACAAAAGTTTACTACTACTGCAATGTTTGCTACAAAACGATCTAAAACATTTGTTTTCAATCAGTGGTCCTTGAAAGGTTTCCAGGTGGTCCACAGCTAAACGATGAAAAGTTGGTTAACCAGATCTAACTCTTTAAGAGTGTAAAATGGATCCATTCCTTGCGGGTCCATTTAGTTTCATGTTTCCTCTCTCAAGACTAATATTGATCATTTTAATTCTAGTCTACACAATTAGAGAATTTAAAAGATTAATGGTCATTTTGATCTGTATGTTTGACTGTTTTGTTCCAGGACAAAAGCAAAACAAACTTTAGTTTTAGGTCTGTGAGATGAAAATGTCATCAAATGGTGGTCCGTGGCTCCCTGATGTAAAAAATAAAGTCCCTGATCTAAAAATAAAGTGCCTTGGAGTTATAATGGGTTTGTATAGGAAGGGGGTGGATACGCTAAATTTATTTGGATGAATAGCTGACAGATACGTTTATTTAATTAAAATATCATTCTCAAATTGAAATGTTTGCCAAGCGCCTGTCTACTCTATTTTAATAAATTATTATTTATGCCTGACATAGTTTCATAATTACTCACCGCAACAGTGAGTTTTTTATGCTTTCTAGACTCTTCATCCTCCGCCAACTTCGTTTCGTCCGCCATGATGGAATTCAAGATCGGATAGGATCGGAACTGCTCGGAAATGGCATCGACCCTTTCAAAAGGCATCGTCCGTTTACGAGACGGAAAACTGCATCGCCGACCCTCCCTCACGCACACACGCATCGCAGCATGTCCCTGCTGTTGTACAACTCAACATCATATAATAAACAGAAAAGCGGTCGCGTGCGATTGTAGATGGGCCGTTTTCGTTTGCGAGGTGGCCAGGGAAAGAAATGTGCCTGCTGTCCGTTTCCATGACGCAAGAGTTGTGTTACCCTCCGTAACTTATCATCATGGTGGGGATGCTGCTGCCCGCCACTTGAACATGCGAGTGAAAACTGAAAAGCGACATGGCAAACAAACAACTGTCCAGTTTGAACACGCTTCCTTCCCGGCGTAGGCCTATCGTAAATCCACATTGTGCCAGCGTTCTCCTCCTCCGACAACACCGCTCCTCCAGCAACAACTCCGCATGGCAGTGGGGTTACACCGAAAACGGTGCCGTGATGTGATGCGTGACTTTAGGGGGCGTTCGGACGTTGCCGATTATGCACTATTAAATTAATTATTAATTAACAATTGTTTTTTTCCAGAAAAGGGCTTCGTTAGTCTCTTCCTAATGTTATGTTCAATGAGCATGTGAAAACTCAGAATGATTGCTGTAGTCAGTGACGACTTATGCCTGTTTCAGACATTCATTCGGACAGACAATGTGGTAATAGCTGTTATGCTTTTATTCTGAAAGCTATCTAACAGGATGTGCGCTCTGACCGGATGTTGTTGTTCATTATGCTTGCTAACTAGATTGTGCTACTACTACTACTGCACGAGAGGTTTAATAAAACGTGCTTGCTTCAAACCGACTGCATATTATTTACCCATACTACGACATGGTGTCAGAAGTCGGGCAGCGGTAAGAAGGGCATAAAGAGCAACTTTTGGAGCTGAAAGGAGAGTTTTTAAGAAGTCAGCGAGAGACGAGATGTCCGAAGGCGGCGATGGCGCGGCTGCTCCCGCAGCGCAGCAACAACCTCCCCAGCTACCGGCGAATGCTAACGTTCCTCCGAGCGCTACGTTCTCCATACAACCACCTGAGGCGTTCGACTTTTCAAAGCCCCAGGACTGGGAACGGTGGATACGCAGGTTCGAGAGATTCAGACTGGCCAGCAACCTTCATCTTAGCACAGATGCTAACCAGGTGAACACGCTGATCTACTGCATGGGGGATGAAGCAGATGACATCCTGCGTGGTCAAGATTTAACCGACGCACAGAGACAGCTATACACCTCGGTAAAGAACACCTTTGAAACGTACTTCATACCCAGAAAGAACGTGATATATGAGAGATCAAAATTCAACCGGAGAGTGCAGCAACCAGGCGAGGCTGTTGACGTTTTTATTACTGCACTGTATGCCCTGGCTGAAAACTGCAAATACGGAGCACTCCACGACGAGTTATTAAGAGACCGCATCGTGGTGGGGCTCAGAGACACCAGTTTATCTGAGAGGATGCAGTTAGACGCTGATCTGACGCTGGAAAAAGCAGTCAACATGGCAAGACAGTCCGAAGCGATAAAAAGACAGCAAACCGACCTCAGAGGAGAGGGCAGGATGGACATTGATGCAGTAACAAAGAGCAGGAAACAAAAACCATTCACACCCAAGAACTCTCATCACCAAAAGCATTCATCAACCAAGCCACAGCCATCGTCATCAGATCGCCAGACATGCTACAGATGTGGCAAGTCACCAGGTCACGCCAAAGCACAATGCCCAGCCAAAGATGTCACATGTCACACATGTGGAAAGCGAGGCCATTACAGCAAAGTTTGTAAGTCTACCAAAACAGTACATGTTGTAGAGACAGACTGTAGTGACACTCCCTTATTCCTAGGCTCAGTAGATGCAGGCTTAGACCCGTGGTTTGCTGATTTGACTGTAAGGAACCACAAAGTCAGGTTTAAGATTGATACGGGAGCTGACGTTTCAGTTATCCCAGCCCAGATCTACCATGCCATTACAGGGGGCGACATTCAGTTAGCCAAACCAGACAGACCACTATTTGGCCCAGGTCGCATCCCACTATCTGTCTTAGGCAGATACAGAGAGTCACTATGCAAGGGTGAGCAGGTGATACAGGAAGACGTTTATGTTGTCAATGACTTAAATGTAGCCCTGTTAAGCAGACCAGCAAGTGTTAAGCTTAAACTAGTCTACAGAGCAGACAGCATAGACAAGTCCGACATGGAAGATTCCTACCCAAAATTGTGTCAGGGTTTAGGAATGATGCAGCAGTCATATACTATTAAACTCAGGCCAGACGCCACTCCCTACTCCCTGGCAACACCAAGACGGGTCCCCATCCCTTTACTAGGCAAAGTAAAAGAGGAGCTCAAGCGAATGGAGGACATTGGTGTCATTTCCAGAGTGGAAGAGCCAACGGACTGGTGTTCGGGCATGGTTCCAGTGCCCACAAAGAACGGCTCAGTACGCATCTGCGTCGACCTCACTCGCCTCAACGAAGCAGTCTGCAGAGAGAAATACATACTTCCGTCGGTGGAGCAGACTATTGGCTCTCTGGCAGGAGCAAAGGTCTTCAGCAAGTTGGATGCCAATAGAGGATTCTGGCAAATCCCATTGTCGCCTGAATCGTCACTATACACCACGTTCATAACTCCCTTTGGCCGTTTCCACTTTAACAGATTGCCCTTCGGCATTGCGTCAGCCCCAGAACATTTTCAGCGGCGCATGTCAATGATCATCGACGGGCTACAGGGAGTTGTATGTCACATGGATGATGTCCTTATATGGGGCAGAGATCAACAAGAGCACGACATCAGACTACACACAGTTCTCAACAAGCTCCAGGAAGCCGGCGTCACACTAAACATGGAGAAGTGTGAGCTGGGCAAAAGTGAAGTCAAGTTTCTGGGTCATATTCTGTCTGCAGGAGGAGTGCAGCCAGACCCAGACAAGGTAAAGGCTGTCATGTCCATGAGAGAGCCGTCCAACACGGGAGAGGTTCGCAGCTTCCTGGGAATGCTAAATCAGCTGGGAAAGTACATTCCAAGCCTGGCTGAAAAAGACAAACCGTTGAGAGACCTTCTTTCGAAGAAGAATCAGTGGGTCTGGGGATGTGCACAACAGAGAGCGTTCGATCAGCTGAAAAATGATCTCACATCACCTCCAGTATTGACACTTTACGACCCCAACAAAGAGCTGAAGCTGTCGGCGGATGCCTCTTCATATGGATTGGGGGCAGTCATCCTACAGAAAGAGGACGACCAGTGGAAACCAGTCGCCTACGCGTCACGCTCAATGACAGAGACTGAACAGAGGTACGCCCAGGTGGAGAAGGAGGCGTTAGGATTGACTTGGGGGTGCGAGCGCTTCCGAGACTTCCTTATTGGTAGACATTTTGCCATGGAGACCGACCACAAGCCACTTGTCAGCCTGCTAGGTCACCAGGCACTCACCGAGCTTCCTCCCAGAATCCAGCGGTTCCGACTCCGTCTCATGAGGTACAGTTACACTATCTCACACACCCCTGGCAAAAACCTGTTCACAGCCGACACACTCTCACGCTCACCTGTCAGTCAAAATTCAAGCCTGAAACCGACAGAGAGAGACTTAATGGAAGACACAAACATCTACGCAGACGAAATCGTCACAAGCATGCCCGCCAGCTCAACGTACATGGCTCGACTGAGAGAACACTTGCAGGAAGACAGAGTTTGTTCAGAGGTCATGTCATACTGTCAGAAAAAATGGCCTGACCACAGCAAGCTCACGGGTCCAGTTAAGGGTTACTGGCCTGATAGAGCCATGCTCACTGTACACGATGGTCTACTGCTCCGAGGCTCCAGACTAGTTATCCCCACAGCGATGCGCAACTCCGTCCTCAACGCACTACACGAAGGACATCAGGGGATGACCAGATGCCGAGAGCGTGCCAGAGAGGCTGTATGGTGGCCAGGATTGAGCAGTGAACTAAACGAGCTGGTGAGAAATTGCAACACGTGCATCAAAGAGCGTGCCAACCCTGTGGAGCCATTGATGGCCGGTGAGCTCCCGCAGAGGCCTTGGCAAAAAGTAGGTTCTGATCTATTTTCACTCAACCAAGACACCTACCTACTAGTCGTGGACTATTATTCTAGGTTTGTAGAGATCGCAAAACTAACGCCCACACGATCTCAGGACATTATTGTGCATCTCAAATCAATGTTCGCCAGACATGGTGTGCCCGAATTCTTTTTTTCGGATAACGCTCCACAGTACTCCAGTCAAGAGTTCAAGGACTTTGCAGCAGCCTACGGGTTCACTCACACCACTAGTAGCCCTAGGTTCGCTCAGAGTAACGGCGAAGCAGAGCGCCACGTACAGACTGTGAAAAGGCTGCTAAAGAAAGCAAAAGATCCGTATCTGGCTCTGTTGGCATATAGAGCTACACCGATCGCAAACGGCTACAGTCCTGCTCAACTCCTAATGGGCAGGAGACTGCGCACCCCAGTGCCCCAGCATCCATCTCTTCTCGACCCAGAGGTTCCGGACGCCACCGTCGTCGCAGCGAAGGAAAGGGAGAAGAAAGGAAAGGACACTGCAAGTTTCAACAACAGACACCGTGTGAGAGATCTGAGTCAACTCACTCCAGGTCAACCAGTGTGGATCACCGATATGAAGTCTCAAGGCACAGTGGTTTCCTCCCACTCAGCTCCACGTTCATACATTGTGGACGGCCCTTCAGGCACCGTCAGGAGGAACAGACACCATCTTGTCCCTTTTTCAGAGACTGTTCCACAGACTGTTCCGCACACACCTCTCACACCGACACCCAGCACACCACCCCAACCAAGTGAGCCTATAGTGGGTTCTCCAGAACGCCCAGAGTCACCTCCTACTCAGGCTCCCAAGGTACGCACACCTGTTCGTACACACACACAGGGTCATACCACTAGGTGTGGCAGAGTGGTCAGAAAACCTCACAGACTGGACTTGTGATCCGTGGGGTGGGAAAAAAAAAGAAAAGAAAAGAGGGAGAAGATTATTGTGAAAAAGAAGTGAAAAAAAAAAGATGTGAAAAAGAATGTTGAATGTTCAGAGTTCTGTTGTTTACATTATTTGCCTCCACAGAGATATCTGACAGTGTTTTTGTTTATTTTCTTGAGAAGCCTTAGGAGTGCACTTTTCTGTTTGTGTAACTTTAAACATTCTATTTCATGCAATTGTTTTGCTGAAGACTGATTTTTGAGTTGCAACAGTAATTGCTATAGTCTGTTCAGTTTTCTAGAAAGGGAGATGTGGTAATAGCTGTTATGCTTTTATTCTGAAAGCTATCTAACAGGATGTGCGCTCTGACCGGATGTTGTTGTTCATTATGCTTGCTAACTAGATTGTGCTACTACTACTACTGCACGAGAGGTTTAATAAAACGTGCTTGCTTCAAACCGACTGCATATTATTTACCCATACTACGGACAGACAACTCCTTAATTTTAGTATGGATGTGAAACACTACTACTGCTACTAACTAACTACAGCTGTGTCACCACTAAACCAACAGCATTTCATCATTGAAAACAGAAAACTCTCTGAGTCAGACCTTTAGCTTTATGCATGCTGCGTGTCTGTTGCAACTTCAACAACAACTGATGTTATTATTGATGCTTTACTTGACTAATAAAAGTCCTGGAACTGAAAATGGTATGGGTGCGGCTTCATCATGAAGCCCCCCCCATACCATTTTCTCCTGCCCCCCTCCAACTGGGAGATGCTACATCCGCCCCTGACCACATGTTGTAATGTCCATTCTGTGGATTAGATTTACAGTGTTGTAAGTTTACTGTCCAACACAAAGGTTTATGTTAGTCAAACACAGACTCCACACAGAGAGGTGAAAGGAGACTTTTCCCATGTTCTCCTCGGCCATGGCAGTCATCCTATGGTCTCTAGACTGCCTCCCCCTGGCCAGCCGGGGTGCCTGATGGAGGGGCTTCAATTTGGATTATTTTTATCTATACAGCAACACTTCGTTTCTGAGATTAAAGGATCATTAAGCGATTTGGGTGATTTGGAAGAATCTCCCCCACGTATCAAGATATCCACATGCACACACTCTACAGTGTGTGTGTGTGTGGGGGGGGGGGGGGGGGGGGGGGGTTGGGAGAAAAGGCTTTTCTCCCAAAGCCCAAACTGAAACTATAGGGTTTTATTTAAGAAAGCTATAATATGATTTGAATTAAGTGAAATCACTTATAACTATATATTTATAGTAAGTGAACATCAACATGAACATTAGAACAGAGACAGAGGGATGTCTTTATGCAGGAAAACAAACAACCATGTATTTAGTTGCTCATAGTGAAAATATGCAAAATATCTTAAAGTAGCTTTAATTTCCATACAGCTGTAAGGTTGTACGGTTTGATGTTGTTTAATACAATCAGAGACATTTGGGTGTTTAATATAGGGTCTGTCTATGGGAAACTGTAGCTATAGTTGTTTAATATAAGGTCTGTCTATGGGAAACTGTAGCTATAGTTGTTTAATATAGGGTCTGTCTATGGGAAACTGTAGCTATAGTTGTTTAATATAAGGTCTGTCTATGGGAAACTGTAGCTATAGTTGTTTAATATAAGGTCTGTCTATGGGAAACTGTAGCTATAGTTGTTTAATCAATCAGACAGACATTTGGGTGTATAGGTTCTGTCTATGGGAAACTGTAGCTATAGTTTAATATAGGGTCTGTCTATGGGAAACTGTAGCTATAGTTTAATATAGGGTCTGTCTATGGGAAACTGTAGCTATAGTTGTTTAGTATAAGGTCTGTCTATGGGAAACTGTAGCTAGTTTAATATAAGGTCTGTCTATGGGAAACTGTAGCTATAGTTGTCAGCAGAGAAATAATGAACCACTAAGTCGCCTTGGCACTGTTCCAAACAACGGTGTTATAGTGTGTGTGTGTGTGTGTGTGTGTGTGTGTGTGTGTGTGTGTGTGCGTGTGCGTGCGTGCGTGCGCGTGCGTGCGTGCGTGCGCGTGCGTGCGTCCGTGTGCGTGCGTCCGTGCGTCCGTGTGCGTGTGTGCGTGCGTGTGCGTGCGTGTGCGTGTTCTCTTTCAGGTGGTTAATTCTCCTCGTTATCGCTGCACGTTCTGCTGTGACAAGATTTGGACTGGCAGTGAAACCTGATGCTCTCTCACCCTAGAGAGAGAGAGCAGGGCGGATCTACGCATGGACATGGGGGGGGGCACTGCCCTCCTAAATGCCAGCAAACATGATGGCCTGCAAAACAACCCAAATTTCAAAGATATTTCAAATGAATATGCTTACAGTATATTTCAAATGCTGTGAAACACTACTACTGCTACTAACTAACTACTAAACCAACAGCATTTCATCATTGGGAAATGTTACAGAGAGAGCTTTTCCCAAAACTCTGGGCTGATTTTTTTTACGAGGTGCTGTGGTGCGCACACGCACGCACGCACGCACGCACGCACGCACGCACGCACATACGCACACACGCACACACGCACACACACACACACACACGCAGAATTGCACACAAACCTGACATTGAACATGCCGAGTGACCACAAAAAAGGAGAGAGAGAGAGAGAGAGAGAGAGAGAGGAGAGAGAGAGGAGAGAGAGACAGAGAGAGAGAGAGAGAGAGAGAGACAGAGAGACACAGAGAGAGAGAGAGAGAGAGAGAGAGAGAGAGAGAGAGAGAGGGAGAGAGAGACAGAGAGAGAGAGAGAGAGAGAGAGAGAGAGAGACAGAGAGAGAGAGAGAGAGAGAGAGAGAGACACAGAGAGAGAGAGAGACACAGAGAGAGAGAGAGAGAGAGAGAGAGAGAGAGAGAGAGGAGTGAAGAGGACAGAAGTTGACCTTTGAACCCGTGTGAGGGTTATTTATGGGAGGGGTCACGGAGGGGTCAAATCATTCTGCCAAATCGTTTTTTTCTAAAACCCACAGTCCTAAAACTATGAGCTTTATCATGACTCTGAATCAATTCCAAAACATTAGTTTTGCAACAACACTAAACACTTCCCAAAACATGACTGCCCCTTGCTCCATTGGACACAATTCAGGGCTTGACACTAACACTTGCCCGCTTGCCCGGGGCAAGTAAAAAAATGGTGGGGCAAGTGAAGACTGCTACCTGGTTGCCTGATCGGGCAAGTGTGCAACTTAGTGCACTATAACACAACACAAGATAAATTTGTCTTGAAGGCAGTCATTGCACTCTGCCTCTGTGTCTTTCCCTGCTTTCTAGATATCCACAATTCCAGGCTGGATTTGGTAAACAAAACAGGCAAATTAACATACAGATCAAAATGACCATTAATCTTCTACATTCTCTAGTTGTGTAGACCTGGGCTAATTAAGATGATGAATTTTAACTCTTGAGAGTGTAAAAATGAAACCAAATGGACCCGCAAGGGTCCATTTGGTTTCATTTTTACGTTCTCAAGAGTTACATCTGCAAAATTTACAATATATTTTTGGGGGGCAAGTCACCATGAGCTGAGGGCAAGTAGAACCTGACTTGCACTTGCCCGATGGGCAAGTGAGACCTTAGTGTCAAACCATGTCAATTATTAAATTCTCAATGATGTTGACATTAATGCCTGCAGCAGATAAAAAAAATAAGGGTTAGAAACGTGAAAGCCGGCCCAGGTGGTTAGCTCAACCGTCTGGGCACCTAGGCTGCTAAGCCTGGATTAAAAAAACCTCGCCCGATATCAGTGACAGCGACAGTCATTACCGTAAATTCTCGCTTAGAATGGCATGCAAAATGAGTACCGTAAACGACGGTGCTGTGGTGCACTGAGAAAAAAAACTATGGTGGAGGAGGAAGTGGGACGGAACTAGGAACCAAACTGCGCCGAATGGTTTCGGGTCGAGGGCAAAAAAGTAGCACATGGCTCTGATTGGTTATTCCCGGCCAAACTTCGGCCGATTTGGCCGAAAAGCTATCCTATTTTTATCTTTCCGGACGACATCGCCCACCCACGTCGCCCGTTCTGCTGCTGTCGCCCGAATCGGCGGCTCCCATAGAGAAACTATGGCTGTCGGGCGACATCGCTTTTATCATCGCCCGCCATCCCCGCCGTTAAAACGTAGGGGTGATTACTGTCATATATCAAATAAAGTCATAAAAACCCAAAAACAAATCTTAAAAAAATTAAAATAAACAGTGAAAGCCACGTGTTTCCAGACGGACAGAGATGAGTGTATTCCACAGGACATCACAGCGATAAAGAACTCTCCCCATCAGAGAACCTGGGAGCCAGGGGCGGATCTAGGCATGGGCATGGGGGGGGCAATGCCCCTTGCTTATATAATTAAAAAGATTTGAACCACTACTACTGCTACTAACTAACTACAGCTGTGTCACCACTAAACCAACAGCATTTCATCATTGAAAACAGAAAACTCTCTGAGTCAGACCTTTAGCTTTATGCATGCTGCGTGTCTGTTGCAACTTCAAACAACACTGATGTTATTATTGATGCTTTACTTGACTAATAAAAGTCCTGGAACTGAAAATGGTATGGGGGCGGCTGGGCGGCGATGAAGCCGCACCCATACCATCCCCTCCCCCTCCTCCCACATTTGGGAAATGCTACATCCGCCCCTGATCTGACTGGGAGCGTGTTCTGGCCAATCTGCAGTGATAACGGCAGGGATTTGGAGCGATCCAGCAGCACTCGGCTTCAGTGTTTCAGTGTTTCGCTAAAGCTTGGATTCCAGCAGGGAGTGTGTATTAGTGCAGTAATGGTGAGTAATGGTGAACACATGGTGACCCAAACCATTCCTGTCGTTAGTGATCAGACCACAGCAAAACCTCCGCACTGTCATTCAGCCTGGGTTCATTTATACAGCACACTACCATGGCCAGTCGTGGGACTAACGCCCCTTAGATGAAGAAACTACTTAACTGATCTAAGTCAAGGGTTTTCACCAGGTGGTCCGGGGACCACCTGTGGTCCCTGAGTGGATTCCAGGTGGTCCCCAGCCTAAATGATGAAAAACTGGTTTAACGAGATGTAACTAAAAGTGAAATCAGACAGGGAGTCTGAACCGCACACAGGCGATTATCGTGGTGAGTCCAGTTCAGACAGACGAGAATCACGTAGAGAGGGAACAAAAACCCACAGGATTGAGGTCTAAAATACATCGCAGGCGTGTGCACGAAACGAGCACGCAACGTGACCTGGCGTCACACACTTTAGAAAACGTTTCATCGCATAGTGTTTTCTAAGTACAAAACGCCAAGCTTCCGTTGAAAACTAACTACAACAGTGGTTTTCAACCAGTTGTCCGGGGACCACCAGTGGTCCTTGAGAGGGTTCCAGTTGGTCCTCAGCTAAGTTGGTTAACCAGATATAACTCTTGAAAATGTAAAAATGAAACCAAATGGACCCTTTTTTACACTCTCAAGAGTTAAAATCATCATCTTAATTAGTCTAGCAACATTAGAAGATTAAGGGTGATTTTGGTCTGTATGTTTGCCTGTTAAAAGCAAAATAAATCTTTAGTTTTGGGGGTCTGTGGGGCTAAAATGTCCTCAAATGGTGGTCCGCGGCTCAAATGCTGAATAAAAGGTGGGCCCTGGGACCAAAAAGGTTGAACTGAACTACAATGCACGATTTGTTAGTTCCCACCTGTAAAGCCCCTTACTGTGCTTTTAATAACACCCTGATCGCCAAACCCGCCCCTGGGTGTAAATATGAAACCAAAGGTTTTACACTCTCAAGAGAGTGATGAAAAATATTCATCATGTGAATTATCCCAAGTCTACACAACTAGAGAATGTAGAAGTTTTGTAGAAGTTGTTTTGTTTCCCAAATGCATCCAAATGGTGAATGTCATCAATGGTGAATAGTGGGCCCTGGTATGAAAAAGGTTGAAACCACTATGCCTGTATGTACCTTGCATGGTGTCCACTTTCGATAGATATGTGTCTGTTTAGCTGCTTAGTTGTAGTATGATTAGTTTTAGCCAGTGTTGTATGGTACTTTTAGAAGTGGGGGGACGCCTCTAAAAGGGGAATTCCCCCCCATTTTATAATTTCTTTTTTCTGAGAGTGTGCAAATGTGAACCAAATGGACCCTAGTGGGTCCATTTGGTTCCATTTGTACACTCTCAGAAAAAAGGAAACTCATTAACATGGTGAAACACATCTTGATGATGTCATCAAGATGTATTTCACCATGCTAATGATTTTTTTCAGACCCAAAAATATTTTAGATGTGAGAGTGGGGGGATTCCGCCCCCCCGCGCCCCCCCTCCACTACACCCCCTGGTTTTAGCCGTACAGTTTAGCTGTCGTATATACTGTATAGATAAGGAGTGGAAGGGTCTAGGTGTGTCTCTGTCCCTGTGTGACGTTTAATATCTTTAAATAAACACACAACGTCTGATCAACTCACTGAACAACACCTCTATTGTCAGCAGCTGTTTGGAACTATTCCACCGCACGCACGCACGCACGCACACACGCACACAACGCACACACGCACACACGCACACACACACACACACACACACACACACACACACACACACACACTTCAAAACATGTGGTTTGTGTCAATAATGAAAAACTCCCCTGCCTATTAGGAGAATTACTTCAGCTTTGTCTCATTTATGGATCCTAGTATTGATCTTAGGAGCCATAAAGAGACATCTTTAGGTGATCTTAAAATGAGAAATAAACGTGATTGAAATAAACATGGTTTCTCAAGACCGCCGAAGAGCCACTGGTTGGAAACCACTGCCTTACATAAGTAAGGGATAACACCCGACGAGTGTTATCCCTTACTTATCCCTTACTTTGTTTCCTAACTAACTGACCTCGGCTGCGCCTCGGTCAGTTAATAGGAAACAAATCACCGCCTCGAAGGTGTTTATCCCGCTTATTACATGGCTTACGTCAGTGGTTTTCAACCAGTGGCCCGAGGACCACCAGTGGTCCTTGAGAGGGTGACGGCAACGGCATGTAAACAACCAAATACGTAGCTAACCAAATGGACCCGCTAACGGCATGTAAACAACCAAATACGTAGCTAACCAAATGGACCCGCTAACGGCATGTAAACAACCAAATACGTAGCTAACCAAATGGACCCGCTAACGGCATGTAAACAACCAAATACGTAGCTAACCAAATGGACCCACTAACGGCGTGCTGGAACTAAATGCGGAAGCGCACCACGGGCTTACGTCAGTGGTTTTCAACGTCCGAGGACCACCAGTGGTCCTTGAGAGGGTGACGACAAAGGCATGTAAACAACCAATACGTAGCTAACCAAATGGACCCGCTAACGGCGTGCTGGAACTAAATGCGGAAGCGCAGCGCGGATTGATATGAACACAGCTGTTTTGCACTTTGGGGAACTTGTTTTATGCAGCGGTCAATAATGGCGAGGAGCGGTGATTATAGTGTATTATGTGACCGCTCACATGACCAGAACGCTGGCTTCTGATTGGAGCATTCATTCAAGCCATGTAATAATTGTATTAATGAAGTGGAGAGAATAATTCCCAAAGTTAGTTTTCTGACCTCCCAGTATGTGGGGCAAACAGTTTATTTAAAGCATTTATATAAATGCATCATTTCACCCCAGACGGTTGTCATCATACAGTAGATTACTGATTAGATTCCACACTGTTTTCCTACAACTCCCTCTAGATGTATGAATGAATGTATTTACGTTCAACATTATGATATTCCATGTCCAGCTGATAAGCCTCTGGGCGTCTGTCCAGGACAAACAGCCAACAGACAGGTCACATGACACATTAAAACATACATTAAACCTATTATTAGGTGACACAACCTGACGCACTAGAGCAGTGGTCCAGAGAGGCCCAGATAACCTTTCACACATAGCCAAAAATATATTAATAACTCATTCTTGGGATTAAATAACCCCCCTCTAGGGTCTTCACAGAAAAAAATAAGGAAATATTTAATAACTGTTATTTATTAAATCAATAAAAAAATCAAATAAGCTCCTGTCTATTCTCTGGACAGATGAGACAAACAGCTTTTCCTTTACAGTGAAAATAATAAGTCCGTGTCCACCAGACAATTGGACTCGAGTCGTGCCGACTCGACTCAAGTCGGACTCGAGTCGCATTTTTGCCGCGACGCGACTCGACTCGGACTTGAAGGTAAAATACTTGAGACTCGACTTGACTTGAGACAACCTGACTCGGCGACTCGTCCGAGTCATCAGACAAGTCGTGCAGTACTGCCTAACTTATAAGTATACAACAATTTTATTTTAATTTTATTTTTGCCAAGTGGCTTATTGTTGCTGAATTTGTGTGTATTATGTACCTCTATAATACAAGTATAAAGTATGTCAGAAAATGGGAAAATATACATATTGGGACCTATTAAGGGACCCGGTAAGGACCACCTTGTGACTTGACTCGACTGGACTTGACAACATTGTTACTCAACTCGACCTGACTTGAAAGAAACATGTGACTCGACTCGACTTGACTCGACCAACCGTTTGACTTGACTCGACTTGACCACATCGGGAAATGACTCGACTTGCTTGAGACTCGGCTCAGAGGGACTGGTGCAATTGTCTGGTGTCCACTGAAAAATAAATGTAAAATATCTGGCGTCTCTGGTTATTCAGGGGGACGGGGGAAGCGGCTTCATCACCTGTGTCGCTTTGCGCCACAGGTTGCAGGACTTTATTAGTTAAGTAAAGCATCAATAATAACATCAGTTGTTGTTGAAGTTGCAACAGACACGCAGCATGCATAAAGCTAAAGGTCTGACTCAGAGAGTTTTCTGTTTTCAATGATGAAATGCTGTTGGTTTAGTGGTGACACAGCTGTAGTTAGTTAGTAGCAGTAGTAGTGTTTCACATCATTTTAAATAGAAGCACTTTAATTTGAAATATCTTGGGTTGTTTTGCATCGTGTTTGGGGGGGCAGACTGGGTATTTAGGGGGGCATTGCCCCCCCATGCCCATGCCTAGATCCGCCCCTGACTTCAACTGCATCTGACCTCCATCCTCAGTCCCTTACATCTCCATATATGGAGCTGACCTGTTGTTATCCTCCCCCACCCGTCCTTTAGAGGGTCTTTATGTTGCCTCATCCTCTGTCCTACGAGAATAAATAAAACAGACCATTGTTTTGTGCCGATGTGAGAGAGTGTGTGCGTGTGTGTGCGTGCGTGCGTGCGTGCGTGTGCGTGTGTGTGTGTGTGTGTGTGTGTGTGTCAGTGTAAAAGCCCCTCCATCAGACACACCCCAACAAAGCAGCCGTCCAGAAGGACAGACAGACAGACAGGCAGGCAGGCAGGCAGGCAGGCAGGCAGGGCAGGCAGGCAGACAGACAGACAGACAGACAGACAGACAGACAGACAGACAGACAGACAGACAGACAGACAGACAGACAGACAGACAGACAGACAGACGGTTAATGCTGTACAATCAAATAAGATTCAAATCACGAGAGAAATAATGACAGACAGCCCAATTATTTCCCAGCCGCTAAAGGTCATGACCGTTGGCAAATACCATGAATCATTTATGACCGCCGGGCCAACAGCCGCGACTGTTACTAACGGTCGGCTGCTTTAGTAGCGGTCGCGATGGTTGGGTCAACAGGGTCGCGATGGTTGGGTCAACAGGGTCGCGATGGTTGGGTCAACAGGGTCGCGATGGTTGGGTCAACAGCCGTAACCGTTCTTCTACAGAAACACCACAACAAGAGGCATTCTCCCTCAGACATCCCAACTTTTAAGGGTCCATTTGGTGTCATTTTACCATCTCAACAGTTACAGATCTATAAGGGTCCACTTGGTTACCAACTGTCTATCATTTAGCCTGGGGACCACCTGTTGAAAACCACTGGTTTAGTAGACTCTGAATTGATGCTTCAAAAAGTTAACCCCAACATGCGATCAACAACACCCGCTCACGCTGTCCTGGAGCTTCAAAATAAAGGTTAAGAAAGAGAGAATAAAAGCTCATAAGGGTTCGATCATGGAGTGGATTTTAAAATGTATGTGTGTGTGTGTGTGTGTGTGTGGGGGGGGGGGGGGGGTGTCCCTGCTTCATATTCTAAAGAGACCTTGGACTGAAAATATTTAACTACAGCCTTGAAGGTGTAGAGGAAAATATTAGCGTGTCTATAGTCTAGTACAGTCCTTGGGGACCCCCATGGGGTAATAAATTATACAGTCCTCAAGGACCCCTGGGGTATTAAATTATACAGGGTTTAAAGAGGGCAGTTAAAAAAATGACATTATATTGTCTGTCTCGTATAAGAACTACAACAACGTGTGAATTTGTGCCAAACTCTCCCCATGTTTGTTTTATTGTGTCTGTAATGTGTTCTCCATATGACACCTGGAACCTCTACCCTCTGTAGCCTTCACTTACTGTTACTGTTGTAAAATGGTACGGGAATAGTGTTGCCACACGTCCCGGATTTTCCTGATTGTCCCGGATTTTCATGGTCTGTCCAGGAAAAAAATAAAATAAATCCTGGACACTTGAATGTCCCTGATTTTTATACATGGTCAAAAGTATTTTCTTTCTTTTTTTTTTTTTTTTTTTTTTATATGGTCAAAACTAGAGACCGCAACTAACCTGACTTGCGTCACTCACAGTCTCAGATCAGTATGCAGGGGTTGACACTAAGGTCTCCGAGGCACTTGCCCATCGGGCAAGTGCAAGTCAGGTTCTACTTGCCCTGAGGTCATAGTCACTTGCCCCCCAGGTTTCAGGTGGTCCCCAGTTAAGTTTGATAACCAGATGTAACTCTTGAGAGTGTAAAAATGAAACCAAATGGACCCTTGCGGGTCCATTTGGTTTCATTTTTACGCTCTCAAGAGTTAAAATTCATCATCTTAATTAGCCCAGGTCTACACTGTAGAAGATTAATGGTCATTTTGATGTGTATGTTAATTTGCTTGTTTTGTTTTCCAAATCCAGCCTGGAATTGTGGATATCTAGAAAGCAGGGAAAGACACAGAGGCAGAGTGCAATGACTGCCTTCAAGACACATTTATCTTGTGTTGTGTTATAGTGCACTAAGTTGCACACTTGCCCGATTGGGCAACCAGGTAGCAGTCTTCACATGCCCCACCATTTTTTTTACTTGCCCCGGGCAAGCGGGCAAGTGTTAGTGTCAAGCCCTGAGTATGATAGTCCTATTAAATTGTAGCGTGCCTGTACGTACCAGTATTGCCAACTTGGCACATTTGTCGCTATATTTACATCTTTTCCAGACCCCCCTACCGCCAGAATTAGTGGAAAAACTCCTGAATCTAAATCTGTTTATTTAAAGATAACTGAGATGAGAAAAATGAAAACTGGACTGCTCCAGAAAGAGTTGGAAATGAATGGTTTACTCCGATATGTAGAAGAGTATGAGAGCAGTAACATTTCAGTGTAAAAGTGTGATATATTTCTGGGTTAGATGTTTAAAGAGGAGCGTTGCTTCCGACCAAAGGGCCGATAATCGCCGCCGATAATTGGCCACCGATTGGATGGTCAAAATGTCCAGGATTTTTGTCAGACACATGTGGCAACCCTACACTGGAATCTATTTAAAAACCTACATCTAGTCTCTAGGTCGTCCTCAGACGAGCCTTCCATCGTCGCCTCCAGTCGTCCCGATTCTCCATACATCCGGCCAACTCGCTGGTGTTCTGTGCTCCTGCGTCTTTCTTGAGTACATCCACATATGTTAATGTGGGACGCCCTCGTGACCGGTGCCCATGTGTTGGTTCCCACAACACCAGTTTGCTGGCTGGCAGCTCTTGATGTCTTTGGCAGTGTCCTGCAAGCTGCATTCTCCTGGCTGCAATCTTGTCGCTCACCCTGAATATCCAGCATACAGATTCTCATTTGTGACATGTTCACTCTTGCTGATGTTGAACACTACACGTAGCATTCTGGTGTAGCAGCCGTCTAGAGACTTCTGCAGGGCTGGCTTCAGGGTCCAGCATTCACTGCCGTATAGGAGAACAGATTCCACCGTCGCATAGAAGAAACTGAGTTTGATTGTTCGGGGGAGGCTGGAGTTCCATACGCTGGCCATGCCATTCAGGGCCCTCCATGCAAGTGCCTTCCTCACTTTTAGATCTTGCTCTGTCGAGTTGACCCATGAGCCAAGGTACTTGAAGTCACTAACTTCCTTCAGAACCTCGCCTTCTGCTGTTGTTAGAGGTGGATGCTCCGTTTGGATGTTATATTTGATCACCTCGGTTTTCTTGGCATTCAACCGCAGGCCAACCATGGCACACTCTGATTCCACTCTGCTCAAGAGCTCCTGCGCTTGCTCCGTGTTGTTGGAGAGCAGGCTGATGTCATCCGCATAGTCTAGGTCTGTCAGGACCACTGCAGGGTGTCTTCTTGACCTCCTTGGTATGAGGGTGAAGCCAAGATCCTGCTCCCGTCCATTGATGGCCTTTCTGAGAGCGTAGTCAAGGACAATGACAAAGAGGAAGGGGGCTAGAGTGTCTCCTTGCATTACCCCAGCCAGGATGCCAAACTCCTCAGTGTCGCCATCCGGGGTCACCACCTTGGCCCGTGTTCCTGCATACATGGTCTCAATTGCCCGGAGCAGGTTAGGAGGGACACCGTAGGCCTTCAGGATCTTCATCATTGTGCCTCTGTGTATTGAGTCAAATGCCTTTTTGAAATCAATAAAGCACAGCACAGCCGTCAGGTTGTTTTTCTTCACCTCCTCGATTAGCCTCCTCAGGGCCAGGATCTGGGCAAGCGTGGTTCTCTCCTCACGAAAGCCGTTTTGGCTTTCCCTCAGATGGGGGTCGATGGCAGGCCGAATCCGGTTCAGGATCATGCGGTTGTATACCTTTGCTGCGATACAGGTCAAGCTGATGCCGCGGTAATTGTCTGGCTTCGAGAGGTCCCCTGACTTTGGGACCGGGATGATGCTGGAGAGGGACCACATGTCAGGCAGCTTGTTGTCTAGCAGGGCAAGGTTGCAGAACTCAAGGATGGTGCTGTCGAGACCGCAGTTCTTTACGACCTCTGGGGGTATGCCGTCCGGCCCAGCACTCTTTCCCTCTCTCAGCGTGTTTTTCGCCTTAGCAAACTCGGCGACCGTGAAGGGACCGTCGCTGATGTTGAGGTCATGGAGGAATGGTGTTATTTCCTCCTCCCCTCCTTCTGATGTTGTTCCCAGCAGCTTCTGGAAGTGGTTGTACCAGGTCACCACCCTTTCCTCTGGACTGTGTCCCTCAACCTGTCCTTCCTTGGTCCTCTTCCGACCTGTCATTTCATTGATGACCTTCCAGGCTTCGCCGTACTGCCTCTCACCATGTTCAGCCTGAACTCTGTGCACCCTCTCCATGAGTTCATGCTCCTTGATTTTGTCGTAGGTACTGAAGAGAAGCTGTTTGGCCTCATTCAGTGCCTCACGTTTGTCCACAGTGGGCTCACGCGCAAAGTCAAGCCGCGCATCTTCGACCCTGCCACGTGCCGCTACGACCTCCGGGTGTTTGGACCGCTGGGAGCTTCTGGATTTCTCCAGCAGGGGCACGCAGATCTTGGTTGCCTCTTCGTTGGCAACAACAAATCGCCTGTATTCATTGCTGGACTCTGCACCAGGGTCTAGCTGCTGAAAGCGGCTCTTAACCTCCTCCGCATACCTGGCTTGCAGGCCAGGGTCGGCCGAGAGTGCCCTCCAGTTGTACCGGATCTTGGGTGTTGGCTTGGGGACCCTGAGGCTCAGTCGCACCCTCATGGAGACCACACGGTGGTCAGAGCCAACAGTGCTGAACGTGCTGTATGGCTCTGCATTCAGGATGGAGTTCCTCCACTTTCGCCTCACCAGTATGTAGTCTAACTGACGTAAAGTTCCGGAGGCTCGGTCTCGGAAGGTCCACCTTTTGCCTGTTCTTTTCTGGAACATGGTGTTTGCTGCCAGGAGCTGGTGTTCCGTGAGAAGGGCAGTGAGATGTTCGCCATTGCGGTTGGTAGAATCGTGGTAAGGAAAGGGAGCATCCTCTGGTCCAATCCTTGCGTTGAAGTCGCCTAGGATTGCCAGGAAGTTGTGCGCTGGGATGGCACGGACCGCTGTTGTCAGGTCCTCATAGAACTTCTCCACCTCCTCAGATGGTGCCACGTTGGTGGGCGAGTACACTACGATGACAGATGTTACTGGGTTGCCCGAGAACTCTGCAGTGAGGATCCTTTATAGTCTGTATAAAGATTTATATGCCAGGACGGATCTAGAGGGAGGCAGGGGTGGGCAGAGCCCACCCAAACGTGCATTCTGTATGTACAGTATGTATGTATGTACAGTATGTATGTATGTACTGTATGTATGTATGTATGTATGTATGTACTGTATGTATGTATGTATGTATGTATGTATGTATGTATGTATGTATGTATGTATGTATGTATGTATGTATAATGTATGTATGTATGTATGTATGTATAATGTATGTATGTATGTATGTATGTATGTATGTATGTATGTATGTATGTATGTATGTATGTATGTATGTATGTATGTATGTATGTATGTATGTATGTATGTATGTATGTATGTATGTATAATGTATGTATGTATGTATGTATAATGTATGTATGTATGTGTAGGAGCCAAAATGACAGGATTTATAGCTCACATTATGTTACACTGGGTTGGTGAGGTGAGCGCCGCATTGGACTTCATTCATTGGTTGAAGTGCCTCTGTGGGTGGCCACCGTAGCTTACAAAGTGCCGGTCATTCCCAGCTCACTTCATGGATGGCTTTGGTTCCTGGAGGCAGGGTGAGCTGGGAGGCTACATAATTTGTTGACCGTACGCACTTTAGCACTTGCACTTTGATAATTTGATTCATACTGGTATAGCATTAACTCACTGTTTGTAGACTTTGCACATATTTATTGCGATTTATTTATTGTCTTGAATTGAATAATTGTAATGATTGGTGCACTGACTACACTAAACAGTTCAAACTTATTTCCTTGTCTGAATCGTTTTTATCATTGGTGTTTTAGTCTATTGTGTTGCGCGTCATACAGTTTCTAGAACTCCCAGGCTTAGCCTGCCGGCATGAGTGATTTATTGGGGATCATTTTCAGCCACAACATTGTCAACAAATTGTATCATTCTGGATCGCTATTGGTGTTGGGTGTTTAACCTACCTGGTTCCCCGCGGCGTTTAAACAATGAATCGCGCACATACGTGCACCGCGGCATTAAGGTTGCACTCAGCTATTGTTTAATCCATTTGCTTTTCGAGTCCACGTTACGTTCGCATAGCGGCGGCCCGCCCCAAACACACACTTGTTGCACGCACACACACACACACTATTGTTCCCCTATAGGCGAAGTGGCTTTAGCCTATAGCTTTGGCTGTGGGCTATTGTTTGTTGTTTTTCATGTGCATGAACGGGTTCGGCCCGCATTCTAAAACCCGTGGAACGGGTGGCCCAGGAGTGCCGTCTCTTATAGAGATATATAGGCACATAAGTACCTATCGTTACATGCTGAAGACACAGGGTCTGCATTCGTTAGCTTACGGGTCGTTAGGCAGTTTAGTGGGGAACAATAGCCACGCATACACACACATACACGCACATTCTACTAGGGCTGTTGCGGTGTATTTTGGATTTCGATTTGGATGCAAATGATTTTGACTTTGATTCATTTTAATGCAAATTTAAAATGTCTAGTTCATCAAGGCCAGGTTCTACTACCAGTGCAAACGAGCCAAAACGGCAATCAACTCTCACTGCAAAAGCACTATCAAACAAAATTGAACAACTTCAAAACGAACGCAAAGCTAAGGTTAAAAGGATTGAACAACTTGTAAAAGCAATTAATGACCTTATGCAAAGCTCTGACAACGCAAAGGCTGTCCAGTTTAATCTGTACAATGTATCTGCTCTGTACGATGAAGCAAGCCATCTCCATGATTCGGTCATTCCATTGCTTCCCCCAGAGGAACAAGAGAGACAAAACAATTGGTTTTCAGACATACAAAAACGCAAAGTTAATTTTACTGAAAATACAAACAAATGGCTCTCTCAAAATCTTTCCATTCAAAGTACAGCACAGTTACAGGAAGAGGCTATTATACCTTTGTATGTACCCCCACATGTTGAAACATCTAATGCAGTGAATAACCCAAATGCTTCCTGTGTTCCAGATGACCGTGGGGGTGTGGTGGCAGCTTCAGTCATTGATGATGTTAACCCAGATGATAGTATCTCTAATGTGTCAGTTGAGCCTTCAAAGAAAAGAAGCACTGCAGGTAGTAAGTGTAGGTCCACTACTTCTTCTGCTGCGTCCGCACGCCTGATAGCAGAAGCAGACATGGCAGCTCTTCTCGCTCGCCAGAAGAAGCTCAAAGAGAGACAGGCTCTAGATGAGCAAGAGGCACAGATGAAAAGGGCTCTAGAAGAGCAAGAGGCACAGTCCAGAAGGGCTCTAGAAGAGCAAGAGGCACAGTCCAGAAGGGCTCTAGAAGAGCAAGAGGCACAGCTCAGAAGAGCTCGTGAAGAGCAAGAGGCACAGTCCAGAAGGGCTCTAGAAGAGCAAGAGGCACAGCTCAGAAGAGCTCGTGAAGAGCAAGAGGCACAGTCCAGAAGAGCTCGTGAAGAGCAAGAGGCACAACTAAAAAGAAGAAAAGAACAGCTAGAGTTGGAGGCAGAGATAGAGGCATCAGCAGCTAAGCTCAACGTCTTGAAGGCCTCCTCCTCTCAGGTGTCTTGTTCTTCAGCCAGTAGGTCAGATGGGATGAATTCTTATGTTGAGAAAGGGAGAGAGAAGCTTTCTCAACCATTGGATCCTGATGCTGAAACCTTTGTTCCTCCGTCAGGGGGGCACTCTTCTCAGTATGCTGTATTGGGTGAACCACAGTCACGTTCACATCCACTTGATGCACGGCCTAAGCAGTCAGCCGCACGTCCTTCTTTGCTTGATTCTCGAGCTATGTTGGTGAAGAACACGAGGCAGCAGCGAGTATGGCAGCCATCTCAGTACATGTCAGGTGAACAGCAGCCATGTTCACAGCTCCTGGATGCTCAATCTGAGCAGACACGTCCTCCCTCTTTGGATGCTCGGCCTAAGGTGACTTCTCTAGGGTTGCAATCGCAGCCAAGGCCTGAGGCAGCTACAGTGTGGCAAAGTGGATGGCCCGATCCTCAAGCTCGTCCTCAGTCGCAGTTGCGGCAGCCTGCACCTTTAGTCCAAGATGGTGTCAATCATGATCAGCTGATCTCTGTCTTAAAGGAGCAAAACAAGATAACCTCTTTGCTTGCTAAACAGCAGTCTTTGTTCTTTCTTCCACGACGTGACATGCAAACCTTTGATGGTGATCCTTTGGAGTATCAAACCTTCATGAGAGCCTTTGAACATTGCATCGAGGAGAAAACTCACAGCGCCAAGGACTGCTTGTACTTTCTCGAGCAGTACACGAAAGGGAAGCCCAGAGACATGGTTCGTAGTTGTCTACATATGTCCTCTGAAACTGGCTATGCCACGGCCAAATCCTTGTTGCAAGAGCATTTCGGCAACTCATTGAAGATCACCTCTGCATACATGAACAAGGTGTTCTTGTGGCCAGTGATAAAGGCAGAGGATGTCGATGCGCTTCAGTCTTATAGCTTCTTGCTGCGGTCCTGCTTCAATGCTCTTGGGGAGTTTGAATCCACATACGAGCTGGATGTTCCTGCTAACATGCAGGCAGTTGTCAAGAAGTTGCCCTATAAGCTCAGGGAGAAGTGGAGAGATGTCGCTTGTAGCTTGCAGGAGACGAACCATCGCAGAGCCACCTTTGGCGACATCGTTGAATTCATTGAATGGCAGGTGAAGATTGCGAGCGACCCACTGTTTGGGGATATCCAGGATTCTACCCCTACAGTGTCGAAGAAAGAAGTGAAGCCTGCTAAACCTCAGTACTTTGCAGAAGTAAACAGAAGTAGCTTTGCGACTACTGTCGCTACAGTCGACAAAAAGGTTGACACCGAACCGAAGAAAGAGCTTGGCTTACCTGTTGTCAAAACTTGCTTGCTTTGTGGAGCTGGGCATTCCTTGGACACATGTCGTCTATTGGAAAGGAAGACGCATGAAGAGAAGATGTCCTTCTTGAGAGAGAAAGGGTTGTGCTTTGGATGTATGTGCATTGGGCACAGAAGCCGTGAATGCAATGCACGTCTGGTGTGCAAAGTGTGCGGTAAGAGACATCCCACCATGTTGCATGTCTACCCTGAGGAGGAGAGTCCAGTGCAAGCGCCAGAAGAGTTGGAGACAACAGACGAGAACAATTCGATCACAGTGCAGTCCGGTGGTCTTACTGGGGCCGGAGAGACTGACTGCACTCTTGCCATACTTCCCGTTCGAGTGAAGTCCAAGAAAGGTCAGATGTTGGCGACCTATGCTTTTCTTGATCCTGGGAGCTCCGCTTCATTCTGCACGGAGGGGCTCATGGACAGGCTGAACCTCTCAGGAAAGAAGACTGACATCCTCCTAAGGACAATGGGTCAGGAGAAGGTGGTCAGTAGCAGGGTTGTTTTGGACTTGGAGGTAGCTGGGCTGGACACAGATGTTTTCTGTGAGCTACCTGCAGTCTACACGCAGGAGAGCATGCCTGTAGATCAAGGTAACATCCCGAGGCAGGAAGACTTGCGGAAATGGCCGCATCTTGAACACCTCAAGATCACAGAGATCGACTCGGGGGTGGATCTTCTTATTGGCACCAATGTTCCTGAGGCTCTAGAGCCATGGGAGGTGGTCAGGAGTGTTGGTGGTGGTCCCTACGCGGTCAGAACCGTCTTGGGTTGGACCGTGAATGGTCCCCTTGGAAAGTGTGGCAGCATGGGAATCACACATGGGAATCCCGTCACTGTGAACCGGATTGCAGTTGCCAGAGTTGACCAGCTGTGGGAGCAGCAGGCGAAGGCAGACGTCCCTGGATGTGTGAAAGATGAACAACTTGGCTTGGCTACAGAAGATGTCAGTTCAAGGTCTGTTCAGCTGGTTGGTGTCCGTAAACAGAAAACGAAGGTGGCTGGACATCCCACAGGTTTCACCGCACCTGCGTCGTGCAGTACCAAGAGAACACGGTGCAGACGCCAGTTAGACCGGGATGAGGCGTTGCCGATAAGTGCTGTCCAGCAATGGGCAGCCCGGCGCTTAGAGCTTCATCTCGAGGAAGATCGCACAGGATGTATAGGACCTGTGGTGCTGGGCACTGAGAAACATCTGCAAGGCATACGCAGAGCTAAGCCGGGCTGGGGTGAGGTTTTGTCGATAAGTGCTGTCCAGCAATGGGCAGCCCGGCACCAGGAACTTCATCTCAGTGAAGATCAGACATGCAGAGGTGAGGCGTTGCCTATAACTGCTGCCCAGCAATGGGTAGCCTGGCTCTACAAGCCTCATCTCTGTGAAGAGTTCTGTGTGTGCAGGAGCTTGGCAGACAGTGAAGCTGGTGTGGAGTCCTTGACGTCCAACAACCGGGTGCAAGCTGAAATGGAGTCTCGAGACCTATCCGCTCGTTCTGTGCAGGTCTCTCCAAAGGACGTCTCCGTGAGGGCAGTTCATGCTGAGAAAAACGTGCCGTTTACCAGTTGCATTCCACCTTGGTTCTGGTTGGGAGAAGTGGTCAGTTGGCTTCTTGGGGTCAGGAAGATGTTGGACCTGGCTCAGAGCAGGAGGCTTCTTGCGCAGCCAGATGAAGAGAAACTACGTGAGAGCATGCAGATTCACGTGGCTTCAGGAAGCAGAGGGGCCTTGAAGTCTCACATGGAGAGCTCATGCTCTATGGATCCTTTCTCGCTTGGAGCTCTCGAGCTCTTTAAACTCTCTCTCTCTCCCACTCTCTTTATTTCTCTGTTTTGCAGATGGAGAGGAGAATATGGATGAACGAAGATCCTATTGATGAAATAATGATGCATTATGATGATTGACTATTTGCATAGATTGCATTGAATTTTCTATTTCTATTTTTGTATTTTTGCTAAGGCTAACTTTGAGCTCCTACATATTAATAATAGTTGTAATTAGTGCCCAGGCATAATTAGGGGCCGGAATGTAGGAGCCAAAATGACAGGATTTATAGCTCACATTATGTTACACTGGGTTGGTGAGGTGAGCGCCGCATTGGACTTCATTCATTGGTTGAAGTGCCTCTGTGGGTGGCCACCGTAGCTTACAAAGTGCCGGTCATTCCCAGCTCACTTCATGGATGGCTTTGGTTCCTGGAGGCAGGGTGAGCTGGGAGGCTACATAATTTGTTGACCGTACGCACTTTAGCACTTGCACTTTGATAATTTGATTCATACTGGTATAGCATTAACTCACTGTTTGTAGACTTTGCACATATTTATTGCGATTTATTTATTGTCTTGAATTGAATAATTGTAATGATTGGTGCACTGACTACACTAAACAGTTCAAACTTATTTCCTTGTCTGAATCGTTTTTATCATTGGTGTTTTAGTCTATTGTGTTGCGCGTCATACAGTTTCTAGAACTCCCAGGCTTAGCCTGCCGGCATGAGTGATTTATTGGGGATCATTTTCAGCCACAACAGTATGTATGTATAATGTATGTATGTATGTATAATGTATGTATGTATGTATGTACTGTA
This sequence comes from Benthosema pterotum, assembly GCA_039105355.1. Classification (NCBI taxonomy): domain Eukaryota; kingdom Metazoa; phylum Chordata; class Actinopteri; order Myctophiformes; family Myctophidae; genus Benthosema; species Benthosema pterotum. Next base: position 27,183,302 of record CM076972.1, read on the forward strand.
TGTATGTATGTACTGTATGTATGTATGTATGTATGTATGTATGTATGTATAATGTATGTATGTATAATGTATGTATGTATAATGTATGTATGTATGTATGTATGTATGTATGTATGTATGTATGTATGTATGTATGTATGTATGTATGTATGTATGTATGTATGTATGTATGTATGTATGTATGTATGTATGTATGTATGTACTGTATGTATGCCCACCCAATGAAAGGTAATATCAGTGGTTTTAAAGGGGCAGTGGTCTGGGGACCACCAGTGGTCCTTGAGAGAGTTCCAGGTGGTCCCCAGGCAGGCTAAAGTTGGTTAACCGAATGTAACTCTTTGAGAGCGTATTTTTTTTTACACTCTTTTACAAGAGTAATGACATTTTGCTCAAGAGTAAAAAGTGATTTTTACACTCTCAAGGGTAAAAACCTACATGTACTCTGTATAAAACTTTATATGGTTTTAGGGTTTGACTCTGACACACATGCAGAGAGACACAGAGACACAGAAAGAAAATACTGCGCCGACATTATGAATCACGTCACAAAGAAAGTTTGATAGCTTGCAAGATCAAATGCCAGCTGCACTTCCCCATTTATTGTTTTCAAGTACTAAATTCCCAGTCTGCCCCACAAAACACGATGGCATGCAAAACAACCCAAGATATTTCAAATTAAAGTGCTTCTATTTAAAATGATGTGAAACACTACTACTGCTACTAACTAACTACAGCTGTGTCACCACTAAACCAACAGCATTTCATCATTGAAAACAGAAAACTCTCTGAGTCAGACCTTTAGCTTTATGCATGCTGCGTGTCTGTTGCAACTTCAACAACAACTGATGTTATTATTGAAGCTTTACTTGACTAATAAAAGTCCTGGAACAGTAAAAGTCCAGTGGCGCGAAGCCACACCCATACCATTTTCTCATGCCCCCCCTCCAATTGGGAAATGTTACATCCGCCCCTGTCTCAGTTATTCTAATTTCCTGAGTGTATTATTAGTATTATGGTCTGTATTCTGTCCAGCTGTGTGTTCTCTTAACATTATCTTAAAGGGACATTTCAACATTTTGTTAGCGTAGCAAAAACAGATCAGCTGTTTTTGCTACGCCTGAAAAGTCTAAAACATGAAGTACTGTTACCCTACCACAGACAGGCAGACAGACAGACAGACAGACATGAAGTACTGTTACCCTACCACAGACAGGCAGACAGACAGACAGACAGACATGAAGTACTGTTACCCTACCACAGACAGGCAGACAGACAGACAGACAGACATGAAGTACTGTTACCCTACCACAGACAGGCAGACAGACAGACAGACAGACATGAAGTACTGTTACCCTACCACAGACAGGCAGACAGACAGACAGACAGACATGAAGTACTGTTACCCTACCACAGACAGGCAGACAGACAGACAGACAGACATGAAGTACTGTTACCCTACCACAGACAGGCAGACAGACAGACAGACAGACATGAAGTACTGTTACCCTACCACAGACAGGCAGACAGACAGACAGACAGACATGAAGTACTGTTACCCTACCACAGACAGGCAGACAGACAGACAGACAGACATGAAGTACTGTTACCCTACCACAGACAGGCAGACAGACATGAAGTACTGTTACCCTACCACAGACAGGCAGACAGACATGAAGTACTGTTACCCTACCACAGACAGGCAGACAGACAGACAGACAGACATGAAGTACTGTTCCACCTGGTCACACTACCACAGACAGGCAGACAGACAGACAGACAGACATGAAGTACTGTCCCACCTGGTCACACTGCCACAGACAGACAGGCAGACAGGCAGACAGGCAGACAGACAGACAGACAGACATGAAGTACGGTCCCACCAGGTCACACTACCACAGACAGACAGGCAGGCAGGCAGGCAGGCAGGCAGACAGACAGACAGACAGACAGACAGACAGACAGACAGACAGACAGACAGACAGACAGACAGACAGACAGACAGACAGACATGAAGTACTGTCCCACCTGGTCACACTACCACAGACAGACAGACAGACAGACAGACAGACAGACAGACAGACAGACAGACAGACAGACAGACAGACAGACAGACAGACAGACAGACAGACAGACATGAAGTACTGTCCCACCTGGTCACACTACCACAGACAGACAGACAGACAGACAGACAGACAGACAGACAGACAGACAGACAGACATGAAGTACTGTCCCACCTGGTCACACTACCACAGACAGACAGACAGACAGACAGACAGACAGACAGACAGACAGACAGACAGACAGACAGACAGACAGACAGACAGACAGACAGACAGGCAGACAGACAGGCAGGCAGGCAGGCAGGCAGGCAGGCAGGCAGGCAGGCAGACAGACAGGGCTCTAGACAGCGTGGGCGAATAATAAAACCATTTCCTCTGTCGTAGCGCGCGCGCGCGCACACACACACACACACACACACACACACACACACACACACACACACACACACACACACACACACACACACACACACACACTTCCTACATGTACATAGCATAGACGCTAAATAATATAGCTGTCAGCCCCCCCCCCCCCCCCCCCACTGCTGTCTCACTGTCCACCTCCTACCTGTCTCACTGCTGTCTCACTGTCCACCTCCTACCTGTCTCACAGCTGTCTCACTGTCCACCTCCTACCTGTCTCACAGCTGTCTCACTGTCCACCTCCTACCTGTCTCACTGCTGTCTCACTGTCCACCTCCTACCTGTCTCACTGCTGTCTCACTGTCCACCTCCTACCTGTCTCACTGCTGTCTCACTGTCCACCTCCTACCTGTCTCACTGCTGTTTGTGTTAGTCGTACATATTTTAATGAGTTGTAATGACTCCGATCCTTTTGAATTCTATATTCTATATCTGACAAATACATCAAAGCAGGAAATAAATAACTGAAACTAAAACTGAACTAAAACTAAGCATGTTCACCAAAATAAACAAAAAGTAAAAAATGAAATACACAAAACTATTAAACACTGTAACCAAGTGTTTCTCATTTTCAGTAGACTATTAGGCCAAACAAAAACGCCCCCTTTGGGCGTAAACATTTTTCGCCTCTCCGCTCCGTCCCTGCTCTAGGGCAATTGGCACAGAGCCAAGAGCAGTCAGTCCGTCAGTCAGTCAGTGAGCCTAGTAGCGGCAGCAGCAGCATTACTAGACTAGTGACTTCTCTGTTTTATACTTTACATTTTTATTTACATTATTTACTTCTTCACTGGCTCACTATGGTGCAGACTTGCTGTAACAGAAGGACGCCTCACGCAGCTTCGCATGCAATTGTTTTTTACGCTGTTCCAGCATGGACCCATATAGACTGGGACCATATTACAAAAATGTGAACCCCGAAGGCAAAACATGTTTTTATTTACATACAACTGTTCTAGGGGTATTAAGGCGTGCTGAATCCAAATCTGCTGTATGTAATGCTCAAAAATGGCTGCTAAGCCTTCAAAATGGACCATTTAAACATGGCGGCCACCACCATAATGAAGCATAGTAAAATGATGTATGTTTGACTAAATAGGGTAGAAAATAGATTGAAATGTATGTTTTCATGGGGAGTACATTGACATTCATATTTTAGATCAATTTTAAAGGTACACTTTAATATAATTTATATTATGTAATGTAATTTGTTGGTGAATAATTGCTTCAATAATGGCCTAAATTAGTGTTTATGACTTAATGCATGCAGTAAACGCATGGACAGTCAGTCCCTATGATCTTCAATGTTCTGGCAGGTGTTGCCAATTAAGTTTCTTGAAACGGCACACTTCAATGTACATTATGTGTACTTTCTTGCAGCCGCAGCGTTGGCTGAAAGCAGCCTTGTGCAAATGCATGACGTGTTCTCGCTGCATGCTTTTGGCAATGGTGGCAAGGAAAGCAGCCGGGTAGCAACTGACCATTCAGGATCATCCATGCCATTTCAGTAATGGGAGGAAGATCAGGGTGTGTTAAGTGAGCTTGATTCTATACAAGAGCTTGATAATGGGAACGGATGATGTGAAACTTTACTGCATCTGAGGTTGGTGGCATAGTCTCTTGCGGACGCCCCATACAAAACAACTTGACTCTTGCTTCATTGCATGCACCAACTTCAGGCACACCTCATCGAAGGCCAAGCACTTGTGATGTCAATGGAAAATCCACCTGGCATTAGACCACTTGGTGAATATGTCAACATATGTCAACACTCTGCTCATTGTTGTATCAGGGGGGTTTGCTGGAGTGAATGACCATTGTCAAGTCATCTGATCCTGATGCCAGGATCTGTGCCAGTCTCATCTCAGTGCTGACCATGAGGAAGCTGACACATGGCTTGGTTTGCACTACATTCATGCTCAAATGAAACAGTTCTTAGTTGTGTCAGCACATGATAAAGATGTGCTTCTTTTACTTCTGGCATGCGATGGCAAGATGCAATGTAGGCCTGGGTCTCTACATTAAAGCTGGGACAGCAAAGGATAGTAAGTATCTCCAGTGCATGAAATTCAGAAGTTGCCTTCTGGTCAAGTTAATACTCTACTTGCCTCTCAAGCTGTAACAGTTTAGTGGCAGTGGTAAGAAAACAACCTAGCAGGTGTTCCAGCAACATCCCTCAGACGTCAGTGGCCTTGGAAAAGGTCTTCTTACGGAAGACATATGAGCTCAGCAGAGAAATTAATCTGTAAGATATATGGTGTTGGCAACACCTGCCAGAACACTGAAGATCATTGGGACTGACTGTCCATGTGTCTACTGCAGGGGTTTTCAACCTTTTTGACTCCAGGGACCACCATTTATTCAGCATTTGAGCCACGGACCACCATTTGATTACATGTTCACACCAATGACCTAAAAATAAAGAATTCTTTTTGGTTTTGTCCACAATTCCAGGCTGGATTTTTGCAAACAAAGCAGTGTAGACTTTAGAATTAAATTCAGATGATGAATGTTTTAACTCTTGAGAGTGTGAAAATTAAACCAAATGAACCCCCAAGGGTCCATTTGGTTTCATTTTTACATTCTCAAGAGTTACATCTGGCTAACCAACTTTCCATCATTTAGCCTGGGGACCACCTGGAACTTTCTCAAGGACCACTGGTGGTCCCCGGACCACCTGTTGAAAACCACGGGTCTACTGCATGCAAATAAACACCAATTTAGGCAAATAATGAAGAAATTATTCACCATTAAAAAATATTACCATAATAATACCAAAGAGGCCAATTTTCGCAATATAAATTATATTAAAGTGGTACCTTCACAATCGATCTGGAATATGAATATGTCATTCTATTCCCCATATATGAAAACATAAACAATACATTTTAATCCATTTTATAGCTTATTTAGTCAAACATACATCATTTTATTATGCTTCATTATGGTGGTGACCGCCATTTTTAAATGGTCTATTTTGAAGGCTTAGCAGCCATTTCTGAGCTTTACATATAGCAGATTTGGATTCAGCACGCCTTAATGCCCCTAGAACACTTGTATGTAATAAATTAACACGAGCTTCCTTCAGCACTTAAAATAAGCACATTCTTGAAATCTAGCCTAGTCTACCACCACGGACCAAACGCATGGCATGGATCGCAGCTTTAAACTGTCGGAAAAAGTAAAAGTGTTTACACTGCACAGCTGATGATGACGACGCGTCAGGCTCAACGAGAGTTGAGAATGTATGTAGCCTGCAGGGCTACTAGCGTATGCCCTAGGGCAGGGAGAAAGGGGCGTGGACCATCGCACGACGTAATCTCATGACGCGCCGTTGGCGGGCCTAATTGGCACTTTTACTTTCTCCACTACTGCCTTAAAAAACACACATGCACACGCACATGCACACGCACATGCACGCGAGCAAGCCACCCTCATATTTAGCAAGGCTTGGATTCTTCTCAACCACATAACAGCATGCTCAGAATCTGAGAAATGTCTGAAATATGAAACATCACACACACACACACACACACACACACACACACACACACACACACACACACACACACACACACACACACACACACACACACACACACACACACACACACACACACACACACACACACACACACACACACACACACACTCACTCTTGGACCTGGCCAGTGTCCCGTTCACACAAACACACCCGGCTGGTGGTTGACTCGGTGGTTTTTAAACCGTCCTAATATCAAGACCTAAGTGTTATTTATTGAGCCTTGGAGCCCACAGGGACCACCGCAGGGACCACCATTTGATGATTAGATTCCACCACTATACTTTGTTGTCGTTGGTCAGGACTGTGTCCAACGACTCCATGATGTGTTGATGTTGGTATAGCATTAGTACTGACCACAGATAGTCAGAGCGCAAGTTAGGATAATCTGGGAACTAAATCAGTGTTTTCCAACCTTTTTCATACCAGGGACCACTATTTATTCAGAATTTGATGACATTTTAGCCCCACAGAACCCAAAAACTAAAGATTTATTTTGCTTTTGTCCACAATTCCAGGCTGGATTTGGGGAAACCAAACAGTCCAACATACAGATCAAAATGACCATAAACTCCTGATTTGCCATTGAAATAGATCTAGGTCTCCCGTTATCATTATGAAATATAGTTATGACCGATGCCTCTTACGTTGAGCTACGTCTCTCTACGTCGCTTACCGTCGCTGGTTTGATACGATCCCCATGCTAACAGCAGCGTGCAGCGACCGCATATTCCATTGACGGACGATAATAAGGGACGGACCAACCCGGAACCGGAAGTGTGTGTCCGCCAACTAACTTGTCCGTCGGGAAACATGGACCGAAATATGAAATATGACTTTTAGATAAAAATTGCTGGCACTGGCTACCTCAAAAAATATGAAAAAGGGCTGGCACTGGGTGAGTTAATCTTCTACATTCTCTAGTTGTGTAGACTTGGGATAATTCACATGATGAATATTTTAACTCCTGAGAGTGTAAACATGAAACCAAATGTCCACTGTACCAAGACATCAGAGACACATACTGTCTGTCCACTGTACCAAGACATCAGAGACACATACTGTCCACTGTACCAAGACATCAGAGACACATACTGTCTGTCCACTGTACCAAGACATCAGAGACACATACTGTCCACTGTACCAAGACATCAGAGACAAATACTGTCCACTGTACCAAGACATCAGAGACACATACTGTCCACTGTACCGAGACATCAGAGACACATACTGTCCACTGTACCGAGACATCAGAGACACATACTGTCCACTGTACCAAGACATCAGAGACACATACTGTCCACTGTACCGAGACATCAGAGACACATACTGTCCACTGTACCGAGACATCAGAGACACATATACAGTTCAATGTCTGTCCACCAAGATTCATGAGCTGATGATAGAAGATCATGAAATGGAACACGACCACCCTAAAGTCACTCCTTCATTGTGTTGTCCCACCTTTTGGCCATAAAAACACGTGTTTTCTCAGCACAATAAATGGCTTTGAATTTGAATTGAAATGGAGGTGCATAAAAAAAATGACTGGAAACCAGGGAGCTACATACAATACATGTGTACCGCGTGTGTGTGTGTGTGTGTGTGTGTGTGCGTGCGTGCGTGCGTGCGTGCGTGTGTGTGTGTATAAACAGTGTGGACCACCTGCTAGGACCATTAAACACAGCAGAAACGTGCACACAGGGGGCCAATGACACAAACCGTAAATATTAATACTACACTGTGTGTGTGTGTGTGTGCGTGTGCGTGTGCGTGTGCGTGTGCGCGTGTGTGTGTGTGTGCGCGTGCGTGCGTGCGTGCGTGCGTGCGTGTGTGCGTGCGTGCGTGTGTGTGACCACCTGAACCCTCTCGACTGACTGCAGCTCTCAAGAAATAAAAGAGGGTCAGCACAGGCCAGTGATGATGATGTCATATTTAATGGACGCTGGTGTTGCACGACGGCAAACATTTTTGTTAATGTTCTCTAGAGAGGTTGTAAAAATTCTGTGTGTATGTGCGTGTGTGCGTGTGTGTGTGTGTGTGTGTTCCAGTTTTGAGGTGGTAAATAGCAATGATGCAAACAAAAAAAACATACTCATATGTTTTACTTTAAAGATGGAATGCCATGCCAATGCCATTTTTTCTATCCTAAAACATGATCATCAGGTATTAATGTTACATGAAAAATAAGATGTATTTCCCAAAAAGTGTACAGTGTTTGTTAAACTGTCATTTTTATGATTCCACCCTACCAGTTCATTAAGTATGCCTGGTTTGCCTGGTGGGTGGTGATGGGTGGAGATCCACCTGAACTGAAGCCACGCCCACAGCTTTAGTTGCATGATAAAGGGGGAGGAGTTAGGGGAGGGGCTGAACAGGTGATGTCACTATATTGAAGTTTTTTTTTCATTGGCACGTTTGACTGGAAAGGTTCAGCCCCCAGGAAGAAACCCTAAATACAAAGGGAAGACATCATTGCACATAAAAAACACACCAAGGGGTCTATTTACATACTGTCACCTCTTAAACATGTACAAAATTGGAAAAAATACAAAAATCACGGCACCCCCTCTTTAATAAAACTACTCCGGTGTAGACATGATTTGCGTTACAAGTAAAGGT
>CM076972.1:27196945-27454445 GCA_039105355.1 Benthosema pterotum
CCCAAAATCCCCAAACATCGTTAGAGTGTTTACAGTGGAGTCATCTGTGTTCACACTACACTACCCTACCTCCACACCCCCGAGGATGAACCCTGCGCCAGGGCTGGATCTAGGCATGGGCATGGGGGGGCAATGCCCCCCTAAATGCCCAGTCTGCCCCCCCAAACACGATGCCATGCAAATTGAAGTGCTTATAATTAAAATGTGAAACACTACTACTGCTACTAACTAACTACAGCTGCGTTACCACTAAACCAACAGCATTTCATCATTGAAAACAGAAAACTCTCTGAGTCAGACCTTTAGCTTTATGCATGCTGCGTGTCTTTTGCAACTTCAACAACAACTGATGTTATTGTTGATGCTTTACTTGACTAATAAAAGTCCTGTAACCAGAAATGGTATGGGTACGATGAAGCTGCCCCCCATGCCATTTTCTCCTGCCCCCCCCCCCCCCCCAATTGGGAAATGTTACATCCGCCCCTGCCCTGCCCTGCGTTGCGTTCGTTAGCTGACCCCGTGTCCCTTCCCTCTCAGCGCAGAACAATTAGGCCCAGATTTCCCTCTTTGCACACATGCAGTCATGATATTTCAACATCCTCCTGGGCCCTGCGCCACTGAAACCCTGCGAAGCATCTACGCCAGGGGTTTTCACCAGTGGTCCTTGAGAATGTTCCAGGTGGTCCCCGGGTCCAGCTGGTTAACCAGATGTAACTCCTGAAAGCGTAAAAATTAAACCAAATGGACCCTTGCGGGTCCATTTGGTTTCATTTTTACACTCTCAAGAGGTAAAATATTCATCATCCTGAATTAGCCATTTGGTCTGTATGATGCTTCCTATGATGCTAATATATTGCAATTAAGCTGAGAGTATAGCATAACATTGTGTCTATGAGCATATACTTTTTAAATCAAGATAGCTCGCTTATTTTTCAACCGATTTTCAAACAGATTGGTTTGTTGTAAACTTCAGAGACGCCCGCATAGATAGAGCCGTTATATGATGTTTTTTAGAAAATGAAATAAAATTTAGCAAAAATCATAGCCACGTCGGTAACATTCATAATAATGCAATCCGTTTGTAAATCCGTCTATGCCAGAGAGCATAGTGTATTTAGTCCTCTCACAAGATGGCCGCTGTGAACGACGTCAGAGGCTCCACCTCCAGACATCTACAATTTACAATTTAGGCATTTAGCAGACGCTCTTAATCCAGAGCGACTTACAATGGTGAAAAGTTTACAATTTAATCTGGATTTACAATACATTTTACAACATACAATGAAGCGCTAAAAACATTGTAATACATTAGGCAACCTATATAAGTCATTGCAGCAAGTACTGTGGGTTGGTATATAATATAATACAAGTGCTATGGGTTGAGATGGAGTCTGAAGAGGTGTGTCTTAAGACTGCGGCGGAAGATAGGTAGCTTTCTTATATACATCTCCTAGGCCTGGGCTCACCGTCCCCTGTTGCATAACCCTCCCCTGGTTGCCATGGTACTTACCGAGACAGACAGGTCCAGGTGAGACAGACAGGTCCAGGTGTGTCTGCTTCTGGCTCTGGTTCCTTCACAGCTTGGGTTGCATTATTCTAGAGAGAAACACAAAGAGCAAATTAAAACCACAACAAGTTGGGATTTTGGGTGAACACATTATCTAACCCGTTAAGCAAAGAAACTCTTACCAATTGGAGAACACAGTGTTGCCAACCTCAGTAAAACCTCTGCCTAAACCTAACCTTAACCCACAATAGGATATCTGCCGTGACTAATAGGATGCCTGCCACGACTGATATAGGATACCTGCTACCGATAGGATACCTGCTACCTGCTACCGATAGGATACATGCTACCGATAGGATACCTGCTACCGATAGGATAACCTGCTACCGATAGGATACCTGCTACCGATAGGATACCGATAGGATAACCTGCTACCGATAGGATACCTGCTACCGATAGGATACCTGCTACCGATAGGATACCTGCTACTGATAGGATACCTGCTACCGATAGGATACCTGCTACTGATAGGATACCTGCTACTGATAGGATACCTGCTACTGATAGGATACCTGCTACCGATAGGGGTTACATGCTGGTATTTAGACATCCCCCTATTCAGACATCCCCCTATTTAGACATACCCCCACTCAGACATACCCCTATTTAGACATACCCCTATTTAGACATTCTAATTGTTAGCATTAGCATGTTAGCATGTGTCAATGCTAATGCTAGCGTTAGCATGTTAGCATGTACCAATGCTAATGCTAGCAACATGCTAATGCTAACATTCTAATACGAACATGCTAATGCTAACATGCTAATGCTAACATGCTAATGCTAACATGCTAATGTATCCAGCGTGTTAGTATCTTTAGCATGTCAGCATTAGCATGTTAGCATTAGCATGTTAGCATGTATGTAGCGTGTTAGCTTCTTAACATAATCAAGCTATCATTAACATGTTAGCATTAGCATGTATCAATGGTAATGCTAGCATTAGCATGTTAGCATTAGCATGTTAGTATGTACCAATACTAATACTAGCATTAGCATGTTAACATTAGCATGCTATCATTAGCATATTAGCATTATCATGCTATTGTTAGCATGTTAGCATTAGCATGTTGGCATGTACCCAAGGACTATCTAAAAAGGACAGGACGCCAAGACATGGCTTCCTGTCCTCATGGGAGGAAACAGACATGCGCAGTGCATTCCAGGAAGTTTGACTCTAGCAAACCATGCATGCCATTGGTCTCTTGGATGGTTTGCCAAGTGTCAAACTTCCTTGTCTGTACTGCGCATGTCTGTTTCCTCCCATGAGGACAGGAAGCCATGTCTTGGCGTCCTGTCCTTTTTAAATGGTCCTTGCATGTACCAATGTACCAATTAGCATGTTAGCATGTACCAATGCTAATGCTAACAGTAATATATTAGCATGTTACCATTTTAACATTATCATGCTATCATTCACATGTTAGCGTCTTATCATGCTACCATTAGCATGTTAGCTAGCAGCAGCATGATAGCCTGCTAGCTTTAGCATGTTAACATGTTAGCATTAGCATGTTAGCATGAAATGTTAGCATGTTAGCATTGGGCATTGACAGTGGTATTAGCATGTTGACCGACAGACCGACCCCCTCCTCTCCTGCGATTTTTCAGTTGCCACCCGAAATAAAGCAGCGGGGTTGGGAAGGAGCGTTTGTTTTATCTGCCAGCTACTACTAGTAGGGCGGGGCGAAGGAAGTTTTACTAAGGTTATGGTTAGTAGCGGAAAAATGGTGTTTTTAATGCATGATAGTTCATTTGGTGATAGAAGCATGACATTTGGCACAGATGATCTTCATATGACCCTAAACAATAATCAACCTCGGGCCACGCAGAATTCCAAGATGGCGGCAGCCAAAATCCAAGATGTCTGCCCAGAAATGTGTTTTTTCCTTCATAACTTGAAATGCATTGATTTTATGCCCCATAGATGTATTGAAAGTTAATACAAAGTTGGCACGTACCTGGTACAGACACGTACCAAGTACGTGTCTGTATCTCCTACGGTTCGTGAGATACAGCATATAGGTACTTTCACAGATTGAGGAGAGCAAGACATTTGTAACATTGATTCTTGTTACAAATGAAGTCAATCAAATGGTGATACAGGCATGAAAATTGGCACACACACTCTGCAATTTCTAATAGTACTGCATGCCCTGCAAAATTCCAAGATGGCAGCCTCCAAAATCCAAGATGTCCGTCCAAAAATGTGTTTTTTCCGTCATAACTCGAAATGTATTGAACGTTAATATGGGGTCGGGCATTACAGACATTTTGATCTCAAGTACATGTCTGTATGTACTATGGTTCTTGAGTTACAACATATACGTAGTGATGAGGCACCATAAGTGTAACATTTTGGCACGTTTCACTATTTAACTCACCGTATCTTCTATTTTCAGGTAATGGACCTACATGTATCTGCTATAATAAACAACCTCAAGTTTTTCAATTAATGAAACAGGTCGGGAGTTATTAAACTGATCGTGAAGGGCTGTTTCAGTGCTAAATTTGCTGTGTATATTTTGCGAACATAAGCCACCCAGAAATTTCTGTCTGTACATCTGTCCTTCACAATAAGTGTATATGTGACGCGTACACACCAAGTGTAGCATGTGTCATAGTATAATGGTATAATATGCTAATAGGTGTAATAGTGTAATAGGGCTAATAGTGTAATAGGGCTAATAGTGTAATATATGTAATAGTGGTATACTGTAATAGGGTAATATTTGTAATAGTGTAACAGGGTAATATGTGTAATAGTGTAATAGGGTAATATGTGTTATAGTCTCATAGTGTAATTTCTTAATATGTGTAATAGTGTCATATTCAGGGATTAAAGTAAAAAAAAATCTTAAGACTGAAAATGATCTTTTGCAAATAAGCACGGAGCTAATTAAATGACCCCTGTGAAATCCTCAGGACTGAAATCAGTACCCAGTACTGAGAACTTTATTCCCTGCATATTGTGACATGTGTCATAGGGTAATATGTGTAAATGTGCCATAGTGTAACATGTGTAAAAGTGTAATAGGGTAATGTATTATAGTCTCATAGTGTCATAGAGTAATATGTGTAATAGTGTAATAGGGTAATATGTGTAATAGTGTCATAGTGTAACATGTGTAATAGGGTAATATGTGTAATAGTGTAATATTTGTAATAATTGCAATATGCTAATAGGTGTAATAGTGTTATATATGTTAATTAGTGTAATCTTGCAATATATACAATGGTGGTATAGTGTAATAGGGTAATAATGCTGTTGTGTATTATGTGTAATAAGTGCAATAGGCTAATATGTGTAATAGTATAATGTATGTGCAATAGTGTAATATGGCAATTACACTATACCACTGTTGCATATATCACACTCTTACCCTAATGCACATATATTACACTATTACACGTATTAGCCTATTACAAAATCAGCATACTACGCTATTACACATGTTACACTATGACACTATTACACATATTACCCTATTACACTATTACACATAGTACGCTATTACACATGTTACACTATAACACTATTAAACATGTTACACTATGACACTATTATACATATTACCATATTACACTAGTTACACCACGACGCTATTACACATATTACCCCATGACCCTATTACACTATGACACTTTTACACATGTATACCGCTGTTGCATACATTACACTATTACACTATTAGCCCTATTTCACTATTGCAATTGCATACATTACACAATTACGCCTATTAGCATATTATACCATTATACTATGACACATGCTACACTTGGTGCGTCCGCTTCACATATACACTTATTGTGAAGGACAGATGCACAGACAGACATTTCTGGGTGGCTTATGTTACGCAGCAAATTTAGCACTGAAACAGCCCTTCACGATCGGTTTAATAACTCCCGACCCGTTTCATCAATTGAAAAACTTGAAAAGGTTTATGATAGCAGATACATGTAGGTCCATTTCCTGAAAATAGAAGATATGGTGATGAAGCGATCTTTGAGTTAAAGAGTGAAACGTGCCAAAATGTTACACTTATGGTGCCTCATCACTATGTATATGTTGTAACCGTAGTACATACAGACATGTACTTGGGATCAAAATGTCCGTAATGCCCGACTTTATATTAACGTTCAATACATTTAAAATAAAATAAATTTAAAATCTTTGCATTTCGAGTTATGAAGGAAAAAAACATTTTTGGACGGACATCTTGGATTTTGGGGGCTGCCATCTTGGAATTCTGTGTGGCCCGAGGCTGATTATTGTTTAGGATCATATGAAGATCACCTGTGCCAAATGTCATGCTTCTATCACCAACTAAACTATCGCATCAAGTTTCCGCTTAGCTATAGCGTTAGGTTAGGTTTAGGCATATGTTTACTGAGGTTAAGTTTAGGGTGAAGTTTAGGTTAGGGTTAGATTTGTGGTAAAAGACTTCAATGTTTTTTCTCTTACAACATTATGTAGGAGTACAATACAGAGAATGTTTGCATTCGCCATCTTTGTTGAAGGAGTCTATCTAGGTCTGAGATAAATAATCTTAATTATCTTTCATAGTGGTTTAAACCCTGTGGAAATGTTGTATTAAGTTTTAAAATTAGGTTAGGGTTAGAGTTAGACGGTGCTTTATGCGGTAACTAACCCTAAACATAACCTCAGTAAAATTATGCTTCGCCCCGCCCTACTAGTAGTAGCCGGCAGATAAAACAGGCGCTCCTTCCCACCCCCGCTGCTTTATTTTGGGTGGCAACTGAAAAATCGCTCCTCTCCTGTCTAGGGCCTCCCTCTCTTCCTCCTTCTAGGGCAGGGGTGGCTAACCCATGGCTCGCAACCCACATGCGGCTCTTTGGCTGGTTTCATGTGGCTCTTAAGGGCCGCAGACCGATTCAAAGTTGACTGCATAGGTGTAGAAAAAAAAAGAAAAAAAAAAAAAAAGTTTGTCTGCCTGGCTGTCTGTCTGCCTGCTATTATAACCACCATTACCATTACATTGAGTTTTAACCTGGGTTACATATGGCTTATTTGTGCTTGTCGCACTGCCATACTGTTAACAACAATGAAGGAAATTATTCAGTCTGGATAGTTCAGTCAGTAGAGTGGCAGTCTGACTTCGAAACAAAATGTTGTGATGTTTCTATGGCTTGTGCATATTGTTCTGACTCCTTATTGCTGCTTGCTTGGTCCCGTCTTATTACTGCTTGCAGCTATATTATTGTTCTTAAATTTGTGTTTTTATAATTGTTCCAAGGGCGATTTTTGTTTTGCATTATTATTAAAAGAGTGATTTTGTTGATTTTGTTTTTGTTTCTGAGACCCCCCCCCCCCCCACACACACACACACACACTTTACAAAAGACAAACACTGCCAGTGCAGTCGTACCACAAACAGCCAGTTTCAAGTTGTATGTTTAGGGAATTAGGTCATTACTGTTCAATCACAGCAGACAACAATCATGGGAAGCTCTTCCAAATTTGATTAACTATAATAGCAGACAGACAGGCAAGCAGGTAGACAGGCAGACAAACAGGCAGACAGAGAACAGACAAACAGGCAGGCAGGCAGGCAGGCAGGCAGGCAGGCAGGCAGGCAGGCAGACAACAGTGAGAAGTGAACTGCCTTATTAAAATGAACCACCGAGAAAAGTATCTACTCTGCTGTCCCAACATGCACGACATACGTGGACGGGTGGACAAACACATACATGCGCGCGCGCTCGCTGCGCTGTAGACGGTAGGACAGCGGCGCGCCAATCCACCAATGTTTTCTTTCTTTTTTATGGAAGTGCCCCGCATGAAACTATAGCCAAAGAGAGAGCCGCGGGTTGGCGACATGACGCTGTCGCTGGTGATCAGCATACATACAGTACATACATACAAATAGTAGTAGCCTACAAATATAGTAGCCTATAACACACACACGAGCGAGCGTGCGTGCGTGCGTGCGTGAGTGCGAGAGAGAGAGAGAGAGAGAGAGAGAGAGAGAGAGAGAGAGAGAGAGATCGACACTGGGAAGTAAATTGGGGGAGCATGGAGGGTCTGTCCATATATTCCAATCTGCAATCTGTGCTGTAGCCTATATTCCGTGGGAGGGGGCGGGGTTGGAGCGCATTTTTGGCCGAGTTGTGAATGGCCGTGCACCCCCCCCTGTCTGAATAGCGGGACGTCTCCCTTGTCTAAATAGCGGGACGTCTCCCGTGTCTAAATAGCGGTACTTTTTATTTTTTAGAAACGTCCCGCTATTCAG
This sequence comes from Benthosema pterotum, assembly GCA_039105355.1. NCBI lineage: Eukaryota > Metazoa > Chordata > Actinopteri > Myctophiformes > Myctophidae > Benthosema > Benthosema pterotum. The sequence continues at coordinate 27,204,767 of CM076972.1, forward strand.
ACAATTACAAATCAATGTCGGAATAGCGGGATGTCTAAATAGAAGGCGGTCCCCACCGATAGGATACCTGCTACCGATAGGATACCTGCTACTGATAGGATACCTGCTACTGATAGGATACCTGATAGGATACCTGCTACTGATAGGATACCTGCTACTGATAGGATACCTGCTACTGATAGGATACCTGATAGGATACCTGCTACTGATAGGATACCTGCTACTGATAGGATACCTGCTACTGATAGGATACCTGCTACCGATAGGATACCTGCTACTGATAGGATACCTGCTAACGATAGGATACCTGCTACTGATAGGATACCTGATAGGATACCTGATAGGATACCTGATAGGATACCTGCTACTGATAGGATAAATGCCACTGATAGGATACCTGATAGGATAACTGCCCCTGTAGGATACCTGCTACCGATAGGATACCTGATAGGATACCTGCCACTGATAGGATACCTGATAGGATACCTGCAACTGATAGGATACCTGATAGGATACCTGCTACTGATAGGATACCTGCCACTGATAGGATACCTGCTACCGATAGGATACCTGCTACCGATAGGATACCTGCTACTGATAGGATACCTGCTACTGATAGGATACCTGATAGGATACCTGCTACTGATAGGATACCTGCTACTGATAGGATACCTGCTACTGATAGGATACCTGATAGGATACCTGCTACTGATAGGATACATGCTACTGATAGGATACATGCTACTGATAGGATACCTGCTACTGATAGGATACCTGCTACTGATAGGATACCTGCTACTGATAGGATACCTGCTACCTGCTACCGATAGGATACCTGCTACCGATAGGATACCTGCTACCGATAGGATACCTGCTACCGATAGGATACCTGCTACCTGCTACCGATAGGATACCTGCTACCGATAGGATACCTGCTACTGATAGGATACCTGCTACCGATAGGATACCTGCTACTGATAGGATACCTGCTACCGATAGGATACCTGCTACTGATAGGATACCTGCTACCTGCTACTGATAGGATACCTGCTATTAAAAGGCCTAAGGTGATGAGCATTCAGTCTATAGTCAGTACGGGGGGCAATGGGGTATATACAGGTATATCCACCCTGACAGGCAGGGCTGAAGGGGCAGTCCGTGGGGCACATGACCCAACACCCCCCTGTCTGTCTGTCTGTCTGTCTGTCTGTCTGTCTGTCTGTCTGTCTGTCTGTCTGTCTGTCTGTCTGTCTGTCTGATATCATTAGAGATGTGTGAGGTTGGCGGGGCGATGAAGAGGAATAACCATTCGTCTTATAAGTAGATTAACTCCTCTCCTCTCTCTCCTCGTTCCTTTTGTGGCTTCTGGGTGGTGGGTAGAGGGTAGAGGGTAGAGATCAAAGCTTGGCTCCCGCTATAGAATCTTTCTGCTTCGTCAGTCAGACGGATTAGCACAGAGCATCTCCCTGTGCAGAGGTTAAGAGGGTTGTTCACACAAACTGATACCTTGGAGACATTGAGGTTAGTACTGCCAGTGCTATGGGCTGAGATTGATTGATGCCCAATGTGTTTTGGTGTGGAATTCTCCTTTAAAGTAAATAAAGCTGATTTCGCACATTGCACTCGCAAAGCCGGTCTAAAAGATAGAATTGTGTGCACTTTACACGCTTCTATAACTGCTTTGTTCGTTAAAATTGTTTTATTTCTGAATATAAGAGTGAACACTAGTGAGGACTATAGTGAACAGGGTAAATACAGTAACTCCCGCTGACAGAGCATACTGTAGGTATAGGAGGCCAAGAGTTTGGGGCGAGTGGAGCAGTGTGTGACCTGATGGGACTTAGAAGAGCTATAAGCTGTGGTCCAGACTGTCAGATAGATAACCCAGAAGGAGGGAGATGAAACACGGGTGGTGGAGGTCAACGAGGATACATAGCATGTGCGTGTGCGTGCATGCGTGCATATGCATGTTGAGTTTTATAGATGTTGTCAGCCATGAATTGAGTCTAGACTCCAGGATATTAACACTGAGCAACATGGACTGGATCTTTTCTCTTCTCCTCTTTCCTTGAAAACTTGTTGTGATTTGAGACTGTAATAAAATTGAATCATTCAATGTATTTACACAGTCACAACCCTTGGCTGATTAATCCTAATTAGGCCACTGCTATTGTTATTCAAAATGGTTATAAAAGCGTTGCGACGGGTGTCGCGGTCAAGGATTGCTTTCGTTGGCTCTCACTGTTTGAGTTTAGAGCTTTAGGGATTCATTAAGTGTCTAAAGTGTTGATGGTAGAAATGATACGTTGGCTGTTAAATACAGTACAGTGTGACTGTTATCTGATTTGTGCTCCGTTAATGTGATGCTATCTTCCTTCTGTAAATACACAGTGCGACCTCCTGGTCTGTGTGTGAGAGGATCAGGGTCCAGGGACCCCCCTAGGGACCCCTCAGGGGGTTTACAGTAACACTACATCAACCCTAACCCAATAAGCAATAACTGGTGCATGGTCATTTCAAAACAGACACTAAATATTGTACAAAATGTTACAATACAAGTTTGTATGTTACGTGTGTGTGTGTGTGTGTGTGTGCGTGCGTGTGTGTGTGCTTAATTTCTAGTTCAGTTAGTATCCTGATCATAGGCTCTACACAACATATAAGCTACACTTAAAGGTAGGGTAAGTGATTTGAAATTCATCCTGTAGTTCCAGCCTGGTGCACTAGGGGCGCCAAACAGTAGCTACACTATGGGTGCGTTCCGATACCCAAAATCTCGGCCACTCGCTCACTCCCACTCGTTTCCTCGGGGTCATTTCAGCCGTGAACCGGAAGGTGGAGGATAAGTCGAGTGTTCCCTCGATGCAGCATTTAGTCTCCTCTCGGCGGATGTCCGCATCACGTGTACACGTTTTTTTTCCTTCTCCAGTGACATAAGCCCTCCTCCTCCTCCTCCTCCTCCTCTTCCTCCTCTTCCTCCTCCTCCTCCTCCTCCTCCTCCTCCTCCTCCTCTCCTCCCCCTCCTCCCCTCTCCTCCCCCTCCTCCTCCTCCTCCTCCCCCTCCTCCCCCCCCCCTCCTCCTCCCCCTCCTCCCCCTCCCCCTCCCCCTCCCCCTCCTCCTCCTCCTCCTCCTCCTCCACTCCACATGTGGAGACGCGCTCAGACAACACTGCTTGAAACCCGATACCCCCCCCCCCCCCCCCTAGCGCTGCAGCTGACCGCTCGTACGCACGACACACATTACACTTTTTCATGTTTGTTGAAGACACATTTTCGATGAAATTAGACCTTCAGAATGATAAAGGAGCCTACATATAAAACTGTTCAATAGGTAGTCATTTCCCTTACATAGGGGTAAGCACTTAGGGTGTATATGTTATGTGTTCTTGAGTTGTCTGCTGGTTTGTTTTTTGTCTATTGTATGTTTGCAGCTGTGGTCCTGTCTCCAAGACAAATTTCTCCCTTGGGAGACAAATAAAACTGAACTTGAACTTGAACTTGAACTTGTATATAAAAAGGGGTGAAATGACAACAACAAGGCAATGGCTGTGGCTTTATTGTATCATGATATGTGATATAAGGATAATAAATAAAAGCTATATAAATTATATTATATACATTTCATCTTCCACAAACCTAATTCCATTCCTGAATGCACTGCTATGAATGAGGGAAATGAAAACGTATTTATTCATATGTGGACTGAACTACAAGTCAGAGAGACTACCGTCCTAATCACTGTTATTATAGTAGGCTATCATTTACAATGCAGCAGTGCTGTGTTGCGGGACTGTGTAGGGGGGGGCGACGTGAGCTGCGGGCATGTCGCATTTCCTTCACAATCTAATAATATAAGTGAAACTGTGAAGGACGTGGGCAGCATTGATGAATTGTTTATCTTGCATTTATACAGCCTACTGTACCACAGAAGGCGCAGGGCTCTATGTTCCAGCTGATCCAGCTGTGTGCACAGTATATTTTTCCACCTTTGCTTTGGCAATGTAAACATGTGTTTTCCAATGCCAATAAAGCCCATTGAATTGAATTGAAGTAATGAACGTCATAAGCAATCGCGGACGTGCCATCGCTTTAAAATGACATCTTGAGTACATTCCAAATCTCATGTCAAATCCACTTGACCACTCTGTCCTCGCATCTCCTCCTCTCCTCCTCGCTGGGGGCGGAGCTAAGGTGGCGAGTGGAGGACGCGAGGGGAGTGAGCGAGTGTTATAGTTGCGGTATCGGAACGCACCCTATGTGAACCTGCTGCACGATCCTGATTGGAGGAGAATTCGCCACCACCTGGGGAACTTTTATTAGCTCCTCTGCTAACATGGGGGAGGGGGAAACTCCATATGTGGTTTCCACACCTTATAATAGAGCATTTTAACAGAAAAAATATTTTTTGGGTGATATCTGACAAAAGTGAAATCACTTCCCCTACCTTTAAGGAGAATTCCACACCAAAACACATTGGCCATCAATCTACCTTGATTCCTGTGACATAATATCCTTGATTTTTGTCACAAATGTCCCATTTTCAACATTTCACCCTTGAGGTTGGGAACAGTTGCCACATGGCCGCAGGTTGTCTTTATTCTACTGCAGGTATTTCTTATTGTTTTTCACACATCACATTTTAATAGTATACTGATGAACACGCTTGAGTTTTATGTCACTCTGGGGCAGCCTTTACATGTAATCCCAGAGGTAATCTATTCCTCCTCCTCTCCTCCCCTCCCTTCTGCCACTCTCCTCTCCAATCACTCTGGTTGAAACTCCTGTCCCACGGGTGTCACCTGAGTTTTTAAAACTCATATAGTGGTCCAATTATCTTGTAGTGTGTGGTTTGATGTGATGTGTGAAATAAAATAAGTTTGTAGTTACAGAAATACCCGCAGTAGAATAAAGACAACCTGCAGCCATGTTAACTGTTCCCAACGTCGTCGTGGGGACGACGGGGACCTCATGGTGAAATGTAGAAAATGGAACATCTGTGACAAAAATCAAGGACATTATGTATCATGTCACAGGAATCAAGGTAGATTGATGCCCAATGTGCTTTGGTGTGGAATTCTCCTTTAAAGTAAATAAAGCTGATGATCGTCCACTATAAAATACATGTTTAATTTATCAATATAATCCAAATCAAATAAAGTCATTAGAGCAGGGGTTTTCAACAGGTGGTCCGGGGACCACCAGTGGTCCTTGAGAGGGTTCCAGCTAGGTGGTCCCCAGGCTAAATGATGGAAAGTGGGTTAACCAGATGTAACTCTTGAGAACGTAAAAATGAAACCAAATGGACCCTTGCGGGTCCATTTGGTTTCATTTTCACACTCTCAAGAGTTAAAGTATTCATCTGAATTAGCACTAATTAATTAAGAAGTCTACACTGTTTTGTTTGTAAAAATCCAGCCTGGAATTGTGGACCAAACGAAAAAGAATTCTTTAGTTTTAGGTCTTTGGGGGGTGAAATTGTCATCAAATGGTGGTCCGTGGCTCACATGCTGAATAAATGGTGGTCCCTGGAGTCAGAAAGGTTGAAAACCCCTGTGTTAGTGTGTGAGTCCAACATGGAGGCTGTTCCAACTGGAGCCGTGTGGTTGATGGTCGCTGTGGGAGCACACAGAGGACATGTTCAAAACAACACATTTCACCACACTGCTGGACCCACTCACAGGAACAGTGTTGCCAACTTGACGCATTTGTCACTATATTTAGCTTTTTTCCAGACCCCCCTCTAGCGCCAAAATTACTGAAAAACTCCTGGTGGAAAATCTAGTGCTTTTTTTGCTGGTGAGTTGGGGGCGAAATTGGTTGACAGGCGCCAGAGATAAAACCTTCGTTTTTCACCATTTTTCCTCCTATAGAGTCCTCCTTCCTTGCGATAAAGGACCGTTGGTAACCATTTGGTTTCATTTTGCGCTCTCAACAGTGTTGTTTTTGTCGACTAAGACTAAAGACTAAGTCGACTAAGGTTTTTGATATTTAGTTGACTAAGACTAGACTAGCAAAAAATAATTTCAAAAGACTAATTGGGACTAAAAGATGTGTGTTTTCAAAAGACTAAGACTAAGATGAAGACTAAATTATAACCTAAGACTAATGGAAATAGGAAACATTTTTAACTTTTTTTTTTTCGTTCTTTTTAAGTATGTGAACATATCTGCAGTATAGATTGCATACGTTTTCAGGAAAGGGACTTATTACTAATGCAGTAATTTTATACAAAGAAATAAAACAAGACATCTTTCATACTAAAAACTATAAATCTGTATAACATGTAAACCTACAATGCATGTGCATGTAAGACTAAACTACTAAGACTAAGACTGAAAGACGGAAAAAAGACGAAGACTAAATAAAGACAGAGGGTGAGATTTTCGTTACCGCTATACCCCTTATCCCTTATCTTCTTTGCCTTTTTAAACTATTAACCCACCCGCTGCTGCAAGAAAGGGGGACAGTAAGTGTCACTGCCAGAAATACCTGACTTTTAGACAATTATGGAAAAATCTATGGTGGGCCGTTCGAGACACGGAATACCTTAAAAAATCCTCCATCTCTTTGCTTTCATGGAAAAAAAATAAGTGAGTTGATAACATGTTCTGTTTTGTAGATATTAGCAATTGAATACAGTGCGTTATAATGGCAGATGATGCAGCAGGCCAGAGGCCATTTTCAATAACTCAATTCAAAGTTTTATTTAGCATTTAACATTAGGTAATATTACTGCTACACATCCATGCCATATATCAAATTAAACCTCATGATGCCTGCTTGAATCTAAAAAAATAAATAATAAAATAGCATCTACCGTTATGTAAATATCAGCCTTGGAAAGCAGCATTGTTACTCAATAGTGACTGAATTATGTGACATCAATCTGTTTTTGATCACTGATAACTCCAAAATGGTACATGCTAGAAACTCGCTTTTTCTTTTGTATTCAAGAGAACATCATAACCTTTCATTAGAGATATGGCATGTTCATGTAGTCCCCACAGATGATGTTCTGTGGCTGCATTTTCTTGCAGAAATCAGTTTATGATACAGCACAGTTAGGGAAATATACCACACTCACATCCACATCACACACTGTGATGTACTGTACTAAACTTGAACGGCACCATACCAAAATGTACTATACAATACCCATAACCATATAAATACATCAAAATAATATTATAAATAAAATCATGCCAACCTCAAACAACTTTTTTTTCATTTACTTCCACAACACATCACAACGAGCTTGAAGAACTGTCATGTTCAATGCCTGATGGATTTGAACTATTTCATGTGTAAAGTAGTATTATTTTGAGACCTGGTTACTTATTTCTCTCCGACAACCTGGCAACACTGTAGGAAGAGAGAGAGGGAGAGAGAGAGAGAGAGAGAGAGAGAGAGAGAGAGAGAGAGAGAGAGAGAGAGAGAGCATGTGTTGCATGTAGTTGAGTCTACAGGGTTCTCATCCTCACGGCACGTGGCAGGAGAGCCACATGTGTCAGCTACGGGTTTCCATAGCAACCACACAACAAACAGAGAGACGAGAGAGTGTAGTAGAGGGAGCCTTATGGATCTGTACACTGAAGGAGCTTGGATTTATTGACTTTTGGATCTAATAGCGATCTTTTCCCTGATCTTTGGTGGTTGACCTGTTATTTGGAGACAAGGTAAGGTTTAAAAAAAGCCTTGGTTGCTGTTTTTTTTTTTGTTTTTTTTTTTGTAATGGCGGCACTGATTGTTTGAGCTAGTTAGATCCAGCTAAATGATGGATCCTTTGTAACCAAACGGACCCTTATGGGTCTGTAACTCTTGAGATCAGAAAAATGAAACCAAATGGACCTCATGCTCTCAGGGACCACTGGTGGTCCCCGGACTACTGGTGTGTGTGTGTGTGTGTGTGTGTGTGTGTGTGTGTGTGTGTGTGTGTGTGTGTGTGTGTGTGTGTGTGTGTGTGTGTGTGTGTGTGCGCAGCCGTCTGCTCTCTCTCTCTCTCTCTCTCTCTCTGCTGCTGCTGCCATGCGGTGGGCACAGCAAGTTATATTCAGTTGATTTTTAGATACAATTGGCTACTCTGTCTGTGCATGGTGTGCTGTGATCGTCTGCTGTGGTGTTGTCCTTTGATGTAGACGTTTGATATCCACAGGGTGGATGCACAAGGGTTTAATCTAATGTATAATGGGGGAAATGGTTATCGTCGTGATTGGGCTGATCGTCGTGATTGGCGGGGGGGACGGACAGAGAAGATCACGAGTCCACGTGGACAGCAGGGGGTGGGTTATCTTCTTTGCCTTTTTAAACTATTAAAAAAAAACATTTCTCAGTAGTTCAAATGGCCAGTCTACTAGCTCACAACGTGTTTTTGATTTTCAGTAATGGAACAATCACATTTTTGATGTGTAGATCTTGTTGAGACGCTCATTTTGAAAGTAGCTCTCAAGTCAAAAAAAAGTCGGCATCCCTGCAGTAGTGCATTTTGGATTTGGGCGGTTGGCAACACTGGACAGGAATCCTTATCATTGAGACAGAGAGACCTCCTGTCCTCTCCTCTGCTGTGTCACATTGTTCAGGGGTTGACACTAGACACTAAGGTCTCGGAGGAACTTGCCCATCGGGCAAGTGCAAGTCAGGTTCTACTTGCCCTCAGGTCATGGTCACTTGCCCCCCAAAAATATATTGTAAATTTTTCATTTAAGTTTACTTCCTACTTGGGTGCTTTAAACCAGGGGTTTTCAACAGGTGGTCCCTGAGAGGGTTCCAGGTGGTCCCCAGCTAAGTTGGTTAACCAGATGTAACTCTTGAGAACGTAAAAATGAAACCAAATGGACCCGCAAGGATCCATTTGGTTTCATTTTTACATGAGATAAAATTCATCATCTTAATTATCCCATAGTGGTCACAGACCCAGTGGTCCCTGACCCCAGCAAAATGATATTTTGGAACCAAATGGACCTGGGAGAGAGATAGGTAGAGATATCTAGAAAGCAGGAAAAGACACAGAGGCAGAGTGCAATGACTGCCTTCAAGACACATTTATCTTGTGTTGTGTTATAGTTAGGGCTGTTGAATGATTACAAATTTTAATCAAATTAATCACAGCTTCAAAATTAATTTAATCATGATTAATCACCATTCGAACTATGTCCAAAATATGCATGTTTTTTTCTTTTTAAAGAAACCAAATCTGTGAAAAAAATAACCATTTACTCTTAAAATATGTATCAAAATACGAGATCTACAAGCCCTCAATGCTTGTAGATCCTCCAGCTATACTCTAGTTCTGGTTACAGGGAGACACACAGGATATATGTCTCTGTAAAACCGTGCTCTACACATTTCGTTGAATGAGAAAATGATGCTCAGTGGGTTGAGTCAGTGTGCACATGAGTTAATTGCGTTAAAATTTTTAATCAGATTAATTAACAGAATTAATTTAATCCCATTAATTAACTATTTTCAACAGCCTTAGTTATAGTGCACTAAGTTGCCCCACCATTTTTTTACTTGCCCCGGGCAAGTGTTAGTGTCAAGCCCTGATTGTTGAGTCCCATGCCTGCAGATAAAAATACCTCCTTAACCTTTTAGACCAGTGGTTTACAACCTTTTTCATACCAGGGACCACCGTTTGTTCAGTATTTGAGCCACAGACCACCATTTGATGACATTTTCACCCCACAGACCTAAAACTAAAGAATTCTTTTGGTTTTGTTCACAATTCCAGGCTGGATTTTGCAAGCAGAACAGTGTAGACTTCTTAATTAAATAGTGCTAATTCACATGATGAATATTTTAACTCTTGAGAGTGTAAAAAATGATCATCATTTTTACATTCTCAAGAGTTTCATCTGGTTAACCAACTTTCCATCATTTAGCCTGAGGACCACCTGGAACCCTCTAATAAATAATACATTTAATCTCATCATCATCTCATGTCAACTTCTTCATCTAAACTTTCTAAAATGCTACCTTAGAGGCTGCAGTTTGGATTTTTGCTGTGAAATTAGCTGTGTGCTCAGGATAACACAACTAACTATCTATTAGAATAGTTAACTGAAACAAACTAAAAAAAAATGAAAACTAGAATAAAAACATTTACATTAACTGAAAGTAATAAAAACTAAAATCAATTAAAAAAAAAACAATTATAATATACAGGTAAACCTTTAATTTCAACATGTGGTGACCAGCATGAGTTTGACTTTTTTTTTTAAACTTAGATAATATTTGATCTGATATTTTTAGTCCTATAGCGTACCCTACCAATAAACCAAGGCAGAAAACAAAAATAGCTTGGACTTATATAGTGCTTTTTTTAGATACCCAAAGCGCTTTACAAAAAAACTAGGAACAACTTTATTCAAAAAGTAAGAGCAGGTAAAAACAGTAAAGGCAATCACTATGACAAGTCTAAGCTAAAACTAACTAAAACTAAGTAGTTTCACTAAAATAAAAACTAAATAAAAACAACAAAACCCACGTTAAAATTGAACTTAATTGGAAAATAAACTAACTAACAACTAACTGAAAACTAAACTATGATAAAAAAATCCCAAACCATTCTAACACTCTGAACACGCACGCACGCACGCACGCACACACGCACACACGCACACACGCACACACGCACACACGCACACACGCACACACGCACACACGCACACACGCACACACGCACACACGCACACACGCACACACGCACACACACACACACACACACAGTATGTAGGTTGTTTAGTTCACAGAGTACATAGTTCCTTTACATCTGACATGTAGACAACAGGGGTCTGTGTGTGTGTGTGTGTGTGTGTGTGTGTGTGTGTGTGTGTGTGTGTGTGTGTGTGTGTGTGTGTGTGTGTGTGTGTGTGTGTGTGTGTGTGTGTGTGTGTGTGTGTGTAACATGTTCAGAACTGCCTGGTTTTGTTTTCTCTACACACACAAACAACATCCAACTGTCATCACTTCATCATTCAACCTATACTAGAGAGGGAGGAGGGCTGTGTGTGTGTGTGTGTGTGTGTGTGTGTGTGTGTGTGTGTGTGTGGTGTGTGTGTGTGTGTGTGTGTGTGTGTGTGTGTGTGCGCGCGCGAGAGAGAGTTCAGAGTTTAAGGAACAAGTCCCAGAGGATGTAACCTTCACTTTGTGCACATGCTGAGTGTGTGTGTGTGTGTGTGTGTGTGTGTGTGTGTGTGTATTCTTTCCAGTGTAAAAGCAGTCGAACCAGGGGGGAATCTAGGCATGGGCATGGGGTGGGGGGCAATGCCCCCCTAAATGCCCAGTCTGCCCCAAACACGATGCCATGCAAAACAACCCAAGATATTTCAGATTAAAGTGCTTATTTAAAATGATGTGAAACACTACTACTGCTACTAACTAACTACAGCTGTGGCACCACTAAACCAACAGCATTTCATCATTGAAAACAGAAAACTCTCTGAGTCAGACCTTTAGCTTTATGCATGCTGCGTGTCTGTTGCAACTTCAACAACAACTGATGTTATTATTGATGCTTTACTTGACTAATACAAGTCCTGGAACTGAAAATGATATGGGTGCAACCATACCATTTTCTCCTCCCCCCCCCTTCCAATTGAAAAATGTTACATCCGCCCCCGAGTAGAAAATCAGCTGATCAGAGAATAATCCTGCATATTGTCAAAATCTTGATCTGTAGCTACGATAACTCTTCCGGTATCTATCTATCTATCTATATTTACTTGCCTTTCCCCCGCAGGGCTTGACACTAACACTTGCCCGGGGCAAGTAAAAAAATGGTGGGGCAAGTGAAGACTGCTACCTGGTTGCCCGACCGGGCAAGTGTGCAACTTAGTGCACTATAACACAACACAAGATAAATGTGTCTTGAAGGCAGTCATTGCACTCTGCCTCTGTGTCTTTCCCTGCTTTCTAGATATCCACAATTCCAGGCTGGATTTGGGAAACAAAACAGGCAAATTAACATACACATCAAAATGACCATTAATCTTCTACATTCTCTAGTTGTGTACACCTGGGCTAATTAAGATGATGAATTTTAACTCTTGAGAGTGTAAAAATGAAACCAAATGGACCCGCAAGGGTCCATTTGGTTTCATTTTCACACTCTCTATTCTGACCAACCAACTCTCCTAAATTGTGGATGACAAATTTCTTGATTTTGGGTCTGAGAGACTAAACTTAACATCAAATGTTGGTTGTTTTTAGTTGTAGCTACAGTATGTACTGTAGTCTTGTATATATGTTGTTTTTAGTTGTAGCTACGTACTGTAGTCTTGTATATATGTTGTTTTTAGTTGTAGCTATGTACTGTAGTCTTGTATATATGTTGTTTTTAGTTGTAGCTATGTACTGTAGTCTTGTATATATGTTGTTTTTAGTTGTAGCTACAGTATGTACTGTAGTCTTGTATATATGTTGTTTTTAGTTGTAGCTACAGTATGTACTGTAGTCTTGTATATATGTTGTTTTTAGTTGTAGCTACAGTATGTACTGTAGTCTTGTATATATGTTGTTTTTAGTTGTAGCTACAGTATGTACTGTAGTCTTGTATATATGTTGTTTTTAGTTGTAGCTACAGTATGTACTGTAGTCTTGTATATATGTTGTTTTTAGTTGTAGCTATGTACTGTAGTCTTGTATATATGTTGTTTTTAGTTGTAGCTATGTACTGTAGTCTTGTATATATGTTGTTTTTAGTTGTAGCTACAGTATGTACTGTAGTCTTGTATATATGTTGTTTTTAGTTGTAGCTATGTACTGTAGTCTTGTATATATGTTGTTTTTAGTTGTAGCTATGTACTGTAGTCTTGTATATATGTTGTTTTTAGTTGTAGCTATGTACTGTAGTCTTGTATATATGTTGTTTTTAGTTGTAGCTACAGTATGTACTGTAGTCTTGTATATATGTTGTTTTTAGTTGTAGCTACAGTATGTACTGTAGTCTTGTATATATGTTGTTTTTAGTTGTAGCTATGTACTGTAGTCTTGTATATATGTTGTTTTTAGTTGTAGCTATGTACTGTAGTCTTGTATATATGTTGTTTTTAGTTGTAGCTACAGTATGTACTGTAGTCTTGTATATATGTTGTTTTTAGTTGTAGCTACAGTATGTACTGTAGTCTTGTATATATGTTGTTTTTAGTTGTAGCTATGTACTGTAGTCTTGTATATATGTTGTTTTTAGTTGTAGCTACAGTATGTACTGTAGTCTTGTATATATGTTGTTTTTAGTTGTAGCTATGTACTGTAGTCTTGTATATATGTTGTTTTTAGTTGTAGCTATGTACTGTAGTCTTGTATATATGTTGTTTTTAGTTGTAGCTATGTACTGTAGTCTTGTATATATGTTGTTTTTTAGTTGTAGCTATGTACTGTAGTCTTGTATATATGTTGTTTTTAGTTGTAGCTATGTACTGTAGTCTTGTATATATGTTGTTTTTAGTTGTAGCTATGTACTGTAGTCTTGTATATATGTTGTTTTTAGTTGTAGCTATGTACTGTAGTCTTGTATATATGTTGTTTTTAGTTGTAGCTACAGTATGTACTGTAGTCTTGTATATATGTTGTTTTTAGTTGTAGCTATGTACTGTAGTCTTGTATATATGTTGTTTTTAGTTGTAGCTATGTACTGTAGTCTTGTATATATGTTGTTTTTAGTTGTAGCCATGTACTGTAGTCTTGTATATATGTTGTTTTTAGTTGTAGCTATGTACTGTAGTCTTGTATATATGTTGTTTTTAGTTGTAGCCATGTACTGTAGTCTTGTATATATGTTGTTTTTTAGTTGTAGCTATGTACTGTAGTCTTGTATATATGTTGTTTTTAGTTGTAGCTATGTACTGTAGTCTTGTATATATGTTGTTTTTAGTTGTAGCTACAGTATGTACTGTAGTCTTGTATATATGTTGTTTTTAGTTGTAGCTACAGTATGTACTGTAGTCTTGTATATATGTTGTTTTTAGTTGTAGCTACAGTATGTACTGTAGTCTTGTATATATGTTGTTTTTAGTTGTAGCTATGTACTGTAGTCTTGTATATATGTTGTTTTTAGTTGTAGCTATGTACTGTAGTCTTGTATATATGTTGTTTTTAGTTGTAGCTATGTACTGTAGTCTTGTATATATGTTGTTTTTAGTTGTAGCTATGTACTGTAGTCTTGTATATATGTTGTTTTTAGTTGTAGCTATGTACTGTAGTCTTGTATATAGCTCTAGATTTTTAGCTGTAGTATACTGTAGTTTCTAGTAGTAGTTTTTAGTAGTTGTATATGTCCTGTCTAACTGTCTGTTAGCTTCACACTACTGCCACTTTATCACACCTGGTTAGCCAAGCACCTTCACCTCAGTTAGGGGCACTGTTCGCACCTTACTGGTCTGCTGCACTACTGTTTGTCTCGTCTATTGTCTCGACCTTGTCTTATTGCACTGTCTATTGTCTTGACTATTGTCTATTCCATTATTGTTTCCATTCTCCACAGTGCAATAGACAAGACAGTGCAATAGACTCTATTGCACTGTCTTGTCTATTGCACTGTGGAGAATGGAAACGCTATTTCATCCCTGTATATGTCCTGACATACACTGGAGTGACAAATAAAAAACCTTGAACCTTGAACCTTGAACCTCCTCCGTGGCTAAAATGCAGAATAAATAGTTTTGAAAATCATTGCTCTATGGCAGAGGTTTTCAACCTTTTTGGTGCCAGGGACCACCATTTATTCAACATTTGAGCCACGGACCACCAGTTGATAACATTTTCACACCAAAGACCTAAAATTACAGAATTCTTTACATTTTGTCCAAAATTCCAGGCTGTATAGTTCAGATGATGAATATTCTAACTCTTGAGAGTGTAAAAATGAAACCAAATGGACCCGCAAGGGTCCATTTGGTTTCATTTTTACACTCTCAAGAGTTACATCTGGTTAACCAACTTTCCATCATTTAGCCTGGGGACCACCTGGAACCCTCTCAAGGACCACTGGTGGTCCCCGGACCACCTGTTGAAAACCCCTGCTCTATGGCAGTGATTTTCAACCTTTTTCTTGCCAGGGCCCACTATTTCTTCAGAATTTGAGCCACCATTTGGGGCCCACCATTTGGGGACATTCTTATCCCCACAGACCCCAAATCTAATGACATCTTTTGCTTTTGTCCGCAATAACAGGCAGGAATTGGGGAACAAAACATGCAAAACATACAGACCAAAATGACCATAAATCTTCTTCATAAATCGTAGACTGTACAGACTTGGGGCTAATTCAGATGATGGACCATTGCGGGTCCATTTGGTTTCATTTTCACACTCTCAAGAGTTACATCTGGTTAACCAACTTTCCATCATTCAGCCTGGGGACCACCTGGAACCTTCTCAGGGACCACTGGTGGTCCCTGGACCACCTGTTGAAAACCACAACACTCTGGGATCAGCAGGTGTCCCCTCAGCCCTGCTGACATTAGGATCACATTTCTCTCCTCCCTAACCATGTTTTTACGAGTGCTAGTCAATCTGTCACCCTATAAACCCCCTGCCGGGGGGGGTGGGGGGGCGGGGGGGCCCGGGAGTGGGCCCCGCGGGGCCCCCCCTGAGCCCCGCGATCAGACACACTCTCCTAACTGGTTATCAGTCCTGAACACAGGGGCGGATGTAACATGTCCCGATTGGGGGGGCGGCAGGAGAAAATGTATGGTATGGGGGCGGCGCGAAGCACCACAGGCGATGAAGCCGCGCCCATACCATTTTCAGTTACAGGACTTTTATTAGTCAAGTAAAGCATCAATAATAACATCAGTTGTTGTTGAAGTTGCAACAGACACGCAGCATGCATAAAGCTAAAGGTCTGACTCAGAGAGTTTTCTGTTTTCAATGATGAAATGCTGTTGGTTTAGTGGTGACACAGCTGTAGTTAGTTAGTAGCAGTAGTAGTGTTTCAAGTCATTTTAAATAGAAGCACAAGCAATATCTCGGGTTGTTTTGCATCATGGCATCATGTTTGGTGAGACTAATAAAAGTCCTGTAACCGAACAATGGCATGGCATACCATTGTCTCCTGCCTCCCCCCAATTGAGAAATGTTACATCCGCCCCTGGTATCACGGCTGTATAATCCAGATGTCACAACACACCATGGTGTACGTATACTGTACACACACTGATATATGCTGTGATTATCTGCTACTGTCAGAACATACCATACACCATGGTGTACATACACACACACTGATATATGCTGTGATTATCTGCTACTGTCAGAACATACCATACACCATGGTGTACACACACACACACTGATATATATGCTGTGATTATCTGCTACTGTCAGATAGCACACATTCCTTGTGTGTGTGTGTGTGTGTGTGTGTGTGGGGGGGGGGGGGGGGGACACTGAGTATAGACAGATTTACGCAGGGGTGTAGTGTAGGGGGGACGCGGGGGGACGGCGTCCCTCTACTTCTCACATCTAAAATATTTTATATACAGGGGTGTAGTGTCAGGGGGACGCGGGCGGACGGCGTCCCTCCACTTCTCACATCTAAAATATTTTATATACAGGGGTGTAGTGTAGGGGGGACGCGGGGGACGGCGTCCCTCCACTTCTCACATCTAAAATATTTTATATACAGGGGTGTAGTGTCAGGGGGACGCGGGGGGACGGCGTCCCTCCACTTCTCACATCTAAAATATTTTATATACAGGGGTGTAGTGTCAGGGGGACGCGGGGGGACGGCGTCCCTCCACTTCTCACATCTAAAATATTTTATATACAGGGGTGTAGTGTCAGGGGGACGCGGGGGGACGGCGTCCCTCCACTTCTCACATCTAAAATATTTTATATACAGGGGTGTAGTGTCAGGGGGACGCGGGGGGACGGCGTCCCTCCACTTCTCACATCTAAAATATTTTTGGGTCAAAAGTAGGCCTATGTTTTTATGTCTTGTCATTTACTATTATGGATACAATTAGACATTGTAAACAATCGTTCTCAATGTTATATACTTACTGCAAATGTGCATGCACGTGTCTTAAAGGGGAATTCCACTTATTTTCAATATTTTACTATGTCATTAAGTTAATATGCGTTAGAGATGTTGTGTGGACGTGATAAAAAGGTTAGGTGAAAAAATCATTAGCATGGTGAAAAACAACTTGATGACATCATCAAGATGTGTTTCACCATGGTAATGAGTTTCCTTTTTTCTGAGAGTGTACAAATGGAACCAAATGGACCCGCTAGGGTCCATTTGGTTCACATTTGTACACTCTCAGAAAAAAAAAGAAAATGGGTGGAATTCCCCTTTAAGAGGCGTCCCCCCACTTCTAAAAGTACCACTACAACACTGGATTTACGCTGTCGCAAACCCTGATCACTACTTCACTATTTGCAACTTTATAATTATACCTGGTTGTATCTTAGCACCTTCACCTCACTTTATACTGTTACAGTTGCACTTTACTGCTCTAGTCTGTTGCACTACGTCACTTACTGTTGCTTGTATTGTTTGTATTTGTCATTTTTCTTATTGCACTGTGGAACAATGGAAACGATATGTCGGTTAAGGGTTAACCGGACATCCCTATAGTGACAGATCATGGTCAGAGTTTTAAACTAGACTTGTGTTCTTTGATCTCCTCCATCACATTTCTCTCTGCAGGTTCAGGAATATTTACTTTCTTCCCTGTGAATTCCTGCAGGGACTAAACTCTACATGATGCGCCTGCACTGTCTGCAGAACGAAGACAAACTAAAATACATTTTACTCTTATGTACACAACAGGACACAACCATAAAAGCAGGGGTTTTTCAACCAGTGGTCCCTGAGAGGATTCCAGGTGGTCCCCAGGCTAAACCAGACGGGTGGTTTAGCGGTGATGAAAATGCAGCCCCAAGTCTGCACAACTAGAGAACGACAGAAGCCTTTTAGCAAAGGCTTATCACTGAGGGCGTACGAGACAGGGAATCGAACCTTCAAGCTTAGTGCTGTTACCTGAGAGCGTGCGGGATGGGGAATCGAACCTTCAGCATTATCACTGTCTACAAGACAGGATGAAGTTTGAACCTTCAACTTTAGCACAATTTACTTTTTTTTATTATCAACTACATTCCTAATAAACCCCAGGCAATTACATCTGGCCACAAATGATCTACTACAGGGGTTTTCAACAGGTGGTCCGGGGACCACCAGTGGTCCCTGAGAGGGTTCCAGGTGGTCCCCAGGCTAAATGATGGAAAGTTGGTTAACCAGATTTAACTCTTGAGAGTGTAAAAATGAAACCAAATGGACCCTTGCGGGTCCATTTGGTTTCATGTTTACACTCTCAAGAGTTAAAATATGAATAGTGAATTATCACCACTTAATTAAGAAGTTTACACTGTAGTTTTGTTGGAAAAATCCAGCCTGGAATTGTGGACAAAATCAAAAGAATTCTTTAATTTTACGTCTTTGTTGGTGTGAAAATGTCATCCAATGGTGGTCCGTGGCTCAAATGCTGAATAAATGGTGGTCCCCGGAGTCAAAAAGGTTGAAACCCACTGATCTACTGTATGTGACAAACTGCAAGCATATCCAATGTGGAGTGTGTAAAGTGTGGTGTGGTGTGCTGTCTCCTACACATTCTGGGGTTTATGATTAGTAGAAGATTAATGGTCATTTTGCAGCCTGGATGGAATTATGGACAAAAGCAAAACAAATCTTTAGTTTTGGGGTCTGGGGGGGCTAAAATGTCATCAAATGGTGGTCCTCCATGGCTCAAATTCTGAATAAATAGTGGTCCCTGGTGTGAAAAAGGCTGAAAAGCAGTGCCATGAAGTACAGCCTTGAACCTGGAGCCAGATGAAGACCTCAGCTTCACCCCGTGGAAGGAGCACAGCCGAGCGTCTCTGGGTCTTTTCACAGAGCGTTAAGGCCCTGATGCACTAGCAGGGATTGACACTAAGGTCTCCGAGGCACTTGCCCATCGGGCAAGTGCAAGTCAGGTTCTACTTGCCCTCAGGTCATGGTCACTTGCCCCCCCGGTTCCAGGTGGTCCCCAGTTAAGTTGAGACCGTAGTCTCTAGACCCAGTCTTGAGACCGTAAAAATGAAACCAAATGGACCCTTGCGGGTCCATTTGGTTTCATTCTTACACTCTCAAGAGTTAAAATTCATCATCTTAATTAGCCCAGGTCTACACTGTAGAAGATTAATGGTCATTTTGATGTGTTAATTTGCCTGTTTTGTTTCCCAAATCCAGCCTGGAATTGTGGATATCTAGAAAGCAGGGAAAGACACAGAGGCAGAGTGCAATGACTGCCTTCAAGACAAATTTATCTTGTGTTGTGTTATAGTGCACTAAGTTGCACACTTGCCCGATCGGGCAACCAGGTAGCAGTCTTCACTTGCCCCCCCATTTTTTTTACTTGCCCCGGGCAAGCGGGCAAGTGTTAGTGTCAAGCCATGACTAGCAATACTTTGATCAATATCAACTAGCAATGTCAACATCAACGAGGCAACATGATGAGATACACGGCAACAGGCAACATTAAAAGGGGAATTCCACCCATTTTCATTTTTCCTGAGAGTGTACAGCCCGCCTGCCTGCCTGCTTGGATGAAGAATCATTCAGTATGAAATCAGTTCCAGATGATTTCCTGCACATGGAGTAGATGCTGAATGAAATGATTATTACACTACTGTATGTGTGTGTGTGTGTGTGTGTGTGTGTGTGTGTGTGTGTGTGTGTGTGTGTGTGTGTGTGTGTGTGTGTGTGTGTGTGTGTGTGTGTGTGTGTGTGTGTGTGTGTGTGTGTTTCAATGGGCTCTACACCCCCTCAGGGGCAGATATAACATGTCCGATGAAGTCGCACCCATACCATTTTCGGTTACAGGAGTTTTATTGTACAATTGAGCATAAAGCTAAAGGTCTGACTCAGAGAGTTTTCTGTTTTCAATGATGAAATGCTGTTGGTTTAGTGGTGACAAAATTGTACTTAGTACTAGTAGTAGTATTTCAAATCATTTTAAATATAAGCACGTTAATTTGAAATATCTTGGGTTGTTTTGCATGCCACACCCTCCACCAACCTGGGGAGGCAGGGGACTGACCTCATGCTTCCTTCAATGCAGAGTCCAAGCTGCCTTCTTTTCACCTGACAGGGGGGAGTTTCCCTGGTTGGACGTAGTGCGTGGAAGGAACACGTTATTCCAACCAGTTCCTGTCTCCATCAGGCGCCCTGGCTGGCCAGGGGGAGGCAGTTTAGAGCCCAGGATTACTGCACACGCTACGTCCAACCAGGGGCGGATCTAGGCATGGGGGGCAATGCCCCCCTAAATGCCCTGACTTCCCCACCAAACATGATGGAATGCAAACAACCAAAATTTCAAAGATGTTTCAAATGAAAGTGCTTATAATTAAAATGATGTGAAACACTACTACCGCTACTCACTAACTACAGCTGTGTCACCACTAAACCAACAGCATTTCATCATTGAAAACAGAAAACTCTCTGAGTCAGACCGTTAGCTTTATGCATGCTGCGTGTCTGTTGCAACTTCAACAACAGCTGATGTTATTATTGATGCTTTACTTGACTAATAAAAGTCCTGTAACTGAAAATGGTGTGGATCACACGTGGCGCAAAGCGACACGGGCGATGAAGCTGCACCCGTACCATTTTCTCCTGCCCCCCCCCCCCCCCCCCCCCCCCCCGATTGGGAAATGTTAGATCCGCCCCCTGCGTCGAACCAGCGAAACTCCCCCCCCTGTCAGGTGAAAAGAAGGCAGCTTGGACTCCTCATGCATTGAAGGAAGCATGAGGCCAGTCCGGTGTGTAGAGCCCAGGATCACATTAGGTAAAATTAGGCACTGGGAAGAAAAAAATGGGTTCCAGAAACTGACCTTCAGTCTCCATGGTCACAGAGCGGTCAAATACGAGCGAACACTTTGGGTCAGTTTAGTCCAGAGCTGCATGGGGCCAAATGAGATATACATAAAATATTGTGGAGAAGCCAAGACTAAAGGATGAACTAAAGTCTGCCTAATATTAATTTCATTTCAAGATAAAAGTAAGAATAAGACCAATTTTGACACCAGGGCCCTCAATTTATTCAGTATTTGAGCCACGGACCAACATTTGATGACACTTTAGCCACACAGACCCAGAACTAAAGATTTCTTTTGCTTTTGTCCACAATACCAGGCTGGATTTCACAAACAAAACAGGCAAACAGAGATCAAAAACAAGAGTTGTGCCCCTACGGGGCACAGGTCTCCACCGTCCGGGCTCAGGTTTGAACGTGTGCACATTGCAAAGGGGTCCGGGGTCCTCCTAGATCAGGCCCCCCTATCTCGACGTCATCTCAGGAGCCTCAAGGGTCCTCCTAGCTCAAAGCCCTCCTAGCTCAACTATGACGTCGTCATGGCGTCATGGGACGGACAGATCGTTGGCACGGACGGGCTACGTGCACGGACAGAGACCTGTGCCGAACGTGTACTAGTACTAGTGTGTCAACTATGACGTCGTCATGACGTCATGGGACGGACAGATCCAGGCGACGGACGGGCTGCGTGCACGGACAGATGGCGTGGGACAGACAGATTCGGGGGACAGACGGGCTGCGTGCACGGACAGAGGGCGCTTTATACCTATGACCTATGACCTTCATACCTATGACCTCATCATGACGTCATGTCAAGCTTCTCAAGCTCAGGGGTCCTCCTAGAGACCTGTACCCAGGTCTCCACCGTCTGGGCTCAGGTTTGAACGTGCACTGGTACTATAGACTGGGACCAATGTGAAAAATGTGAACCCCGAAGGCAAATCGTGTTAATTTATTACATACAAGTGTTCTAGGGGTATTAAGGCGTGCTGAATCCAAATCTGCTGTATGTAAAGCTCAAAAATGGCTCCTAAGCCTTCAAATTTGACAATTTAAACATGGCGGCCACCATCACAATGAAGCATAATAAAAATGATTTATGTTTGACTAAATAAGGTATAAAATGGATTCAAATGTATTTTTTTATGTTTTCATCTATGGGTAATACAATGACATATTCATATTTCAGATCAATTGTGAAGGTACCACTTTAATATCATTTATATTGTGAAAATTGGCCTCTTTGGTAATGAAAAACTTAATTAGTGTTTATCTGCATGCAGGTTTTGCCAATTAAGTTTCTTGAAACCGCACACTTCAATGTACTTCATGTGTACTTTCCTGCAGCCGCTGCGTTGGCTGAAACCAGCCTTGTGCAAATGCATGACGTGTTCTCCCTGCATGCTTTTGGCAATGGTGGCAAGGAAAGCAGCCTTGGCATTCAGGAGCACCCATCCCATTTCAGTCATGGGAGGAAGATCAGGGTGTGGTGAGCTTGATTCCATACAAGAGCTTGATAATGGGAACGCATGATGTGAAACTGCATCTGAGATTGGTGGCAGAGTCTCTTGCAGACGCCCCATACAAAACAACTTGACTTCATTGCTTGCTTCATTGCATGCAGCAACTTCAGGCACACCATATATTTTACATATTAATTTCTCTGCTGAGCTCGTATGTCTTCCGTATGAAGACCTTTTCTAAAGCCAGGTTGTTTTCATACTGTGGTCAATGAATTGAAACACACTCTCAGCGCATAGGCGGATTATGAAATGAAGGGCCCCTGGGCCCCCACCAGCCAAAGGGCCCCCCTACACTGGAGGATTTTTCTGCTCGGCACAGCGGCATGATGGTTTAGGACTATTGAGGCTATTTTAATGACACAAAACTAGTAAACCCATTGTTTATGGACTGTGTGCACAACTATTATTCACTTTTACCCTTTTTTGGGGTGGACCCTGAGCTTGAGCCTCTTTGCAATCACACGGACACTCAAGCTCATGGGCCCCCTAGCTCAGGGGCCCCTGGGCCTGGGCCCAACGTGCCCGTTGGATAATCCTTCCCTGTCTCAGCGGCAAGTAGTGTATCAATTTGAGTAGAAAGCAACTTTTGAATTTCATGCAATGGAAGATATTTGAGATCCCTTGATATCCCAGCTTTAGTGTAGAGATGCTTGCATTGCATCTTGTCATAGCATGCCAGAAGTGGAAAAAAGCACATCTACACCTCACATTCTAATACAACTAATGTTTCCATTTGAGCATGGATGGAGTGCAAAATGAGTCATGTGTCAGCATTATCACGGTCAGCACTTAGGGAGGAGACCTGCAGATCTGGATCAGATCAGTGACAGTGGTCACTTCTGCAAACCCCCCGATACATCACTTGAAGTGTTCATACTTTGTTTAATTCAGATGGTTCAAGGGGAAGAGACCAGGGCTGAGATTTTCGTTCCACCCGTTGTCCCTAACGTTACCCGATACCCGCAGCGAATTCCCTTATTGCTATTTTGGTCACCTTTTCTCTTCCCTTAGCCACTATTCTTTATGCCGACACCGTTATTTGTGGCTGGAGGTGTGGTCATGGGCGTGTTTGTTGCGCAGTCCCTTAAGTTGCTAATTTCGTCAAATAGATTTGGGAACTAGATAACGCCATCTGAGACCACCCCTTAACCGATAAGAGAAGGCAGAGCCACGTGCGCACGGTGCGGCGTCTGTGCGCCTTTGGAGATGTCCACGACTCCACGTGGAAAGGCGCCAGTTCAATTCATCTCCTTATTTATTGTCCTATAAACAGCTGTAGATTGCCTGCTGTCGGTCACTTCCTTGTGTTTAGGTAATGTACAGTATATAATATAATTAAATACATTAATTAACTTGTGACGCAATGCTGTAAATTGCAAAAAACTCGGCAATACGCGGCAAAAAAGACGTTTTTTTGATCATTCATTTCTCAGTCAATTCTGGACCATTTTTTACATTTCAAAATACAGCGTGACGGGAAAGCCTCCTCTCTCAGATGCTGCATAGCATATGTGGGTAGGTCTTCTCTACGATCCGCATCGAGCAAAATGTAAGTGTCGGGGATTCGGTGGACCGTTTCCACCAAAATCCCGACACTTACATTTTGCTAGATCCCGCATCGTAGAGAAGACCTACCCACATATACTATACAGCATCTGAGAGAGGAGGCTTTTCCCGTCACGCTGCATTTTGAAATGTAAAAAATGGTCCAGAATTGACTGAGAAATGAATGATCAAAAAAACGTCTTTTTTGCCGCGAATTGTCGACTTTTTTGCAATTTACTTTATAACATTTCGCAGACTTGGGATAAATGCACGCCACATACAGCAAAAAAACATGGAACATGTTTTTTCAACATAACATGTTGAATGGTAAGAAATGATTGAGAATTGACCGAGCTATAATTGTTTGAAAATGAGAGCTATGATCTTTGGGAATAGGCCCGCAGCCAGGCTGCGGTGCTTAGGAGGGTCAGACATAGCAGTAGGGATAAGGGAACTAGATAAGGGATGAATTAAAGGGAATGGCAAGACCAACACGGATTGGATGAGAGCTAAAAACGCCCAAACCACACCTATGCATAATTTAACGGGTATAGGAGGTATTTAAGGGAGATGGCATGGTTACGAAATTACCAACTTTAGTGTGGGAACGCCTCTTCCCCAATGCTAAGTGCGTTAATTGCGCATAAGGGCTAATGTAACCAAAATCGGGCCCCAGGTCTGCTTTATTTTCTTCATGTGTAATGAAGATGAGTACAAACACAATGTTTCCATGCTCACAAACACAACTCTGGTGAAGGCAGAATTGTTGTCATGAAACATCATGGTGTGTTTCAAGATGTAGTCACATCTGAGGTCTCTGAGCCTCCACAGTGATCAGCACCTGGTTTTAAATCACCATGAATAGAAAAAAAAACATAAACATGCAAAGACATTTGCCTCTTTACAGTATATGAAGTTGTGAATGTTTCCAAGGGCAAGCCAAACACTATCAAAGTAGATTCTACCGGGCATCAGGTAAACCTTTAAAACATGCTTGTGCATTATCTCATTGTCTTTGGCCACAACAGCTCATAGTTTACAGTCTACTAAGAAATCAAACAATGTTTTGGTAAACATACTGACAGAACAAGTTCAAAGTTCAAACCCTCCAAAAACTTACACTTGGCGATTCCAGAGGCTTAATCAACAAAGGCAGTGACTTCTGATGTCACTGGGAAAGCCACCTGGCATTAGACCACTTGATGAATATGTCAACATATGTCAACACTCTGCTCATCGTTGTATCAGGGGGGTTTGCTGGAGTGAATGACCATCAGCAATCTGATCCTGATGCCAGGATCTGTGCCAGTCTCATCTCAGTGCTGACCATGATGAAGCTGACACATGGCTTGGTTTGCACTGCATTCATGCTCAAATGAAACAGTTGTTAGTTGTGTCAACACATGATAAAGATGCTTCTTTTACTTCTGGCATGCGATGGCAAGATGCAATGTAGGCCTAAGTGTCTCTACATTAAAGATGGGACAGCAAAGCATAGTAAGTATCTCCAGTGCATGAAATTCAGAAGTTGCCTTCTGGTCAAGTTAATACTCTACTTGCCTCTCAAGCTGTAACAGTTTAGTGGCCAGTTTAGTGGCCATGGTAAGCTAACAACCTGGCAGGTGTTCCAGCAACATCCCTGAGACCTCATTGGCCTTGGAAAAGGTCTTCTTACGGAAGACATACAAGCTCAGCAGAGAAATTAATCTGTAAGATATATGGTGGAGTCAAGTTGTTTTGTATGGGGCTTCCGCAAGAGACTCTGCCACCAACCTCAGGTGCAGTAAAGTTTCACATCATGCGTTCCCATTATCAAGCTCCTGTAGGGAATCCAGCTCACTAACCACACCCTGATCTTCCTCCCATGACTGAAATGGGATGGATGCTCCTGAATGGTCAGCTTTCCTTGCCACCATTGCCAAAAGCATGCAGGGAGAACACGTCATGCATTTGCACAAGGCTGGTTTCAGCCAATGCAGCGGCTGCAGGAAAGTACACATGAAGTACATTGAAGTGTGCCGTTTCAAGAAACGTAATTGGCAAAACCTGGAGGAAACACTGAAGATAATTGGGACTGACTGTACATATGTCTACTGCATGCAAATATACACTAATTTAGGCAAATCATGAAGAAATTGTTCACCATAAAAAAAAATGAAGAAAAAAAAAAAACGTTTTTCATTACCAAAGAGGCCAATTTTCACAATATAAATGATATTAAAGTGGTACCTTCAAAATTGATCTGAAATATGAATATGCCATTGTATTACCCATATATGAAAACATAAAAAAATACATTTCAATCCATTTTATACCTTATTTAGTCAAACATAAATCATTTTATTATGCTTCATTATAGTGGTGGCCGCCATGTTTAAATTGTCAATTTTGAAGGCTTAGGAGCCATTTTTTAGCTTTACATACAGCAGATTTGGATTCAGCACGCCTTAATACCCCTAGAACACTTGTATGTAATAAATTAACACGATTTGCCTTCAGCACTTAAAATAAGCACATTTACTGAGATCTAGCCTAGTCTACTAGTGTATCAACTATAACGTCGTCATGACGTCATGACGAACGGGCTGCGTGCACGGACAGACAGTCGTGGGACAGACAGATCTGTCTGTCCGTGGTGCATGAACAGACAGTCGTGGGACGGACAGACTCAGGACGTGCACGGACACAGGGCGTTTTATAGTCCCCACCTTCGGTGGAGACAATGACAATTCTTTTACATTCTCTGGCTAATTGATGATGAATAGTTTAACTCTTGAGAGTGTAAACATGAAACCAAATGGACCCGCAAGGGTCCATTTGGTTTCATTTTTACGCCCTCAGTTACCTCTGGTTAACCAACTTTCCATATTTAACGGGATCTCTCTCAAGGACCACTGGTGGTCCCCGGGCCGGTCAGAGGCAGCCAAAGGGCCGCATTTGGCCCCCGGACCGCATGATGCCCAGGTATGGTTTAGTACAAACTAGGAGAGCGCCCCCTGGTGGCACAGGCCTCCACGAGGCCAGTTCAGGTTGTGGCCTCCTGGTGGCGCTATAACAGGCCAATGTGAAAAGGCTGCTATTCATTGTCATGCCTGATTAACTGATGGGAACTGAAGGAGGACCGCCTTGGACCGTGCAGGGCGTAGACACGTGGGGAAAAGGGGGACAATTGTAGGGGGGCCCAAAGTCAGGGGGGCCCACTAAAAGCTTGCATTAATAAGGTTTTATTTGTATTGATTACAGTATATTATGAACAATATTTGATCTCAAAGTGCACCAGATTGAAGCATTTTAAAGGGGAATTCCACCCATTTTCAACATTCTAATATGTCATTAGTATAACCTAGAGGTGCTGTATGGGTGGACATGATAAAAACGTTTCTCCCCCATTCTGTGTTTCCTGGAAATGGAGGTCTGAAGAAAAAGCGCGAAAACATGATGAAATACATCTTGATGACATCATCAAGATGTATGTCATCGTGTTAATGGATTTCTATAGACACTTTTTTTCTGAGAGCGTACAAATGGAACCAAATGAACCCGTTAGGGTTCATTTGGTTTCAAAATGTTGAAAATGGGTGAAATTACCCATTGACGCCACCGGGAAAGGGGGGCCCATGTGGAAAAGCTTTGCAGGGGGCCCAGAATTGCTAGCTACGCCCCTGGACACACGTACAAGTAGGCAATGTACTACTTGTACGTGAGTCTCTCCACTCACGTACAAGTAGTCCATTGCCTACTTGTACGTGTGTCCAAGCTAATATGATGGCATCACCTGAACCAGTATTGCCAACTTCCAAAATCCAAAATGCACTAGAATGCGCTAGAGCAGTGGTTTTCAACCATTTTCATACCAGGGACCACTACTTATTCTGCATTTTAGCCACAGAGGAGGACCACCAATTGATGTTGAGTTTAGTCTCTCGGGAGTAATTTAGGAGAAATAATAACTGTAGCAATTCTTAAAAATAGAAATTCTTTTTACATTTTCTAAACTTGTAGATTCTTGAAAATTATAATTATAATATTAAAGCTGCAAGCAGCGATTTACGGGCCCTCGATCGTGCAAGTTTCGGGCAAATATCGGCCAATCAGAAAAGGGGACGCGGCTAAGTCACAAGGAGCCAAAACATAGTTCAATGATACCACCCATATGTCTCTATGACATAGCATTGAGGAGTTATGGCAGGAAATAGTATTGACCAATCAGAGGAGGGGGCGGGGATAAGTTACACCAATTAACGTCAGGGACGCGTCAAGGACTCCTTACCGAGTTCATTGCTATCACCCATATATCTCTATGACATAGCATTGTGGAGTTATGGCAGAAAATAGTATCGACCAATCAGAGGAGGGGCGGGGGCTAAGTTACACCAATCAACGTCTGGGACGCGTCAGGGACTCATTACCGGGTCCCATGATGCCAGCCATATGTCTCTATGACATAGCATTGAGGAGTTATGGCAGAAAATAGTATCGACCAATCAGGTGCAAGTACAGGGGGCGGGGCCCCTCTTCTGATTGGTCGATACCAATACGAATGTCAGGGACTGATTACCGGGTCCCATGATGCCAGCCATATGTCTCTATGACATAGCATTGAGGAGTTATGGCAGAAAATAGTATCGACCAATCAGGTCCAAGTACAGGGGGCGGGGCCCCTCTTCTGATTGGTCGATACCAATAAGGACGTCAGGGACTCAATACCGGGTCCCATGATGCCAGCCATATGTCTCTATGACATAGCATTGAGGAGTTATGGCAGAAAATAGTATCGACCAATCAGGTGCAAGTACCACTTCCTGTTTGGCGGCGAAGTTTGGCGCTCCGCCACGGTGGCGCCGTTTTACGAAAACTCACGATTTGCACAACTTTTCATCGCCAACGTCTTTTCTGCTTGCCGAGCGATTTTTTTTTCCGAACGGACCCCCCCGCTCCGACGAGTTGGCCAAAATGCGACATGTGGAAATGGCCTAAATTGCACCAAAACGCAGCCTTTATTTTGAAATAACCGACTTCCTGTTCGGTTTCGGACGCGGCACCAAGAGACTTTTTTTTAAGTTGCGACATGTTACAGGTGCGTGCCGATTTTCGTTGATGTATGTCACACCGGATGGTGGGGCTCGAGGCACGAAGTTTTCTAGGTGGCGCTGTTGCACAAGTAGGCCACGCCCACTTTTAACAATTTTAAAATACGAAATTTTTCGCCACCAGTAACGTGCGTGCCAATTCTCGCAACTTTTCGTGTACGTTATGCGGCCGAAAAACGCAATTTATTTCGGTTAAGAAAAAAGAAGAATAATTAAAGCTGCAAGCAGCGATTTACGGGCCCTCGATCGTGCAAGTTTCGGGAAAATATCGGCCAAACAGAAAAGGGGACGCGGCTAAGTCACAAGGAGCCAAAACATAGTTCAATGATACCACCCATATGTCTCTATGACATAGCATTGAGGAGTTATGGCAGGAAATAGTATTGACCAATCAGAAGAGGGGGCGGGGCTAAGTTACACCAATCAACGTCAGGGAAGCGTCAGGGACTCATTACCAGTCCAATGACGCCACCCATGTGTCTCTATGACATAGCATTGAGGAGTTATGGCAGGAAATAGTATTGACCAATCAGAGGAGGGGGCGGGGCTAAGTTACACCAATCAACGTCTGGGACGCGTCAGGGACTCATTACCGGGTCCCAGGATGCCAGCCATATGTCTCTATGACATAGTATTGAGGAGTTATGGCAGAAAATAGTATCGACCAATCAGGTCCAAGTACAGGGGGCGGGGCCCCTCTTCTGATTGGTCGATACCAATCAGGACGTCATGGACTCAATACCGGGTCCCATGATGCCAGCCATATGTCTCTATGATATAGCATTGAGGAGTTATGGCAGAAAATAGTATCGACCAATCAGGTGCAAGTACCACTTCCTGTTTGGCGGCGAAGTTTGGTGCTCCGCCACGGTGGCGCCGTTTTACGAAAACTCACGATTAACACAACTTTTCATCGTCAACGTCTTCTCTGCTTGCCGAGCGATTTTTTTTTCCGAACGGACCCCCCGCTCCGACGAGTTGGCCAAAATGCGACATGTGGAAATGGCCTAAATTGCACCAAAACACAGCCTTTATTTTGAAATAACCGACTTCCTGTTCGGTTTCAGACGCGGCACCAAGAGACTTTTTTTTAAGTTGCGACATGATACAGGTGCGTGCCGATTTTCGTTGATGTACGTCACACTGTATATTGGGGCTTGAGGCACGAAGTTTTCTAGGGGGCGCTGTTGCACACTTAGGCCACGCCCACTTTTAAGAATTTTACCATACGTAAATTTATGCCACTAGGAACGTGCGTGCCAACTTTCGCAACTTTTCGTGTACGTTATGCGGCCGAAAAACGCGATTTACTTCGGTTAAGAATAATAATAATAAGAAACATTGCGGAATCAATAGGGCTTCGCACTTGCTTTGCAGTGCTCGGGCCCTAATAATATAAATAATATTCCGCCAGGAGTTTTTCACTAATTTTGGCGCTATAGGGGGGTCTGGAAAAAAGCTAAATATAGTGACAAATGCGCAAAGTTGGCAACACTGACCTGAACCAGCCAATCGTGCTGGTTCAGGCACCTACAGCCTCCACCCATTTTCAACGTTTTCCTGAGAGCTGAAACGCATCTTGATGATGTCATCACGATGTGTTAAATCAAGGCTGCCCACACTTTGTTGACTAGAGAGCTACTTTCAAAACTCAACAACAGGAGCTCAACAAGATCTACACATCAAAAATGTGATTGTTCCATTACTGAAAATCCATTTCAAGGCCCCCTAGAAAGTTTGAGCTTTGAAATAGTGGTGATGGTGTTACTATACTGTTATAGTGTTTAAGAATAATGCACTTATAATGAAAAAATAGAGGGAGAGAATTGGAAGGTTTTGCTGCATATGCTACTACTGACGTTTGAAAACAGCATTTGAGGGTTTTGAGTTGACAGTTCATGATGTTGAGTTTAGTTTCTTGCACCCAAAACTATAAGAACTTTCACGTTCTTGTCCACAATTGGGAAAGAGAACGGGCAAAACTTTGGCCAAAATAACAATCACATGTGAAATTACGTAATTGAAAATTACGTAATTCGTATGTTTGAATATAATTTCACTCATGAGAGTGTAAAATGAAACCAAATGGACCCGTAAGGATCCATTTGGTTTCATTTTACACCCTCAAGAGTTCCAGATCTATAAGGGTCCATGTGCTGGGGGGACTGTCATGTGATCTACCTGCATGGTCTGTGTAATCTACTGGTAGATCACCATCTACCTTTTGGGCAGTCCTGTGTTAAAACATGTTTTTGTCAGACAAAACACCTCTAAAAAGGGTATAATAACGTATCGTTTAGAACATGAGACCACTCTGGTGGTAAGACCACCACCATGTTTCAACACTCCTTTGCAGAAAAAAGAACATTGCAGGGGTTGACACTAAGGTCTCTGAGGCACTTGCCCATCGGGCAAGTGCAAGTCAGGTTCTACTTGCCCTCAGGTCATGGTCACTTGCCCCCCAAAAATATATTGTAAATTTTGCATTTTAAGTTTACTTCCTACTTGGGTGCTTTAAAGCAGGCGTTTTCAACAGGTGTTCCGGGGACCACCAGTGGTACCTGAGAGGGCTCCAGGTGGTCCCCAGCTAAGTTGGTTAACCAGATGTAACTCTTGAGAGCGTGAAAATGGACCCGCCAGGGTCCATTTTCACGGTTGGTTTCATTTTTACGCTCTCAAGAGTTAAAATTCATCATCTTAATTAGCCCATAGTGGTCACAGACCCAGTGGTCCCTGACCCCAGCAAAATGATAGTTTGGAACTAAATGGACCTGGGAGAGAGATGGGTAGAGATAGCTAGAAAGCAGGGAAAGACACAGAGGTAGAGTGCAATGACTGCCTTCAAGACAAATTTATCTTGTGTTGTGTTATAGTGCACTAAGTTGCACACTTGCCCGATCGGGCAACCAGGTAGCAGTCTTCACTTGCCCCACCATTCTTTTTACTTGCCCCGGGCAAGCGGGCAAGTGTTAGTGTCAACCCCTGCATTGGATGTCAAATAGTATAAGTATTAGGGCTGGGACGATATTGGTTCCTCACGATACAGGTGGCGATATTAGGCCTTCGATAATGAATATATCATGATATTTGATATATTGCATTATTTGCGATATATCAGTATATTGCATGAAATTCGATACATTGTGATACTGCAGCTGGAAAACAAAAACAAAAAACAATAAATGAATGAATAAAAAAGTAAAAGGCAAAAAATCAGAACTTACTAATAGTATATCCTCAGTTATTAATCTTAGCTTTTATTTGTCTCAACTGATTCTCATACTGGGCTTTTTGTTTTTATCTTGTGTTTGTTTATTGGGAATGAAGCAGCTATAGAAGTCAGTTAACATTTTTAGTTCTGCGTCACGTTTTTCCTCCTGGAATTATACGATATATACCGGTATTGCGGGAGGAAGTATATGATATTATCACGATAACGATATATCAGCACACCCCTAATAAGTATCGCATATAGTAACAAGTCGTCCCTAGCACTCCGATTGGCCAGTTGGGATGATGTAATGGTGAGGTAATTCTATAAGAGAGATAGATTCTATACGTATCTCGGAGGTAATTCATCTCTAAGTATCTCTTTAATATGATGGCGTAAGATGACGTCGTAGTATAAAGATACTAGCTATAATAATGTGAAAGTACTGTAGATACTGGCACTCGACAAAGTACAGGTTATTTTCAAAGGTGTATGACGGATCTAAAGTCAAAGTCAGAGTCGTCAGATTAGTCACTCACGTCACCGCAGTGAAATTAGTTCTCCGCTTTTGACCCATCTCTTGGAGCGGTGAGCGGCAGCGTGCGCCGCGCTCGGGAATCGTGAGTGCCAAGCAGGGAGACATTGGGTCCCATTTTTACAGTCTTTGGTATGACCCGACCGGGAATTGAACCCCGGCCTCCCAGTTTCAGGGCGGACACTCTAACCACAAGGCCACTGTCTGGTTTAATCTACTCGCAGTGCATCGAGGCCAAGACGAGAGGAAGGACAAAGACGAGGCTATTTAAAGCCATAGTAGTTCTGTTGGGTTTGCTGGCGTGTTCAGCTGTGCTGGCTTTCCTGGCATATCCCATTCTGCCAGCCCTGAACACGGCAGGTAAAGCAGACCCGGGGTGTGAGTGTTCGGACGGCTCGGCTCCGCGTCCGGACAGCTTGGCTCCGCAGGGTTTCATCAAATCCAACGTAACCCAGTGGCGAGCGCCTATCGTGTGGGATGGCACCTTCGACCCCGAGCTCCTGGACGCCGAGTACGAATCGGCCGGCGCCCCGGCCGTCGCCGTGACTGTTTTCGCCGTGGGAAAGTACACGCGCTTTCTGCGGGACTTCCTGGAGACGGCAGAGCGCCACTTCTTCACGCGGGGCGCCTCCAGCGTCACCTACTACGTGTTCACCGACCGGCCGGACGACGTCCCTGACGTGAGGATGCGCGTCGGGCGAGAGCTGGCCGTCAGGGTGGTGCCGGGGATGGACCGCTGGCAGGACATTTCTGCCGGGAGGATGGGATACATCCAGGATCTGATAGAGACGGAGCTACGAGGAGAAGGAGGAGGAGGAGGACGCCTGGCCGACTACATCTTCTGCCTGGACGTGGACATGAAGTTCCACGACCACTGGGGAACGGAGACGCTGGGCCAGCTGGTGGCCCAGTTACACCCGGGGTTCTACGACCAGGAGCGCTGTCTGTGGACTTACGACCGGAACCCGGCCTCCGAGGCCTACATGGCCCCGCACGAAGGTGACTACTATTACGCTGGCGCCGCGTTCGGCGGAGAGCTGCAGCACGTCCACCGGCTGGTGTCTACCTGCCGCCACAACGTCGACCTGGACGCCCGCCGCGGCGTGGAAGCAGCCTGGCAGGAGGAGAGCCATCTGAACAGGTACCTGTGGCTCAATAAACCATCCAAGGTTCTGTCTCCGGAGTACACGTGGCAACCCAAAAGACCCCTGCAGCCTGAGATAAGGACCTTGAGATTTGTTGAGATCGAGAAGAATCGATCCGAGGTGAGACCCAACGTGTAGTGAAGACGCTACGGCTGGATCATAGAGGGTTAGGTTGGCGCAGTGTTTTTTTTCCAAACCATGACCGTGTTCAGTTCAAAGTCAATGTTTCTGTACTGCTGTGACAGGTGTGATGCCCCGCATCGCCCACAAGATGGGGTGGTAGATGGGGGTGTGCCCATATTTGTGTCCGTTAACGAACTTCCCCAATAGGTGAGCCTGGGCGTGGCTTGTTTAATTGGGAGTGGCCTGGGCCCGATCAGAGCCTTCTAGTGGGAGAGTTAGGATATTCCCGTTCACTCCTATGCGCCAGGGCGCTCCCGCTGCTGAAGGAGCATGGAGGAGCCCTGTGAGTCCACTCTCAAGTCAGAAGTCGATGAAATGAATGGGATTTAATAGGGACCAGCAAAGTCTGGCGAGAATGCAGCAGTAGTGAGCGTTCTCATAGACTTATGAGCGTTATGCTCAGATAGGTCTCAAAGAGGCGTTGTATAGTC
Source organism: Benthosema pterotum (assembly GCA_039105355.1). NCBI lineage: Eukaryota > Metazoa > Chordata > Actinopteri > Myctophiformes > Myctophidae > Benthosema > Benthosema pterotum. Next base: position 27,239,285 of record CM076972.1, read on the forward strand.
ACGTGACCTGGCTGCTCCACTCTGCTTCCGGGTACACCGATATCCTAACTGTCCCACTAGAAGGCTCTGGGCCCGGTGCCTCCCACAGCCTATAGAAGCCAGCAGGAGAGCTCCAGAGGAGGCAGACAGCCTGACAGCCACCACTCCCCGGCTTTTTGTTTGCTCCATGCCTTTTGTTTAATTCTTTCCATCTAACATGCACCTCACCATGTTCCACACATGCATACACTGCATACACCACTGACATACTGACTCCACACCTCATAGGATGCTTTTGCCTTTAGTTTGATTGATTTCAGTTTGGTCAATTCTCATAATTTAACTTTTGTTCATTTAGGCCTAATTGTAATAAATGATATTGTTACATCTTGACCATGTCTCTTGCCTGTTGTCACGGCTAAGTGTCAGCCATGACACAGGCCAGCTCAATCACTGCCTGGTGTGTAGCTTTTCATTGGATAACTTTGCACACCCCAATGTTCAGGTTTTTTTATTCGTTAAAAAAGTTTGAAATATCCAATACATTTTGGTCCACCTCATGATTGTTTCCCACTTGTTGTTGATTCTTCACAAAGAATACAGTTTTATATCTTTATGCATAAAACTGTATGTTTTGACTTCCGTTTCCGCTACTGAATGATGAAAGCCTAAACAAACACGCTCTCCGATGATTTTCATCGAGAAGGCCCCTAAAGTTAATTTTTTGACCAACAAAAGAAGAAAACATCACAAAGAATGAGAGGGGTCGGTAAGAGCAGCAAGAAAATGATGAACGACATGGAAAGAAACCGCGATTCTACACGGAGAGGCTGAAGCGAATCCAGGGAGGAAGAATGTCAACATGGCGACAACCTGAGGAGCATTCTTCTTGAACTGAGGGAACTTAAAAAGGACAACGCGCAACAATTCTCCGAAATTAAACAACACATGAAGAGAACAGACGAACGTCTGGACCGAGCAGAGGAGAGAGAGAGAGAGCGAGGCCGAGACCATGCTCCATATAACGCTAAAAGTCATCAAACAGCTGACGAAACGCCAAGCCGAAATGGAGGCCTCCATGAAACTGCAACAAAAATATGTGAATGACAGGGTTCCTACAGGTTTCTTAAAGTAAAATTTAAGTCTTTTTAAGACCTTTTTAAGTCCATTTACAGTATATAAAATGTAATACACAGGGCGGATGTAGCATTTCCCAATTGGAGGGGCCACGGGTGATGAAGCCGCACCCATACCATTTTCAGTTACAGGACTTTTATTAGTCAAGCAAAGCATCAATAATAACATCAGTTGTTGTTGAAGTTGCAACAGACACGCAGCATGCATAAAGCTAAAGGTTTGACTCAGAGTTTTCTGTTCTCTCGGTGCGAAACTGCGAGAAATCAATTACTTGATGATTGATAAGTTTACACCGCCGTTTTCTGGCTACGTTATTTAAACCAAACACACGGTTGACAAATGAAAATTTTGAGGAGCAATGTGACACATAGAAATTACAAACTGCGCAAAATTTAAGACCTAGATATAAAAAATCAAGACTTTTTAAAGTCTTTTAAAGGTATTATTTTCAAATTCGTAAATTCAATGCTTTTAAGACTTTTTAAGATCCCGCGGGAACCCTGGAATGATCTGACAACCGAGCTAGAAAAATTAGAAAAACAACGCCTGACTAGATAAGATCAGATAGAACAAGCGCTCTAATAATGAGTTTTCCGCCGAATCTCACCTGTCTGCGTTAATATAGACAGCAGTGTAACTGCACATATAACTCCTGTCTTAAATGTTTATACTGTGAGGGGGGCAAATGGATGTAATCGACACATATTTGGAATGTCGACGAATTGCAGCCCAGTGTCAAAATGTTGTTGATTTTTTTATTTTATTTTTTATCCCGCAGCGATTTTTTATTTTTATTTTTTAGCCCGCGGCGCCCACGGGACCCAACGCAAAATGTTGCCATACGGCTCACAACGCAGCCGTGTGCATGTGTTCTGAGAGAATCGATGTCAACTTAGGCTACTGTCACTGTGTACCTTTTGCAGTATTTTATCAAAGATATAATCCATAACGCGGAGGGGAAAGAATGTCTGAGGTTGCCTTCGTTCTTGCTTTCCTTTTTTCTTTTTTTCGGCGCATTTGCAGAGCCGGATAAAAGGCTGTGCGCAGGGGGGGAATGCCCCCCTAAACGCCCTAAATGTAACTCTGTTGTCGCATAAGGTTTTCGCCTGCCCCCCCGAATTGTGAAACTTTATATCCAGGTCTGACAAAAGCCGGCGAAGAGAGAGAGAGAGAGAAAAGAACATCTTCGAGTTTGAGCGCACGCCCCGCTCCAAAGACTAAAGCTTTAGAGCTCGCAAATGAATATGAGCGCGGAGCGGAGCGGGAGCGGTCTGGGAGGGGGTCCACGTGAGCGGATTGCGAGCGGGACCAAATACGTTGAGAGCGATGAGCGGAATTCTCGGCCGCTCCGCTCACGAACTCTGGTAGGAACTACAGAGACAGGAAATCATTGCAGAATGGCCTGGAGGGAGGCAGACAGACTATGAAGGTAAATATGTTGCAAAATGCACGAGCGCGCATGCTTGATTGAGAACTTGTAGAATATATCTGAGCACTTGCAGACTGGATTTGAACTTGCAGAATGGATTTGAGCAGTTGTATGAAAGAAGTTGAGCAGCTGTATGAAAGAAGTTGAGCACTTGTATGAAAGAAGTTGAGAATGTGTAGAACAGAAATTTGCGATTGCAAATCCAATTTGCATATTCCTGCGGATTACATTTGCAGTTGCAGTGAAAAAACACACGCACTTGCTTGAAAAAAAATGTACGAACTTGCAGAATGAAATGTTCACCTGTGGAAAATTGTCACACACACGGGATAAAAATATTAATGCATTTGTAGATTAATATTGCCATGGATAGTGATGCCACACATCTATAATGACAGATACAACCACAACTTCGCGCCTACAACCAAAAATCTCGGCGCCGCGAGTTTTGCAACATATCTTGCAACCGAAACAGATTTGCACTTGAAGGGGAAAACGGATTTTCATGTGTAGAGTGTGGTAGGGGGAGGAGGGGGTTACGGGGGGGGCGGGGCCGACTGACGTCATCACATATCAGAGGTCTCAGCTGTTGCCATTACAGCACGTTACAGGTAATCTTACATTATTTTATGCAACGTAATGACTAATGTTGTATTTTATATACTCTTTATGTGTTCTCCATATGAAACAAATAGGACCTAGCCAAACAGAGCTAACTTGTTAGCTATGCTTGTTTACACCTTGTTCAAGGGGCTGTGCTGAATAATAGTTTCAGAAATGTAACATCACACAATGCTATGTTTGATGCTCTGATATCAATGTGTTAATAGATTAAAAAAGAATAATATGCGGTGTGAAATCTGAGCAGACAATAGTGACCTTATCACCAGAACTATTTATTACAGCAGATCAGCAGCTCACTGTGAGCTTGTATGTCTGCTAATTTCATAGGCTTTATGATGTGTGTAGGATTAAACTGTCACCTTAGTCCTACTGCATGTCAGTTTGTCATTCATCTTACATTGTATTGTATCATGTTCAAGAAGTCATATTGGACTCTTCATACAGCACATACAGCACTAGCCTTAAAGGGACACTTCACCTTTTTCAAAATTAATGTACATGTATGTTGATAACATTTAGAAGATTTAGAACACACATTACTGTTTTTTAATATGTGTAATATGTGGCTTTAGATATATTATGAATGTGGAACCTTTAAAGGTCCACAAAGGGGTTTTATCGACACCATAAATCCTACATTCACACCACTAAACTGGATCAAACAATTAAAACCTCTTATTCTCGCCCCCTCTCCCATTTCTCAGACTCTGAGGGTGAATGCCCATCTGCTCGATGAAGACCACACAAACCCTCTCCAAAGACTTCATAGTCAGCGACATTCCAGGAACTATACACTCCTTGTCCATGTCCAAGCAATGTAATAAATGGATAATAAATGAATCATTGCTTTGATGATTGTACAGTACACAATGACTAAATAACTCACCAAAGAATAAACATATACTGGTGGCCATAATGTGCTAGTGGTGTGCTACTATGATGAATATAAGTATTAATTTAGACCTGCATGGCAACAGTTGCTTTACTATTTAGATTGGCATTGGACAGTGACCAAAGGGTGGGATTTTGGGAATTAATTCCCCATCGATGATGTGCATGATGTCTAAACAGAGTAGGAAAAAAATGATAGCATTTTATTATGTACATTAGTGAAGATTTGTGGCCAGGTTGAAAAGTGGTGAAGTGGTCCTTTAAGCACGGAAGTTTATCTATTCTGGTGTGATGAAAGAGAGCAACATTTTGTATCTGTCACCATCTTCACGAGTCAGAAGAAACACACCGTTGAAAACTTTTAAGGGATTTATTGACCATAAATGAATTCATTAATGAAATGGGGTGTGTAGGTTCCTGGAGCGTCTTTGGAGAGGAGGTTGCACTGCACACCCTCTGCAGGAATCTAAGAAATAAGCGGAAATAAAAGGTTTTAATTGTTTGATCCAGTTTAGTGGTGTGAATGTAGGATTTATAGTGTTGAAAACTGTCGATAAAACCCCTTTGTGGACCTTTAAAGGTTCCACATTCATAATATATCTAAAACCACATATTACACATATACTGTATATAAAAACAGTAATGTGTTCTAAATCTTCTAAATGATTTACAACATAATGAACATATGTGTACATTCATTTTGCAAAAAGGTGAAGTGTCCTGTAGTTTCGGGCGCTGCATGGCATCGCGGGGTCATCGGGTGCGGTCCGGGCGCCACGGGGGTGGGCCCGGACTAGGGCGGTCTTATTTGTGCGTTCATCATCGCATCAGGAAGGAAGGGACAACCAGGCAAATGGTTCTTGTTGTCTCATCATGGTCTTTTTATTGTCAATCGAGCAGATAACTTGACTCAGTCAAGGACAGACAAATCTTAACAGGTGACAATCGCATTGTGGAGTCAGAGAGAGTGAGGGTCTCTCCCTGTCTGTGTTCCCTAGTGTCTGCCCCGCATCTCAAACTGACCAATGCATATATTACAAAACCAGTACAGGTATGGGTGTGTCTAAAGTAGGTGGGATCTATGTTCGTGCATGTGTGTGTGTGTGTGTGTGTGTGTAGGTGTGTGTGTGTGTGTGTGTGTGTGTGTGTGTGTGTGTGTGTGTGTGTGTGTGTGTGTGTGTGTGTGTGTGTGTGTGTGTGTGTGTGTGTCAGTAGGTGTGGCTCTGCGTGTGCACGAGAGTGCATGTGAATGTGTGTGCGTGAGGGTGTGGAGTGTGTGTGTGTGTGTGGGTGTGTGAGAGAGAGTGGAAAGTTACCGGGTACCTATAGATGATAACCTCTAGCATACACCTTAGCCTCGGGTCAAACAGCAATGCCCTCTGTCAGGGACTAACTGACCCAACCCAAGTTTTGGCCACTAAGGAATGTTACTTGCTCTAGGCCAGTCATTAACTCAAAACTTATTTGTACATGGGTTTAAACTTTAGACTTTAGACAAATAATGGAATTTAACTATAGACGTTTAATGTGGCTTTCCAGATACGACACATCCGCCCTTTGCTACACGACAAAGTGTAGCAACATTTTCGAGAAAGCCACTTTAAACGTCCGCCCTTTGATCAACAAGAACATAGTCAAAATGTGTGTATAACTTTTAACATCCTAATTAACTAATAATGATGATGATTAATCAATCCGAACATAAACACAGAACAAAACTTCATATGACATGATAGAGACAACATAACATGATTTGAGACAACATAACAAAGCAAAACAAACATTGAAAATAGCAAAACAAAAGTAAAAATAAAGAAAACTCAAAAGATATATTGTTGGTAACTTTAGCTTTTTGGAATTAACAAATAATAAAAACTATCTGACTGTAATTATCACTTAACAATGAAAAATAAAAGCATGAAATGAAATGACTCTTACATTCATTCAATTCAATTGAACAAAACAGACAATGGAATTTTTGTGTTCCTCCAGGGAAAATTTAACTTCCCTTCGGACGAGCACAAATGGAATTTTACTACAACACTACAGTAACTGCATGACCAGTCCTGCCCCAGAGTGTAATTACTGCTGTCTTGTTAAAATGAAACAGAACAAACACACTATCACTCAATCACAAACTGCAACCACTCACTCACTCACTCACTCACTCACTCACTCACTCACTCACTCACTCACTCACTCACTCACTCACTCACTCATAGCTTCAGTCACTCATTCACTCACTTGCTTCAGTCACTCATTCACTATCTTTCACTCACACATTCACTACCTCACTCGCATTAAAATCACACAATCACACAAAGTCCATTCATTCAATACAAAATGAGATCATATACTAAAAAAATATTGTCTATACTGCGGTGAAAACAATAATGTTGGATTTATAATGATATATCTTCCACATTCACTTAAATGTAGGGCCCAAAAATTTCCGTACTTGTCAATTTCCGCTTACAGAGACCATTTATCTCACTGTCTGAACCTAACCTAACCTAACTGTACTATTCTATGTCTTTAAAAAAATGTTTTTAGCACAAGAATTTGAAATTACTACAGCTGGTTGTTTGTCCAGCATCGATCATCTAAATACATTTGTCACACATTACTTTACTTCAGTTTAAATGGCCAATTATTAGCAATACACACTGATGTCCACTCAAATCGACAAGGCTGGCAAAAGGTGGATATAGGCTGAGGGGCAAATAGTTTTAACCCAATTATTCCAACTATGGCTCTAGTCTACACGCCACAGCGAAAAGGTCCACACATCCGCGTGGGGGTCAACTCCGTCCCTCTCAGCTCAAAAGCTACTAGATACTCGAGGGCAACTGGGTCTGCAGACTCCCAATACAGCCCATGCACTTCTCCTGTCTTAAAGAGCGCGTTGTGTCACGTCGTCACGTAACACTCCCCTTACAAAACTTTCCGTGCACTGAGTCTAAATAATTGTTACACTCACACCAATACACCAGTTCCTAAAATAATCCTTGCGATTGCTGCACAGACATCAGACTCCAAACTAATCATTCAATCTCAAATTGCTACCTACTCTACACTAACCTAACTGCATTCTACTAGAATTTATTCTCACTTCCTTTTTCTTTGAGCTATAAATTTGCTTTTCAATGTACTTTTCAGCAACAGACAATGGTCTCCATCAGCAACTTTTTTTTTTTTTTCCAAATACTTAATCTGCCCTATTAACTTCGGTAAAAGCAAAACACACTCATTCCATCACCTCTTACACTCTACACACCACTCATTCTGTCCACCATTCATCCATCTTTCTTTTTGTTTCCTTTCCAAATCATCCATTCCATACCATCATTCATCTCTCACATTTCATTCTTCATTCACTCGACCACATCCTTCCACAGTCACACTTATTTGATCATTTAACTACTCTCTGATTTGCAATACTGCAATAGTTATACTACTCACTAGAATCCCTATTGTCAATCTTTTCTTTCAAATTGTGTCTACAACTTGTGGTTTCCGCATTCTCACTCATTTGCTCACCAACCATCCATGTGTTCATCCATTCGTCTGGTCATTCATTTTTTCATTCATTCATTCATACAGTCATTCATTCGTTCAATCATTCATTCAATCATTCAATCATTCATTCAATCATACATCCATCCATGCACTCAAATCATTCAGTCGTTCAGACATACAAACATTCATACTTTTTTTTTTTTTTTTTTTTTCTTGTTTCATTCTTCCTTCTCCTAACTCCACGCTTACATTCACGCCACCCATCAGTGTTGGGACATATTACTAATATTTATTAGCAATATATGTATTACTGATAATCAATGGCAAATATTACTATCCGAAGCAATATTTCCCAACACTGCCACTCATACACCAAGTGGAATACATTGTCCAGATAACATTTCTATATAAACTGCCTTGCCCATTTCTAAGCTAGCCGACCAACTTATCCTGACGTCTTCAGGCCGGAAACGATAAGGAGGAAACGTGTTTAATAATCAATCACGTATTCCGTTCTCGCAAAATATGCTCCCAACCATTCAGCCACTGAAAATAAAAAAGTTCGACAACAGAGCGAGTCATGCTGTCTCTCACCCTAGCATGTTTTTCTGGACAACCTATTTTCACCTGCCAACTTTCATTCCAAACTGAATTATTAATACTAATAGTCTTATCAAACTACCAAGGGTTGCCAAACTCAAACTGTTTCTGTTGCAAGTTGCAGCGTCAGTCCAGACTCCAGATGGGTATCTTGGGTGTCATCTGTGGAGTGTCGCTGCATTCAGACGGGGCCTCTGGGAGTTGACCTGAGACCCTCCTCATCTGATAGGCTGTAGCTTGGCTCCCCTCGAGGCACGGTGTGTGTGTGTGGCCAAACGGCCACACCCGGATGTTTGAAAGACAGAGAAAACATGATAGTTTAGTATTAATATTCACTTTCCTAAGACAACATTCCAAACTCATATAAAAAGATACTATTCATTCATTCAGTCATTCAGCCCATTTTCACACAATAGTTACTATATAGGATTCAAGATTTTCTGTTTATTATTTAACTTTTAATGTCCTAAAAATAAATCACTCATAGAGACCATTCACTTTTTTTTTTTTCCTAATTTGACTCATTCGATCCACTTCTCCTTTGTTGTAAGAGATCCATACCTATTGCACGGAGTATTGTTTCATTATGCCAATTTTAGTTATTTCCACATTATTATTATTATTTATTATTATTATCTTTTATTTATTATTATTTATATTCCTATTTTTTATTAGAATTGATGTTTCTATTCACTATATTCAATAATCCTCCTCCCTTTGAGGCCAAAAGTACCCTTTAGGCCTCAACCATCCAATGACAAAACGCTTCTCACTGCGGTGTCTCATGCTCTCTACTTTACCACCACCCCCCATGGAATGTCATGTCATCCCATGGGGCACACGAAGACACGCCTAAAACAAGCCATCCACCGTTGCCTAGGGCAACTCAGACAATACTCCACTCTAACTCCCATCATATAGGCTACCGTTTAACTCAAAGAAAAACGGGAATGAAAAAGAAAGAAATAACGCGTAAACCGATGTGCCGATATTACAGCACCACAAATACACCGAAAAAATACTTTAAATCGATCAAGATGAGGTTTGTCGTAGCCACTATTTCAAAAAGTCTTTGATCCCACAGAATATGCAATGACATCCTGAAGTTAATAGGCGAGCTATTATCGATCACTATTGCAGACTAATTTACTTTGACTCCACACTCGACACAGTAAAAGCACTTATATCAAAGTACTGTAGCAATCCAATACCATACATAATCTACACAAAAAGAAAAGGCAAAAGTTCAAAAAAAAAGTTCGGCCCGACCAACAAACAGAAACGACAAAAAAGAAGAGGCCACTACAGACGCAATGAAAACGGACAAACAAAACGTATAAACCCCCCAAATAAAAACAGAACAGTACATATCAAAAATATCGCGCGTACACAATTAAAACCTAATTTCTACTTTACTCATTTAATCATCTTCTCTTTTCTCTTTCTCTTTTTCTCATTCTCTTTCTCTTTCTCTTTATCAAGGGTTAGTTATACAAGATCCAGACACGCGCATTAATTGCAGGGTGTCGCTTATCGTCACCCAAAATGAAAAAATGCTACACGTCGGATATTCCATCGACGCTCACGGTCTGGGAGCGACCTCAGCCGGAACTTCGATAACCCTGCTAATCTTTTAAAATGGTCAGTTTGTACCAAACATCACATTACAAATGTTCGGAACAATTCCCAAGCAATAAAGGATTAGTATACTATCACGTACGCCAACGTCCCCTTGGCATTTAAAACAATACCGCAGGCCTGTCGCGTGACTTCACGTGCAAACACACTATTGCAGGAAAAAAAAAAAAAAAAAAAGGGGACATTTATATTATAGAGCCAGTGTGATGAAAGTTGCACATGTACAATTTACCCAAAACAACCAATTCTACTACACACACCAAATAGCTAAAATGATGCAATCAGTCCATATATCACACCAACAGTATAATATAAATTAAACCTAAAAAAGTAAAAGAAAGAAATCCCCCACTGCACATTCATCGGCCTAGTTTACCGATCTCATTTCCAGTTTCCTATATCTCATATTTCATATCTCGTCTTTTTCGACAGGCAAAAATGAAGCAACGTTCGGAAACGCCTATTTTGCGCCAATCATTTTTTAAATATTGCTTTTTTTTTTTTTTTTTTTTTTTTTTTTTTTTTTAAGCTTTTAAAATCATACTTTCTGTATGCATTCACACATCATTCATTCAATTAAACATGGTTCTCTTTCCCCTAATTGACACTCGGCACCCTAGACCCCAATACCACGGACAGCACCACCCACAGACAAAACTCAAAAGTCCTAGGTCCTTGTTGATTAGCTCAAACCTAATCAGATAGTAATCAACTCACCATCAAAAAAAGGTTGAACTATTGAAGACTTCTCCGGCTAGACTCGCCACTGTGTAGTTTCGGGCGCTGCATGGCATCGCGGGGTCATCGGGTGCGGTCCGGGCGCCACGGGGGTGCGCCCGGACTAGGGCGGTCTTATTTGTGCGTTCATCATCTCATCAGGAAGGAAGGGACAACCAGGCAAATGGTTCTTGTTGTCTCATCATGGTCTTTTTATTGTCAATCGAGCAGATAACTTGACTCAGTCAAGGACAGACAAATCTTAACAGGTGACAATCGCATTGTGGAGTCAGAGAGAGTGAGGGTCTCTCCCTGTCTGTGTTCCCTAGTGTCTGCCCCGCATCTCAAACTGACCAATGCATATATTACAAAACCAGTACAGGTATGGGTGTGTCTAAAGTAGGTGGGATCTATGTTCGTGCATGTGTGTGTGTGTGTGTGTGTGTGTGTGTAGGTGTGTGTGTGTGTGTGTGTGTGTGTGTGTGTGTGTGTGTGTGTGTGTGTGTGTGTGTGTGTGTGTGTGTGTGTGTGTCAGTAGGTGTGGCTCTGCGTGTGCACGAGAGTGCATGTGAATGTGTGTGCGTGAGGGTGTGGAGTGTGTGTGTGTGTGTGGGTGTGTGAGAGAGAGTGGAAAGTTACCGGGTACCTATAGATGATAACCTCTAGCATACACCTTAGCCTCGGGTCAAACAGCAATGCCCTCTGTCAGGGACTAACTGACCCAACCCAAGTTTTGGCCACTAAGGAATGTTACTTGCTCTAGGCCAGTCATTAACTCAAAACTTATTTGTACATGGGTTTAAACTTTAGACTTTAGACAAATAATGGAATTTAACTATAGACGTTTAATGTGGCTTTCCAGATACGACACTTATTATATTAAATTGGCCCAAATTAGTATGTGACAGTAAGGTGGAGATTACATGGCCTTGGGTTCCACTAAAACAGTTAAAATAATGGGTGCTTAAAGGCATAATCTGTGATCCAAATGTAAACAAACCACTGGCAAATGATTGCAGTGGATGTTTAAATTATTTCTGTGATTAACCTTTGCTCAACTTTATTTTTATTTGTCTTGAGCATGTAATAGGTTTGTTTAACTGGGTAATGTTTTTAAAAATGCTTGAGTAAAACAGTATTAAACATTCCTTCCACAAATCAAGCTGTTTAATGGGTACTGCATGTTATTATAACCCCACTGCATTATGTTTCAAACAACCCCAGACTGAGCCTTTAACATATTATCTCCGCTTTAATTTTATTTTTACCAGATGTAATCATTCTAATCCATGAGCAACGGTGCGTTGCCCTGTTTATCGGGGCTCGGGGAGGCGAAAAGAACAACAAGTTGTCATCAAATTGTGGTCAGAACAACCTTGGTCCTAGTGCTCCCTAGACACTTTGTTGTTTGCCAAATCACAGACACAGAAAGCCATTCTAAGAATATTTTTTCAATGAGGATTATCAGAGCAGGATCTCAGAAGGATGAGAAACATCGAGAAGATTGATGGTGTGAAAGGGGAAGGTAACTCCTGCACCTCCGTGGAGACTTGCATAAACGGCTGTCTCACCCCTGGCCCAGATGCATGGGCTAAACGTTTGCAAAGACTGGGTCTAGTAGAATATGTGCATTTATGTGCATGCATGCTTGCGTGCGTGTGTGTGTGTGCGTGTGTGCGTGTGCGTGTGCGTGTGCGTGTGCGTGTGCGTGTGTGTGTGTGTGTGTGTGCGTGTGTGTGTGTGTGTGTGTGTGTGTGTGTGTGTGTGTGTGTGTGTGTGTGTGTGTGTGTGTGCAACAGCTTAATTTATTCCTCAAGCTTTCCAATCAAACACATATGCACACCCACACACACAGGCAAGCTCAACAATCACAGCCTGTATTATTAATGAAATGCTCACAGTTTCAGTACATCTATCACTAAATAAACATTAATGTATTTTTAATGGCTTTGGAGAATACGCTGCAAAATACATCTGCAATGTTAATTTAACTGTAGACATCTCAGTGTTAAAATTATCAATCAGGATTATGCCGTGCTAACATCTGCCCAGTGCTAGTCCCCTCCCTGAAACACTGATTATGATAACTCAAACAGCATTCCCCCTCCCTATAGCCAAGAGGCATCGTTCTTCTCCTGTCTGTTATTTCAAATTTGCTTTATAAGAACTGCAGAAAAGAAATGGGCCATACCGTACATGAATATGAATTTCAAAGAGAAAATGAAAAAGCAATAGCTGTCAAGGCTATATGGTTAATCTGGAAACATTTTCTCCAATAAAGCTGAAATATGTCCATTGCCATATATATTCTTCGGAACTTTATGTTCACACTTGCTGGTTCTGTAGCAGCAGTGATGAATAGAATATATATATATATATATATATATATATATATATATATATATATATATATATATATATATATATATATATATATATATATATATATATATATATATATATATATATATATATATATCAGCTCTACACTGTACAGTACTTGGAAAGAAACACATTAAAAGGGGCTCCACAATGAATTTGGGATTTCTCACATTTTTGTGAGTTTTCACCATCCACAATGTATACACCCCGAAAAGTCTGATATACAGTATATTGAGATATCTGTGATTTTCTGTGTGTGTCTGAATGAACGCATATGAATGGGCACTCTCAGATTCTCTTATTTAGTGATGTCACTAAAAATACCAATTTTAATAATCCCTTCCCCTTTAAATTTGCCTCCACCCTTTAGGTCAGAGGTTTTCAACAGGTGGTCCGGGGACCACCAGTGGTCCTTGAGAAGGTGGTCCAGGTGGTCCCCAGGTAAGTTGGTTAAACCAGATGTAACTCTTGAGAACGTAAAAATGAAACCAAATGGACCATTGCGGGTCCATTTGGTTTCATTTTTACACTCTCAAGAGTTAAAATATTCATCATGTGAATTAGCCCAAGTCTACACAACTAGAAGATTAATGGTCAATTTGGTCTGTATATGTTTTGCCTGTTTTGTTTCTCAAATCCAGCCTAGTATTGTGGACAAAAGCAAAATAAATCTTTAGTTTTGGGGGTCTGTGGGGCTAAAATGCATGTCATCAAATGGTGGTCCGTGGCTCAAATTCTGAATAAATGGTGGGCCCTGGTATGAAAAGGGTTGAAAACCCCTGTTTTAGGTCATTGGTTTGCATGGAATCAAACCAATCCACACCCTGTCTCAAAGAAGGCCAATAAAACGGACTGAGACCAGGCAGACCATGCATACCGTATTCTAATGAGACAGGGAATAACAATGAGGTGGGCGGGAGAAGCGGTGTGTTTTTGTGGACATTTCTGGTGGCTATTTCACCCAAAACATGAAATATAATGATCTGACTGGTTATTTAGGCAACAGAGTGTATAAAAAGGTATCAACAGACAACATTTATGTGATACATTTGATTTTAAATTCATGGTGGAACCTTTTTAAAATGTGAGCTTGTATTTACCCCAAAATGTATCAGCTAGTTATTTTAGTGTTTCTCCGAATCAGAAATTCCATTGTTAAATTTGATCACAATTTTCGCTTAATCTGATATAATGAATGAATGGATTTATAATGTCCCCATGGGGCTCCACTAGAGAAGAGCAGAATATAGAGCAGTAGTAAATGACCTGTCTCTTGAAAATTATGATCACAGTAAAAGTGAGAACTTTTACTGTGTTCGGACTATAATCACAGGCACTCTATTCAATTTCATTCAATTATGGTTTATTGGCAACGTGTCAAAACACAGTGTTGTGGCCAAATTAAATGTTGCCAATTTAAGAGAAACATTGGTGCTGAGGTGTTGAGTGCTGCACTCTCTCTCTAAGTCTCTCTCTCTAATACAAGTTTGTATTCAAGCATTGATTATTTAATTTGCGTGCCACCCCTGAGCTGCCAGATTGTTACAATGGTAAGCAAATGTTCTTCTAATGATGTAAACGTTAAAATACATGTTATAGGCCTATAAAAACAAACAAACAAAAAAAAAACATGTATTTATATTTCTTAAAATCTATTTAAACAATTAAAAATTATTAGTTTTATTGTGCCCTACAGGTAACAGTTTACTATGAGAACCTGCATTTCCCGACAGTTAGTGGGTTTGCGGTCAATCACGCCATAGAGACCATGTATGAACTCTCACCCCAGTATGTGTGCAAAGACCAAGGTCATTTCCTACCTTCAGCACGGTCTTACTCAAGGCATTTATGTTTTACTGCACTTGTTGATAAAATATCACTCAAAACATTGGTAATGTTTTAATCAGTGGGCACAAAACTCTGGCATTAGTCGGACCATAGTTTAAAATTATGCACAGACTCTGTGTATCTTTCACTCCCTCACCCAATCAATCAGTCTTTGTTAGAGAAGGTCACAGATATGAATTGGCCTGTCATTCACTGTGTGTGGTGTGTGTGTGTGCGCAGGGGCAGATGCAACATCTCCCAATTGGAGGGGGGGGGGGGGGCAGGAGAAAATTTTTGGTTACAGGACTTTTATTAGGCAAATAAGCATCAATGTTGTTGAATTTGCAACAGACAGGCAGCATGCATAAAGCTAAAGGTCTGACTCAGAGAGTTTTCTGTTTTCAATGATGAAATGCTGTTGGTTTAGTGGTGACACAACCGTAGTAAGTTAGTAGCAGTAGTAGTGTTTCAAATCATTTTAAATATAAGCACTTTCATTTGAAATATCTTGGGGTTGTTTTGCATGCCATCATGTTTGGTGGGGCAGACTGGGCATTTAGGGGGGCATTGCCCCCCCATACCCATGCCTAGATCCACCCCTGTGTGTGCGTGAGATGTGAGTGTGTGCGTGCGGGAGGGAAGGAGGGAGGGAGTGTGATCCAGGTGTTCTGCAGCAGGTTAGATAAGAATCTCTGCCTACCCGTTCTCTAGATGGTGATGGGCCCCTGAATCTGCCAACAGGAGAGAGCTTGACCCCAACCACCTCCTGACCTGGTTCCTTAATAGCTGAAATATTTATCACACACACACACACACACACACACACACACACACACACACACACAGACAGACAGACAGACAGACAGACAGACAGACAGACAGACAGACAGACAGACAGTGAGTTAGTAAAAGGAGTTGGAGGTAGTAGAATAGAATAATTTGTCTTTTCAAATTCATAAATCTGGATAAGTATAATGGAAAGCTGAGCTTGATCTTCTTTCAGCACCACGTAAGTAGATTTTACTTTTAATCGTGACGGGCTACTTGTGGAATGTATTGACTATGAGTCACGAGTGGAGACCATTTTCATGTACAGTACAGTTCAGAAGGCAACAGTTCCAACACTGTGGTTTCTACAGAAAACTAAAAAATGAAATGGTTGCTTTCACCTCAGGATGGTTTCTTGTAAATCAGCAGGCAAAAATTATAATAGCTTTCTCACAGGCGACTTTTTTTTTACCGAAATGTAAAGTAATGCCGGCAATTACAGCTTGGCTCGGAGTCTGCTTGGTAAATATCAGGCTAAAATCGCATTGTTCACCTACGTTTACACAGAGACATTAACGTTGCTGTAGGCTACACATTTTATTGGCCACAATAGAATTCTATTACCATTTTTGCAGCTCAAAAAGACAATTGAAGCCATATTAGAGAGGGAGAGATGGAGGGTTAGGGAGACGTGTGTGTGTGTATGTGTGTGTGCGTGTGTGCGCGTGTGTGTGTGTGTGTGTGTGTGTGTGTGTGTGTGTGTGTGTGTGTGGAGCCCATGGGCCTGGCTGTGATTAGAGCCTGCATGTTAAAAATGGGAGGCAGCTGAGGGTAAACCTGGAGCTGGTTAGCGGCTGCCGACGAATGGAGAGAGACCAGGAAGATTTTTATCAAACACATGTGAGCTTTGGGGGATGTCATTTATTTTCCCATGATGGCAGCACACACACACACACACACACACACACACACACACACACACACACACACACACACACACACACACACACACACACACACACACACACACACACACACAAAAGGAGAAGAATAGGGGAAAAAAGCACCAATGCATGCACAGAGAGAAACACAATGTGATTGGGAAGTGATCAACAAACAAACGGGAAGAGCAAAAAAAAGGAAAGCAATATGCATGGAATCAATAGGAAACTAAGCCATGGGGGGGCATACTATAGCAAGAGGTCGTAAACAGCAGAAAAGGCTATAACAAAAAGCAAATGAAAACTCTTGAATAATGCTCTCGGGGGAATCTTCCCATTGTGGAGTTTAAGCCAGCGGTGATATGTCATGGTTTCATTGCATCTCTAATCTGATAAGCCTTTATGGTTCCTCCTGCTATTAGCTTCATCTATTGTCATTTGAGGTGGCAGGATGGCAGCCTGTGGCAGTGCACTGACCTCCTGAAGAGACCTGCATTCTCCCACAGACGATGGATGGAGCTGGGAGCCATGCCATTTCTGACATAAGTGTCTATTTGGGATGTTTGGGGGCAGTGGAAATGAGTGATTGCTGAGTTTTCCCTGTTGCTCACATCACGGGAGGGCAAGGGAGAGATGATGGTGGGTGTACTGTATGTCACGTTACTGTATGTCTCCCCCAAGAGGCAGGAGAGTTTTATGCCCCGTGTTTTTATCCTCACACTGCACTTCTGTCCGTCAGCCTTCATGTATTCCCTCCCACGTCTCAAAGTAATAACGGAGAGCGAATGTGTGTAATTTATTCTGGTTTCCTTGAGATTTCCAGAACACAGCACATTTGGTTTTACAGGTAGAGGTTGGTATCTAGAGGTTGCATTCTGAAATGAATTTTGCAAGAGTGCTTGCAGAAGAGCTCCAAATATAAAAAATGCACCAGCCATAGTTTTTTGGGGGAGAAATTTGACCCTTGCGTTGTAAGATTTATTGCCCGTCTTATTTTTTTTCCACGGTACAGCAAATACCATGAAATTTCTGCACAGATACAGTATATCTACCGACTCAATGTTTACCCATGACCTAAACCTTTTAGTCAATGATAAATCCCAAAACTATGGAGGAGAAAATCTCACAAGCTTATATAGTGAGATGGCTTTCGCTGTATTGTAGCTATGAAATGGGTATATCCTCTTGCGACATTTTCACGGTTAAACGAGCACCGTGACTACGGGTTTCGGTCCCGTATGTTATTCCCCCGCAGAAATTAATAAATGTTTAGATCATGTTTCTCTGTGGTATTTTGCACGGGGAGTCTGTCCCCCAGTCCACCTCTTCCTGCTCTGCATTAACTGGAAACATGTTTCCTCCACTGATAAGTATCGGAGAGGACAGGCCGCAAGATTACTTTGGATCTCGGAACCGCTTCTTTCTTGCTTTTTTTAATATTATTTTTCATTCTGGGCCGGCAGATAAGCGAAGGTTGAGCAAACAGGCCGTAGAGCCATGCTGCCGCCCCACTGTCGAGGGAAGGTCACATACTTTCTGCTATTCCACAGAGGGCAGTCCCGCAGAAAAGAAAACTTTTTTTTCTAAATTAATCCGCTAGCACTTTACTTGATCACTTCGGAAAACATGTTTTCGGTTGGACATGGGACATAATATGTCTACGTTTGGATAAGCAGCTAGGAGAAGCCCAGATGGATCCTCCTGCGACGTCTGACTGATATAAGAGCAATGTAATTCTATATACCACTGATGGACGTCAAGGATGCATTAGAGCGATCACTGGCAAAATGGCTTGCAGAATGCATTTAATAATGTTCTAAATGCTAAAAGCTTTGAACTTTTCTGTCCGGTCCACCGCAGTTAATGGACTTAATGAAATAATAGATGGCTGTGATTGGCCACTACAGAATACCTTTAAATTAAAGTCAAATTGAAAACAGTAAAGCCAATTTGAGCATGTCGTACGTTTCCTTTTGAAGATACAAATGAGCATCTTTGTTTCTGATTAGATACTAAAGTAAAGCCCAATCAATTACTGAGAATAGCCTACCAGAATAGACCATAGATTTCAGATGTTCGGACTAAAAAAAATAATAACACATTTGTGCACAATCCTGTGAAATCATGTAGCCTATCTTTTTGAGAATTTCACTTTTTATTAGTAAATAATAGGCCTACACCTCGTCAGTATAACAAGCAAAGAAATTAAAAAATAAATGTACATAATAATGTTTGCACTTATTATTATCTTGTATTTTAATTATTTGTGGCTTTGCACACGGTTGACTCCATCATGTGTTTGTCTGTGATTGCAGCTGTTGTCCATTCACAGCAAATATTAAGTAATTCGAATCGAAATTTACACACAGTTAAATTAAAAGCTTAAATCCTATGTGCTTAATTGACACCATCAGAGGTCCATCATTGACCTTCTTTCTATCCTAGACCTTGTCTGTTCTTGAAAACTGCGAATTCACAACCTCACGAGTTACAACGCATCGCCATGCAAGTTTGTATTTTTTTTGTTTGCCTATTTTCAAAGTGTACAACATGGTACCCTTTGTGTATTTACATACAAGCTGCTCATCCTCATGCACAGCTCTTCACAAGGGACATCCAGGATATAGGATACTGTAATAACCAGCTGCCACGGTTGGTACCATAGGTGTGCATAGTGGTGTCCATGGGTGTTCAGCTGTTTTACATCACAGATAATGAGATGCTCCCCTGACCCTGCGGTGGTCGCCGGGGGTCTGAAGTTGATCGATGAGATTCCCCCACTGACCCTTATCTAGTGTTGTCGGGCTTCGCGATACAGCCCTACATCTGGAAGAGGGATCATGGCTTTTTCATGGCTTTTGGAAGAGAACGTGACCAGACTGTTGCTGACTCGGAGTGTTACAGCCAAGCCACCAGAGTTGCTCACTTCCTCTCCCTGGGTTTTCCATCGGGAGAAAACAGCGTCTGAAGTCTGACGAGTCATTCATGGTTTTTGTTGATGAATGAGCAACGGGACAGGAGGAAAGTAGAGGAAATTGTCATTTCTGTTTTTTGTTTTATGCGTCCCAAAACATTTTAAACATTCAGAGGATTATGGTTTTCATTAGTGATACAGATGGGGGAATGATGCTTTGTCTTTCTTTTTTTTTGCTGACCATCTTGTTTGAGCTGAATCCCAATTTTTCATGACACTGAGTCTCTGTTTGGGTCCATGGACCCCCAGGGGCCCTTGTGGGTGTCCTTGTGGGTGTCCTGTGGGTGTATTTGTGTCCCAATGACCCATTTGGTTCCAAATGCTTAAAAATACATCAATTGGCATTATGCACAAACCATATTAAACTCAATGGTGAATTTAATATAGTTTGATGGGCATATTAAACCAACCCTGGTGTGTTTTACTGTTGTGAAACACCATGTTTATTTACATTTTGCAGTGATGGTAGTGCATCCTCTGTGCAGCTCTGAAGTGTTTTTAGTTGTGTTTAGAGTGCCATTGGTGGAATAATTACAATCAACGCTCAACTCTGCCAGGTCCACAATAATGTAAAAGTTAATATTTCATGCCGGATTGCCGCTTATATTCCCCCCTCCTGAAAAAAATGAAATTGCAAACGTTCTTACAGTACATTTCACACAGCATAACGACCTCATTCAGCAGCCATTTGTTAGAAACGACTGGAACCCATTTCTTGACAAAAAAAAGAAAGAAATATATGTGAGGAATGGTCCAGAATGATTGTGTCAACACTTTTCCCTTCCCTTTTGGCTTCAGAGCTTTGGGAAAAAAGCCCCAGCAACCGTGCACGCTAAAGAAATGAAAGCCAGTGAAATCCCAGGTTTCCCTCTCCACATAATGAGAATGTATATTAATTAGCCATGTGGGTGCAAGCTCAGCAGGGAGGTCTAAGTAGCACCTCTGCTGTATCCCCGATCATCACCCAGTGCTGTGAGTGAAAATGAACAATGAATATCAGCTAATTAGTTTTTGCTGGTTTAACAATGCGTGCCATCACTGGTATTGGTCTGGGATCAAATGCCCACTGGTGAAATAAAGGCCCGCACAGACTGGGCTGCCTATCCCCAAGGTAGTCGATTTTGTTTGTGTAATAAAAGCCAATTTGTTGTCTTGCCTTGTTAAAGGCCAAATAAAAAGGCATAATATTTTCTTCGAGGAGATATAAACACGGTCACTATGCAGTGAACTGGGCCTGGGTGGAACTCATAAAAACAGAACTGTGCATGTGTGATCACAGCTTTGTGTGAATGTATGGGGGGGGGGGGGGGTTATTGCTGTTTGAATGTGCTTTTTGTTTTACTGATAACATATGATTGTGCTGGCCTGTGCGTTTGTGTGCCCGTGCGTGTGGATGGGTGTGCACGTGCACGCATGCATGCGTGTGGTTGAGTGTGGTTGGATGCATGACATGCATGCGGGAGTCTTTTGCCCTTGCGTGCAACTGAATAACTCATAAAACATCTTTTTTATGTGGTTTCTTTGGCCCATAGGTGAAGAACTGAACCAGGCAAACTTTCCACAACTATTTTAATAATCAGGTATACTAACCTCTCAATAGTAAATAATAAGATAGAAAATGTATAAGGTAGTCACATCTAGCCCCAGCTAAGTTAAGTGCAACACTAATGTGTTGCGTGCATTAAATAACACATGCTACAGTACATGATGAAACACATGAGAAACACTCATGCTGTGAAATCCATTTGTATTCCTTCTGTTTAAGAATCGCTGAGCTTAGGTCTCTCATAAATAAACTACATGTAAAAGAGAAAAAACTACCATAGACTGTATGACTGAATTACATGCTTAATTTTCATCAGGTTTAGAGAGTCCATTAGAGTTAATGACAGACTATTAGTGGGGGCAAGAGAATCAAATTTTACTGCCTGATTATTTCACTAATTACCGCAGTATTTGTTATAATTATTGCGACAGATTATGCAGTGTCGTCAAAACTTTCCACACACTGAACCATGCAATGTTGGCATTAACAGGAAGGACATATTTGAGTATACTTTTTGCACCGAACCAAAACATGTAAACACAACCACAACACAGTTAACTGTTACAGTCAGGTAGTGTCTATTGTTCAAATTAATTCAGCCAATCAGGGGAGTTTTTGGTGAAGGGTTCCGTGGGAAAAATCAGGAGCCCACCTAGGGGCTCGGTGCCCCCCCCCCCCCCCCCCCCACCACATAATGGAATACCCACATGTTGTACTAATTTGATTTTATTGCACTAGCCAAATGGGTTTGCATTTCAACGAAGCGGGAAAAACAATAACCATTGAATAGTAATGCAGGACCACAGTAAAATGAGTGCAATCACTTTTCTCCACCATCATCTATGTGTGTGTCTCTCTCCCTCCTCTCTCTCTTGTTTCTTCACTCTTATAGTCACATCAAACAGTTTTCCTAATAAGTTCAATGAGTGAGTATAGTGGGATATATATTCATAGATGTGAATGACAGAACAGTGAATGATAATGATCATGATATGAGCTACACACTGTAGCAGCAGAGACAATACAGCCACAGGGCCATAAATAGGAATTGCTGAAATCTCTATTACTACAACTACACCATACCATACCAGCTACTCTATAGTTCAGTGGTCCCAAGCGTTGTTATGTTGAGGACCCCCAAATTGACACTAGTTAGCCTGCGACCCACAATTTGAAAATACTATGCCAGGTACAAAATAGGAGAAGATTTGTACGGCTCTAGTGATTCTCAAAATGTTCAATTTCATTTAATGGCCCCATTTAATGGCTCTGAGTTAGCCTACAGAACTGCAAAAACTGCCATTTAGCTCAGGGACCCCTGAGCTGTTCCTGAACCCCATTTTGGTTACCACTGCTGTAGCAAACATCGACTGAGAACAACTCTACCTGCTTGCCTATACTTGTTTTATTGAATTAGAGTTTGCCAATTTTTCCAACCAATCACTCAATTACTCCTTCAAATACGTGGTGGTGTGTGGATACATTATTGACTGTGCTCAGTGATCAGTGGTTTCTCTCAAATTGACTTTCTCCCTACAATTTTCCACGGTGTGCATATGGTAATGGTATACCAACTCTTAAATGAGTAATTACTTCATGTTGAGGATAACTTCCCAATAGCTTCCACTAAACGTTCTCTTTTTCAGTGTGCGGCCGCTGATGTGTAGTGTGTGTGTGTGTGTGTGTGTGTGTGTGTGTGTGTGTGTGTGTGTGTGTGTGTGTGTGTGTGTGTGTGTGTGTGTGTGTGTGTGTGTAAGTGCTTGCATACGCATGTGCATTTGTGTGTGTGCATGCACGCCTGAAAGAGCATGCACGACACAGCCACCACATGCATTTGTCCATGTGCTGTGATGGCTGTGTGTGTGTGTGTGTGTGTGTGTGTGTGTGTGTGTGTGTGTGTGTGTGTGTGTGTGTGTGTGTGTGTGTGTGTGTGTGTGTGTGTGTGTGTGTGTGTGTGTGTGTGTGTGAGTGCGTGCGTGCGTGGGAAGGCGAGGTGGAACGGTAACACATAGATTTTAAGGGTGGAAGATTGATAGTTCTCCTCGCGTTATAACTCATTTCAAACTGAATTTCCTGCCTGTGTGAATGCATCCTTCCGTAATGCCCTTGACAGAATGGAAAGCACAGCCGATGTTCCATGCCTAAAGACAGACATTTTGGGGGCGCAACTTTAGAATCAAAGCGTATAAATTACCCCCTTATGAGGCAAAGCAGTTGTCCCGTGAAGACATGGCATCCATCCACGCCTGTTCTCGCAACAGGGAGGGAGGAAGGAATCTTTAACATCAAATAAGAAATATAATTTAGAAATTCTGCCCACTAAATTATTCACGAATGAAAATGAGATGTGCCTCTAGTAGTTCGCAGAAGCAAGGGACAATTGCAGTCCAAGCACTAGAGACTACATGCCATTGTTAGTGTTATGGAATCCATTTAACTGACAACTATAGTAAAACAGTCTCCGCAAAGTTGCAAACAAGAGGGAATAAAAATGGTAATTAGATTGCTTGTGAGCCTATGAAGTCTATGTTATGACATAGGGAACCATTAACTTTGAACCCTCCCAGAGCTCAAGTCTTCTGCCATTCCCAGTAGTCAGCCAGAAGAACAAGTCTTATTGGCCAGGTGAATTTGTTTGTGTTAATTGATGAATGATTTAATATCTTTATAATCCAAACAAGGTTGAGCCTGCTACAAGATTGTGGATTACCATTCCATGTTGCCCTAAGGCTTGCAGCTGTGTATTATAAGCACTGTGGAGTGAAACTCTTGCTGTACAACAGCCTGACCGCGCGCGTGTGTGTGTGTGCGTGAGCATGCATGTGTGTGTTATGTGAGTGCACGCCAACAAGCCCACTGTATTGTGCAGTGCGCACACATTTGATTCTGTTAACGAACAGCAGAGGTAGACAACCATAGGCCAACATTGGCACGTCAGAGGGTGATCACTGGCACACTGGCTAACAAGTGTGAAATAAATGATTTTTCTTTTAAATTTAAACCTAAAAATACAGTGTACAGTTAAATTCAATCCACTCACATCCATGTATGTAAATAACATCCTGTAAATGACAAGAAGAGAGAACATAAATGTTGCTCTACATATAGATCAAAATCTGGAAATTGATCAAAATCTGATGCAAATATATGTTATATACAGTAATGTCAATCTTGAAATGGTTGCCTACCCCAAATATACAGTATGTGTGTAAACATATGCATGTGTAGTATGTGCAAGTGTAAGAGAGAGAGAGAGAGAGTGTGTGCGATATAGAGAACCAGATACAAATGAAAACATGCAGTGACGTCTAGAAATAGTGCTTCCCAGCATTCTGTAGCTATTAACTTCTTTAATGAATGCAGGTCACAGCCTGCACTTAAACTGGGTGTCTTTAATATAATAACTCAGGCGTAGAGGGAGTAGTTTGTATGCTTGAGTGTGTGTGTGTGTGTGTGTGTGTGTGTTGTGTGTGTGTGTGTGTGTGTGTGTGTGTGTGTGTGTGTGTGTGTGTGTGTGTGTGTGTGTGTGTGTGTGTTCAGAAGTACAAGGTTTATGATGCTTTGATGCGGTTTGGATACAGTTTTCATGGCTATGTCGTTACACTGGTACCCCTGTACCTTGTGCAGTACACAACCATGAAACACAAAGGCATGCTGTACACAATAAATGCATGCACACACATGCACCAAACACCTAGTGCACAAGCAAGTATGTGCACACTGCACACCAGTGTACAAATACTTGCTTGTGCACTAGGTGTTTGTGTGCAAACTGGCTTGCCTTAATTCACATACAACACACGCACGTGTGTGTGCACGCACGCACGCACGCACGCACACGCGCACACACACGCACACACACACACACACACACACTGCACACACACCCACACACACACAAACACACACACACACACACACACCACACACAACACACACACAACACACACACACTTGTCTCTATTGTCAGGCACACACATGCACAAACTCCTTGATCCATGAATCAGCAGTATGTCTAATTTCTCAGCACATTAAAGGGAGGATGGCCTCTTAAGACTCCAAATGAAAGGCCTAATGCCCCGGTATTGATTTTCTCTCCTTTAATTTGTGGCTTATTTATGGCCTATGTCGCTGCTTTTTGTGAAAGGGAAGGAAATAAAAGCGAGGGACGGGGATTGGACGGACCACGGGTAAACAGGTACGTACTGTACATGGCGCAGTGGTGGTAGATAGATGGGGGACAAACAGCCGACACAAACAAATGAGAGGGGGAAAAAAACGACAATTCAATCCAATGCTCTTAATAAGCCATTAATTCTCAGCATTCCAAACAACCAGGCAAACACATTCTCTGTCCCTCCATTAAAAGTGTTGTGAAATGACCATAGTACTGTATGTTCCGGCCCAACTCCTTATTTTATGTAATAAAAACAGTGATGACTTCCTTTGACTTCATTCTTCCCTCGCTTACGTTATCTACAGGCGTGTCTGCGTTTTATTATATACAGATTTTGGTCAACCTGACACATAAGAAGCCATGTACAGCTTCTACTTCCCCACAAGCATTCATATCTACAGCAATAAGCTGCTCTATACGGCCTCACACTACCATACAACTCCACTGCAGTACCAGGGCAGATCGGCACATCGCCAGTCGGAGCATGCACAGTGCACACTGTAGAGTTTCTCAGTTGCTCTGGCAATTTTAAACCAGCTTGCAGTCAATCATCACCTTTACTGATTGCGCACAAAATTCAATCATGTTAGAGAAAACGAGGACAGATTATCCTATCTTTCTGCGCAATGGGTTTTGTTGATATGACACCATATCCATCACTGGTTAACAGCAATATGTTGGGCAATGATAGCGACTCACTATTAGTGAGCTGTGATATCGTGTACTCATGACCTTTTCCTATAGCGGGCAGTGTGTTCTATAACTGACAATATGAAGTAATACCCTGGTAGGGGGCTGATAGACGACTGGAATCCACTTCCCTGCAACTAAAAGGTAGTGCAGGTGCCGTAGAGATTGGAAAGCGAGAATGTTGTAGCTTGAGAATAGCTTAGGTCTGCTTGTGGCACATACAGGTAAAGTTTCTTTTCAAGCGTCTCTGTGTCTTTGCGTTTATGTGTCAAGGTTTGTGAGGGGAATTGGTGCAAACTCGCTTGCAACAACATTGAGTGCAAGTTTGAAAGAACCTTAAAAGCTTGCATGAGGTGATACAATATTTGCACAGGCCAGTCCAATTTAAGCGGTCATATCTACATCTGTTCCTCTGTGTATTTGAAACGGGAATTGGGAACCGAGATAGGTCAGCTGTAGGCATTTAAGGTATGGCAGGGGAAGGCAGGCCCACCACTCTCAAACCCCCTCAACCCCAACATAGCTTGTGCCCCAGTTAGTTTGCCAATTTGTCTCCTCCACCCCCCATATAGAGGAAAACAGTGTACCTAATGTTTCAGAGAACCACTGGCACATTCAGCACGTTGTCTTAACTAATTCATTACCCAGCAGTCATACTGTAACGTTGGACTGGTGCCGCTAGAAAGACTAATGCAAATATACAGACCATCAAATCTTTAGCAGAGCACCTGGAAACCTGTTGAAGTTACCTTTTAGGGGTAATTTGGGGCAGCCGGCATGTTTGTCAAGTTTTCATGGTCAGGCTGTCACATCGCTTATGCAAAGAAAATACAATTTATGTTTGACATTGTTATTATGTGTGGTACGATTTTAAATCATGCTTTTTACAGCTAACATTTACTGTGTGACTGAAATAAATGTTCATCAAATTTAAAAAAGGTGATTTTAGGGCCAAATCAACATAAATTATGTTTTTATAGTGGTACATTTTAGTGACTAATGAAAGAGAAAATAGCAACCCTTGAGCAATAATGTTTTTGCAATATTTAATTATTTCCTGATTCGTATCATGGAGAATATTATCTTTGCAAGCATACTAAAGGTGCGTAGGTGGATTGCTCATTTTCACTGCAGATTTTTTTCCTCCCAGGGCAAACAAGAGTGCAGGAGATCAGAACGATTATGCTGCTATTCAGCGCAGGTGTCTGAAAAATGGCAAGTGTGTTGAAATAATTATGGAAAGTGTGACACATTTTGCCTTGACATGAACACACATTGTCAGGAACATGCACTGCGCCAAGCAGACCATTACTAGCAAGCAGCAAAGAAACAAGTAATGACAACCCAAGCCAAACAAATCTAGGCTGCCGACATCAAGGCTGACACTCAAGGTCTTCCATCACCGCTGAGCTGCCACTGCTGTGCAGTCCTTCTAGATGTAGGTATTTTACCTCAAAACCTCTTCCTGTGTGTGTGTTAGGGATGGGACGGTTCACTTATCCCACGGTTCGGTTTGTACCTCGGTATGGGAGCCACGGTTTCGGTTCGGTTTCGGTACGTTTCGCTTTTTAAAAATAAAATTTAAAAAATGTTTATTTTATTTCACTTAGCCTATAAGCACATTGAATGTGAATATAAAAAATAAATCAAGATTTTCAAAACATTAAACAACCTTGTATTATAAACTTAAATGTTAAGTTATTAGACTAAACATAATCCCTATTCAGACATATTCCAGTAGGCCAGTCTTCTTCCTTTTCATTATTTACAGAAGAAAAAATGTATATTGCTATTTGTGCCTCATTATTAGGCTATTTTCAAGGGAAATATAAAATACCTAGGTTAATAAACTGACTGCACGTTTCAGTTAAGTACGGTATCAGGCAGGTAGCATGCAGAAGCATTGTAGACAGACAAAGTTAAATTAGTTTAGTTTACAATATCTGCTTTATTAATAAGGATATTATTATCCATATAGAATTAAGGAAATGCGTCTGTCTGACAGACAGGTGACCTATACAATTTTGCGCCTGAGCCTTATACAGCCAAGTGCATGGAACATTCATTTTCTCCATGTTATTATCATGCACACACTACAGCAGCCTGCCATCGGGCTGCGCTAAACTTGGTTCAATAAGTAGCATTGCATCTCCGTGTATGTAGGCCTATTTATAGTTTTAATTTAACGGATGGCACGGCATTCTGGCCATACCCAACGTTGATTCACGGTAGTAGATACACTCAGGGGCGGATTGGCACATATTTTCCCACCGGGACAATTTTGCCTTTGCCAGGCCACCCTGGGGGGGGGGGGGGTGGCGCAGGCCACCGGGAAAACTCCCTGTACTCCAGATGGCCAATCCGCCCTTGGATACACTTGTTGAAGCAGGACGATGACAACGGCACAATGTATGCACTCTACGCGGGGAAGGAAGCGAGACGGACACTTTACAATATGTCCAGAATCCAGACCGAGGGTATAGGCTTGGGAAATGACCGTGCGTTCAAACTGGAAGACAGTTGTTTGTTTTCCCGAGTCGCTTTTCACTCGCACGTGCGAGGAGGGCTGCATCGCAGCGAGTTGAGCAGCAGCAGCAGCAGCAGCAGCAGCCCAGCTGACTGGTACTGCACACTGCTTGACCATCGAGCCGTCTTCCCCTTCATTGCGACGCGCAGTGGATATAATACTCATTAAAAGTTACCGAGGAAGCGTTCCGACCTGGGTCCGTACATTTTGTGGTCTCAATTCTCTGTAAATAGGCTAATCGATCCACAAGCTTGCGTCGCTTAAATAGCTGATCCCAAGGTCGCGCCGCATGTGTTTTCAAAGTATGTGTGCTGGAGACCACCTAACTCCCCCAAACGCCGTGGTGTGTGTGTGTGTGTGTGTGTGTGCGTGCGTGCGTGCGTGCGTGCGTGCGCGCGCGCGCGCAAGCATTCGCTGTTCATTGATTGCAGCCGTGTGGTGCTGTGACAGAGTGCTACTACAGTGCGCCGTACGGCGGTGTGTGACCGAGAAATACATTCTCCACATCTGAAATGAACGCGAACCGAAGTATTGCGGTTCATTAGCGCGTATTGAACCGTGGACCCCGTACCGAACGGTTCGTTTTTTTTTCGGTGAACCGGCACACCCTTAGTGTGTGTGTGTGTGTGTGTGTGTGTGTGTGTGTGTGTGTGTGTGTGTGTGTGTGTGTGTGTGTGTGTGTGTGTGTGTGTGTGTGTGTGTGTGTGTGTGTGTGTGTGTGTGTGTGTTTATACTGTATGTGGATGTGACAGAGAAAGAAAGAGATTGAGTGAGAGAGCGAGGAATGTGAATGCATTAAAGGTTGGCAGAAAGTGAAAAGAGTAGCTACGACATGCCATTTTCAGGGTCGGTGACATTTCTGCTGAGTGCTGGTCACCCATGGCGGTCAGCGCAGCGGTGACATGCACGTGACAGAAATGCTGACCCCGGTCGGTCGGTCCAACAACCACACTGCTGCTGACACACTCAGTTTCTGGAGGTTTCTCTCTGGAAATCCAACACCCGCGGCTTCAGTGCCTGGCGTATTTTGCATGTCCGAGATACCTTGACAGCCGAACGTAACGTACAGTACACCACTGTACGCCAACACACATCTGTGCTGTGTCTGGGCCTATAGGAACACGCGGGGACAGACTTCAATCGCTCACAAGCCCATTCATTTGTTTTTAATTCTATCCAGCCATATCGTGGCTGCCCTGGAGAGGGAGAGTAGTAAATCTGAGAATCTCTGAGGAAAGCCGGCCAATTCATTTTCAGTCACTCTGCACTCGCCACCCTGTGCTGAATATTAAACAGTGAATGTTCCCAGTATCAAGCTGGCACCCAGTCCAAACAGATGATGGATGAAGCACCACCTGGGCTATCTCTCTCTCTCTGCCTCTCCCTCTGCCTCTCTCTCTCTCTCTCTCTCACACACACGCACACGTGCACACAGAAACTGCCTCATCCAGATATGTGCTAGCTCTCCTGATGATTTATACTTGGGCGATTTCTTCCTATTGATCGTCTCTTTAGCTTCTTTTTCAGCAAGGTCTTGCTTTTTCCTCTTTCTCTGTGCTGTGCTTGTCTTTTCTGACTGATATTCCTCTCTCTCTTGCTTTCGCTCCCCCACCCGCCCCTACCCCCAGCCGCTTTTACTTTGTGCTGTATAAGCTATAGAGACGCTCTGTACAGTCTCTTTGTGTTATCACAAAGATGAGTGGCTAACACCGTAGCGCTGTGTATAGACCAGTGGAGGACAGTGGCCTTACATAATGATGGATCCTTTTCATAGACAATTCATTTGCAATGCTGCTCTACTGTTGGTATACTGCATCGATCCAGATCAGTAACAGTCATAGTCAAAAGAAGAATAAATAAGAATCAGACTGAACTGTCTGAACTGAGTGGTGCTGTGCTATACTTGTGCTGTGCACACGGTACTGTACAAGCTATCCTTCTGGGCCTCTGTGTGTGTGCATGCGTGCACGTCTTTGCAGACAGAGATACAGTAAAGACGATACTCGGACACAAGAACAGACATACAGACCCACATTGTTGGAGGGAATATAGCACCGCCGCACCACCCACAAAAATCTAAATAGATATCTTGTACAACAGATACCAGAAATGTAATTGCAAAACTTTTTTTCCCTCTGAGACATGAGATAGGGTGATTATAAAGGCAAACGTTCTCTTTGACAGTGCTCCTTTGTGCAGCTTTTATCTGAGCCAGCCTGCCTGCCATTGGTCCCTGTGCACCTACCACCCACCCACCCACCCACCCAGACGTTGGACACCAGATCGCATTCCTCCGGCAACCTGATTATTTTCTGAGCTTTGATAAGTGACTGCTGAGTTTAAAGAGAAAGGGAGAAAAAAAAGAGAGAATAAAGAGGAAAAATGAAACCCATCAGAGTCGTTTATGGCTCTGACCTTTCGCCATGCAGAGCACATGCTTTATAACCCCACCTCTCTCTCCTCTCTCTCCCTCTCTCTCTTTTCCGAACTCAGGACTCATTAGGAGCGACGGGTTTCCTGTGACATGTGGAATTCTTCACATACACATACGCACAGACATGCCCGCGTGCACGCGCCGGCGCACATACACACACACACACACATTCGGGTTCTGTGCCGGTTATTAGTTTGGCTCGGGGAACTGGAATGACATCATGAGGCAGGCGGCGGTAAACACTCTTGATTGGTGGACAGCTGAGATTGCCAAGAGAGTGGGTGTCACTGTTGGTGGTCTGCGGTCCCCGCCGTGTAGTCCTGCCCAAGGGCGACTTAACTAAATAAGTACAGTTCTCTCCCTCCGCCGAGGTCGAACAAGCATGTGTTGAACCGGTGGGACTGATGAGGGCATTTGGGCTTGTTGTGTTTGTTTGAACAGGGCTAGCTCACGTCCCAAATCCTTTTTTACATGACAACCTTACCTGGCTTGCAGACATGAATGACCTGTCATAAATACATGGTCTGGTGAAGTTTGGTGTGCAGATGTAATATTTTAAAGCCATTGTGCACACGAGTCCCCCGGTGTCCATAGGTTAGAGGGGTGCATGTGGGTCTATTTGCACATTTTAAGAGGATTCATTGGCCTCAACTTTTTTAAGCCAGGATTGTCTTTTTCATCCTTTTTGTAATACGAGAGTGAAATATAATTGTCTTTTCACTGACTTACACAACAGCAGCTTAGGGCTATGGACAGAAGCCAAATGAAGTGTTCCAGAAACAGTAGTAAGAGGATCAGGGAGAGGAAAAGAAAGAAAGATGGACCGACAGACAGATGGATAGACCGATGGACAGGCAGAGACAAATGGGTTGAAAAGTAAAGAGCCAGGGTGCACAGTTCAAGTGTGGCTGTAAAATATGTGACAGCCAAAGAGCAAAACTGTCATCCTGTGAGGTGGAAACCATATTGTTCTGGAGAGATGTATGGGGCCTTTGGGTAGAACTACTGTCAGAAACTCCAGCCCAGAACCTGCCCCCAGCGTTGCTTAATGTCCGCTGTCTGATACAGACACAACCAATCACCCGATTCATTGTCTGAGAGGAAACATTAGAGTGACTGTGTGTGTGTGTGTGTGTGTGTGTGTGTGTGTGTTGTGTGTGGGGGGGGGGGGGGGGGGTTATAGTGGTTATAGATAGTTGTTGGTTCAATATCTGCAGATATTGTTGTACCTACTAAAGTACTAGATTGCAGTTACTCATAGAAACTGAAGGGAATGATTCACACAACAATCCATCCAGTTTAATGTATGCATTAAATAAGAGACGAGTGACCAATATAAAAATATATGCAATATGTCATATATGCAAATTCTTGAAAGTGGCACTAATTCAAACAAACCACTTTACAAATAATACTATGGATCTTATCTTTGTTTTGTATGTCATATAATTCTTATAAATTACAAAATTATATGTTTCATTTTACAAAAAATACTATGGATCTTATATTAACTTTATTCTCTTGATTGTATGAAAGGTGCCACTTCCAATAGTTCACATATACTGTACAATATTTTCCATATGGATGCAACACTCAGGCAGGCATACATGGGCCATGCAATGTGTTATTTTTGTTGTAGGACTCTAAGTCGTGGCCAAAAATAAAAAGAGATAAATAATTAGATAGTCATCTATATTTAAATAGGCAACACATTTAAAATGGCCATTGACCGATGTGCTTTCCAATAAGCGTGATCAGCAAGCAACTCAGTAAATAATGTGCGAAGACAAAAAAAATCACAACTGAATAAAAAAACACACAAAAATGAAAACACAAACAAATTCATTGTAGAGGATGGACAATACATGAACCAAGGGGGGATCATCACACAGAACTAAAAGCTGGGAGAGGTGGGTCTTTAGATTTGGTGGGGCGCTTAAGACAAAGTTTGAAGGCGGCTACAGAGAAAGCCCTGGCTTATGACCTTTGATTTTAAGGAGTTTGAGGGACAGAGAGAAGCTTTTCAGATTATGGCCTGAGTGCCCTGGATGGTGGAGGAATATCATATGGCTTCAGCAGGTCGAAAAGAGATCAAATAACCTTGGCCCATGTCTCAGTTTCAAATAAAAAACCTGATAGGATGGGAATTTTTTAGGTTGAGGCATATTGCGTGTATATTTATATATAGGGTTGAAATTCACTGGTGTTGATTTAGACTTCTGCATTAATAATGTTGATGTTTCCAAAACAGATTGAAAATTGTTAGGTGGATTTTATTTTGTGATTTAACACTTAACTTTACAAGTTATCGGAGGGCATCGATCCAATGCAAAAGTTGCAACATAATTTATTCAGCTGAATCACCCAGTTGCAGTCCAGCAGGAGAATAGGAAAAAGGGACCTTTTGCTGTTTTTAAGAAACTCAATCGGGTGGATAAAATCAGCTTTTGTAACCTCAGAGTATTTTTGGACCAAATCATGTGTCCCATGGTACACAATAGGTCTGGTGACAGATCTATTGTGTGAGGACAACAGGTCAGGTGACTTTTCAATGATGCTGGGGATTGTTGGTCCAGGAAAGCACAGACCAATATTGTCGAAGGAAACGGTTCTGATAATGGAAGAACCACCAGGTATCAGTGGGGTGGGCGGGCAGAAAGAGGGGAATGAGATGTGGAACAGCAGGTGGTCAGCACTTTTACCCATGGGATTAATTGTGGTATCTCTCCAGTTGTGGTGAGGAGCTATACTAACTATGGGGAGCCTACCACTTTGTAAAACAAGTCTTACTGGCAGAGACCCAAAGAAGCGTTGGAAGTGTTGGAAGCCTTTGAAAAAACATTGATTACTGTAGGTGGTCTCACCGCTTAGTGGATGTGGACGTTGCTAGCATCCAGCTATCCAGCTGTCAGACTGGATAGTTCTGATCCAGACACAGAAGGGTGCCAAATGCTTGTCTCAGTTGAGACAGGTGAGGTAACTGGGGTTGCAAACACTACAGATTACGATCAGAGTGTCTGATCGTTACAAACAATAGTACATAGTGGATTTCTAAAGATGTTATTTGTGGGTTGCTGGCAGCTGCCTGTCGCATACACTCTCTCTGGCATACTAGCCGACTGTATAACATTAAAGAAAATATGAAACAGTAAATATCAACACAAATGGATTTTTAATAGCTACAATTTAGTACAATCTCACAATTTGCACATTGTAGTGCTACTGAGACACACAGACATAATGATGCCATCCAAAATAAGAATAATAATATGGCCGCAAGCAGCAATAAAAACGTGACCAAGCAAGCAGCAATAAGGAGTCAGAACAATATGCAGAAGAAGGAACATATTTTTGAGAAATTATCTGAGGGGGGTGCTTTTGCCCCGGGTCCATACAATAGTGAATGAATAAATGAAATGTAAAATTCCTACAGTAGCTACAACCTGGCCTCCTACAACAAAACTGATAAAAGCTTGGACAATTACAGTACAATTCAAGTACAACTAGAAGAAATTGTGAAATAAATGTGATTGGACACTAGTTAACAACAGTTGTTTAAAGGTAGGGTAAGTGATTTGAAATTCATCGTGTAGTACCAGCCTGGTGCACTAGGGGCGCCTAACAGTAGCTACACTATGTGAACCTGCTGCTCGATCCTGATTGGAGGAGAATTTGCCACCAACTGGGGAACTTTTATTAGCTCCTCTGCTAACATGGGGGAGGGGGAAACTCCATACATGGTTTCCACACCTTATAATAGAGCATTTTAACAGAAAAAAATTTTTTTTGGGTGATATCTGACAGAAGTGAAATCACTTCCCCTACCTTTAATGGCCACTTTGTTCAAGAAGTTAATCTAACATAATCTGGCACAATGTTTTAACCACTACACTGTTACATGAAATGATCAAGGCTTGTACAATGCAAAGCTTTCGTTGGGTAGGTTACTACTGGAAATCTAGAATGTCAGGGTATGACCTGGCCGGGAATCGAACCCCAGTCTCCCAGTCTCAGGGTAGACACTCTAACCATAAGGCCACTGCATTGGTGCCATTACCATTACATTGAGTTTTATCATCTCAATCACAAAGTGACATTTCCGTGAATGTCACTTTCATGATATGCGAGTGTAACTCAGTGCTATTGAGAAGTAGGCAGAAATGCATTGGACTCATAGTAAAAGCCCAGCTTTAATCCTTTTATGTTAGGTCTTTTTAAGTAATAGCAAATCATACACATTGCAGAGACTTTAATTGTTACTGTAAAATAATTCAAACCGGCTGTCATTTTACATCTCATCTTACTCACTTCAATGTGTTTCAGACACTAGACTATGATTTGTCACCGTTAGGCTCACTGTGACCACTGATCACGTGACTAACCAAATGTAACTGTGTACCCCATCATTGGCGCAACTCCGTCTCTAAATGGCTCTGGAGCGTTGCATTAAAATTGGATTTTAGATCAGCACGCAGCAGTGGATAAACAAAACACAAGACAAATCAGTTTATAAAGAAAACTGAAGCAATAGGACATGGGGGTGTGACAATCTGCCACATTCTGATGTGAAACTCTACATACAATATAAAAGTATACTGGTTTACAGCAGTACGTTTTTATGAAGTGTATCCTTTCAACAAACAACTACCCTTAATCAATGATTATCTATGATAAAAATGCTCAAAACAAGAGCCTACACATCAATGTTAACAGTGAATGTGATTCATAAAATGACCAATGCCAGGCTGCATTATATATTTGATGGTCAAATGAATTATTTTCAAAGTAATTTAAACATTTCATTGATGAGCCATGCAAGTTCCATTGTAAAAGCAGTGAGGTGGCTAAAATGGAAACTCCAACATAAAAGAAGGACATCAAGAGAATGGCAAGGTTTAACGGTTTTTATTAACAACCACTCCCAAAAGTATTAGATTACATTTGTACAAGGGCAGCATTGCTGGTTGAACTGGTAGGGATACTTAAGTAATCTGATTACTTGTAATGAATTATTTACATGATTACTTTACCAAACAAGGAGAACAAAGGAAGACCTGGAGATGCCGCAAAACAGGAGGGGGGGCCCAGGCCACCCCTAGGGACGTCGAAGCTGTTCCCCCCTCGCCCTAACTTAACAAATGAATCCTAAACCGAGAACTAAAACATAACGAAAACCAAGGCTGCCGGCCATCTCCAGGCCAAACAGAAATAAACTAACTAAAGAGAACTGAAAACAAAGGCTAACAAGAACAGAGCTGGGCTGCTGAGCTGTTGTCTGGTCTGTCTGCCATCAGACTGAAGGAGCTGGCTTTTATGCAGGAGGAGGAGCATGGCTGATTGGGGAACTTGCTGCAGGTGCCAGCTGGGTGTGCCACACTGAGTGAGGGAGAGACAGAGGGAGTTAAGCACAGACACTGATTGACAGACAGATGTGTGTGTGTGTGTGTGTGTGTGTGTGTGTGTGTGTGTGTGTGTGTGTGTGTGTGTGTGTGTTGTGTGTGGTGTGTGTGTGTGTGTGTGTTGTCATGGCCACACGCAACAGGTCCACCAACAGGTCATGTAGGCTACACCCGTCTACACTGGAAGTGTAACAAAAAACCATATGAGTACATAAATCACAATATATCATAAAACATTCAAACATGAACATTTAAAAATGGCCGATCTACAAGCTCCTTGCTTAAAGGTAGGAGAAGTGATTTCACTTTTGTCAGATATCACCCAAAAAAATATTTTTTTCTGTTAAAATGCTCTATTATAAGGTGTGGAAACCACATATGGAGTTCCCCCCCCCCCCACGTTAGCAGAGGAGCTAATAAACGTTCCCCAGGTCACCACAATTCTCCTCCAATCAGGAGAGAGCAGCAGGTTCACATAGTGTAGCTACTTTTGGGGGCCCCTAGTGCACCAGGCTGGTACTACACCATGATTTCAAATCACTTCCTTTAAAACATACCTCTGGTTAAGTGCAAGAAAACAAACAAAAGAGGCTCTTGAGCAGTACTGAGGCTTATGCAGAGGTCACCTGAAGAATACTGAACCACAGTGTAAAAATTATACAAATAGTAAAGTGTCAATTAGAAATGGCTGATCTACAAGCTCCTTGTGCATAAACATACCTCCAGTTAAGTGCAAACAACCCAACAGGAGCTTGTCCCTCAGCGCCCAGAACTAGGAGGAGAGC
The DNA here is from genome assembly GCA_039105355.1 of Benthosema pterotum. Classification (NCBI taxonomy): domain Eukaryota; kingdom Metazoa; phylum Chordata; class Actinopteri; order Myctophiformes; family Myctophidae; genus Benthosema; species Benthosema pterotum. The sequence goes on from CM076972.1 coordinate 27,276,269, forward strand.
ACCTGAGGAACAACAGGACCATTTACTACATACAATAATGTGAGTGATGGTTTAGCATAAAAAACACCTAATGCCTACCTTGCTCACTCAGTGCATGTTGACAGCAATAGAGGACTGAATGACTAAGTCCCTGGCTTTATAGTGGGGGAGGGGCTGTCAGTGGCCACCTGCAAGTGGGTGAGTGTTTGGGGAGTGGCCACAGATCATTGTCTGCAGAGCCCTGGAAATAGACAGTTACGCCAACTCTGTTCACTTCATGGGGCCAGTCCGTCTACATAAACTTCTGTTGGATAGTGACAGCCGGAAGTTACTGAATGCATTGAAGCCTATGGGCTCGAGTATGAGAACCACGTGACCAGGCGGTTTTTCTGACCCCTCAATGTCGCAACTCTTCTACTAGATGGCTCTGATTGTCTGGAGACAGGTCTCCCTGCTACATGCAAACACAACACACACACACACACATAATATATATATATATATATATATATATATATATATATATATAATATATATATATATATATATGGAAAACTGAGGGTTACAATTTATTGAATTAAAGTAGTAAGGTTACTGAACAGAAAATACAAAAAGCTAAGGGAAGGGACTGGTGGTGCCAGAAAAAGTTACAATCAACAACACACCTACCTAGAACCCCAACCCTCTAACCTACCGGGAATTACTCAAACAAACAATTCCTACTCTACCTTCAAAAAAAGGAAATTACAACATGTGGCACTCACCTCTAACCTGGTGTAAAAAACACGGGAGTTACCTACGTGTTGCAAAATGTACAGGGTACCCTGTCTTCCCCTGTCCCTTCCCTGAAGAACTTAACTCAAAATGGGAAGGCTGAACTTAAATACTAGAACTACAAACAAAAGAAAGTACTCTGATTATAAACAGTACAGTACGGTCCTTTAACAGTACTTTTACTGTGAGACTGTGGCTAGAGTAGGGCTTTACCGAATAGCCTCGTTTTTAACAACAAAGACTGGTTTTACAAAATGGCTGTGTTTAGGACAACTTCTAAGGACTACTATTTGACTTGTATTTGGACAAACTGGCAAAACTGGTATGCTTAGGACACTGAATGGTTTGGAGCTGCTGTCTGCTGGCAGGCTGGAAAGGGAGTGAGTGGAAGACAACAGGTGCCTTATATAGTCTGATGATGGAGGTGATTGGAGGAGACAGATGCGTGGTGGCCCAACCGGTGGTGAGAGGTGGAGGAGTGGGCTGGTACTGGAGATGAGTGGGCTGGACCTGTGAGTATGATTGACAAACTGGAGAGAAGGAGAGGAGAGCAGAATATAGAGGGGAGGAACACATGCTGCCTGCACTGTCTGTCTGTCTGTTCCCCCATAATAATACACGTAACAGCCCCCATTTGAGCAATTTGAGTAAGACTGGTTTTGCTGCTATTTGGCATCCCCCTCTACAAAACTGTAAAATATCAGAAGCATATTACGCTGCATGTGTAGATTAGGGGCATTAGAATCATTTTCACAAACGAGCAATTTTCATTGGCTCGTAAAAAACATAATTTTTTCACTTAAAACAAAATCCACACCTATTTTCATATTCGTATGGCTCCAAAGTTCATGTGTAGGTCATTGTTATGCATTTTGATCAAAGATTGTAGGAGAACAGACATTTTAACTGTTTTACATATAATTCAAGATGGCGGTTCATCTAAAGGTCAGAGGTCAAAAGTCAGAATACAAAAGTTGTTCGGCATAAGCAGACGCATAAGTGAATATAAGTTACATTTCTGAGAGTCAAGCAGTTCATAAGTTATAAGTGTTTAAAGTTTGCAATTTCAGTTGAGTGCTATAGCGCCACCATTTGACCAGTGGTCACAGGCTTCGCATCATCACCGTTTGGCATCACCCTCTACCAGATTACCAATTTTCGCGAAAACCGACTGCACGGTTCAGCCAGAACAGCTATTTTTGGCGGAAGAAGAAGAAGGAGAAAAGCAGCAATATCAATTAAGTGACCAAGTCACTGCTTGGTCACTTAATAATATGGCCGATATCAGTCAAACCGATCGGCAGGGCTGTAATTTTGTTTGAAGTGGATTCTGTTGTTTTCCAGATCCAGCTATAGGAAACAATGGAGTCCATGTGTCTTTTTATAGAAACATACTGACTGTATAATGGACCCCACATGTCAAGACAACCAGTGGATATACAGTTTTCCATCAAAATATAATCCCGCATGCAGGAAAGATGCTCACAACTGAACAAACACATGGCCTATATTGAAAGTTCATGAATAATTCTTGGATGAGAGTGTGTCCATTTTTACACAGGTAATGTATGTTTTATTTAATAGTAGGAAACACAATATAGCGGCTATAAGTGCTTAGTGGAGGCATTCTTTCCTATGTACTCATAAGGTGAAAGTCAGGAGGAGCAAACCTAAAAAAAGAAAAGCCTGGCTTATGCAGGCCAGTTTATTTTTCCGTTCTCCGTCTTTTAACAGCTCTCTGAACTACGCTGTGAAATTAGCACAGCGACTCAAGGAAATGTGTATTAGGGACCATTTCCCCAAAATGTAATATCTTTTTTTCCTCTCCAGAAAACAGACCCTAAAAGTTTTTTTTTTCCAAGGACAGAAGAAAGAAAGAAAGAAAGAAAGAAAGAAAGAAAGAAAGAAAGAAAGAAAGAAAGAAAGAAAGAAAGAAAGAAAGAAAGAAAGAAAGAAAGAAAGAAAGAAAGAAAGGGTCACGTTTTGGAGGCAGTTTGTTTTGGGGGAGTTCTGTGGGCATCTGGTTGTGTTGGTGTGTTATCCTTACATTTACATGGGCGTGTAATTGTTGAACTTAGCAGTATGTTCTTTCATTAGCGAGTGCTGTACCTCCCCAGTCCCTCTCCTCATCTCTCTCCATTAGCTCTGACAGTAATGACTTGCCAGGCCTGCCCTCTTAACTGGCCTGATGCATGCTTGTGGCAAGACCCACTCTGGCTAGTCTAGCTAAAATGGAAACATGCTGTTACACCGTTTTCTCCCTCCCTCTCTCTCTCTCTATCTACTGTATCTCTCTCTCTCTGTGTCTCTCTCCCACCTTCTCTCTCTGCCCATTTCAATTGAATCAAGTTTCCAGCAGGTTGTGGCGAATGTTTGTTTATGGAGTTGTCCGTCTGAATTAAAGACACTCAGGGAGAGGGGATCTTTTTTTTCCTCCTCAGGTACAGCTGTCAACAAAAAAACGGTTAGACATCAATTTCTTCTCGTGTTGCCCCTGATCAACATGTGGAGGACATTAGTCATGTGGAAAATGAGGCTTATGACTCCCGTGGTGCGCGGTCCCTCCCCACTCTCTGCTGGAACAAGAACGGGTCAGTGAACATGCTGTTAATCCAAAGTGTCAGCTTCCAACTTCGTTATAAAAGATCATTTTGAGGTTTCCTATAGGCTTGCCATACTGTCAATGGACGTCTGTGTGCTTGGTAGTTATTGTAACCATGGATTCTGGCTTATCTACAGTATTCAGCCCGAGGAAGCAGATCCAGTCCACTTGCACAGAACATGATATTTTGCATCGCTACAGTACATACAGTATAATACACAGCATACTTTGTCAGCCCCCCAAAAATATGCTACATATTAGAGGCATTTAGGTCAGAGAGTGCAGATTGTGGTCCTGCGATCCACTGAACATTGCAGATTTGCAGGAACCTTTTCACGAAACACTTAGCCCACATGTGCTTTCTCCCTCACTCTATATCCCAGAGGGTGGAAAAAGATACATGAGTTCAGCTATGTGATTCCTGACTGGACTGCAGAGATAAGGGACCCCAAATAAATCTCCACCCCTCCAAATAGGTTCCAGTGACAGTGGAAATAAAGAGGTTTTGGTTGGCCAGCCGGATGACTGACGTCTTGGTGCTGTTCCCACCTCAGTGACCAGCAGATAAACCCAGGATTAGAGAGGAACTATTAGACTGTAACACGCACGCACGCACGCGCACGCACGCACGCACACACACACACACACACACACACACACAATGTAGATATTATGTAAATATGTATATAATCATGAATTCACATTTATATTGCCACATTATTCACACAGACATACAGTATAGTGACATGTATGCACTTAGACATGGGGATGGGTATTGGATGTTTAATGATGTAGTGCCATGATTTTTTTTGTACTTCTTTTGTACTGTGTCTATGGAATTAACAGAGGTTTATAGACCCCCAGGTGTGATAATATTATCCTTTTTGGTTTCTTCCTGATCCTGACATCATAACCGCAACTGTACGTGTTGGCAGCGGGTGGCCAAAAGCGAGCATCACCTTTACTCGCTTGAATTTGATTGGCTATAGCCTAAAGTGAGGAAAGTAGAAGTGCCAATCATGAGCCAATGTGTGTGTTCATACAAACACGGAAAGCTGGGCATAGGAGGCGCCCCTCAAAAATCACAGCAATCCATCTTTAAGATTTGGACTGTGAGAAATGTCATTGAGTGAATGAAAACAGCAAATAGGGTACCCTACAGTCATACAAATAATATGATATTCCACTGTTTGGTAAAAGGATTACAAAAAGCTGTAGGGGATTGTTTCCGTTGTGGTTCTGCGTATTCAATTTAAGAGTAACTGCAGTTAACTGCCTATAAATCAGTTCATCAACTCACATTCCACATTGGTTGTGGACCCCCCCCCCCCCCCCCCCCCCCCCCCCCCCCCCCCCCCCCCCCCCCACACACACACACACACAGAGACACACATATTATCAGATATTTTAATTTAACTTAATCAATTTTCCTATTTCTATATCACTGTCCAAGAAAAGCAAGGGCCGTCAGCTAAAAGGCTTGGGTGAAGGCAAACAAGTTTAGAAATAGAGAGGAGAAAAAAGAAGTACATTGGGAGTGAGATGGGGAGAAAGAACGTTGAAGCAGAGAAAGCAGAGATACTATCGGTGGGGGGTGGGGGCGCATAAGGGGGGTGGGAGGGGGTGTATAGGGGGGTATCAGAGAACTGTCGGCGCTTCGGACCTCTTGTTCCGAGCTCCTGGCAGCCCGACCTCAGATGATTACAATCTGTCGCCGGTCAGCAGAATGACATCCCGTGGAGATCCCCCAAAGTGATAAAGTCAATTGGACGGCTTCATAAAGCATAGGCTACACCTGTTTCCCCTGTACAGACTGTACATAGTGTGGCAGAGCTGACTAATGTACCATAGCAACTAAGCAAAACAATACTACACTAAAAATGATACGCTATTATATACTATATATACACTCAACAAAAATATAAATGCAACACTTTTGTTTTTGCTCCCATTTTTCAGCTGATGGACTTAAAGACCTAAAATCCATTACAGATATACAAAATTTCCATTTCTCTCAAACACTGTTCACAAATCTGCCTAAATTTGTGATATTGAGCACTTCTGCTTTGTTAAGACAATCCATCCCACCTCACAGGTGTGCCACATCAAGATGCAGATGTGACATCATGGTTAGTGCACAGGTGTTCCTTAGACTGTCCACAATAAAAGGCCACCGTAAAATGTGCAAAAAAAAATGCCTTATTGGGAGTATGGGACTCCGAACCAGTCAGTATCTGGTGTGACCACCATTTGCCTCATGCAGGGCAACACATCTTCTTCGCAATTGTGGCCTGTGGAATGTTGGTCCACTCCTCTTCAATGGCTGTGTCATTGGATGCTGGATATTAGTGGGAACTGGTACGCACTGTCGAAATGGTAATAATGTGGTAATACTGTGTTATTACCATTTTGACAGTGTGTACCAGTATATATATATATATATATATATATATATATATATATATATATATATATATATATATATATATATATATATATATATATATATATATATATATATATATATATATATGTATATATATACATATACATACATACATACACATATACATATATATATAGTATTTATACGGTATATACTATACTACACTATACTATACTACACCAGTTTAGAATACACACTCTTCCAGACATTCAATTGTCAGTTTTCCATTTCGTAAATCAGACTTTTTCCAACCCTCTCTCAGCAAGTTCAAAAACAAATTATAGACATTAGATCAGCCTATGAACAACTTTCCCATTTGGATAACTATTTCAGACCTCAGCTGTGTTCCAGAACAAATTACCGCTGCGTGCTGTGGTACCAGAATGAAGCATAATGTGCCAATCTAGTGTCAATAACGCTCAGTGTGACTGGCACTGGGACAATAATCAGTCAAATAAAGGGTGATGTATACTTTGTTGTGTCGCGCATAGAAAATAGCCAATCCACAAGCTCACGACACATTGCAGTGTGGCATATGGGTGCAGCTTGAGTTAATTGCGTCATTGTAAGAGCTAGTGTTTGTGTCTACTGCAATGCCAACGTGGTAGATTAACACATTTGCACTTAGGAGGCAAGATATTTAAATAATCATTTTTGAATATCTACATGAAATTAAGATGTGCCTTTATCATACAGTTGTTGATTGCAGAGCTCTGTACCAGTTCATACAACAAAACACAGTTAAAAGTGGGTAGAAAAGGGAAAGCATACGAATGGAACTTGATTAAATCTCAAGAAGTGTCTTCTTTTGTTTCATTCAATTGTGTTTGTTAACAGTTCACAGAGTAATTTGATTTATTTGCCCACAGCGTCTGTGTCCATTCTTTTCTGTTCAAAGAAACAAACAACAACAAAAGTTAGAAGTTGGGGCAATCAGGCTTTTACGTAAAAAGTATATCTTATATACTGGTATACAGTGTTGGGCAGTAACAAATTACATATTACTGTAATGCTTTACCAGACAAAGTAGTGTAACAATATTACTCAACAATATATTACCAGAATGGCTAATATCTATCTAATATGTTACTACGGCAAAACACGCCTCATTACTTCTTAGAAATGAGTTTGTTTTTGCATGGGAAAATAGTACAGATTTACAAGCTACTGTATAACAACAGAAATGCAGAGTATTGATCCTAATACACAGCAGACGCGACACTACACGTTATCACATGAAAAAACAGATCTACAAGCTATCAACACATCTCTGTTGTTATCTGTTGGTAGCTTGTAAACCTGTTCTAACAAACAGGTTTAAACAAATCTGCAAAATGTGTTCTTGTGGTGGAAGGGACCCACTTGAAAAATAATATACAGCAATATAACCATATTAGCTTTTGATTCCAGTATAGCATATGCTATACAGCTATATATATATATATATATATATATATATATATATATATATATATATATATATATATATATATATATATATATATATATATATATATATATATATATATATACTAGTACATCTGGCAATTAAAGCAGCTTCATTTATGTTTCTTAGATGCACTGAAGTATACAGAAAACACCACTGTCCCCTGTTCACTCCTACCAAGCTCCTTTTCCAATACACAATTGCTTATCCATTAAAAGCATATGCTGGATTGATTGATTGATTGAGTAAAACCATTCCCTTCATGTTGGTTTGTGTGCCTTCAGTGCTAGCTGTTGATTATCTGCTGGGATAATGTTGCACAGTTATGTGGACGCCACACCCCGGAGAACGGCCCTTATCTTCAATAGCTCTGCAAAACTCCAGCTGTTTTTTAATTGCTTGCCAGGGCGTGTGAACAACAAGTAGGTCCCAACAGAGCTCCATTCTGTGATGGAGAAGCAATAATCCATGGCACGTGGCCAGAACTCCAGGGCCGGCTTGGGTCAGTACGAGTAATAGTTGCTATGTAAGTCAACGGTGCTCAAACCTTGTCCCCAGAGGGCCAAAATTTCCACGAGATTCTTTTCTCATGACCCAGTGATTTAGTTCGGTATTGAGTTGACTAATCAAGCATTATTTATATAGCTTGATTTCAGACTACAAGCTGTATTATATTATATTATGCATGCATACCCGACCCCATTTGTTGAGTCTTTAGAGCTCTATGGGAACACAGTTAAATACTTTCATTCCAATTAAATAATTCATCCGTTAAAATGGGTAGATTTTGCGGTACGCCTTCGTAATGATAACATCACAGATAAATTTGTGGTCCGGCAGTACCCCATGTGATGAGTTCTCTGTGGAGCCCATATGGGCTCTGGCAGCAATAGCCCATATATTTTTCCTTTTTTAAATGACTTTGGGGCTTTTCTGCCTTTATTGAGACAGAGGGACAGAAAACATGGAGAGGTGGTTTCAGCATGCTATGTGCTATGCTAAGTGATGCAGTGACAACTCTAACAGCTGTGACAGTGTGGCTTGTACAGTGTATTTGTATCATTGTAATAGTGTTACAACTGTGCACGTCAGGATACTTTACAGTAGCTCATATCATGCTTTTTAAGCTTCTAGTGATCATTAGTTAGTGAGTAAAGGTATACATTTTGCACTAGTTCACCAGTATTTGCCTAAACTAAGGCTGTTGCACATTTTACAGTTGAATTGGTTAGTAACAGTCAGACGCATACGATATGAAAATCCACATGTAAAAATGATTTGAGGACCTGCCGCACCCATTTCTAGAGATTTCCTCTGGAATTTCCTATGGAATCAGTATATCAGACATTAGTCTTCCTCAGTCTTTCCCCAGAGCTTGAGGAAACATCAATTGTTTTGTCAGACCTGCTCCTTCAGTGGATGGTTCATCATCCATGATGAGTATGTAGAAACTCACCCCCATGGGTCCATTTCCGTGGATTATACAGTGCAAAGGTCTGCAGCTACAGGATCCATTCCTGGATCTAGCCCTTTCTAGTGAAAAATCATCCGTCTGACCTGCTGGCGAGAGCTAGCTGATCCATCTTTCGACTAGCACTTTGTTCAGCGTCAAATCTGCTGAAACTGAAATGTCACTTCAGCTCTCTGCCAGCACTTGTCACTGTAGGACCATTTTTGTCCCCCGGCAACAGCACTGCTGTGCTGTTGTGTGCAGCAAGACGGCTGTTGTACCCCATCTGCTGTTCCTTCAACAGCAAACCTCCTATTCCCTCTTCTCTTTGAATGTACTATAAGTGACCTTGAGGCCATGCGGGAAAACAGTCTGCACTACTTGCATGCCATGTTGGAACCACTTCAACATGACATCCCTACTTTGGGGGTGTCATTATAGACAAAAATAGTTTCCATGTGATACCATTGTATGAAGTACGGAGTGTAAAGTTTAAGTTGTTAAAAGTTAAAAGAAGTTTAAGATTACTGGCTTATGTGACCTATGTGCATAACAACTATTTAAGACATAATAACTGTAGGGCATACATGACTCGGCACAGTCACACGTGCACACACTCACACTCACACACACACGTACATACACTTTCTCACGCGCACGCGCGCACACACACACACGCACGCACGCACGCGCGCGCACACACACACACATACGCAAAGGTAAAGTAACCGATTTCAACAGGCATGACACCTGCAGCAGTGTATCCTTATTCCTTCCCTTAAAATGATACCTACAGTATACCTCTCATTCTTTCTTTACCTCCTTCCCTGACTCTCTCTCTCCCTCTCTCTCACACTCACTCACTCACTCCATCTTTATTCTCCACATCCTCACCTGTCAACCACCAGTGTAGAATTCATTCACAGTGAGGGCAGGGACCATTTACAGGTCTGGAGAGTAGACTATGCTTGGAACACTACGGTACGAGCAGAGAGAGATTGCCTCTTAAAGCTGGGAATCAGAGAGGGAGGGTTTTAATTGCTGTTGATTATCAACACCCCCGACAAAACCTTTCACCTGCAGAGCATGTGTAGAATTACAGCTGAAAATATATGAATATTTGAGATCTGCTCAAAAGGGTAGTGTAATACCAATATATAGTAATATAGTAATGAGCTGCTCCATTTCCAATGAATTTTATTAATTTCTAATTTATTTTTAATTTATTTTGCGTGCGATAGTGGTACTACCAGATCTGAACCATAGCAAATGTAGCAAGATCGCCTTGCTGGATGCGGATCTCTGACACCGTTTGCAATCCATTTCTTCATGGAGCGGCGTGTTGCATCACAGAAGAGGCATCATATCGACCACGGGGGGGAAAGGGCATTTGTAGTGATCCCTGTGGGGAAATTACTTCTTTGCATCTGACCAGTCCTATTAGGAGCAGAGTATAGCTCCAGGGGGCACACAGGGAGCAATTATGGGTTCTGTTTAGTTTTTGTTTATTTTTTGTTTTTGCTCAAGGACACGTGGCCATGAAGAATGGAGGAGTCGGTCATTCAACCGAGAACCTTCCAATTCAATTCCCAGGCAGCTGCTTAAACTCCTGAGCCACTGCCGCCCTAGAGGAACCGTGCCAAACAAAAATCCACTGTGTCATGTCTAATTTCTTAACAACTGCTGCCCTGTGGCATTCACTTCTGCAGTAATGAAATTCCTCAAACGACTTATTTGCCAAATGTACTGTAACATCCCTGCCTCCTTTGATCCATTTTGCTTTGCTTACAGATGTACAATACGAGATCTGATTCAAGATTTGTATTGAGATGCAGCTTCTCTTTTTTGAGGGGTGGACACAGACATCTGTTGATGCAATCCCTCTGGCCCTACTGCGTACCTGTATTTCTGGAAAATGTAGAGAACTGGAAGACATAATGTTGAATGTCATTTGCGGATTATAATTGGTCTGCCTGGATGTCAAGTTGGAGGCTCTGAAATTCTGTATGTAAGATACTCACACCAGAGGGTGTTGAGCCGCTTATCCATCGATTGAATAGACACTTATCAACAGAAATGTTACGATCCAATCGTGCCGGTATAGCAGATATTCAGATACCCGCCGGGCAAGTAGATATTTTGTATTCATTGCATCGGTGGATCACGGATACTACTAGTCGGGCGGGGCGAAGCATAGTTTTACTGAAGTTATGTTTAGGGTTAGTAACCGCATAAAGCACCGTCTAACCCTAACCCTAGCCTAATCCTAAACCCTAAACATAACCCCAGTAAAACTAGGCTATGCCTACACCTAACCCCAACCCTAAACTTAACCTCAGTAAACTTATGCCTAAACCTAACCTAACCCTAACCATAACTTCAGTAAAACTTCCTTCGCCCCGCCCGACTAGTAGTATCCGTGATCCACCGATGCAATGAATACAAAATATCTACTTGCCCGGCGGGTATCTGAATATCTGCTATACCGGCACGATTGGATCGTAACATTTCTGTTGATAAGTGTCTATTCAATCGATGGATAGAGGTCGAAGCGGGTGGGGTGTTGCAGAGATGACAAGCATGTTGAAGAGATTGAGAGCTAAAGCAGGTAGGCACTTACACAGAGATTTATTGGGCCTAAAAAGATGTTTTGACAAAGTCTTCCTCGGGTCTCTAGATTTACATAAGGGAGATGGGAAACCGGTAAACTGAATCATGGGGGAGTGCGCTCAATTAGCAGTGCACACCCTGAAGCATGTATAGGTAATTTCCCCAACACTGATTATTAGACATGATGTTAATATATAGAAACACAACAACAAGTGTATCAAATAACCTTCTTAGTATACAATGAAATGAGTCTCAAATACATCCAAACAAACACAACTAATACAAGGGGGCAGATTGCATTTATAATGCAACTAAATAATAACCATATAATAAAACCCAGAGAATCTCATAGAGAGATAAAACCACAATAGATATGGACTTGCAAAAGGGGATGATATACAATAAACTAAAAATATATAGAGAGAATTGGGACTCACTGTGCACAAGTTTGTCACACTTGACCACATTAATATTTCAAAATTGATCTTTTGCCCAGCACCTGGGATGAGGACGAGCCTAATTTGTGAACGGTTTTTCAGAGCGTCTAACGTCCTCATTTTTGCATTTAAGAGAAAATTACTGTGCGCAATTTGTGAATGAAGCCACACAAATCATACTGCTCTTCAGTGGTGAAACTGCATTCAACATGGCTATTTGTGAGTATGTGGTGACCGTCTCTATGTCTCCTTTGGCCCAATGAAAATTTCATCACGTAATTCACTAATAATTACAAAGGTGCGTTATCAGAATGATGTTGGTGTAAGTAAGAGATCCACTGAATTACTTTCTTGTACATGCATAGATCCTCAACAACTCTTCTACATTCACACGCTTCAATAGTTCCCATTTCATTTCACTAGGTATGTATACCAAGTATATCATATAATGCATAGGTGTCATCTATTTCTGAAGAGACAGGCACACATACTGTACATCCAGTAAGAGGCTAGCCTGTTTCCAAACCCATAGACAGAGCCCACTCTCTGAGTGGACTGCGCCTCTCAACCTACCATTTGCTTTGTGAGCCTACCAAGATGTATTATGCAATGAGAGTCAGAGTTGGAGGTTGGACTATGAACGGAAGCAGCTGATTGGCCAGCAGCACCACCACTCCACAGCTTCAAACAACAAACATGGCGGCCCCAACTGCGATGAAATGTGACGTGCAACAATCTTAATATCTATGATAATTAATTTCTTTAAATGCAGCGTCAGGTTTTATACACAAAATCATTGTTTACATGCTACTATCACTCATTGGCTGTTTGTTTGGTTCCTGTGAACAAAACTAGAGAATAGAGATGTCTGATTTTGACTTTTTTACTGATATCTGATATCCCGATGGTACAACTCAATACCGATATCAACTGATACCGATTTATATGCAGGCTTTTGTGGTGGAAAAAATAAAAATAAAGCAGCATTCAGTGATTTGGGTGATTTGGAAAACAGACCAACAGCACGTGCTCCAAGGCCTGCCCCCATTCGACCATAATTGGAGGAAGGTCCCACATATACTTTTCACCGATTGTGTAGCTGTACATCTCTGTATACATCTCTGTAATCATTGTTTTGATTTTTCCCCCAAAAAACTCATTTCAATAATATCTTACCAATATTTTCTGATATTCATTTTTATAGCCTTTATTGGCTGATAATATCGGGATGGCCGTTATATCTTCGCATCCCTAAACCAAACCCCTCCCCCCTGAAATCGCCCAGACAGGGGACAATGTCAGACTCAAGCTTCAGGGAGCTGAGCTTGAATCTGATAATCAGGCTAGTATGAGGCTACAGTATAAGGTAGCCTACCTCCGAAAGACCACGGTTACCAGTAAGACACCCTGAGGGCAAGAAGAAAGCACGCACACACATGCAGGCATCCGCCCGAGTGTCAGCAGACTTTGGCAAGCGTGATCAGATCAACATATGAAATTAATTATGTACTGGCCATATATAGAGCATGTCATGACTGTACAGGGTTTGAGAGGTCAGATCAACAAATGGAAGCTCTCAGAGAAGGTCTTTAAGTCTTTCACCTCTGCTACTACAAGTACGTAGCAGTCGTAGCAGTAGCCATAGCTCATTCCAGTGCTGCTGAAGCTGGTGAGGTCGACTGAGAACAGCACAGGTGTCTCTCGCTCATCTATACAGGATGCATACTAGAGAAGGTACTGGAGCAGGGCAAAATGTATCAGTATTACAAGAACAAACATCACCCCCGCAACAAGATGATCCAAAATGTAAGGTTCTGTGGGATGTCTCATAGCCAGGAGCTGAAGGCTCAGAAGAGATTTTTTATGCCTCCTGCTCAAACTGTTACCTGCACAATGTTCAAATTGTACAAATTATCATTCCTTCTTTTGCCTTTATTTTGATCAAGTTTGATCAAGTTTCTCATCTTAGTTTTGTATCTTATTGAACCTATACGGCTAAACCATTGAACACGGTGGCCTAGAAGAGGAGGGGCCGGGGTTAACTGACATAACGGTAAGGCTGCATTGCACCCAGTATATTAATGTATTACAATATGTTGCTGTAATTTTGTTTGTCCTTTGCTTTCAGGTTAGCTCAGGCTACCTTGCATCCAGTGTTACAATATGTAATACTGTGTTATGTTTCTGTATTTTTTGTTTGTTCTTTGGGGAACATGCCAAACCACCAACATTTCACTGCTTGAGTGACAAATAAAAACCCACTTGATTGACACATGGATATTAGATACATACTGTACTGTACAGACAAACCCTGTGCTAGTCAGCTTGGCCCTTGGCCATGCTGTAAAAGTTCTGAAAACTACTCCCAAACCCACTGCCTCTGATATTCTATTGAAAAAGTTTGTCACAGTCATTGCCAGCAAAAACACTGTTCTCACTGCTGCCATCGGGCAGCCGTCTAAGTGCCAGATGAACAAGGACCTCAAGATCCAAGGACTGCTTCTTCCCCTAAGCCATTCGAATGCACAAGCTCAATAAAATAAAAATACCTGGACTAATGCTTTCACAATACTGAACTGCAATCGCACTACTGCACTCCACGCCTTCGGTCTCCACCAGAGCGAAGGCATGGGGAGAGTATGTTTTAGATGGCTTTGTATACCCAGCCATCCAACCATAGCATCCAACCTGAAACCAACCCCACCGCGGAACGTAATACAGCTAACATTTACAAAGCAGCTTAACGTTATCCTTTACCAGGGATTGTTTTACTATTGAATGTACAGCCAGCCAGTCAACATCATCTACATTTGTTGTAGCCCAAATAACGGCACCCTGCTGATTTAAGTTTCTTACTACTAGAAAATGTATAGTGGTGTCCTATTATAGTTTGAGATTGCTTTCTGTAAAGACAGCGATTAACCAGACCGATTTAATTAATCAGGCTGATTGATGCCAATAACTGATGCATGTTAATCTAAAAACAACTGAAATCAGCAGACACAGATGTGTTTGTGGATTAATCTCCCATGATGGTGATAATGGTTACGCCCCTACAGTAGTTATGCATTTGGTACTGCAAAAGTAAAGCACCATACTATCGAAATGAAGTTACATTTAAAAATATTAAGCTAATCTGTGGTTAAAACTTTGTGCTTCAGGTTTGACTGGTCAGCTGACCTCAGAGCGGTGTGTTGGATTTCATCCAGATAGGGGGGGTCCAGTCCATTGAGAGATTTAAAAACAAATAAGAGTTTAAAATCAATTCTATATCTGACAGGGAGCCAGTGGAGTGAGGCCAAAACTGGAGCGATGCGATTACATTTTTGGTGCCTGTGAGGAGGCAAGCAGCAGCATTCTGGCCTAACCGCAGGTGCCATGTCAATGCCAGAGTATACTGTAAGGCCTTGCAGTAGCCAAGACTTGATTAAATAAATGTACTGTATGTAGCACCATCATTTGTGTGCGCGTGCGCATGTGTGTGTGCTTGTGTGTGTGCGCACGCATGCGTGTGTACAGCATTGTGCATTTATATATATATGTATTATATTTATATGTATGAATGTAGTATGTTTGCATATGTCCCCTCAACGACAGACTCATGCTGCTAGGTGCATCATGTCAAGAAACATGCACATACACAAACACAGCCTCTGCACCACAAAGTGCCTGGGGAAGTGAAAGTGAAACTCAGCTCATTAAAGAATCTATATGTGAATATTATTTACAGCAACATTGTTCTTGTGAAGCACATTTGTACTTACTATTTAAAAACGTATTTCAATTTGGCCAAAGGAGACTTAGAGCAAAGCAAAGTATCAATACCCTACCCTGTATAGCTGTATGTCAATTCAGGGACAATGCCACCCAGAATGTTCCTGCATAATGCAGCAAAATGGCATTGTGATTTGTTTTGTTAGCCACTGCAAAGATTGATAAAACAATCCAAAGATTTTCACAAAAAGAGGCCTTGGCTTGAGCATCTACTTAGACAATACTGTCTGTCTGTCTTATCAATTTTACTAAATATTGCACGAAGCATTTCTTAGGCCAGTGAACAAAGATTCTCTTCAATCTTAGAATTACAAAGTAGACAAAGCATCAGGGAAGGGAACACAGTCATGCAAACCATGCATGTAAAAGTTGTAATGTAGTATGTGAATTTCACACTGCTGCTAGGTGGATAGAAACTGCATGCAACTGTTTGTCCACCGTAAACATAAAGAAAATAGGCATTCTGAAGCTTATGTCATGTCGTTGCATAACGTTTATGGATGTGTTCATTTAGGTTTATTCATGATTAGTTTCTGTTACACCATAACATACTGAAATGGTTAAAATCCCTTAGTAGAGTATACGATAAATTAGGGGGTTCACTTCGGAAGTAGAACACATCCATGTGTTCACAATAGTCTCTACGTTGATTTTACAGTATCAAGTAGTCCCACATGTATAGAAATGTAGTTAAATTGGGGTCTTTGAAGAATGACTGACATATCTCTACAAATATAGGGGGCCACGGGACAACGTGTGCCGTGGAAAGGAATCATCTGCAAGCAGAAATCCTCCCTGATCATGTCCTGGGAAAGGATTTGTCTGGATAGCTAGCGGCTAATGTGGCTATTAGATGGAACAGTGAAACAACTCGTCACATGTCTCACAGTCACGTTGTAAACACCAGCATCTTCGGTCTACAGCTTTTGTGACATAATGCTATATGATACAATTGTTCAACAGACCCATTTCCCTGCCATTTCAATGCTTCAGTGTTAAAACAGGAATTAAACGTATTTATTTATGACAACAGATCGTTTAGAGCTTGCTGACGCCATCTTGTTTTTCTCAATGTACTCTCACCTCTCCTACAGCCTTCTACTGAATGGAAGAATACCCTGAAGACATAGGCGACTCTGCCACCCAGTGGATATTTTTAGAGCACACTCAGGCCAAAACTGCATAATATGTAGATGCCGTAGTAAGGAAATGCAAAAAGTTAAAAATGGCAATTAACAAATAATAAAGATAAACAACCATAACCTCATGTATCAATGGCTGTCCACTTTCACTGTGTGCTTGTGGTGTCCTGACTGAGTAGTTCTTCTATTACCACAGCGTCACAACGTTGGCTGGTGCGTTAATCAAACAAATGTATCACATCAAAAAAGGGGAGGTGGGTCGCACGACAGGTTGCAGGAGAGTTGTAGTTTATTGATTTCTGCTTACATTTCTTTGTACTTTGCAGTAGATGAACACGACAGTTTCGGCCGTGCCGGCCGTGTGGACACCTGAAGAAGGCCGGCACGGCCGAAACTGTCGTGTCCTGAGTAGTTCTGCCAGTCCTGCCAGTCTGTCCCTGATTTACACAGAACAAAGACAGTAGTGGTTAACAGAGGCTCTGTTATAAAGGAAAATGAAGACAATGTGATGGGAACATATGCCAAACCTCACTATCAATGTTTCATCTTGCCACAATGTGCCCTAAATGAAGCCCCAGTACTCTGCCTCAATCTGTGGAGCATATTGCAACATATGGTGGATTTATGACGACTGTCCAGCCATGGACACATGCCAATATCAGCCTTTTTAGAAGAGAGCCCCATGCCATCTGTCAAATGGGTCGTTACTATGCAAAACTATGATGTGATGTGATGCCATGAATGACAAAAAAACAGTTGATGGATAGGGAGCTAGAGAAAAAAATGCAAACGACTAAAACCTTCTAGTAGAGCAAAGATATTTTGTTTCCCAGACATTGATTGTTGTCATTGTGGAATACAAATCTTCACAGCATCCATTTTGAAACTTTGACTATGATAACACATGCATTACCTTGGAAACAATCTATTGGGATGTGATTGTTGGGCTTGCTTACACAGTAATGCTTTCTGTGTTTTGTAACTTTTTATACTCTCTCAAGACTTAAATCAACACCAACGATTTTACTGGGTAGAAAGAATTATATTCGCAAAATGTTTGCCCATGAGTTTGCAAGATTTGTATTCATGATTTTATTTGTTTTCCAAATAAATTATAACTTGTCTATGTATTCAGTGTTGTCATTATTGTTATTATTATTTGTAATTTTGGCACCAATCACCATCAACCCAGCAGCAACCAAGTAGAAAATGATCATTACTCAAATGGTTATTACTCATTCTATCATTATCATGTGAATGGTTCCATCCAACTACCCTTTTCTCACCCCTCGTTCTCAGACATGTGATAAGAACAACCACAGTCCTTGTGGTGGCCAAAGCTCCTCTTGGCTGGGATGGGAAATTTCCGGAGAGAAATTACACCCCATCTGTTCCGGTGTTTATAATTAGCGGTGAGGAGCGAGAGGGGAAATTAATCTAATTTGACAAAACAGCAGTAAGAAATGATATAAATTGGCCAGACTCTGTGATTGGAATGGAAGGAATTATCTACAGTGTGCCATAATGACCACTTACATTTTGTGAACAGGGTGGCAAAAATAGTGTATGACGCTGCAGAATAAGGCAGCACCAACGGCTGTGATTGAGTTGTACTGCCCTGAATTTGTCTCAATTTATACATTTAGTCATTTACAGGATGTAGTCTACTGTATATGATTGAATGTGATTAAAAATGGCCAAAAATGCAGACACTGCATGTACTGTACGTATATTGAATACTTCGATATCAAAAGTGAAAGTAGCAGAAATACAGTCTTACAACGTGTTCCATTTCTGAACATTTTTTAAATTATTTTTGCCACCAATTTTTCACCCCTGTGCCAATTTCTAATGTGATCCTGGGCTCTACCCACACCTTCCATCCGCCTGATCGGGACGGACTTGAACTCTTGTTTCATTCATCCATGAGTGTCCAAGTGTGTGTGTGTGTGTGTGGGTGTGTGTGTGTGTGTTTGTGTGTGTGTGTGCATGTGTGTGTGTAGGGTGCGTGTGTGCGCCTACATTTGTGCAAGTGTGCGGCACACTTGGATGTTTTGACACATTCTAGCACAAAGGCGCACACACGTTTTGATATAGCGAGGAAAGAAGTGTCAGAGGTGCAGGATGTGCTGCGTGTGTAATGGCTCATGTCTAAGGTGTAAATAAAACACAGTGTGTCTCAGACGGTAGCTTCATTTAATCCTGATATTCACCTCTACCTGTTCTCATGGCCTCTTATCACGCCAGAGTGGGGATACTGCGCTCTCACATCATCCATCACCACAGGCTGTGGCCTGTCGCCTTTGTGCTATTGTTTTGTTCCGTTTCGTCTGCCGGATTCTGCATGGAGGCTCTATTTCTGGTCAAAAAGTTCTTGTGGGTTGGCACACATAAAGTTACTCAGAGATCTGAAAGGGCGTTTGAGCACAAATGACTCAGCAACCCCTTTTAACTACTTTGGCCCCGTTTTCTACTTTGTCGTGCGGGAATTTTGTGCATCAATAATAAGAAAAAAAAAGAAAAAAAGAAAATAGATGACCTACAAGCTCACAAAGGGGTCGAGATGTGATGTGTTGTGATCTTGTACATGTTCTATTTGCAGTTAGTTTATAGTTACTGACAAACAACACAAAGGGATAATTTGTTCCTGGTTGTTGTGGGCCAGTTTGACCACATGAACCCCAAGCTTCTGGGAATATCAAAATTCACAAACATTTTTTCAAAAACAGAGTTAGTGTTGTGAGCTTATACAGTAAATGCTGTTTTCAACCAAGGTATTTTGTTATAGAGCCTATAAAAGGAGAGATATTCCACGAATAATAAAGTATATGGTTTACAAATGTCACTAACCTTTTCAGCTAATTTCAGCTTCCAAAACAACTGTGAAATTAGCCACTTTATTTAATGTTAACAAACACTAGATGTATCCAGGATAGTTAGTGGTAAATCATTCTCTGTTGCAGTTTAGACATGTGACTATGTCTAAACATTCCAGTTATTAGATTAGTCAATCAGATTTTGGTGGTTTATGAAATTACAACCACAACCACACACTCACTGCATACTAAAGACTTTATGAGACACTTGTGTAGAATACATTGTGAGATTGTGGAAATCTGGAAAATTAAAAAAATTCAATGACATCGCCAAAATAGGGGTGCCAAGTGATTAATTCAATTGAATAATTTCCATTTTCAAGAGCTCCAAAATGTAAGACTGAAAGAATGTAACATGTGACACTATCTGCACTACAGTTGCTAATTATGCCATCAGTGACATATTTATTCATTCCTCCTCAGAATAACTCATTCAGAACCCAGATAAGAGATTCTCTTAAGGCCTCTTTGTTACCAGGGTTGAACCAGGTCAGTTCTTTTGGTTCTTAGTCCATGACAGCAGGACCTCCAAAATTGAAACATGGAGAGACAGCGAAATCCATTTGTGACCACGACCGATGGCCACGGCCGACAGTACCGTCGGCAAACCCGGCGACCATTTTACTATCGGTCGGCCGATAGGCCATCAATCGCAGCCGATGGCCCATCGTCTGCGTCCGTTCTTCGGTGGTTGATACAAAACCTAACCCTAACCTCTAACCTTAAACATAATCCCAGTAAAACCTATGCCTAAACCTAACCATAAACCCCAACCTGCCGTGACCACAAAACGGTCGCTGGGTTTGCTGACCATAATGGTCAGGACGGTTGTTAGCGGTCGGGACTCATTTACTATCGACTGCGGACGATGCACCATTACCCGCATTGTTATCACCATGAAAAGACAATTATTAATTATATAACAAATCTTACATTTCTAAATAGGCAAATTAGACATTACAGAAAATGCAAAACGTGAAAAATGCCATTATTCTCAAAGGGTTATCATATATTAATTTACTTATATTGACAGTGTAAACAACTTAATTATTATTTTTGGAATAAAAACAGATTTTGAACTGAACACAATAATGCATTACTAATTACCATCCGTGTGTATGCGTGTGTGTGTGTGTTTGCTGCTCCCATGTGTGTTTGCTATCCCCAAAAGTAACCAAGTTTGAACAATCAGCCTTTCATATCATATAGGTGCTTTAATGGAAATTGCTCTCAGGAACATCATCATCATCAGGTCTCTTACTCAGCAGCAGGGGCAGCACCATGCGCAAAGCGATCAGTTTCACCAATCTTCTCCATTTGGGTCGGCCCAGTGCTTGGGGCTCGGCTTCAATCAGCGACAAGTCCAGACGGTGTAAGTTCCTGGCAACGGCGTCAATCCATCAGCCAGCGGTTTTTGGATTGAAGTGGAGAATAGCGTAAGTGGGGTGTTCAGGAGGAAGTCTCTTGACACGGCCATACCAGCACAACCGTTGCTGTGCTGCCAGTTGGGACGCAGGAAGCTGTTTGGTTTGTTCCCACAGAGAGATGTTGGAGACCCCATCTTGCCATTTTATCCCCCCTTTATTTTGCTGTCGAAACCGTCAAGCCAGAGAGGCCACGTTTCTGCTCCGTATAGGAAGATGGAGAGGACAAAGGTGTTGTATATCCTTAGTTTGGGCTCTTGTGAAATGGAGGGGTGTCTCCACCATGGTTTCCACAGTCTTTTCATAGCACTGGGTGCCAGGCTCTCAGTAACAGCTCATTTGATTTGGCCTCATAATGATGTCATCAATGCACCCTACTTGGTATAATTCGTCCTCTCCTATCTTCAGTACAAAATATGCCTTCCTACTACTCCACTTGTGGAATGGACATTGTTTACAATGTCCAACATTGTTGATTTTCCAAGCTGGCATGGATTGGAAACAAGCCTGGTTATATCTAGCATCATTATTATAATGTCTCGAATATGAAATCATCTGCAAATCAGCACTCCCACCACCTCAGGACATTGTGGTACTGCAGCTAAACTGTCCAGAAAGAAATGATAAGACCAGTTATTTCAGAGTGGTGATTGAGGCTCAACCTATTAGTGATAAGCACAGCAATAACCATTAGTAATAACCCCTACAATGCAGAGAACCAGGCCAGAGGCAGAAACCTATAGAATCCTCCTGTAACTGTAAGAAGAGTGGGTGCACCAGTCATCTTTCTGCCCTGCTAAGATTAATGGCTAGACTCACAGGTTGGAGTCCCATTATGCGGTTTGTCCATCACTACCTCGTTATGGGCACATCGTTCACTGTCACGTTGCTGTTGGGGGTGGGGGGTGGGGGTGCATGGGCTCGGATGGTCAAACGCCTGTGAACCAGGCTCACCCAAACCTGATATGCACTTTACGGTGCATAGCTGAGACCGCTAAAACCTCCTGCCTGTGTGTGTGTGTGTGTGTGTGTGTGTGTGTGTGTGTGTGTGTGTGTGTGTGTGTGTGTGTGTGTGTGTGTGTGTGTGTGTGTGTGTGTGTGTGTGTGCGCACACATGTCATACACATAATCAAAACAGCACACACACCTTCAGACAACTGTTGCACCTTTCCATGGTCTGCCCCATGAGACGTGAGGCGGTGGTGTTGTGAGGAATTGGGCTGTTGGTGCGGATATAGAGTACAGACCACATGGTTCCCTACAGTGCCATACATGTACACACCCACCACCAGCTCTGTGCACTGGCAAATATATCAGAAATGATCCAGAGCAGCATTTTAACCACATGTAAAGCTGGTGTACGACCATAAGGGAATAGTGTATATATACACACACACACACACTGTATATTCAAACCGCTGACCCACGTATCGACCTGCTCTACGTCCTGAGCCACAGTCGCCCTAAGATGAATCTATGTGTGTGTGTGTGTGTGTGTGTGTGTGTGTGTGTGTGTGTGTGTGTGTGTGTGTGTGTGTGTGTGTGTGTGGAGGAGGATTCCCAGGCAGGGCCCAGTATCTGATAGCCTGATGAGAGACTGTAACTAATGGCATGGTGTCAAGCTAGAGGTAATGTATGGCTCCACATACAGCTGCGTAAATAGGATAATGGCCAATGTCATCTTTGTCCGTCTGCATGAGCGCGCGTGTGTGTGTGTGTGTGTGTGTGTGTGTGTGTGTGTGTGTGTGTGTGTGTGTGTGTGTGTGTGTGTGTGTGTGTGTGTGTGTGTGTGTGTGTGTGCGCGCGCGCGGGGAGGCCGGGTGGTGATGCAAAGGAATGTTTGGGTGGTATGGGCTGTGTGTGTGTTTGTGTGCATGCATGCACATTTACTGATGCTATAAAATGTTGCGTGTGTGAGTGTGTAGTCATGAGTTTATGATGCAAAGTATACTGTGTGTTTGTATGCACTTGCACTTTGTGTACGTGGGCGTGTGTTGTCTGTGTGCCTGTGCATGTGTGCTTGCTTGCCTATTGTGCGCAAGAGAAGATGCACTATATTTATACTGGTGGGTGTGGGATTTTTCACACAGGAACGCAGGCCCAGGCATCTCTTCTCCCATGGCTCTAATGAATGGCCTGGTTAATAATTCATAGAGAATTCCACATGGTGAATTATAAGTTATTGTGTTTCTGTGCATCCCATTCATCTTCATGCAGACTAATCTTCCCTGTGGTGTAATGGCCCTCATTGCTTGGTGGGCATAATAGGAGTCAATGTCATTTTCTTGGAGATGTGTGATTGCCCTGGCTTTTCAAGCCTGATGCATTTGGTTGTGGGCCGATATAGTATACCACACGCGGAAAACATCTGACCTGCAAGCTCACAGCACGTTCCACCGCAACACGCTGTGAGCTTGCAGATCGGCCGTTTTCAGTATGAATCATCGGGCATTATTTCCGCTCACCCCCCAACACCAATAAAACGCGCACACACGTGTACACGCGCATCACACATCTCACTGTGCCGCAGGAGTTTCATGTGCACGGCAAAATCCCCATAAGCTTGAGTGAACACGGAGCAGCGCGCCCTCCCTCGCAGCCACCCGCCTATTTATCTAAGTAAGCTACATGTAAGCTGTTATTTATGACGAGGCTCTGGAGAATTATGTGATCTAAGTAGCTTCTCTCTTATTACCGGGGTAATGCGCATTACAGCATTAAAGCTTGGCTGTGGATATTCTTCCTGTGGGTTTGTCCATCCATATTCATGAGGACGGAGGGAGGAGGAAACGGAGGTTGGCTGGATTGTCAGTACATTACTCTTCATGGCCGTCTATGGAAATGGACTACGTTTCCCTCGCTCACGATCGCTCATCGCACTCCCCCTTCTCTCTCTCTCCCCCCTCCCTCCTCTCTCCTGTGAGAGATTAGAGTGATCAAGAAGTTGAGTTCTCTTTGTTGTAGTAAACAATGCTGAGTGACATTCTGCTGTGGTGTCTGCAATCACATTGGAAACAAGGTAAGGTAAAAGGCCATACTGTAGGTACCAAAAAGATCTTGCCGTTTGAGGCCAAGAGCGGCAGAGTTTGACTTCTCACATTCCCAGGAAAGTTTGTTTGAGCATATCCTGCACTGTTTGCCAGAAAGGACTTTGTCTGTCATCAAGGCGTTTATTTGACTTTTAACAGTCTAATTTAAAAAAGAAAAGAAGATTGCCTAATATGTCTAAACAAATCTTGTATTTTTTCCCCGACTCGGGTTGAATTTTCAGACACGTCTGATGTTCACACAGACAGAGATGAGCGCTGAACTCAGAAATGGAGGAATGCCAAGCGGACACAAATTGAAAACAGCTTTGAAGACCTTTTTGATAGACTAGACTACACAGTCAAGTGAGTTAATTTATCCGTTTATAACTTGAGTGTACAAATGTAACCAAATTGACACCACATGTCCATTTGGAAATATAAAATGAATCCTCAGACTTTTATTGTGAGTGGAGGTCACAGTTATCTATGAAACCAGGTGTTGTTGACACCTAACCTTGAGTGACATTCCGTCTGAATTATCATTTCATTTCACTTCATTATTCAGTCTGAAAGCCCTCCACACCACAGCAGTTTATGTGTTGGGTGTCGTCAAAGCGGCAGTGAGTGTCCTCAGTGTTTGGTTCGTATACCAACCCATAAAGCAGATTATGTTGTTGTCATTAATGTGGCTAATGTGCTAGCCCGGTTGCTAACCAAACAAACACAGCTGACGAGCATTACTAGCATGTGGACAGAAGCAGTAAAATACTGTATGTCGGATGATGTGTATAAAACCCGACGCTTCTTTAAAGCAGCATTGGAGGAGCCATGTTTGCTGTTTGACACTGTTGAATGAGAGGGCTGTCGGCCAATCAGCTGCTGTAGTCGGATTTTCAACTAATACTAACGGACCCATAGGCCGTGTCACCAGACCTGAGTCCCCAGGGAAAATAATTTTCAAATGCCCATCACACACCCCAGGAAAGCCCCCAGGTCATCATGACATAACGTGACATCAGCCCCCTGGTCACCCTCAGCAGGTGCTCAGGTCATCGCGGCATCACATCAGCCCCATAGACGCTGCCCGGGTCATTGTGATTTTTGGTCATCCCATGCCAAAGCGACCGCACTCGCCCTATAATCTGACCAAGGCAGATGCGTGCAACCTGTTCTGACAGTCCATGCCTTGATCTGACCTCATCACACCATGTACACTCAAGATATACGCTCCATATATGGCCAGCGCATGCGACCTTGCCCTCAGGCGTCTTAGTATTGTGTCTGTCAGCAAGGACCTTTTAGGTCGGCGAAACACGCGGATGAGAATCAAACTGAGCATAATAAGATAGCAGCTCTTTAATCTAAATGATGGCTCCTGTTGGTGCTGTAACTTGCCATTAGTCGTCCTGTCAGCCCAGGCTATATATTCATCTTCCCCCAAAGTGAATTTAGCTGAATTCTTTTCTCAGCCGACAAAAACGAGAGACAGAGAGAGAGGTAAACGGGGACAGTCTTGGAGACAGAGAGATATGATTCACCTTTTACCTCCCATCTCTCCGTCGCACCGTCCCGCTGACAGAAATACATTAACCGAGACGCGCTCTCGCCTTGAAGTTCCTCCCTCAGCAGCTGCTGTCTCCAACACTTTATTGAGTTATTGAACAGAGAATATACTGTATATGACAAATGGATTCGGCTGGTTTGGTTTACATCCCTATCTAAACACGGTGTGTTTACTCCAGGAAATCAAAGTATAAATCCTGCGGCCAACCTGTTCTCGGATCAATAGTCTACTTCACATCCCTGCAGGTGTCAGTCAACAAGCACCATTGGGTAATATGGCAACAGATACAGGCGCTAGGCGACGTCCCTCCTTTTAGTCCATTGTTCCCACAGGCAACAGGTTTAGAAGGAATGGTCAGGCCTATAGCTGTAATTAACTAACTGACCCGGTTGTACTTTCAGTCACTGAGGAAAAGGTTGTGAAAAAGAGAGGGAACCTGTCCCTTTCTCAAATAAACTTTCCTGCTGAAGTCATTTGTAGGTTGGAAACAAAGTGAGAGAGAAAGAGGCTCTGTAACTTGAGACGACAACCAGTGCAGTGAAGTGTGTGTGTGTGTGTGTGTGTGTGTGTGTGTGTGTGTGTGTGTGTGTGTGTGTGTGTGTGTGTGTGTGTGTGTGTGTGTGTGTGTGTGTGTGTGTGTGTGTGTGTGTGTGTGTGTGTCATTATGCGTGTATATACTCATATGTGTTTGTATTGCAGAGTAGTTTTAGTAGCCTAGCATTTAGAGCTAAAACACGTGTTGTAAAGGTATGTGTGTGTGGGGGGTCACCCCCTTCCCCCCAAGAGACACACAGGTCTGCCACAACCATTCAGCCTCAACTGGTCCCATCCTCCCTCAGGCCGAGTGGACGTCTGTCAGCACACAGTCCCTCCTCTGTGCAGGGGTGAGGGGTCAGGCAGAGAAGAGGAAATGAGAAGGTAGGTTTGACCAGGGGGAGTTATGGGGGAACACGTGTTGACGTTTACAACATCAATTTGACGGCCTCTATATCCCATGATCATTCGCAAGCTGCGTTTCCGTGAGTTTTCCTAATTATTTATTAGGGCTGAGGTATTGTCGGAAAAATAATCAAAATTGCATTAGAGGAATTTCCCAATTGAGGGGGATGCAGTTAGTTCGGATGCAGGGCATTCAAAGTTGACTTTGAAACAGGATTTGTTTTAGCTAATATTTGGCACATCAGTGTGTGTGTGTGTGTGTGTGTGTGTGTGTGTGTGTGTGTGTGTGTGTGTGTGTGTGTGTGTGTGTGCGTGCGTGTGTGTGCGTGTGTGTACGCGTGCATGCGCACATGCGTTTTGACAATTGATGCACTTAGGAGACATTCTGGATCAGATGTAAACCAAGAACTAGGATTAGTCTAAACAATATACTATCAAAATGATAACCACATATGGGAAGCAATATCCATATATGGGAAGCAAAAAGCGCATCTTACTGGTCATTCCAGTACTAGAGAGCGTTAAAGAGTGTAGATCGAGTGACCGCTGCGATGTGTGCCTTTGATGAGAGCTGACACTTTAACAGGACAACATTAAGGCTTTTGGCGAATGGAACCGAAACCACCATGGAGTTTTCTATGGAATTAGTTAGATCCTGCATGTGGCAGGAGGACTTACCTACGGGCTGGAGGCATCCACTGTGAGACGTCAGGTAGACATGCAGCGATGATCTCTTCACCTGAGTGGCAGAGAGGAGATAAACAGTTTAGTGCGGGGGTCAGCAACCTGCGGCTCCAGAACACAGCCCTAGTGGCTCAGTGGCTGTAGCATTAATACATACACACACTGGGGTGATCCGCACCAAAATAATATAAACATTTTAGTCACCCAAAACGCGT
The DNA here is from genome assembly GCA_039105355.1 of Benthosema pterotum. Taxonomy (NCBI): domain Eukaryota; kingdom Metazoa; phylum Chordata; class Actinopteri; order Myctophiformes; family Myctophidae; genus Benthosema; species Benthosema pterotum. The sequence continues at coordinate 27,303,661 of CM076972.1, forward strand.
TGCGCTGTCTGACAGTTGCCAGTTAAAGTAGCACTTGGCCATGTCAAAAAAAGCCCAGCAGTTATCAGAGGTGGAGCTTGAAGTTCCTCCCTCAGCAGCTGCTGTCTCCAACACTTTATTGAGTTATTGAACAGAGAATATACTGTATATGACAAATGGATTCGGCTGGTTTGGTTTACATCCCTATCTAAACACGGGGTGTTTACTCCATTTCTGAAGAAAGGTTGTGTTTCACCATGTTAATGATTTTTCTTTGAGGACCTTTTTTCTGAGAGTGCGCAAATGGAACCAAATGGACCCGCCAGGGTCCATTTGGTTCACATTTGCACACTCTCAGGAAAAAAATAATAAAATGCGGCTCCAGACAGATTTTGAATTTAATTTTGGGTCGAAAATGGCTCTTTCAACATCTTGGGTTGCCGACCCCTGGTTTAGTGTCATCTGCATAACAGTGATAAGGCTAACATATGTACGCTGCCAGTATCAAACCAGTATCAAACCAGCCTGATGTAAAGCAATGTAAAGCACAAGCGTGCTTTACATTTTGGCCTATAACTGTGACTCCCCCAACTCCCCATATACTGTAGCTCAGGCCAGTTTACGGCTAACAAAATGTTTAGGCATTTATGCATTCTTTTCACTCTTACTCACTACTACTCACACAGTTTGATACACATTATCTGTTTAATCATGACATAGATGGTTAGCTCAAGTGTCTGGACACCAAGGGCTCCATTTTCGTTACCGCTAAACCCCTAATCCCTTAACTTCTTTGCCTTTTTAAACTATTAAAAAAAACATTTTTCAATCGTTCAAATGGCCAGTCTACAAGCTCACAATGTGTCAATAGATTGGCACGTTGAACTATTCCAAAAGGTTTTTCAAAATAGTAAAAAAGATAAGCCCCAAGGCTGCTGAGCCAGCCTGACAGCGTGTGGCAAAAAAAGCAAAAAAAAAGATCATCACGTTAAGAAATTGAATGTTAGTGTACCTATTCAGCATGGTTATGGCATGACAAGTCTGTGCTTCTCAAACTTATTTGAGAATTTCGGTATCCAAGTGCTGTACATCCTTTCGCCTTATACAACATCTGCAAAAAAAAAAGATAACCCATGCAACAAATATAACACCACAAAATAGGATGCAGAGTACTTATTCCAGCTCTAAAGAGTTGAAAATGTAGATAGTTAGATAATCCAGAGAAAGGATGGAGCCAGTTATAGAACCATGGCTTCCTCCAGTGAACAATATAGGCTACATAGGAGTCACATGGATAAATATGTCACAAGCTGATTACTTATAATCAAACAAAGCAGAGCCAAAAGTGAAAAAGATCCAGCGATACCACAAACATGCGACAAATGGTACAGTTTACAGCAGAGCATCAGCATGATTATTCCACAACAGAACATCCACAGCATCCAATCAACCCCCATATGCCTATTTTTACAACTTAACACAGCCCTGGGTAGGCCACCCAGCCTGGAGATACGTGCTCCATGGAGCACTCCATTCTACTTATCTTAGAGGTGTACTAGGTACACATTGCATGTTTTTAGCTTACTACAACTCCTAATATAGCAGACAATGTTGCTGACAATTTTACATTTTCTTGACCTACTACAAAGCTACTGGTTTCCATTGATGTTAGTATGGTATGCAAATCAAATTGCAAAGACTAGGCTGATGATCAGTGAAAATTGCAAACATACATCACATTAAACGTACATTATGCAGCAGAAGTTAGTGTTAAATGAGTGGTTAAATATTAATTTATATGGACAGCATTTATCTGACTGTAAACAGAAATCAGAGCTTAAACTCACAAATCGACATTCAATCAGAAGATTGTTCAACCATACTATGTCCGTTTGTGCACGCTACATGCTGTGCATGAGATGTACTGCATTCATTTGCATGTGCATTTGTATTTATGTCTGGACATGTACAAGCTATGTATGCAACACAGCACAGCGTGTGGGCATTCACCAGAGCAGGGAGCTACAGGGCAGGCAGGCAGGCAGACCTCCGTGTCGGTGTTGTCTGATGATGAGTCAGCAACCTGTTTACTGATGTGGCTGCTGGAGTGGAGAGGAGAGTTTCAGCCTCCAGGTCCCAGTGTGCCTCATTAGCCACTGCCATTTCGGCTCTCATTCCCTTGTTAATCACCTCGCTCCATCGCATACCATGCAAAATCCAAACCAAAGATGCAATATGGAACTCGGTGCGACAAATTGCGGCAGCTATATACAGCAGGACCCTCGCCTGTACCGCACGGCACTTGTGCCACGTTGTGGTAGAAGCGGATAGGCAGATGTTCTTGAAACTTTGGGATGATTGTGTTTGTTTTGTGTGTGTGTGTGTGTGTGTGTGTGTGTGTGTGTGTGTGTGTGTGTGTGTGTGTGTGTGTGTGTGTGTGTGTGTGTGTGTGTGTGTGTGCGCGCGCGTGCGTGCGTGCGTGCGTGTGATCAAATAATAAAGAGATCACTTAAATTCTACAAAGTACAACCACCATAAAGTGACCCAGATAATAAGGTTCAGATAACAACTACATTGCTAGCTCTAAACAGAGAATAGATTGGGGCAGAATAACCAAGTGCTGTGTCCGACCCGTAACTAGCCCTAGAAGGCCCAGTGTTGCTTTTTAGAACACTAACCCTTTAATTATTTAAAAAATGTAAGAAATTATTTTTTGTTGTTTTGTTCACATATCATGGTTGATGTTCATTGTTAAGTATTTCATTGCAATTGGTCATGATATTTTCATAACAATACCCCGCACCGAGGCTGCAATTAACCTCTTCAATTAATCTCTGGACTTAGCAATTTTTGATGATTTTTAACATTTGGCCTTTAGCCTTTAACCCTAATAAAAGTAAGTAAAATGACTGCAATAAATATATTTGTGATTATTAAAATGTCTAGAACATTCATTATATTATTAATTAATTAAAATTAAAATATATCCCCAAACACTGTTTTTAATTTATTATAATAAACTAGTCCTATACCCGTTGTGTAATATATGATCTGGATGTATAGGCCTAGATGACATTGATTGGGACTTGTTGATGTTGGAAAGCTGGATAGAACTTTATGTTATAAACACTATTTAGTCAGGAGGATTGTAGCCTCGGAGGACCACCATTTGATGTTGAATTTAATCTGTCAGACCCACAATCAAGGATTTTCTGATTTTGTCCACAATTTAGGAGAGATAAATTGGCAAAATGTTGGTCAAAATAAAAATTATTCTACATTTTATAATTGTTGAAAATGAAGTCACTCAGATGTTGACTCTTGAGAGTGTAAAATAAAAACCTAATGGACCCCATAAGGGTCCATTTGGTTTCATTTGAACTATTTGAAGAGTTACAAATCTATAAGGGTCCATTTGGTTATCAACTGACCATTTAGCATTTAGCTGTATGTGGACCACCTGGAATCGTGTCAGGGTGTCCCTGGACCACCTGTTGAAACCTCTCTGCTGAATGGAATTGCAATAAACCGTGAAGGCCATTACAATAAATATGAATATTAATTGTAAGGTGTGTTCCAGCACGCCTGCCGTGTTCCTGTGGGTTTGCAAGTTTGGGGAACCCCCCCAGAGACCAAGTTGTAGACGACCCGGACCGTCGCACGTACACAGACGCACACGCGTAAATGTGGCGTTTGAATCATAACTTTGGAGAGGACTGGATGCTGTGGGCTGCCGCGCGTTAATATCCAGGCGTTGCAGTGTAGTGGTAGTAGAAAGAAGTTGTATGCGACCCGGACCGTAGTAGCGTGTATGTCACCGCGTCGTGGCGAGAGTATTGCCTGTGTTGGTCAGTCGCCTAGCAGGCGGAACAGCGGCAACACCGCGCCGTGGCGAGAGAACGTTGCCTGTGTGGATCAGTCGGCAGTCGCCTGGAAGGCGAAACAGCGAGAGCAGAGAGCACTGTACCCAGCGCCAATGGCTGTACCCGTAAGAGGGGAGGTGACACGGCAAACTGTGACCACAATAAATGTGTCTCCGTGACACGTGATGTTTTTTTTTATCTGTATCCGGTGACACGTCATGTGCGCGAGGAATAGTTTTTGACAAACATGTATTAAAATTAAAATGATGGCTATAATGTTTGGTGTGTATAAGCCGCGCATATTGATGCTGGATGACAGGGCAGTGCAACTCGAGTTTCATTGACGCTGTCCGTGCGCCGTGCCGTTACGCAAATGGAGACAAATGACACAGTACATTGCACAGGATGTAACAGACAGACAGACACGCTTCCTTGAATTATATAGAGAGATTATGTATTGGCCTGATTATAAGACTATGTTTTTTTCCCCAATGGAAATATACCAAAAATGGAGTCGTCTTATATTCAAGGGCTATACTATTTGACATTCAATGTTCTTTTTTCTGAAAATGCCACCCCCCCCCCCAAAAAAAAAAAAAAAAAAAAAAAAAAAATGTTTTTTAAATATATCATAGTAGTACAAACTAGTAGTAAGGTTGAAAACATTTTTTTTTTTTTTTCCAAGTAGAAATATATCTGAGCCTTCTAGGGCTAGGTACAGAATCAGTAAGCACAGCCATCTCACCATCGAGAAATGGAAACTGAGCTACACAACCTAACCATCAGACATCAGTCACATATACTTCCCACAGGTTACCACCACCCACAGAAAACCCACAGAAAAATGAATAATGACAAAAAAAGAAAAATCCCATATCTGCTGGGCAAAGTACAACAATGTGCAGCAAGATTTGAGCTGCTGTGATAGGAGAAGGATGTCAAATGGAACACAAACCTAAAGACTACTCGTCGTGTGCATTCCTGCACTATCTGCATCAACTGAACTTGGTACTACTACTACTACTACTACTACTAGAAATTGATTTGTTGGAGATGCTTTACAGTATACACACTCTTTTCCACAAAATAATGTTGGTTCTCTGGCTCCATTCTGGCTCCATTCTAGATTTTTTGCTGGCTCCATTCTACATTTTTAGAACCTTGGAGGTGTCATGCAACTGGTCGTGAACCAACAGGAGTCCCTGTGAGGTTTGATTCCAAGCCTAGACAGCAATGTGGCAATTACAGTATGACCGGTCCATTTCCTTTGTCCATTTCTGTGGGGAAATTGAATCGTCAGTGGCAGCTATGCTTTCGCTTTTATTTTATTATTTAAAAATGATTTTTCAAGTAAGTTTTACAAAGTTTTTTTGTTGTATCATATTGCAACTGCCAAAATATAGAATCATGACACACCCAATTTGGTTAATTCAATCAATAATCAATTAAGGTCAAGAAAAAAAGTACTTTTTGGATCCAGTAATGAACCAAAATTTAGTGCTCACAAAGCTTTCATTTTCAGTGGAAATCTGAACTGCAGGTTCAAAATTAGTCTTGAAGAAACCCCCTGTGGAAAAATAACTGGAAATGCTGGACTACAGGGTTGGGCCAGCAAATTAATGTTACCTTAAATTGTTAAGAGCTATACAGAGAGGCTGTCACACGTTCTCTCAAACCATTATGTATGGCACCTTACTTTGCCCTTTTTATATCTCCCCAACATAGTGTAGAAATTCCAAATTAGTTTTTGGAGTGTTTGCCTGCCCCTTGTTGATATTGGTGAGTATTGTCTCGCAGTAATAAAGCTCTCATTAAACCTTGAATGCTCTCATTTTGTCTGCACATGCACAAGGTTGAGATGGAGGCTATTTAATGAGCCTCATTCATGCCAAACTCCCCCAAATGTAACCTTGTTATTTTCCACCTTGTTTCCATTGGAAAATAACACATTCGGCGATTCGCTTGCCTGTTTGTTATAAATCAGACCTGGGCATTATGAGGACCGGGGGCCAAATGTGGCCCTTTGGCTGACTTTGACCGGCCAGTGAAAGGTTACTTGGAAGTAAGAAAAAAATAAACATGCTTTCTAATTTTACCTGTCCTTATGTGTGGAATAAATATAGCTTTTTTTTTTTAAGCACATGCAACTACCCTGAATTGCATTTGATTGACAATCTGTTTGCCATTGTTTTCCATTGCTTAATAATAAGATATACTCTTACCAGTTTGTCAAAACAATGCAATTACTGCTTTAGCCTTTTTGGCCCAGCCCTCCACAATATTTTCTGTTTCTCGTTTGGCCATTTGGGGAAAACAATTGCCCACTCCTGTTATAAATGCATGAATAGTATTCAACCATGTTCTTCACTTAAAATAGGGGCAGTGATTAACTCTGAGATGGTACAGTACACATTTTACCAAATACCAAGACATTTGGGTCCGTGTGGTTAAATATATATGCTTGCTCTCATCCAGAGGAGCCAAACCATGTCAGTTTGCTGACCAGCTGCTGCAGTACATTTTGCTGCAGTACAGACTGTACTCAAGGCTGTTCATCGTGAGTTGGCATCAATCCTTGATTCCTTACATTACTGCCAGTATAGAAGTCATAGCTCAGGACCTTAGTCCTATAGACATTTTATTCTAAAACTGCTAGTCCCAATACTTGATTCCGATTAGCTGGTCACCGTCGTGTGACAGGTGAAAAACCCACCGGTAACCCACTGTTGACATGTCACATTTAGCAGTATCACTCCGGAACCAGCTGTGTTGTTATGGAATTTTGTCACAGGTGTGTTGTTTCTACAGCTCGTTGGCCGTGAACTACCTTCTTGTAGCTGGGAAATAGTTTTTTTTAGCTGGGTAACTTATTTTAATTGGTAGGACTACTCTTCATGTTGCCATAATTGACAGTTTTAGAGGAGCAATAAGACACTCGAGGTCGCAGGTTATCTGTTTTGGTAAAACCAGGGTAAAATCCATGGTAACCTGCTCCCTCTCATGGCTTACTGCTACCCATAGTAGGCGGGAACCCCTAGTGGTACTTTTACCCTAGTTGACGGGAACACCAATATGCGTTCTGTACAGTATGTACAGTATCAAAAAATGTCAAAATTTGGTGATGTTACACAATAATTTGAAGTTTTCCAGTACACTTAGGTTAGTATTTCAGAGACATTTTTAGAATCGGGATAGTCTACAATGGGTTAACATCACACATGACACAACATGACAACATTAACATGACACATGATTATTACACAGATTATTATTATTACACATATTTCTCTCCTGGCTTTCCTTCTCCAGTCATTTGCTAATTTATCATCTTGTTGCACATTCAATGAACGTTAATGTTGATTTATACTTAGTTAAGCTGTTGTGAGCTTGTAGATCTGATCGGCACCAGCATGCAATCAAGTATAACTCAGGCATTACTGATGTACGGGTAAGAGGAGAAACAAATGAGTCCATAACTCACAATGGTTTCTGTCAGGTCCAATATTGTGCTTTGGCCAAGAGCTCAGGCTCTCTCCCGAGTGTTCAATTAGAGAGGACTGTAAAATGCAAATGAAATACTGGTTTTGTTTCATGGACACTCTAAATAGATAAAATGTCTCATGAAAAGCAGTGATTATGCATTATCTTTCAATCTCGGAGTCTGTTTGTCTCTGAGATTTATGCAGCTTTTTTTTAAATGATGGATTCCCTCTCCATATCTTAAATTGAATTTCTGCTCTTTATCAGACTACACAAACATGTACAGTACATGCTCTATCTTTTTAAGTAAACATGGGACATGCTTTTTCCTTGTTTTTTCATAACGGTTATCTGCGACCGTGTTCAAGGGCATGCAGTCCGCCCACTGGTATCACATCCTTGGTCCTAGATTCCCCCACGTTGAGCAGAGCTGACCTCAGAACAAATGCTGATGAGCACGTGGTCGGCTCCAACTAAAGATCAAGACCCTTTGCTGAGTTTGCTCCCTGTGGGACAAACGCAAGGCCATTATTTGTGCCTCAACTGTTGTTTTTCAGCATAAAAAATACATTCATAAGTTCGCTTGGCTCGCATCTCTCTTCTCTCAGGGCTTGTGTCAGTCACTTGCTGGGAAAGCTGCGGTTCGTAAGCAAGCTTGACCTTGGCGGAGAAATAGCTGTCTTCACCTAAAGCCACCGCATATTAATGTGCTCATGTTGTTGTTGTTGTTGTTATGAGATGGGAATTAAATACACACACAAGTAACAAAGAAGGTACGCTTTTGACATTAGGCTTTGCCTGCATGTCCTTGCATGGCTTTTTGGAAACCGATGACAGACATAAGGTAATAATAAAAATAATAACAACCATGGGACTAAATTATACAGGCAGGCTTAGTTTTACCACAAAAACAACATTGCTCTGTTCAGCTGGCTGGTCAGTCAGACACACAAGCTTAGCTCCTAATTAGTGAGAGCAAAACCCACCTGGACATTAATGTATAACACAACAAATCCAAAACCTCTTCAGAGGTCAAATGTCACATTGACAAAATTAAAATAATAAAAAATACTCTCAGTAAACATGTCTACAACTATAACTTTTGTCCAGATATAATTATTACATGGGACGGTGCTAACTTGCTTTCTAAAATGGTGAACAATTTTCAATATACTGACTGTAGACAGTCAGAAATAGAAAGCACATTTTGTTCTTAATTTTAAGTGAATTTGATTTGATTGTAACATTTGACCTTGACCTAATTAATCCTAGTTAGTCAATCCAACTTTCCCAAAAGTTTCAGGTCAATCCAAGCAGCCATTCTAAGCTGCAAACAAGCCAAGGCAAATCTGTCCATTAAGTTAGCAGAGAGAAAAAGAGTTTGTGCTTTCACTGGAGTGTGACCTCTGTTGAGTGACACCTGCGTAGAAAGGTATAAAGCACTATAAAGACTATAGAAAGATAGAGAAGAGTCCAGAGTGAGTCGCTAACTTAAGCCTGGGTTGATAGGGTAACGATTTTTACTTTTTGTTTTTGTTACCTTTGACCTTGACATAATTATCCCAAAAAGGTAAACTAGGGACACAAACATCTTCCGAGCAGCCATTTCCCCATAAAGTTGCATAACAAACAGAGAAGTATTTGTAATGGTTGCTGGGACATGCTGCATGAGTGTAATTTCTACAGAAGAGTTATAGCTACTGTACATGCTAATTGCTCTTTCAACCCTAGAAATGGCAATTGCACCAGTTTTGTGGTTTCCTGTGGGCTTTCTCCATGTCTGAAAAGAAATCATAGAAATTAGTCTTACCCGTGTCGGTTACATGCTAATACATTTCAGTGTCATAATCTACTCCCCACATTAGCCTACAATGCATATTATTTGACTAAATCTGAAAGATGAGAGTGCAAGATGACAGCTTAATAACTTCATTCATTTTCTCAAATACTCGCACGCGAATATAATCTCACACATGACTTGGCCTTGAGGTCTAATTTTAGAATCTATTTAATTCAGAAGCCCATGTGTGAGCCAGTACCTGCTCTGTACCACATTTAGTGGCATGTCTCAGGAAGCCATCCATTGATTATAATGGAGCGAATGAGAATTCTTGCCCTGTTCCTCAGGTGCTCCTGGAGTGTGACAGTCAGCAGTAAAAAAGAGGAGGGACAAGGATGAATACATGGAAAATGTAAACATCAACCCCATGCTAATTTAGTCATTTGGACCCTAGCCTCGTGCAGCCAGACTTTTCACAGCTCACTTGCTGCTGGAGTATGCATTGCTACGCTGACATCACCGTTCTTCTGGACATACAGTAATAGGCGAATGTTCCACAACAACAACAGATCTACCACAAACACAACATGTTGTGAGCTGGTAGATCAGTGAAGAGTTTCTGTGTAATTTCAGAGAAGATATTTGGTTTAGAGGGGGGAGAGGGACAGACCCCTTGTCAAAATGCGTTAAGTGATTAGACAGTTGAGAGTGAACTACATGTTAATTGATCCACTTGCAGTGGATGGGTAGTTCAGACGGTAGAGTGCCTGCCAGTCTGGGTGAAATCCTGGGAAACGCCAACTCAGCGTATGAGTCACCTGCCTATCATAACTGAGAAGCGAGTGGTGCGTGTGGTTCTCTTGTAAAGTGGATAGGCGCTCTCGTTGATTGGCTGGCAATGGCTCACTCTGACTTACTTAACTCTTGAGAGTATACAAATGGACCCTTACGGGTCCAAATGGTGGTCATTTGCACACACTCTAGGCACTCAGGATTTTACCTTCGAGAGAAAAAGAGTTTGTGTTTTCACTGAAGTATGACCTAAGTGTTTGTTGAGTGACACCTGCGGTAGTGTGAAAGAGAAAGGTATAAAGTACTCTAAAGACTAGAGTGCAAAGATAGAGAAGAGGTGGGTGAATAACTTAAGCCTGGGCTGATAGTATAGAAAAGGAAAAAGGGGTGGAATGAGAAGACGAGTGGAAAATGTGCCTGCCGAAGCGTAAAATTAGCAATTACTTTGGGTGTCATCAGTAATAACTATTTCAGGCCAGATCTAGAGGGTTAATGTTGAACAGTGAGACTGTAAATCAGCCGTTACACCTGTGTTCAATCAGCCGGGCAGGGGAGGCTGTGATATAGAGCACAACCCGGGCTCAAAAAGCGCACCTACGCACCGATAAGCCAAGATGGCCGCCATCTGCTGGGAAAGCTTTCAGAGGCAATTTATTTTTTAAGACCCATATGCTGACCTTGGTCGAGAAAGAACAAATTTGTATGAAATCACATTGCAGGTTTATCAGCTCACACGCTTGTGTATTTGTGTGCATGCATGCTTGTGTGTGTATGTGCGTGCGCGTGTGTGTGTGTGCGTGTGTGTGTGTGTGTGTGTGTGTGTGTGTGTGTGTGTGTGTGTGTGTGTGTGTGTGTGTGTGTGTGTACAAGCATCGTGCATATGTGGATTTAGTTTTTTTGGTTCACTGGGACAGGAGCAGTGGCGCAGTGGCTTATAGCACTAGGAACAGTCAGAAGCCATTAACTGGGAAAATGAGGGGTCAGAGGTGCTATAAAGGTAATGTTGAACATGATGACAGGTGATGAAAGGTTTATTTCAGCAGGACCTCTGATTCTGAGGAGAGTATGACAGGATTTGTAACTGCCAATGCAGAATCAGTAGAGAGGCACTTTGGTATTTAATGAATCGTACTGTATTAACATAATACCTCCGGGTTTACAACTTTTGCACGCAGTAAAACCCTTAATGCTAAGGCTTTTCCACACAGGGAGCGACAGCATACTCTACTATGACTGCTTGATTGCTCACTTTTTTTGTCCAACAAAACATACGTACTTAACATACATACGTATGTTACGTGTTTTGTGTAATGTTACATCAATCATGTCCTGATGTCCATGAAACCATATCATCCATGCATGAAATATAACTCGCTGAAAGATGACACAATATCAGTCACTAAAACGAGTGTTTATAATGAGTCTGAAGTAGTGGTGCAACCACATATGAGTACATACACTACATATGAGTCTGCAGACAGGTTTTAATGAGAAATACTGCTATAGGTAGATGGAGTGTTATAATTATTTAATGCACTTTAATTTTTCAAGATGTGAGATTGGGTGGGGGCATTATTCATTTTATTCTTTATATGCATTAACAAAGCCACAGATTTGAACTTACAGGTCTCTTATTTTCACATTTGAAAAGGGCCTTAAATACTTAAAGTGTCATGATGTAATAGAGTAACTTTGGTTGGGTGCCACCAGAGTTATTTGTCCATTTCACTGAGGCCCCTTTAACACAAAATATTGTTGGTTCAAGAGCTGGTTTCTTTTATCATTACAATGGTTTATCACACCTGTGTCTTCCAATCTGAATAGTGACACACCCACTTTGGTTCCCACTTGTGTGTAGTAAGATTTTTTGTTTGTTTGTTTGTTTGTTTTTTCAGTTATGAACAAACTTGTAGGGATCTGATCCAATTATTTTTTTATAAAGAATTAGCTGGGAAAATGGAATGGAAACAGCTTACCCAGGTGGCCAGGCATACACACAGGTGTTTAGGCCTGACCTAAGTTTTCCTCAAAACCTTCAAATATTTATATAGCAGCACCAAAAGAATAAAATGTTTGAATACTGTACATATTGTACAGAACCCAAAAATGGATTCCTGGCCTGAATGGGTTATATATACTAGTCAGGTTCTCCACTCGGTCATGTGCAAGCCAGGGACCTGAAACTTAATGTTTCACAAATATTCTAGACAGAATATTCTATTCATATTTTGATGTTGTATAGAACAAGATGACCCCTGTGGGGCACTTTGAGAACAACTGCCCTAGGCAAGTCCTATATATAGGCTATATGTACCTAAAATGTATTTTGTACGTTTTTTTCCCCCAGACAACAAACACTGAACCGGGAACTCCATTGGCCCATGGTCTTTTGGGCCGCCGACATCTTCATTTCCCGGCTTTACGGATCGAGGCACTCTCATATCTGGCTAATCTGTCCGACAAAACATTCCCATTCATTTGGTTTCATTATTCTGCAGCCCTCATAAAAAATAACCATCTGTCCTTGGTTTCCAGAGGAAGCGCTTTTTAAAATCCCTACGCTTACATTCATCACCATGATGTCACATCTATCATGGCGGCGACAGGAATACAAATGAGGTGGATGCACACTCAGTGGCCCGCCGTAAATAATTTACTGTTTTGTTTTATTGGAAACAGAGACACAACATTATTTTCTGCTAGGACTCCCCTTGGCCAAGGTCTACAGACACATTCATTCACACCATATAGTGCGAGTTAAATCTCCCTCGTTTCATGTGTCTTTATTATGCATTATTGCTGTAGCCATTAAAGATGGCTCTCTCTCATGTTCCAGACTGACACCGGAGTGCCGTTACACGGAGATGATGTGATGCATGATGGCTCCTCATAGCCATATGGGCGGAAGCCGGATATATCATGATGTATTAGTTATGTTTTTACATGCCTAATTTAGACACATGTGCACTCTTTCTGCTCTGTAATGATGAATGGCGTACTATCTTGGAGGCAAAAGCATGCACTACATGCACAAGACACACCCCTGAACACGTGCGCGCACACACACACACACACACACACACACACACACACACACACACACACACACACACACACACACACACACACACACACACACACACACACACTAGGGGTGTGGAGATTAATCGATATAAATCGATACATCGGTACCCACGTGCGCGATGCGAGTGCATCGGTTCCGTCACTCTGTATCGATGCAATGGCCTTTATGCAGCCAAACACTTCCTGGTTGTGCTGGCAGTAAGGGATCCTTCCTGTCGGCAGACTCCCATTCACTGTGCATGTATTGGTTGTGATTTTGTATGAATAAAGTTCACTTCCTTAAACCACACTATTTCATTTGATAATACCATTTCCTAGTTCTTCATAGTTTGTTTTATTTGTGGTGTGCTATTGACATGATCACATGATATGAAATGTCTAAAATCTTCAGTTAAAATCATGAGTACTTCATGGATTTCTCCAAGTGTTGCCATGTCTGCTTTTTATAAGCAACCTTTTTCAGTAAATCTGCTTGCAAGTAATGACAGTTTACTAGGTAGATTTTTAAGGCTTGTTCCATATCTGTGATTCTGCTCAAATGAACAATGAGTCAAAGAGCCCCCATGTTCCATGCATCTGTGCACACAGATCCCCATCTGTAATTTTTTTGTGCCAAGCCAGGTTTTTATTTTTCATCTGTATAAAACAAGAATTATTTTGGAAAATATCAAATCTATCAGATCACAGTGGCACACTTTGAGCTTTCAGATCTGCTATTCTCAAGTAGCTGCCAATATATAGTCTTAGAGTATAATGCATAGTATGTAATGTACAGTAGATGTATAGCTCATGATTGACTGATTGCTTATCTCTCTCACACAATCTGGCAACACCGGAGCAAGTGCATTGTTCCAGATTGTGTGAGAGAAATAAGCAACCATGGTCTATGACATGGGGTTTCAACTGATTGTGAACCAGGGACCACCAACCTGACTTAGAATCAACACAGGGACCACCACAGTTACCCTAAATCCATTCTGTTACTTCATTCAACCTAGAGAGAAAATATCCGCACTCACATATAGTTCACAAGTTTTTTTTTTTTTTTTTTTTTTTTTTCAGAGTTTCATAGAGAAATGAAATAAAAGAAAACTCATGAACTATATGCGAGTGCGGATATTTTCTCTCTACATTGATCTGCAAGAATCTGCACCCATCAGCCATTGAGAATACAAGTTGGACTCTGAGTAGAGTGCGCCTACCTAACGATATACAGTAGCCTAATGATAGTGTAGACATATGGCATTATTATTCCCACAGTGATGTAGGCTAATTATGATAAAATCAGGCAAACTTTCTTGAGATTCTAACACCCATTTCTGTGGATTTTCTTATCCTCAATCAGACTTTCAGTAACTGACAAGGTTGGCATGCTTACTGTACATTGCACAAAGCTTTAGTGTGCTGTTCTATGGAAGAAAAAATTGAATACCTTTCAGGACCACAAGTGGTCCATGGAACACCAATTGAAAATACCTGGACCTGGACTATGAAAACCAAATGAGCTACTATATTACTCTTTAAGACTTTCTTTAAGGCTCTTTAAGACAAGAACTTGAGATTTGTTTTTCATCTGGGGTTTGTGATCCAGGGACATGGGATCCTTTATGAAAATGCTTGAGGAGAATCACAGGTTTAAGCAACATTAGGGAACAGGCTTAAATAAAACATGCAGCTAGTAACTACCATTATTTTCAAGCAACTTTACTGAAAAGGCTTGCTTATAAAAAGTGGATATGGCAACACATGGATAAATCCATGAAAAACTCCCGGTTTTAACTGAAGATTTTAGACATTTCTTACTCATGTGATCATGTCAATAGCACAGCACAAATAATACAAACTATGAAGAACTAGGAAATGGTATTATCAAATGAAATAGTGTGGTTTAAGGAAGTGAACTTTATTCATACAAATTCACAACCAATACATGCAAAGTGAATGGGAGTCTGCCGACAGGAAGGATCCCTTACTGCCAGCACAACCAGGAAGTGTTTGGCTGCATAAAGGCCATTGACGGGGGAAATCTAGATGCGTCGCGATGCATTTGCTTGAATCGGTAAAAATCGATGTTGAGCGGGGTTTTCACGATTTATTTCGCCCTATTTTATGTTTTCTAATCTGTGTTGAACGCACCATTGTTGGGAAGGGAAAAGGCTCTGCCATTCGGCACCGACAGTTACGACAACTCTGCTTACTTCCTGTACAGTCCAATCGAGACTCTTCTACATAGACATCTATTGAATAGGGACAACGTGACGAGGCCCGTCAATGTCGCAGCTCTGTCTATAGTCCCCTCCCCCCTCCCCTCCTACGCTCTGCAACAGCGGGGCAGCAGCAGCAGCAGCAGCAGCCAGTCAGCTCTACTACAGCTGACTGGCTGGGATCAATACATGCTACCGACGTGGAGACTAATACCCGCGACTATAAACCCCACGGATTAAACAAGAGAACTAGTGAACGAAGCACCATATTTAGCTTCATAAAATCTCTGTTGTGTCCGTGGTTGAGCTGTGTCGCTCAGTCCGTTGTTCACTGTAGCACCGACAGGTAATGATCCACACAGTGTTCCTCTCGTCTGATTCTCGAACGCAGTTGCAAATCTATGCAATCTGCGCGATCATTGTGTGTTGTTAAATAAATCTTCTGCACACGTTTTTAAAAGTGGTTTTCAACCCCCTTCGTTTTACAACTTTCCACTGTGCAGCTTTTCCATGGAGCCTCATTTACTGTATATTCTGCAACACGATGGTGTTGCACACCGAGTCAGCGACAGTAAAAGTGCACATCCACAGCTCACATCCACAATAGTCCACGTCATTGTGTACTTTACAGAATATTTCGTGAAGATTCTTGTAAACCATATTTGTTCTGTTCTATGGACCCTAAAGGACACAAAAAAAGTGGTTTACATTTTTTCCCTCCACCCTAACATTATTTTATCACCATGGCAACATGGCGTTGTGTATCAATCTGTCTGTATTTCTGTCAACATCATTTCTCCAAATGTGCCGGCCCGATTTACACCAAATTTGGTCCAGAGGTGTATAATGTGCTCAAGAACACTCCATAAAAATTTCACCATGATCGGCCCATAGGTGGCGCTACAGTACCAAATTCAAAACCAAAAATCGTGATTATTCACAAACAATTTGTCTAATTTCAATGAAAATTGCTGGGTTCTTGCACAATGGTCTGAGACACAAGCCCTGCAAATTTGACCACTATCCACCAATAGGTGGCGCTACAATAACATATTTAAAATGACCAATTCGCTACAAAAACCTTAAATAATCGCGCACAGACAGTGTTTTGTTTCAAATGGAAAAAAATAACTTGACTTTCTCTTTTGACAAAAAGAAATTGCATCCACGATAATTGGACATTAATAATACTACCCCCCACCGTCTATTATTAATAATAATAATCTGAGTGGGTGTAGGAGTAACTTACAGTATATAGCGCTTTTTTGAGTACCCAAAGACACATTGCATGGGGGGTGACTAGAGAGGTAAAATAAAAAGAAGCAACTTAATTGAGGGGAGTCAGGTTGATCAGTGCTTTATATGGGGCCAGGAGTGTTTTGAAGTGGATTCTTTGTTTGACTGGTAGCCAGTGAAGGTCACAGAGAACAGGTGTGATATGATCTCTGGACCGGGTGCTGGTGAGCAGACGCGCAGCTGAGTTCTGGATATATTGAAGTTTATTGAGGACTTTGGAGGTGGTGCTGTGGAGGATACTCTTGCAATAATCAAGGCGTGATGAGATGAAGGCGTGGATGAGAGTTTCAGCTGCAGAAAATGACAAGAAGGGTCGGAGACGAGCAATGTTCTTGAGGTGGAAGAAGGCAGTTTTGGTGACATGGTTGACATGGGGAAGGAATGAGAGGGTGGGTCAAAAAAGATGCCAAGGTTGCAGATGTGGGTGGAAAGTAAAACAATGGAACCATCAATGCTGAGTGAAAAATCCTGCATAGAACTGGTGAGGGAGTTGGGACCAGTGATGATGATTTCTGATTTATTGCAGTTATTGGTTGGTTGGAGTGATGGCTTTGGTGGAGAAATACAACTGTGTGTCATCGGCAAATGAGTAGAACTGAGGTCCATGGTGATGGAGGATCTGGCAGTGTGGGAGGATGTTTAAGATGAAGAGCAGGGGACCAAAAACAGAGCCGTGGGGACACCATGGGTAACAGGGGTAGTGGAGGAGTTGCAGTTCTTGACAGAGATGAATTGTTGTCGATCAGAGAGGTAGGATTTGAACCAGGAAAGAGCAGTTCCTGTTGAATCAATGGATGATTGGAGACAGGTGATGAGAATGGAGTGACTGATGGTGTCAAAAGCGGCACTGAGGTTGGGGAGGACGAGGATGGAGAGGTGAACGGAATCAGCAGAGAGGAGGATATTGTTGGTGACTTGTGAGAATGGTTTCTGTGCTAGGGAATGGAAAACAGATTGAAGTGTTTCGTAGAGGTTATTGGAGTCTATGTGAAACTTGAGCTGAGAGGCAACAGTGTGTTCCAGGATTTTGGAGAGGAAAGGAAGGTTGGAGATGGGTCAGTACTCAGTAGTTGCCCCAATATTTTCCCAATATTGGGGTAAAAGTGGCAAGATGAGAGCAGGGGGAGCTGGCCAGTGGAGAGGGAGGTTTATGATATTGGTGATAAGTGGAGAGAGAACAGGAAGACTGGCAATGAGAGAACAGGAAGACTGGCAATGACCAAGGTGATGGGTATCGGGTCAAGGATACAGGTGGGGGTTTTCATGCCAGAGGTTATGGAGGAGAGGTTGGATGCAGTTATTGCATTAAAGGATTGAGTAGTTGCTGCCGGACTGAATAACAGATGAGTAGTGGGACAACTAAAAAAGTTTTACTCTGATTACATTTTGGGTTTGGCTATTATAGCCTGTTCAAATTTGGCTCTCCGCATTTTGAGCTATCGAGGTGCATGCACTGTTGAGAGCATTTTTGTATTGTTCCAGATGCGGTTTGTAAGCCTTGGAATGAACCTGTTTTCTTGACAAGCCGTTCCAGTTGACGACCCTGTTTTTTTAGTTGATGTAGATGATCCGTGTACCAGGGGGCTGAGTGGGTGTAGGAGACGTGCTTGGTCATTGTGGGGGCAAGTTGATTGAGACAGGTTGAGAGTGTGTCATTGTAAACATTGACCAATTTAGTGTTCGGGGTGGGTGGACTAGGGTCAGATATGGTGTAGGACAATAATGAGGACATGGAGGAGGGGTTAATAGATTTGAGGTTCCGGAAAGTTATGGAGCGTTTTTCATTGTTGAGGGGAGTGGGGGTGTCAATGTCCATGATGATGGCTAGGTGGTCCAAGATGGTGGAGCCAAGGTCCATGCTGGTGACATTATGAGTGGTTATTCCTGTAGTACAGATGAGATCCACAGTGTGTCCTTCTGTGGGTGGGAAAACGGACGTGCTGAGTAAGATTGATAACGTTTAAAATGTCAAGGAATTCAGTGGCGCTTTGAAGTCAGGTGAGTCCACGTGGATATTGACATCTCCAGACAGAGATATGCATCTCAGTGAGCAGTGTGAGAAATACAGAAAATTACAAAAATTACCCCAGGTGAAGGAGTTTAAGTATCTCGGGGTGTTGTTCACGAGTGAGGGGAGGATGGAGAGGGAGATCAGCCGGAGAATCGGAGGAGCAGGGGCGGTTTTGCAGTCACTATACCACACTGTTGTGACAAAAAGAGAGCTGAGCCAGAAGGCAAAGCTATCTGTCTACCGAGCTATCTTCATCCCTACCCTCACTTATGGTCGTGAAGTGTGGGTCATGACCGAAAGAACAAGGTCATGAATACAAGAGGTTGAAAAGAGTTTTCTCCAGCGGGTGGCTGGCATCTCCCTTAGAGATAGAGTGAGAAGTTCAGTCACTCGGGAGAGCCTCTTCGCCTGGAAAGGAGCCAGCTGAGGTGGTTTGGGCATCTGGTTAGGATCAGGATGCCTCTTGAGCAACTCCCTAGGAAGGTCCTCGAGGCACGTCCCACTGGGAGGAGACCCCGGGGCAGACCAAGGACCAGATGGAGGGATTACATTGACTCTCTGGCCTTGGATCGCCTCAGGATCCCCCAGGAGGAGGTCGCCCGGTTGCTCGGGAGAGGGAAGTCTGGAGCTCTCTGGTGGAGTTGTTGCCCCCGTGGCCCGAACTAGGATAAGTAGATGAAGATGGATGGGCAGGTTTGGGCAGTCTATGACTGCTGCGACCAATGGTTTAAGGCCAGACAGTTTGAAGGTGAAATGTTCAAATGAGAAGGGAACAGGAAAATTAACTGGACTGATTTTGATTTGATGTGTTGTTTGTGTATTATGACTATGCCACCACCACGTCCCTCGATGCGGGGTATGGGGCGTGGTCTTATTTAGTGTAAAATATTCCAAGGCTATTGCCTCTTTCTCCCCCAGAGCTTTAAAATTTACTTAAATGTGACAAGAATCACATTGCAATTACATGAAAATCACTGTATTAATATGTGAAGACCATGCATCTGCTTCCTAAATGGGTTACTGTAGCGCCACCCATTGGTGGATTGTGGTCAAATTTGCAGGGCTTGTGTCTCAGCACATTGTGCAAACACCCAGCAATTTTCATTTGAATTAGACAATTAGTTTGTGAATAATCGCGATTTATAATTTTTAATTTGGTACTGTAGCGCCACCTATGGGCCGATCATGGTGACATTTTTATGGGGTCTTCTAGAGCATATTATACACCCCTGGACCAAATTTGGTATAAATTGGGCTGGCAGATTTGGAGAAATGATGTTGACAGTAATACAGACAGATTGATACACAACGCCATGTTGCCATGGTGATAAAATAATGTTAGGGTGGGGGGGAAAAATGTAAACCGCTTTTTTTGTGTCCTTTAGGGTCCATAGAACAGAAAAAATATGGTTTACAAGAATCTTCACGAAATATTCTGTAAGCTGGATTTTGCTACACAACTACATAGACTACAAGCTCTCAGTGACTCAGTCTCAGCGTGGTGTGAATGCAACGTGTTGTGATCTTGTAGAAGAGTGGTTTTCAACCTTTTTCATTTCAGGACCCACTATTTATTCAGCATTTGAGCCACCATTTGATGATATTTTAGCCCCACAGACCCAAAACTAAAGTTTTCTTTTGTTTTTGTCCACAATACCAGACTGGATTTCAGAAACAGTCCAACATACAGATCAAAATGACCATTCATCTTTTACATTTTCTAGTTGTGTAGACTTTAGGCTAATTCACATGGTGAATTACTCTTGAGAGTGTAAACATGAAACCAAATGGACCCACTAGGGCAATTTTGGTTTCATTTTACACCAATAATTGCATAATGATTGATTATATTTTTTATAATTGTAATAATAGGGTCTTTCAGGTTAAGCCAAGGACCCCTTAGGCTTAGCTGAGAGTGAGTGAGAACCAGGGACCCCCATATATACAGTATAGTATTATCTATGTGTTGATTAAGATACACATAGACTTGTTTGACAGTACTCTGTCTGCAGTGATCTGTAAATGCATGTTTTATATTGGTTTATTTTCTATTTGTATGTACATACATACAGTACATGATTAGTATACGCTAATCCAACAATAACACAATAACCAGCAGAGAGCAGAGCAAAGCAGGCCCTTTATTTTTTTATTTTTATTTTTTATTTTTTTTAAAGTTGGGAAGTTAGAGATACAGTAGGCCTACTAACCTACAGTAAAACAATACATTGTTTTGAATTTAAATGTATTGCATTTTGGCATTTTTTTGGAAAATTAATAAACCTTGAATATAAATCCTTTTTATTATGTTAAATTGCCACCAGATCGCATCATATCGCATTCTTCAGAATAAAATTCAATGGTATTGTTAAAGTATCGGTTAAGTATCGGTATAAGGGGGTGTATCGTATCGTGTCGGGGTGAATCGCATCGCATCGTATCGCCAGGTAATTCCAAATAATCGCTAAAGTATCGAATCGCTGGCAGTGCATCGAGATGCGTATCGAATCGCCCTCAGTGCTGAGATTCACATCCCTAACACACACACACACACACACACACACACACACACACACACACACACACACACGTAATACTGTATATCAGTGGTTTTCAACCGGTGGGCCGGGAACCACCAGTGGTCCCTGAGAGGATTCCAGGTGGTCCCCAGGCTAAATGATGGAGAGTTGAGAACCAGATGTAACTCTTTGAGAGCGTAAGCGTAAGTTTACACTCTCAAGAGTTAAAATATTCATCTGAATTAGCCCCAAATCTACACAACTAGAGAATGTAGAAGATTAACAGTCATTTTTGATCTGTATGTTTGACTGTTTTGTTTTCTGTGAAAATCCAGCCTGGAATTGTGGACAAAAGCAAAATAAATCTTTAGTTCTGGGGAACCTGTCTGGGGTCTGTGGTGCTACGACGTCCTCAAATGGTGGTCCGTGGCTCAAATGCAGAATAAATTGTGGGCCCTGGGATCAAAAAGGTTGAAAACCACTGCTGTATATGCAACTAGGCAAAGATCCTGCCTCCAGCCTTCCCTGTCACTCCCATAAGTCATTCCGTTTTCCCACTCGAGCTGAATCTTAAAGTCCTTCCCTGGCAGCGCCGGCATCCAGCAACTCTGAGAGTCCAGCCCTGAACGTTAATCCTAGTGCACCAGTTCACTGACAGTGCTGATTATAAAAGCCTTAATTGCTGCCTTTAATTACCCAGGCATCACCGATGGAGTGTCAGCTTTAGAACTCTCTCCTTTCGGCACCTTTAAACTCGCCAGCCAGTCGTAATCCTGTTGGGAGGGTTGACATAGTGGGGTTGGCTGCTGGCATGATCAGGAAAAGGCAATTTGCACAAGTTGTCCATTTGCACAAGTTGTTAGTTGTCTAATCAAGCTCTCCTGCACAGAACATATGCATGCACAGACACTAACCAAGCTCTCCGGCACAGAACATATGCATGCACAGACACACTAACCAAGCTCTCCTTTTTTATAACAAGGAGGTCTCCAATTGAGTTTCACTTTACGAATTCATGTGCCACATCCCTTCCGTGCATGCCTTCACAATTTCCCCCTTTTCAGTACACATGTAGGCGTTCAATTGTAGTAGCAAGGCCTCCATAGTGCACGTTAAAACCTGGTTTCTGTCTATTTCTGCTCATTTCCTGGGCTAGTTTTGGCCAAGTGCTTCTGACATATCTCTCAAAGCCCCCACCACCAGCACCCCCTTTTGCCCAAAGCATCCACTATACCAGAACTATCCACCCGAAGAAAATCAATTTGTGTACCTCTGACGTGTGGTGCACATCCGTCACGGCAGGCCCCCTGCTTGCTTGTTCATTTGGAGGGAAGACTTCAGACTGTCGGCAAGCTGGTGCTGCAGGAAGGAAGTGGACTGTTGTCAGTAAGCTAAAGAGCACTGTTGGACCAAAAGAGACAACCTCACCTGACAGGCAGCATCGGTGAAACAGTAGCTGTCTGGTTATTACTGTGTACAAAGATTTGACTGCCAGCATGAGTGGAGTGGAGGGGTGGGGCAGGTCGGTGTGTGTGTGTGTGTGTGTGTGTGTGTGTGTGTGTGTGTGTGTGTGTGTGTGTGTGTGTGTGTGTGTGTGTGTGTGTGTGTGTGTGTGTGTGTGTGTGTGTGTGTGAGAGAGAGAGAGCTGTAAAATGTGAAGGTGAAGCATATAAAGAATTTCAAGTCCAAGCAAACAAATGAAATGGTAACTGTCTCCCATGGTGACTTCGGTTTTACTATATGTTTTTTACTTGACAGGAAATTGTTTTTCCTTGAATGCATTTTTGAGGCACAGGCAAACAACCCTGTTTTGGAGAGGAGACTACAGTATATACAACCATTTACTGCTCTACTATCCAGTACCTAGCCGGCTAGCTATCATTCTATCCATCATCTGCGCCCTCTATATACTGCATCTATCTGTCTAGACACTGTACACCACAACATTTCAGATTTGGGTTTGAATGTGGCCTGTTTACACATAAATATCAGTAATAGTCATTATGTTCATAAAGGTTTTATGTGGACAATGAGTACAGAATTTTATAACGGCAATAAAAGCTCCTGAATTCCTCATGGATTGTTGGTTACTTCATCCGGCATCCAATCATAATTTACACAAGGAATTTACAGCATAATTTGCACATGCGGTATATTATTTGGTAAAGTGCCGGAGTAAAATAGTTTAAAGGGGAATTCCACCCATTTTCAAAAAAATCCTGAGAGGATACAAATGTGAACCAAATGGACCCGAGCGGGTCCATTTGGTTCCATTTGTACCCTCTCAGGAAAAATGGGTCTGAAAGAAAAATCATTAACATGGTGAAATGAATCTTGATGATGTCATCAGATGTATTTTCACCATGTTAATGATTTTTTCAGACCTCCATTTTTATGAAATACAGAATTGGGGGAACTTTTTGATCATGTCCACACAACATCTCTAAGTAAAATGTTGAAAATTGGTGGAGTTCCCCTTTAACTGACCTTGACTAGGCCTACTTATTATTTGCCCATTACAGCTTTGGTTAGAAAGGAAAGGGAAGGAAAAAGGTTAGGGGTCCAGACATAATGTAATTGACGGATCACAGTTAGTTCTTTTTAATAGCCAGAAAACCCACAGTGTTGTGATATCCGAGTTGACCATATTCTCATAGTGTATATGTCTTGATTGACAGTTTGTCCCAGTTATATAACAATAAATGAGGATCTAAATTCACATTATGTCTGTCTGTCAGACAGTTCTCTCCGAAGTCCTTAATCACTAAAGAAGTATTTCAAAGGATAGATTAAGATGCTCATGATGATGATAATGATAAAAGAGTTTGTGTGTTTCACAATGACGGCTTTGTTCGGTGTCTCTCTGATTCCTCTCTATGATATTAAGGGTCTTTAATGATAGTGAGATATTCAACAGCGGCTAAAAGCAAAAGAGACTTGCGTATGGAGGCGGCATATCTCCTTGACTTAATGCCAACGTTCTCAGGCCCACTGTAATGGAAATACAGCACCATCAATTTGATTGCTCTTGCCTCCGGTCAAGTGTTAATGATGCTTTTTAGGACCAAGGGTTTGAAGGAGTGAAGTTGGGAACGAGTTGCAACAGCAAGTATATGGATCATGGCATCAGTGTCGTCGCATAGCACGAGGTTAATTCAGGGAAGGCACGTGGCATTTAGCGCTATAAAAACTGAGATAAAATCCTATTTGACAAATGGAGCATAACAGGCACAATGTCACATTGGCATCGCCACAGTTAAGACGTCATCTCACAGCTTAAGCCCTGCTCAAAATATGAAGTCTTAACTAAATCTCTCAGCTTTATCTGATATAGCGGACACTTCACAGAAAAGTGCTGCGGCTGGGAGTTTTCATCCCCACTGCCGCTGATTTGTTAAGGCCACACCATCACTGTTGATTGTGATCCCGTGCTCTCCTCTCCCCTCCCCTCCCGCTCCACCAATATTCTCACGAACCCTCGTCCATGCACCTTCCTGTAGTTGTCTGTTCTGCCCTGCTCCTCCTCCCTCCCCACCCTCCTTCCGTCGCCTCTTCTCCCACACCTCCATCCACATTAGCACGGTCTGCTGCTCCCCATCTCCTGTGGGGATTAGCAGGCTAAACGCGACGAGACGCTCGGTAGCATACGGGCGACGGCTCCTCTTCGGATCGCAAATTCGCCCCTGTGATTGAGGGGAACACTGCTGCCTGGCCCCTACCAGGCAAGCAGGGACGGCGAGGCACTTCGCCAAGTGAAATGACCTCAGAGTGACATTAAGGCGACCTTGAGCGGGTCTTAGCGGGCCGGCGCGCTTGCTGGAACGCGATGATAAGGCTCCAGATTAACAGATGAGACTGGAGGGGGATGAGCCCCATCTCCCACGATGGGGGAGATTAGGGGAGGCGAAATGCGGGCACATGTATGTCTACTGAACACACATGTGAACACGCACATGTGCACGGCGCAACACACTTTCTCTGTCCCAAAATTGCGCGACACGCACACACACGCACACGCACATGCACACACACACACACACACACACAGTTTGGCCAGCAATATCCATCACTGACTTCCTTAAGGTCATGTTCGGTCAATCCAATGGTACATTGTAATTTTCACAGGTGGGACTGTGGAAAGTGAGGTGAAGAATGAGGCTGGAACACGGACGTACACGATTTAATCTGCCTAATGCAAAAGAACCATTAGGGGTGTCCCTCAGCTTCCGACCAGGGCCAGAAACTTAACAGTATGTTTCTCACATTAATTGCATTGCGAAAGTTCATCAAATCCGGAGATCTTAAGCCTGACGCCGAGCGAGAAACAATTGGGTTTGATGAATGGAAACACGGCACAATCTAGCAAAGAACATGGCCACGACGCTGCATGAAGGTGACGTGAAGTCTCTACCCCTGCCAGTCTGCAAGGCTTTGAGTCGATACCAAACACTATCCCAACAACAAACCGAAGCCAGATTACACTGTGATAAATCGCCCCTCAATGGACCCCCTAGTACTCCTCTCCTCTCCTCTCCTCTCCTCTCCTCTCCTCTCCTCTCCTCTCCTCTCCTCTCCTCTCCTCTCCTCTCCTCTCCTCTCCTCTCTCGGTGGCTGAGAAACCAGCATCTCTGCCTGACCATATTTCTCAGGCCCTTCGGCTGTGACGGTGATGGACCCAGACTTATCGCTCCATATGCAGAATAGCACAGACGCCTCACGTCCTGCATGATAATAATATCATCGTGGACTGCGAGAGGAAGCCCGCAGGCTTAATCAATAGCCTAATTACCGTTAGGGAAAATATTATGTCATGCGTCCTCCTCTCTCCCCCCCAGCGGGAGTGATTGGACTCTGGTGTATTGTAATCAGTGGAAGATACATGGACGAGGCTGATGGCTCCTCCAGCAAAGCCTCCAGGCGGCCCTGCAGAGAAAAATATAAGCCCAAACTGTATAGAGACGAGCTGACTGAGGACCGAGGACACATGATGTCATAAAGCGACCGTAAAAGCACATATTATGTTCATGCCACAACAAAAGTACAGAGAAAGTCCCCACCAAGAAAACACAGTCGTGTTTTATATTGTGTACTTCTGTTTCTTCCTCAGAGTCCCATTCATCCAAATGAGAATAGTCTCTAGTCAATATCTCTGTATGAGTACATATCTGTATCTGACTGCTTTCCTGTTTATCTAATTTGGAACCCAGCAGTCGCCTTATTGTTTCTATCGCCTCCGTTTTCACAACCGTTCCCTGAACGAGTCTCTTGTCTCAGATCAGAACTGTAGGCCAGATGCATTCCAGTTTTATTTGTTCTATTATTATAGTATGAAGATGACACGGTGCTTAATTTAATCAGCAGGTAACAGAAAGATACACAGGATATGTTTCAATTCGATCCTCAGTCCTAATTGTCAATCAACTGCAATGTGAATTTCTGGTAACTGAGAAAACGCTATAATGTAAAGTAAACGGCATCTACCTTATGGCAATCAATTGAACGACAGAACTCAATAAAGTGTCGCACTCAATGGGTACAAAGAGACAAAGCTTGTATTACCCTAGAAGACTTGAAAGCGCGCGCACGCGCACACACACACACACACACACACACACACACACACACACACACACACACACACACACACACACACACACACACACACACACACACACACACACACACACACACACACACACACACACACACACACACACACACACACACACACACACTCTACTGTATTTGAATAGTAGAAACAATTCCACATTCAGAGGTGCAGGGGCACATCTCAGATGCAAGAACCACGCATCCTCAATTTGTTTACATTTGACATAGCTCGCAAGCAACGCTACTGGGCAACAGTTATTGCACCTCATTAAAGACTGTTCCTATTCATGTTGCATTTGTCTTGCGTCGCTGTAGCCAAGCTGAAAAGATGCCCACCGGAGTTCTCATCACTCACATGCAAGCCGTGGCGGGGGGCTGGCAAGCGGCAGCCACGTCGAGGACCCTCGAGGACAACAAAACATTTTTTATGCCATGTTTTCCTCCGCAAACACAAAAGGGGCGCCTCTTCACCTGTCAGCCTGATTATTCAGCACACTGTTCTGCCTTGAAAGGCGACCGGTGGCCTTACTTTCCCACATGGGCGCTGTGGGAAGCCCTGAGTGCTGGGACAAAGGAGGCCCACAGTCCTGGATGGATTACCTCATGCCCTTGGTCCCTCAAGTGGCTAGTCCAGCCTTTTCCCTAGCCGGCTCTCTTCCTGTGTTCCATAAATATGGGGGGAAGGAGTTGGGGTAGGCAAGGAGGGACAGAAAGGAGTTCAGAGAGGGAGAGAGAGAGAAGACGGGGAAGAAGAGAAGGAAATGCTCAATGAAGACGCCGGCACAAATAAGGAAGATGAGTGGAGCGAGTGAATGAGACAGAAAGAGGGAGAGAAATGGGAAGGCCATATCCTATTTAGCATTCATCCCTGCGTGCGTGATTAGGCCAAACAGGGCAATTAGTGCAGATGGAGAATGGAGATTTGGTCTCCGCAGAGGACTACTAATTCACCTAAGAGTTTCCTCAGGGACACAGCTGAGCTCACCCTGTGTGAACCCTCCGTCCACGGCCCCTCCCAGTACACTGACCTAGAGCTCACAGCACGACGCGCAGTAGGTTTATGGCCATATGTCACCCTCGTCTATGAACAGTAACTCTGGGAAGTACTTTGACTTTAAGATTTGGTTTCACTTTGTGTAATTAGCTATACTGCATAACTCCTGTATACTAGGAAGTTCCACTTTGTGGAGCTGCTGCACAGCACTATACTAGGAAGTTATAACAGAGAGAAAGGTAAACTCATTATCTCTCGCTGAACTACTGCAACTCAAGAAATAATAATAAAAAAAAGTTCAATAATTTTCCTCAGGTTTGCTGGATCCATTTTGAGACAAAACAAAAAACAGCAACATGGAAAACTGATGAAATTTGCATGTCAGGTACCCAGTCAGGTATTTCAAAGCCAATATGTTTATAATAGGCTCGATCACGGCAGAACTAACCCATCTTAAAATTGGTACAGTATGAATGTTTATCAAGAAGAAGGTGACAGAAGCAACAGCAATACAAGCGTCAATTTCTGTATCGGACATACAAGTAAAATTTAGAGGGAGGGGAAAAAACATGTTACCTGAAGAAAAACACTGACTAAACCATTGACTGATCTAAAAACATATCTTGGGGGAGACACTGTAAGTAAACGGATTAGTTCAGTAACTGATGAAATCATGAGTAGTGAAAATGCAAGCCGTGGCAATGAATGGATCTATCGTCACAATATCTCAGAGCTGTGAGCAGTCTGGGCGCATCAAGTGTTTCAAATCATAAATGAATTGGAAAAACAGCTAATATCTCACTGGACTGAGCCGCATCGATTTTAGCCTGAGAGAGAGAGAGGGAGAGAGAGAGGGAGAGAGAGAGGGAGAGAGAGGGAGAGAGAGAGGGGGGTAAAGAAATAGAGAGGGGGGGCAGTGTGAGAGAGAGACAGAAAAAGAGAGCGGGATGGTGAGAGAGAAGGGGACAGTAAGAAAGAAAGACAGAGAGCGGAGGAGGGAGTGAGATAAAAAGACAGAAAATCACTTGGCAGGCAGTATGAAGCTGCAGCCTGTGGGCTTAGTAACTTAACCTTGAGCTAGTGAATAATTTTCTTCTCGTCTGAGGAGAACCACGGGTGGCATCCAGCAGGTGATTTCAACCAAGACAATAGTCTAAAGCAGTGGTCCCTGTGGGGGCACCAGGTGGTCCCCAGCTAAATGATGCAGAGTTGGTAACCGTATAGATCTCCAACTATTGGTAGTGCAAAATTGACACCATATGGACCCGCAATTGTTCATTTTAAATGATTGTTAAACATCTGCAATAATTAATTTGAAATACAAACATACATACAAGGTCTACAAAATATATAAGAACTGTTATTTTTTTATCACAACATTTGCCTGAGTTATCTCTCATACAGTATGGTTCCAACATCAATACAGAATGATAATGTGGACATATTCTTCAGTTTGAAGCCGAGTCTGCTCTGTGGACTCCAATGCAGAATAAATGATGGACCTTGATATGAAAAAGATTTAACCCATGTGGTATTGGCCAACGGTTACATTTCAATTATGAATCATGGATAAAGATAACCCTGGAAAGTTTATAGACATGGCACAAGGTTATGTGTACCAAAAGAACATTATTTATTGCTATTACATTTTCAAATAATAAAAAATGGCATGAATGCAGCAACAGAACTATGGGACTCTAGAATAATCAGAATTCGTGGCATTACAGAATTCTGATATATTGAAAGCAATGTCTGTTCTTCATTTTTACATTGTGTATCACATCTATTGACTGGGTGGGAGAATGGCGTTCAGCACACAGCCACTTTTATATACTAGCTGCTTTCTTAGGCAGGACATAATGGAGTAAATGAATTGACGGCATCAAGGGCCTTGATATACAGTAGTGAATAGAATTGAATAGATAGTGATGTTGGAGCATACAATGTAGACGCTTAAATAAAGAACTCTCTCCTTGTATCTTAAACGATTATGGAACGTGTGTGTGCGTGTGCGTGCGCACGTACACATGCACGCCCACACACGCACACACACACGCCCACACACACACACACACACACACAGCATACATTCTCACTGGAACCATGGGACATCTGATATCTCCAGTGCATGAATGTCGACATTTTGCGTGGGCCGATCTCAGCTTGAATGGTGCCCATTGATCTGCACTGACCTGACACACAGTGATGGACAGAGCCAATCAGCCTATCACGGCCCTGGGAGATGGACAGACTCTCATTTACAGGTGTGATGAGGGTGGGTGGGAGGATGAGTTTTGAGTGATTGACTGGCTGTCACTGAGCCACTGGGGCATTACAGAACTGTCTGAGCATAGCAGGATAGCAATGTAATGTAGGTGCATGTGTGTGTGTGTGTGTGTGGGGGGGGGGTATGGTCAGACTTACACAGATTACCCATCACACCTTGAGTACAGTGACAGGTGAAGAATCTGGCTGTCAGGTGTGCCCCGCCCACATCGTCAAGAGACTGGCAGAATTAAACGACCTATCAAGCGCCATGCCTCTGACAGGAGGCCGCCGGCCTTGGAACTTACAAGCATGTATGCATGCATGCATGGACAGACAGACACATGTACACGCACGCGCACGCACACAAGCGCACACACATGCGCGCGCACACACACACACACACTCACATACACAAGCACATGGAACAGGCGCATAGGCACATTCACATTCTCATGGTGGTCCACAAACCAATTCAGTCTCCCTCCTTTCTCCCTCATTTTCCTCCTTCGCCAGTTCACCCCCCCACCCCTCCCCTCCTCCCTCTCTCTCCCTCTCTCCCTCTCTCCCTCTCTCTCTCTCCCTCTCTCCCTCTCTCTCTCTCTCTCTCTCTCTCTCTCTCTCTCTCTCTCTCTCTCTCTCTCTCCCCCCCCCCATCTTGTGGTTCAGTGTGGGAGTCAGCAGTGCCATTACTCAAACACAGCCTGTCAGTACAGATAACAGTTGTTTGTTGTTTAACACTGTACAGAGAGCTGCACAGGCGGCCAAAATCTGGAAATGTTTCTTTTTTTCCCCCCTCCACCATCTATTTTTTGCCTGATTGCACATTCATGATTTTCAAATGGCTGGTTAAAAACCAGCGGAAAACCACAAACCTGAGAGTTTTTTCAATTGTATTTAAAAAAATACATTATGGTCTTTTTCCTATCGGGAGGGGAAAAAATGAAAATCATAATTAATGTGTTTGATGTGGAAACAGCGAGTCAGCATTTTTTTAAAATATACCTTTATAAAGATGACACAAGAAGTCAGATAATTTCTGAACACTTTCATTATGTTCCACAAAATTTGCTCATTCGTTAAAAGCACTGCATGTCAGGCCATATTTCTTTAGGATAGTAGCCTAGATTTTTTTTGGAACTCTACACTGTGCAATGCCAAGTATTACTTTAACTCTTGAGAGTATAAATGTAACCACATTCA
Organism: Benthosema pterotum; assembly: GCA_039105355.1. Lineage (NCBI taxonomy): Eukaryota > Metazoa > Chordata > Actinopteri > Myctophiformes > Myctophidae > Benthosema > Benthosema pterotum. Next base: position 27,334,741 of record CM076972.1, read on the forward strand.
TATATACACTGGAATGAAACGAATAGGATTTTGCTGTGTACAGTAGGCAAGGATTAACAATAACAATAACACATGTCAGTATCTGTAGACAGCTACTACCCTCTTGTGGCCGAGTTATGGATACAATACTTGGAGTAAAGAAAAACACCCACAAGCTTATTCAGACATACAGTGGTGCCACTGTAGTCACAGGGAGACATGGGCTCGTGATGTGAATTTGCACGAGCTAGACAAATGTTTTTGTATGCATTGTACGGACGGAAATTTTGCAAACGCGAAAGCCTATGCCTGGGAAAATTTCGGTCCCGGCTCCTGTAAAAATAATCTTCTCCTAAGCAGAATTAGAACGGAGGTTACAGTGAAGATGTTTTGCAGATGGTAGCCATCGAGTCACGCTAGGTTAATGGCCGAAAAGCCTTTCGTTCCATCTCCTGAGTACGGTAAAACATGCCAAAATGATTGATGCTGACATCGACTTTAATGTCTGACGATGTCCGATCCCCTTAATGGCAATAACTCTTTCCTCTCTTCTCCGCCCAACAGCCCCAAAACAACTGTACTGTAGCTCCAATCAATCGAGGAACTTCCAGGGAACATTTTTTGATACTGTACGTGAATGTCACACAAACTAATAAATTAATCATACCGCCTTGGTTGGTTACATTTCCATCAAGGGAGGGGATAATGGCCTTTTGATGGCTCTTACAGTGCTCACATTGGGTCTGTTTTACAAGCCATTCCATGCATGATCGCACTATGCCACATCGATTAGACGACGTGTGGTTGCCATATATATAAATGAAAAGCTGTGATAGACAGCCATGCATGAACGGCCTTTTGTTTGGCCTCTCACTGGGTGGTCATGTTCAGAGTCATGGTTAGCTATGAGACCGAGCATGTGGTATAGTGGTTTCCTGCCTTTAGATAGATCACTTTAGGGTGTATGAATATGTGTGAGTGCACATGTGTGTGCATGTGTGCTGCAATTGTGTCTGTGCGTGCGTGCGTGCGCACGTTATTAATGTCCTGTTGACGTGTTTCTGTGTGGTCAGTCACGCTCCAGTAGAGTCTGTTCCTCTTGTTCCTTACACCTGTTGCTGAAGCTTCTCAAGCAGAGTAATATAGTGCCTTTTAGAACCAGAGGAAAAACTATAAGACATGAGTTGGTGAACAAAAGGAAAACCTATATCAAAAAAACCTGTTTTTGGCTTAGAAGAATTAAATTATATCTAAATTATATCTATCTTCTGAATTAATTGTCGAGAATCCACAAGATTAGAAAATGTTATTGAAAGTTGTTATTGTTATTTTGACGTTTTGCCAGTTTATCTCTCCTAAATTTTGGACACAAAATTGAAAATCCTTAGTTTTGGGTCTGAGGCACTAAACTCAACATCAGATGGCGGTCCGTGGCTAAAATGCTGAATAAATAGTGGGCCCTGCTATGAAAAAGGTTGAAAACCACTGGTCCAGAGGGCCCCACAGCAAAACAGCAATTTAGTTATTTAGCTATGTTGAAAAAATGTCAACATATCATGTCTCTTGGTCCTAGCACGACATATTGTAAATTTGGGCATCCATGACATGAAAATGTTTGGGAATATTTGAGGAGCACATTGTTGTATACACATTCAGCCATTTTATATCTCTTTCACTGCAATGTCTTTGTTTCTAATCCCCCCCCCACTGTATGTTTAACGCAAACGTTTAAACAGAATAAATCTGACCAGAGAGCAGGCAGGCATCAGCCAGGGTCCTGACAGGATTGTTAACAGCACAGAACAGAGCAGAGAAACAGTTGGCCTGCCCAGACCAGTTCATGCAGTGCCGTGCGAGGGGGCCATTCGCTGACAGCACTAACACATTCTGCCAGCGTGTATATATATTCTCACTTCCATGTATTCTTTCACACATCCAAATCGCCCCCATCCAAGGTCCCAACGGCTTGGGGAGGTTTTGGGAGCCAAAGCCGCTTTGCCAGACACTAGCTCCAGCCAGGCTCTACTACAGCATGGACTCTGCAAGCAGTATCAACCCCTGATCCCCCATGACAATAAACTTGACTTGAAGTTATTGAAACATCTGACATGGTGGAAAAGGTATTCAAAAGTAGCTGAATCATTTTAAAATACCAATAGTGCAATTTAGAACTACTTAAAGGGATATTTCACTCTTTTGGTCATTTTATGGTCTACTCAGTCTCATGTTAGCCTCGACACCCAGACTTTCATTTTCGTTCGCCTTGCGCGAAAACGGAAAGCCTGGACTAACGCACGTTGGAAAGTGGCCATCAAGTGGGAGTGAACCTTCCGGGTGGGCGTCGCTCTAAATGATGTGACGTAGCAGTGGACGGGCGCGGGAGGGGCCGGAGATGACGACACGTTAGTGAGATCAAATCAGAGCGCAGCACTTCCGCCGTGTGGATGCCACGGCACCCCACCCCCCCAAGGCCAAAATCATTGAGGGCTAGACCAGGCTAGGCTCTCATGTGAACACCCCAGGCAGTTTATAAGTTACCGCATTCAGTTCTTATCTTCAAGTTATCTTCAAGTTATATTAACTGAATCCTGGCCTGGTTACTATATGGCAGTGGTTTTCAACCAGTGGCCCAGGGATCACCAGTGGTCCTTGAGAATTCCAGGTGGTCCCCAGGCTAAATGATGGAAAGTTGGTTAACCAGGTGTAACTCTTGGAGAGCGTAAAAATGAATCCAAATGGACCCAAGTCTACACAACTAGACAATGTAGAAGATTAATGGTCATTTTGATTTGTATGTTTGGCTGTTTTGTTTCCCAAATCCAGCCTGGAATTGTGAACAAAAGCAAAATAAATCTTTAGTTTTAGGTCCGTGTGATCAGATGGTGGTCCATGGCTCAAATTCTAAATAAATAGTGGGCTGTGGTATCAACAAGGTTGAAAACCACTACTATATGGAATATAATCTGTGAAAGTTTAGCTACACCAAACCAACACCTGCACCGAAGCCTAACTGACAGACTTGAGTGTCTCTCCTACCCAGGAGGGAAGCCACTCCTCTCGGACTGCTGACACAATGGCTGACCCGACGGAGCTGAAAGTTGAAATCCTCTCCTCACTAAAAAAAGGACATTGCCTCTATTGATCAGGTATGAGCTAACCGCCATGATGGCCAAGGAGTTTGACAGTGTTAGATCCGAGTTAAGTTCACTTAAGACAGAAATGGCAAAATATTGTTTTGGAAAATGTAGCAGCCTCCTGGTTGCGGCCAACAAGTAAATGAGAAAGCACGGCCCTCTCATATTTCAGGAAGACAATATCAGCCTTCAGGAAAAAAAGAAGATTGTGTTTTTGATTAATCTCTTTGTTAAAATGGAGTTTTAAGTTATAATGGGTTTGTACAGGAAGGAGGCAGGGCTAAAATGAACATCAAATATCTAAATACTGCATTAAGTAACTCATACTGTTATACAGTATAAACACTGTTTGGGATGTTTATATTGTATGAGACTGAGTAGCCCATAAAATTGCCATATGCCTTTAAGTACAGAATTGATCATTTACATGAGTAAAAGTAAAAAATTATCAGTGTCAAAATGTCCTAAAAGTACAAGTAGAATGCAGAATGTTCCATTTCACAAGTTCAAAATGTATACAAAAATTTTGAAAATAGCAAATCTACAGGCTCACATGTGAGTAATTAAAGTTTTCAAATAATTGTAGTGTGTAAAAGTAAAGTAGCCTACACATTTTGAGATGTAGTGGAGTAGAAGTACAAGTGCTGGAAATACTCAAGTAAAGTAAAAAAAAAAAATACCTCAAAATTCTACTTAAGGGCAGTACTTAAGTGAAAATACTTAGTTACTTTGCAGCACCACCAACACAAGGTCCAAAGGGTACTACTGTTCAATATGCAAGCTGTTAATATAGTAAGTGAAGCACTAGAGGGCAGCAATGAGCCATTGCTGTAATCCACCAAGGCACCAACTGCAGAAATGCGGCTCATGTGCTATTTTAAAAGTAAAAATTAAAAGGGGCAGGCATGGAGGTCGGACGACCTCAACAACCTATGGTGACGCGCGGGCGTGTGTGTGTGTGTGTGTGTGTGTGTGTGTGTGTGTGTGTGTGTGTGTGTGTGTGTGTGTGTGTGTGTGTGTGTGTGTGTGTGTGTGCGTGCGCATCCATATATAAATTAGCCTTCAATATTATAGTTTAACTTGGCACAGTCCCCTTGGCACTGTGTACCTTTCCACCCCTTCCGGCTCTATATGCTAGGCCTGCAGCCATTGTTTGAATTAAATATCTCACTACAAATAAAATAATATGGGCATGCTGTTATTGTTATATGGAAGGATGGAGGGGTGGCTGTGGAGGTCAGGGGGCGGGCCAAGTTGTATGGTTACTTTGTAGAAAGGAATGGAGCATACCATTACTATAGACAGAATGGTAGAGGTAGACGTCTCCTTCGCCTCCAAGCAACGTAAGGGGTGAATTGATAAGTCGTGGAAAAGACCCACTGTGATTGAGCCAGCCCAGTAGTCACTTGAGTGGCAGTGACGCAGCATGCCTTCCACATTACATAGCGACTTAGTGGATTTTTATTCCAGCTTTCCATGCACATGGAATGTTGTTGAGTTTAACACCCAATACAATCAGACTTTTCTGTTTGGATGTATGGGCTGTCATGGCCAGAAAAATGTATTTATTCAAAGACCTTTTAATGCCAACTTGGGTCGTGCAAATCATGTCAACACACACAATATTTTGGTCCAAACAAATAATTACAAAGAAGAACACCAACAACAAAAACTGCCAATTTTTTTCTTTCAGTCTGAATGTAAATTTTTTGTCATAAGCCGAGTTATCTTTGTTTGCGGCATAAATGTCTTTATATAAAATAGTATACTCAAAAGTCTGTGAGGAAAATGAATGGGGAATTCACTTCTGGAACAGGTGAGTAGCGGGACTGCTCTGCTCTATAAGCGTTCCTGCATAACTTCCTGCATACGATGGCTCCTCCATGACCCCTGGGGTCCCCCAGACCTCACCCAGTGTCAGAACCATGGTGTAAACAACACAGGGGAGCTAATGTTGCCTTGAGGTGCCCAAACATAAACGTTTATCATTTATCTTTAAAAGATGTGTTTTGTAGGAAGTGTTGCACCAGTAAATTAGATCTGTATTGATCTGTAATTGGATAATTTTGGACTGGATTGAATAAGGCTGAAAATTGTATCGAATTTAGATGGAAAGTTCAAGAAAAGAGCTTTGGGTTTGTACTTGTTGATGTGGTTTTGGAGATGAGATGAACAATCTTCTGTGCCACCGTATGCTCTGGCTTACAGTATATAGGAAAACTGAAAAGGCTCCTGTGCGTGTGTCCCATTGAACAATAGTGCTTTAGTAATGATAGTATTTTATTAATGCTCAACAAATACTCGTGTACAGATGAAACGCTTATAAGTGTTTGCTTAGCAATGCATGAATCATGCTTTACTAATGATGAATTCACGATTAATTCACATATAAAAGGTCATCGGTTACATGATCAAAGATTAGGTCTGTTTTTTGGAAATAATTCCTAAATTCCCTTTCAGTGTGAATTGTATTTTAGAAAAGATTCAGTACCCACTTGTAGCTACAGAGTTGTGAAAGCCATGGCATTTAGTGGGTTGATCCATTGCTTTCTGCCGATTTACACCAAATAAAGCCACAAGGGGGCATACTTGTATGTGTATAATATGGTTTGATTTTAGAACCAACATGTGAAGTATTGCAGGTGCCACTTTACAAAATGTCACACAATGGGGTCAGAGTTTGGTTACATTTTGATTTTGGATAGTTTTTGGTCCAGTAGGATCGGTGTAATAATTTGAATTGAATCAATCGTGCACATAAGTTAACCCTTGGTAGTGTTTGATTCAATCAATTGATTCAATGAGATATCTTCCAAGCTATTGGAAACTTGAAAGGGAGGTTGCTAGACCCGTAGGAGCCAATTCCCTGGCAAAGGATCTTGATATTATCTGCACTAGACAATAGTTGTAAGCTACACATTTCTCAGAGGTGTTGTAGTCAAAACAAAGAGAATAAGCTATTTAGATCATTTTGAACCATCCAAGTTTAGCTCTGGTACATAGCACAGTGGAGCTATGGACCAGAGCTACTGTATGTTTATTTTACAACATAATAGGCAGAGCCTTTGGCGGAACTCTTTGCTTTAACCACTTATTTACAGTATAACACTTTTTCAGTGAATAAAAGGTTGAATTTGGTCTCCCTTTGTTAAAAAATACTGGATCCATTCCTGTGGTAGGGCAGTACTGGGAAAAAGTTATGTTTCTCTGAGTGGTAAAAATGTCATCACTTGTGTGGAGGAACAGAGTTCAAAACTCCAGCAGAAAATGAAAGTTGCAGACTTGCAGCACAGTTACTTTAAGCCCTATGACATAAAACAATAAAAAAAATACAAAATTTCACAATCTCACTAAGTGAGCTTATATATAGTATCTGCTATTTTTAAATACTGTGAAAAATACATTTTAATATGTTACAGTATATATATATATATATATATATATATATATATATATACTATATATATATATATATATATATATATATATATATATATATATATATATATATATATATATATATACTGTATATTCAAATGCCTATGACGGCCATGTTGAGAGAGGGTTTTAAGGGGCTTCTGCAGTAGCCTTTTACTATCCTCCTTCCATTCAGCAGAACCCACACCCATTTCTTATAAAAAAAATAAATAAATAAACATGCACGTTCTTCTCCAGAAATGTAATGGGGAAGGAATGCATGACAGGAAAATGCATGTGTACTATTTTTGGATATTCTTGGAAATTGGCAGCACATCAGTAGACCTTTCACTTTCATTTACACAAAATGGCTCTCGGTTGCTCTGAAATCATAGCTGATGAAGTGATATCCAGGCAGTGTAATTTATGGCCATCAGCAAAGACAACAAGTTTGTGTGTGTGTCCCTTATCACTCCCAAGTGATATGAGTGATTATATACTTTATTAACCAATTTGAAATAGTATGATACTGCTGCTTCCATTGTGGTCCTGTCTGTGTATTCAATTCAACAATTGGGACACACTCTAAGTTTGAGGTTGACAGACAGACAGACAGACAGACAGACAGACAGACAGACAGACAGACAGACAGACAGACAGACAGACAGACAGACAGACAGACAGACAGACAGACAGACAGACAGACAGACAGACAGACAGACAGACAGACAGACCTCACAAGCTTGTAGAGCTTGCCATTATTAGGAGGCGAGTCCTTAATTTTGTTATTATGACATTTCCAGAACAGGGAAGCATACAGGTTCCTTAAGGCTAAGAAAAGAATTCAAAACATGTGACATTTTGGGCCATACATTATAAGCCTCTCTTCAGTAATCTCAACGGTGGATAAAACCATGCAAATGTGCTTTGTGGTGTCAAGGAACGGACAAGGGAGGTAATGAGCTGTGAAACTGAGAACATGTGTACCAAGCACTGCTTCACTGGTAAATGATTCAAACCAACAGCGCTGCTAAAGCCATTTCAGGTGAAACTACTGCAACAAATGTCTCTAAACCTTTCTTCTAAATTAGATATGCTAAGACATCATTAAAAAGCGTTCGGGCTCAACAATATCAATAGTGTCTACTGAGGATTAAAGCTATGAAGCTACATGCATGCACTTTAAACAGAAGACATTATAGCTGCGTGGCTGACCAGCAAGACATACAGTACTGGCCATGATATCGCTATGCTTCTTTCCAAGAAATCACACGGGAGAGGGAGAGGCAGGAAAGATCAGCTGATGTCGAGGAAGGACGTTTTTGACCGTGGTCATTCCGCTATTGGCTGCTAGGAAACCATCAGCGTATCATAAATCAACACTTAACGGTCAAGAGGCAGGATGGTTCTGGGAATGTGCATGACACTCCAGCAGCATCCACAACAGTAGCGGCAGAGATGAGCTTCCCTTTCTGCTTTTACTGAGGGTAATGTCATCAGCGACTCTCGGCTTGCCAGATCCCCCATCATAGCAAGATGCACAATCCTGCTTCCAGGAAGCCAGAGCTTTAGGCTGCTCTTTTTTAATCATAACTGGATGAGTTAAGAACTGCTGAGTGCATGCATCACAATTGGTATTAAATTGCTAAATGCTTTGAAATTAAGACTTAAAATAATCTTCCTCTCTGGAGTGTAAATAAATCCTGCATATTTTGAGAAATGCTGGTAGAAAAACAATTCATTGCACTCTCTGTCCGGGTTAGTTGTTCAAAGAATGTGTGCCCTTGGATGTGGGTGGGCTGATCGTCTGGTTTGTATTAAAAGCCATCACAGATTTTCTTTTCTTAAAGCCTCATCCAACTAGTGCGATAAATGACATTGTCCAGCAGAGGTCAGCAAACACTCAGAAATAAAATAACTCTTCTAGTTATCCAAGGAAAATGTGAGCTCTTGTGACCTTAGCACTACAATACAGCAGAAGCTCTGCACACTGAGGTGCACATTTTCTTTCTTTTGTTTTATTTGTTGTAATTTTCTTCCAGATCTGATTTGTTATATAGTTTCAGTATAATCATTTTCTTTTACTGATGCAAATAATGCCTCTGCCAAAACCTGCAACTTCTTCACTGTGTCCTATATGAGGACAATGTTTATGTGTGAAACAATATGCAAATGTAACAAATGTCTTGCATATATGGGGTGGTAGTGGCTGAGGACATAAAGTGGCCTTCCCATCTCCTCCTTTCTGTGTCAAAGTGTCCTTGAGCACAGACTGAATCCATGACTTCTAATGGTGGGCAGGTTGGCACCTTGCATGGTATCCTCCTCCATCGGTGGGTGAATGAGAAGTAAATTATGAAGACAAGAATTGCTGTATAAATGGAGTCTATTTGCCATATGAATATAATTTGTTGTAGGCCTATGAGATGAGATTCAATTTATGGTCAATTTACAGTACAGTATAGTAATTTAGAGTACTGTAAGTACAGTATTATACAAGCCCCAGTTGGGGCAGCAGATCTGCGTGAATTAGTAGCAGTGTGTCAATGAAACCCTCCAGAGCACATGATAAATCATCAGGGAAAACAGGACCGTTGAACCTTCTTGTTGTCACCTGACAATGAAGGGTAACTCTGAGAGCAGAGTGTCCTGGCTGGCAGTCACAGTGTTCCTTCCACACATTGCTTCCTTTACAGGCAGCCAGCAGTGTCCCACTACCTTGTAGCGAGAGGGTCATATGGGTTTGGAATGTGGAATGCTGTGGAGCGGAACGCCATTGCTGGCCAGCTCTGGAGCTCTGGTATGCCTGATGGTGACATCACCGGCATGCTGACCACTTGGGCGATAGGAGAGGATCATCCTTTGTCTCTATGTTTGGACCTGTTTGCTCTAAGCTACCTCTGGGGACTCCAGTGGAATGCAAAGTATGAAGGAAGAGAAATGCAAATAAAAGAAAAGAAAAAAAATAATAACCCACCGGATAAAAACATATCTTGTATCAGGAGAACATTGTACTCTAGTGAGAGATTAGTAAAAATAAAATCTTATTAAAATGCACAAACTAGTAGCCGATTGTTGTAGTCACACACAGACTTACTTCATGCTCTGAGTTAATATAAAAAGAGCATTTTTTGCACATTTTCTGAATCAATGATGATCAAAAGTCGATGATGCTTTTCAACATTGCTACCCGTTAGATCAAGGTTTATTCTTAGCCCTGGGTGGACATCTGTTTTGATATTTTCGTGAGAGCCTAATTTACACACAGGACACAAGTTGTACAAAATACTGTGGCAATTGGGGGATGCCCACCCCCTAAGGACATGTTTTCCGTAAATGTCTATGACATGTGTTGTAGCAGGAGAGAGAGCTCTATGCCCAGTTCGCCCACGGCTAAAAATGTGGAGCAGACTTACATAAAGTATTTACAAGAGAGAGCCAGTGCACTACTGTGTAAGCTCAGCAGGGCAGTCTAGGTCAACCTATGGCAGACAGACAAGACGCTGATTTAGGTCATGAGGCCTATATGAGGACAATCAGCCTGGATGGGAAACATGTATTAATGAGAAAGGGAGAGAGAGAGAGAAGGCTACAGCAGGATAGTGTATTCTCATTTCACCTTCAGTCTCTGTAGCAGACAGACAGACATTCTGCCCAGGAACAGAGCATCTGTCTATTGCATGTGAAACAGGAATGCAACAGGGGCAATTCATCCTGTACAGTGAGAGGAATTCAGCCTTACAGTAACAACAAACACTGGTGTCAAACTTCACTCCAGCAGGGCTGTATCGTAGCGTTGTCCTGTACTTTGTTCTCTAGGCCATGGACACCTATAACACGCTACACCCTATAGCCCAAAGAGTGTTACCCAAATAGATTCATGAAAGGAAAACTACTCTAAAAGTAGCACCAGGCACTTAGAATATTTCTCATCACATTGTCTTTCACAGCCATATTATGCATTGCACAACTTGCTCAAACTAATGCTTGATTTATAATTTTATATTGAGTTGCACACCAGTGTTGGACACTGAAAATAGCAGATACAAGTTCAAACGCATAGTATTATGTGCAGGTGATGTGAGCATTGGCAGTAGATATACAGCAATATGCGATGCACGATCCCCCCACTCGCAAATAAGTATATGTGAAGGAATACATAAAGGGATACATAAAGTATGGAGTGCCATAGGGACAGGACAGGTCCTGTACTATACAGTGATGCAGGGCTGCACCTTGCACTCTGGGAAAAACAACATGTTCCTCCCTCCTCCACACACTGAGTGGGAAGTGTTTACTGATTCCAGAATTGACATAGGTGGGCTGAGTTTTCTGTTTACTCTCGACCTACGATTTGTAGCGGGAAACCATATGCAGCAAGCACTCACACGCGCGTACACACACAGACATGTGCACGTGGAGATGCATGTGCACATGTTCTGTGTGCACTCCCATGCTTGCAGACACAAGCATGCATATAGCCAGCCAGCCAGGCAGAGAGAGAGACAGCGACAGAGACAGAGAGACGGAGGGAGATTGGTGGTAGGTGGTAAATTATTAGAGTTCAGAACATCCTGGCCCGGAATGAAGAGAATGCAATACGAGAATAGAACTACAGTACACTATGAATCTGCTTTGACCCAAGCCAGTATTTCCCCGTGCTACGTCAGGACACACTTTTATGCACGGGCACACACAGACGCACATGCATGCATGCACGCATGCACGCACAGAAGCACACACACAAACTAATTATGTTTCCTAAGGAGAGGAGGAAAGGATATGAAGTGCTATTAGAAAGCCATATGTGCACCCGGATTCATCATAACCATCCGGTTTTGTTTCAGGGAAAAGAGCAAGCCATTTCAGTCGCCCACCAGCTATTACTGTAAGGACTAGATATTACCAGCACAGGGCATCTATCCCACACTCTCAAGTGACCGAGAGACTGTAATAGCTTTATTAGTGATTGCAAAAGGGAAAGGTATTTTCACCCTCAGTACTACGCCAGGTAAAGCATCATTTATACTTTATATGACACTGCACAATGCTGTCAATTTGCCGGCATTAGCCCACTTACTACAGGAATTAATAAATATTATGGGCTGTGTTTGTAGACTTGCTTTTTTTTAGTGGCTTCTATGCCCAGGATAGAAGCTGCAGCTGCTGGATGGGGCGACTGTGGCTCAGGACGTAGAGAAGGTCGACCAATGATCCCTGCAGGGGTCGGCAGTCCGAATCCTCCTCCTGTCTACATGTCGAAATGTCCTCGTTCAAGACACTGAACCGCAAATTACTCCCAATGTGTGAATGGGTGAATGTAATGCACTATGTGTATTAGGTATATATACCGAAGCTCGGGATTCGAACCATTCGCTCGCTAAGGTCGCACGCGAACGAATATTAATGATCCCGAACCATTCGCATTTATTTATTTATTTAACTTTTCCCCCCATCTAGTAGATGTGCGACATCGAGGGGTCAGAAACTCGCTGTGAAACGCGCTGTTACTGCAGTTGGAAATGCATTGTTTTCACTGAAGGTGTCCCATTCTCAATATAAGTCTATGTAGGCGATCCGCCATTAGACTAGCTCTAGGAAGTGAACGGAGTTTGCGCAACTCCGTCTGTACTCTATAGAGCTGCACGCTGACTTGTTGGTTTTATGGTTATGGTATGGTATTTACCTAGCCAGCAGCAGGCTAGCCAGCAGGCAGTTTAGACTAGCTTACAATAGACACGTAGTCGTTCACAGCAAACAAATAATTAAACAAGCCTTTGGTTGGTTTTGGTTTTATGGTTAGCTGTCCAGCAGAAGCAGGCAGTTTAGACTATAGCCTACAATAGACACGTAGGCGTTCACAGGAAACAAATAATTAAACGAGCCGACGGACGGCATGTTTTGGCAATCAAAGCAGCGTGTTACCCGTGGCTGTGTCGGATCAGTCTCATCAGAAAGGAGAAAGGAGAGCGGTGTCATGACTGGTGTATTCACAGATGTCAATCACATCTCAGGGCAGTAGAAAACTTATCTACCGATGGCAACATCCACGATTTTAAGAGTTCGTAGACGCGTGTCGGTCGCAGCATATTGTTTTTTTTTTTTAGCGAAGGTTCGAAGCTCGGCCTGAAATTGCTGTCCGAGGCTCGAATGGCAATTTCAGGCGACTATACAGCACTAATGTGTATGTATGTATAAATGCACCATTTACCATGGTATGTGCTCCGTGCTCCTATAGGCGATTAGTGAGGGAAGTCAGTCTCTGGATAGGCATAAATGCACACTCCCTGGAGGCCAGAGCAGAACCTTTGCTCCAAATTGATCACATCAATTGCCTTGGACCATTACCCTGACATCACTGACATCACCATTACCCTATATCACATATGTCAAACTTAAGGCCCGGGGGCCGGATCAGGCCCGAAAATGAATTATCTTCGGCGCGCAGGATGATTTTTAATTAGTATTGGCTGGTATATTGCACACACCATGAATGGAACTAATTGTTTTACTTTCTCAACTCAATTGATTTACTTTCTCATTCTACTGTGAATGCAGTGCTTGGTGAGGACCATAGAACAGGAAACTGAGCTTGTAATCAGTTTTGAATGCATGCAGTTTCATCTTTGCATGCATCTTGCTATTAAGGGACATTATTGAGTTTTTGAAGGAAAATTACGTTGTACTTTTGCCGTCCAGGGACGTCCTTGTGAACCGGTGCCCCATGTGTATAAACACAGTCCGGCAGGTCCGGCCCTCGACTTCTAACAATGGTTCTATTTTGGTCAGCCTTGTATTTGAGTTTGACATTCCTGACCTATATTAACCCTATATACAGTATTTTGTTGCCACGTTGATCTACAAGGGTGTTGTCCATTGTGGTTCCTCTCTAGGGCTCTATAATTCTTCTCTATAAACTGCATTTGGTGTGGTTAATACAGCCACCAAAAGAGAAGGGGCCCTGATTGCACTGAGTTAAATAAAAATAGAGCCTCACTAAAAGACCATGTTGTCTTTCCAATGAGCCATGTCACTAACAAATCAGATTTGAGGTCAGAGAACATTGTGACATTCCTGTCTTTCTGACTAAATGCTAACTATGCAGAGTGTGCACCTTTCCTGTCAGTTCTTCAGAGCATATTAGGACACTGCTGTACTTGCTGTAGACAATATTCTCAGCTTAGTATGTGTCATATGAAAAGATAGCTGAAGGAGGCACCTAATGAGATCATAAATTGCCTCCTAGGCAGATTTAAGCACTACCACAGTTGTTTTCCAACTTTCTGTGACCACTTCATACCACAGAGCCAATCCAAATCTCGAGGCAGTGAAAAAGGTACAGACAGTACCTACTGTACCTTTGTACAGGCTCACAGCAACATGATGCGACACGTAAGCAGATCATTTGCGCCGTTGTTTGGTAATAGAATTTCCCTCTGTATTGAGAAATGCACACAAAGTACTGATGTAGAAGCCCTACTCTAAATGGTAAAAGTGTAATATCCATAATGACTTTTGTTGAATTAAAAAAGGTTGTGACAAATCACAAGGTACACTGGGACATGACTCACGGTATACTGTTGGAACTAGGGGCAGTATTTCAACCACTTCACCCACCCAAAGGAACAGATCATTCAGTTTTGGACACAGTTGCAGTTGGTTTGGTGCAAAGAACACTAAGATACAGTACATGCGCTGTCATGTATTGAAGATTGCCTAATCAGACACAAGGTTATCTGGTCCAATCTAATCCAAATTTGTGGCACATTTTAAAAGCTGCCTGGTACATATCGTTTCACAATGTGTAAGTGTGCACAGCACACCTACATGTATTCTCCCATGTAGGTATCTACCCCCTCCCATGCAATCTTGTTTTTGCTTTATGTCTTTTTGAAGCTTGCTTGACCATCAAAATCTTGGTACTTTCTTGCACTCACATCTTCAAAGCATTAACACTTCAACCCTATGTACACTTTGTTGTATGTATGACGAAATATATGTGCCTGGCTGAAGAATTATTCTGACAGCTTGGGAGTTGTTACTCAGCATACTGAAAAGCAGTGGTTCTTAAACTACGACCCCTAATGCACGCATAGAACACTGGGGTGAAGTGGGCTTCCCGACTGAATCCCTATTTGGCTATGTGTCGCTTTCTGGAAAACAATAAATGTAACCTACATTGAGGCAGCCTAGCGATCGTCACACTTTTCCTGTTACAAACTGATCCTGGACCCCCATCAGAGAAGGGAAAGGTTATGTGGCCTTCACTGGAAAAGTTTTGGGGACCCCTGCACTAGTCTATAGACCAATGTATCACATTGGTAAGTGACATGCCTTCACTCCACCATGCGAGGACCGGCGACCCTCAAATGTAAACAGCCACGGGAAAAAAGTGTCAATGTCAACATAGTCTTGTGTCCTGGTCACAATGTTCCTCTTTGATGAAAATTAACTACAAAAGCTTTAGCAGGCAAGTCATGTTCTAGCAATGGCAATTAACACACAAAAGGTTCAGATGACAACTCTGCAGGTGTTTTCAGATTTTTGTCTTTTGGTCAATAGGGATAATTTAGTGTTTTACAACCATAAAGTTGTTGTCAGACGTCTGCAACTGGGTCAGGGTGTTACCCATGCTGAATGTCAATCAGAGCCTAACTAAAATGTCAATGAGTTAATAATATGCAGTACAAGTGCCTCTCTGTTCCCAACTCAATGGGAAGCGGACGGCTTGTTTTGGCACGGTGCATTTGTTTGTTCATTGGTGTTCCCTGTAGATACTACTTTGATTGCCCAGATTCCACTGTAGAGATTCAGAGAAATACTAGAATGCCAATGTAGGTGAAAGAGCAAAGATAAAATGTATGCTATAAACCTCCTTTAGGATTTTTTTTTAATTATGAATATTTGGGGCAGGGATACTGTACATGTACAGTTATTTTTCCAAGGGACTTAGTGGACATGTAGACAGGAGTAAAATGGTGTAAAATGGAAGGTGTCCCTATGATGGTTTGTCAGAATTACATTATTTGCCAATGTGCCTGACCCACAGGGCCAAGTTTGCTTTTCACTCTCAGAGTAGACATACCCAACTGCTGCACTAAATCCCAGGGGCAAACTTCACACACTCTCTCCAGCTCATCTCACTTAGATTGAAAAAGTCACAATAAACCCTCTCGTTTCAGAACGCCATAAGAAAAAACAGGTACACCTCATTGCTAACCAAGGACACTTGGCCAAATAACCTCCGTACTTCCCCAGAAGGACATTTTCACTTTCACAGTTTAATCTCTTAAAGGACCACATCACCACTTTTCAACATATATTCATATAATAGGTCCTCACTAATGTACATGATAAAATACCACTATTCTACTCAGTCTGTGTCTCACATGAGGGCTGTGGGAAGTTCAGAACCTTCTTCCAATGCCATCATCAATGGTGGAATCCAAGATAATAGAAAACTGCAGGCTTTCTATTCCTGGAAAGTCGCAATGCAAAAATGGCAGCCATCGTTCTCCCAATAATAAAAATATCGCTTTTCAAAAAACTGATCTTTTCAAAAACACATTGTTTAAAAAAATCTGCAGAATGATGATGTCATTGGAAGAAGTTTCTGAACTGGCCGCAGCCCTCGTGAGACACAGACTGAGTAGAAAAAAATAGTGGTATTTTATCATGTACATTAGTGAGGACCTATGAAGATATGTTGAAAAGTGGTGAAATGGTCCTTTAATCCTGATACCTCCTCCTTTATAATACAGTTGTATATGGCAAGAACAAATCCATCACAGAAATATCTTTATTGCTTTATTTTTATGGAGCTGCAATCATGAACATAATTAGATCATTTGTTGGTAATTTAAACTGCAATGAAGACAGTCAATGTGAACTGAGAGGTCAAGCAGTAGTGTGTTCAGGGGGTCAGGGGGGTCAAGGGGTCAGCAGCAGGTTTCTGTATGTTTAGTGCTTTCTCCCCTGGGCTGTATTAGGGACTAGCAGACATCTGCCCTGTCCCATAAAAACACATTAACCCTGCCCTGAGCCAAGTCAACACTGTGCCTACTCCATAGGGCAATAGATGGCGTCGACCAGCACGTTAATGACATCCATAAAAAGAACAAGCCAACAAAGACTATCAGTCAACTGCAAGCTTCAAGGACTCTAGGCTTATACTACCATGTAGGATTTAAATGTATTCTAGTGTATGAATTGCAAGGTTAATTCAAAATCGTTCTATCATTCTCATTATATTATAACTAATCCATGTACTGAACAGAACCATTGGACAGAACAGACTTTTAATTGTGGACAGAGGAAAATGTATGGAATATGAAAAAAGTATCCAGGCCAAACTCACAATGACAATATACTGTAGTCTATCTGTGCATTTATTCAGAGCGACTTGCAAGGTAACAGGGTTACAGTGCCTCAAGAAACTATGATCCCAGATGAACAGATAAACCAAAAATCCAGTCAGTCTACCCAAAATTCACCATGTCGTCTTCCCATACCCAAATCACTGAATTAAACAGAAAAGTCATTGTACTCATTGCAATTTCAATAGAACAATCTCTTAATAATGAGCTTAATCACCACCTCAACCTGCAGAACAGTGAGGTACAGAGTAGCCAGCTTTGGTAAAAGGCTGATATCTCTCCAGCCTTATAGCCATTAGCCACCTTAAAGCCGCAATCTGTTCTCAGAGAGCGGACTATACAGTATAACTGCACAACTAGGATTCAAATCTGTAGCTCGAAACCATATGCACTCAGTCATGAGCTAATGTATATATTTTTATATCAGCAGTAAGCTAATTCAGTAAGATAATTGTGAGTGAGTATGTACAGTATGTTACTGATAGAAAATCTATCTTGGCTCTTCTATGCACCTCGGTAATGAAACTCTGGATTAACTGATTATAGGTTTCCGTACATGCTACACACAACAGCTACAGCTGCTGCCGCTGCATTGCTTGAGGATAGGCAGGATGACTGTGCTGATGATGCTGATGCTTTAACTGCATACTGCTGTTGCCCACTACTCATGTTTCAAAGCCCACAAGTCTGAATCATAGGGGGCTGCTTATTACCTCAACACAACACACGACTCAGAGTCAGAGCACACAAATTTGTAACTCAACCTTACAGCGTACAGATGTGACCAAATGGACCCTTTCTCTGCAGAGGAAAGCCTGCATGGTGTCCATTCCAAAAAACAGTCTAGGTATAGCCTGGATTCCAGTCCAATTTGCTCCGTTGTGCACATTTGAAATGTCACTTTGCAAATCAGTTTGGCCAGGAGGCCATCTCCACAGGTAGGCGGGGCACATGAAGGTTGAAATCCAGCCAAGGCTTCTGATTGGTTTGTGGTTTGTTTGACAAATAAACACTAGTTGAGTTTTGTTGGAACTACGTCCAATCAGAAACAACGTGGCTATGTGACAGGTGACGTCTGAGGAAAGACAGAAGCAGGCTCCTGGCCAGACTGATTTGCGAAGTGGCATTTGAAATGCGTGGAACAGAGTGGATGAGGCTGGAACCCAGGTACTAGTCAAGGTGGGATCCGAAAAAAAGAGGGGGAGTTCCGGTGGTGGGTTCCGCCAGGGCAGCCAAACAGTTGAAACTAAGCGATTGAAGCCAAACACATTTTAAAATGCGTTGCGCCGGAGGATCCAGCCATGAGTTCAGGCCACCTGATGACGTGCATTTATTTCCGCTCCAGACTGTGTCTGAAAACAACAGGTTTTATTATTGATCCTCAGGCTACAACTGGATAAATTATGACTGAGAAGTTCAACTGTGTATTTGCGCACACACGCACAGAGGGGGTGGGGGGAGTCATGCAACGGATCGGCTAATACACTTTCACCTCCGGAGCAATGATTCATTCCCTATAGTAAGCAGTGACTCAGAGGCTGAGGGGGGCATGAAAAGACTGAAAAACTGTACAAACAAAACAATAGAGCTGTGCAGAAGTGAAAAGCAAGATGAGATAGAGAGAGATAAAGGGGGTGTGTGTAGAGATGACCAGTTTGGCCTTCAGTGTGGCTGGCAAGGAGGCCACACACTGCTGAACATGAGCCTTCCCGACGCACAATGCTGCCTGAGTCACCACGGCAACTGCTCTCTATAGCTGCAGCATGGTGACACTCTGCAACTGACATTCCCTATTGTTGTGGGTGTGTACAAGTTTCGCTCGCTTTTGTTTCGCTGACATGCACGGTTCAAATTTTGGTGCCGTTGGCTCCGATAAAGAGAGCAGACGCTGCATCTGATCGTGGTGATTCAAGGTGAGTCACAGCACCAGTGACAACAAAGCAATTTATTCGACCTTGCATTAAGTCAAGGCTTGCAAAAATACATTTTATTCAAGCAATTGTTTTGTACAACAAACAAATTGTATTGGATGCTGCACCACCCTGTTTAGTATGAGCTACTGTCCATAACAATGCAGGCAAGGTAAACTGGTTATCTTGGACCTGTGAAGTGAAGTTGTATTACAATCCAGGGCTGAAATTCTGGATAATAAAGGGGGTAATGGTAATGATTGTGGAAATGTAGTCAGACATTACAGTCTGGCTACCGTCCTGGATAATTAGCACTCTGAAGAGTATGAATTACGGGTAGACCCTGAGAGAGAAGTTGGATCTTTGACAGTCCACAAAAGTGAGTGTATGACTGTCTCTGAAATAGACAAAACAACAGCCAGTTGAAACTTTGCACCAGTTCGCAGACGCCGTTATGAACATTTTAACTAGCCTTGAAGAGCGAGTGTTGTAAATCCATTGAGCACCTTCAGAACGGCCATTTATCAAACCAAAGAAACTTGTGTTATTATCCATCATTCTTAACCTTCAATCATCAATTCTACAAAGAATAAAATAACCTTGAAAATCCCAGCTGCAAGGCAAAGTAATTTCTCATTTAAAAGTGAGAACTTGTAAAGCTTCACTTTCTGTTTAAGTTCAGTATACTAGCACACATGAGAGCATGCTGACCTTTCCATGTTCCTCTTTACAAATCAATCCATACATTTATCTTGCAATATATAATCATTTCAGCAGTTACAGCAGGCCAATTAATTTGCGAGAAGATGAAGAGAAGATGCTCTCTCTGCACAGGTAGCCCTAATTGGTACAGTTGATGAGCCTTTGACATTTTTAGACAGAGAAACATGATGAGTCAGAGTGTGTAAAGTGCATCGTGTGACCACATGGGGTGTAGAAGAGAGCAAGGGAGAGAACCTCGCATCAGATGGGGTCTGTGACTCATAGCCTTTTCTCTCCGGGGGTAGCACAAACAACCTTTCGACTCCTCTCTATGCAGGTGGTGGCACTGGTGGCGGGTATACAGTAGGTGTGCATGTGTGGGCTAGCAACTTCGTGTGTCAGATTGCATAAGTGTGGGTGTGTGTGTGTGTGCTGTCGCATTAGTACAGCAAGTACTAGGGCCCTTTCTGGTGAAATGGTGCTGTGCCATCCAGCAGCCTTCAATACATGGAGCAAGCACTGTACTCAAACTGGGATTTACAAATGCAGACCATGAGAATTTCCAATTTGCACGTTGGGTTCAGTTCCACTGTTTTGACAGAGATGGAATAAATAAAAAAAGAGTTGTGGTGCCCATGATGCCTTTCTTGTTGTTGTGACGAGTGGTAAGTGGAGTTTCCTGCAGCAGAGGAATCCCCTGATGCACTGACCCGGTTTCACTTTCGCAGAGATCTTGCTCTTAGCTCAGCTATAAGCTCACCTCACATCACCTCACCTCAACTCACCCCCGTCCCTCTTTCTCGCTTCCCCTCTCTCTGTCTCGGTCTCTGTCCATGTATCTCTCTGTCTCTCTCCACATCCAGACGTGTGGGGGCTGTGCATATACTTCAGGCTGTGCATATACTTCTGTTGCCCTGCAGGCTGCATTGGGCCACTGTGCTAACTCATGCACATACTCTTCTGTATTTATAGACATTTTCAGCTATAACGCTTTAGCAAATATATATATACGTACTATGTGCATTTATGCTAATATCACATATTCTGTGCAAACCTTTTATGCAGGCGCTTTAAACTGCAGTGCAGCAGTGGGCCTATCCAGGCACTTTCCCCTGCTGCTTAGTATCACGTAATCGGATATTATTCTCTTATTATAATGCAATGTGGGTCATCCTCACTACAAAGTAAACCAGGGCCTGAGGCCCAAGTAGCCTTTTGTGAAGTTCATGACTATAAACATCACTTGTTTGAAATATCCATCTCCAGCACTTTTATTTTTCTCCTCCATATAGGCCAGCCCCACGTTGCTGAGCAAGAAGCAATCTTTTCCGCAAATCACACCCGCCAATTGGCGTCTGTCCTGTGGCAGTGTGTCAGCGGTGCAGATTATCCTAGGCTTGACCTCTCTAATGGAGTGAAATGACCTTTCCCCTCTGACCAGCCTAACACCACTCAGGTTGGAAGTTAGCACACTTTCAATGAAAAGTACCTCCGCCACACCCCCGTGACCCTCACCAAACAGCACACGCTGACCATAGATCAGTGTCTGCAACTGGTTCAGACCTCTGCACCGTGCAGTCAGTGTGCATGAGTCTGGCTGACATATCGGCTGCCAGACTGGAGGAAGAGAGGAAGTGATTGTGATGTCTGATGATTATCTGACTGACAGGAAACCCTTTTGTCTGGTGGGGTTATCCGGCTGGCCGCAGAGGAGATGACGACTGCCGGAGAACCGGAGAGGGGGCCGTTGCACTGTCACTTCTCCCTATTGTACAGGGCTGAGGATGTTGTTGCTGCCGCTGCCCTCACGGCCTAGTGGAGCCTGGAGTCTAATGCCTGACAATGCCCACAAGGACTCATCCATCTATCTCACAATGTGGGAGTGCAGTGGTGGAGTACAACTTCTTGGGCTTACTATTGGCAATTTAGCTCTATGCATTCACAATGACATGCCAAGGCTTACATGAGTCTGTGGAAATCTTATCTATATCTTATTCTATAACTCAGTGGTTTTCATCCTTTTTGATACTAGGGCCCACTATTTATTCAGCATTTGAGCCACAGATCACCATTTGGGGACATTTTAACACCACAGACCCCAAAACTAAAGATTTATTTTGCTTTTGTCCACATTATGGAGTTGATACATATTTTTCTGTCCTAGTGCCAAACTATAGCCTTAGCCAGGGACCTGCAGCATGGAAAATGAAAGCAGGATGTCCTGTCCAAATATTTGTTTTACAAACTCTCAAGTCATCAAAATGAGCCAAATTCACAGAAGAACCACCTTTGTTTGCACCTCCAACACCAACACAACCATTCACACACACATTCATACAATGATGGCAGTGGAAACCATGCACTAGTACCTACTAGCACATCAGGAGCAATTAGGGGTTCCTTTTTTTTTGCTCAAGGACACCTCGACAAATAACTTCGAACTGGCAACCTTGTGGTTACCATCTGGTGACTCTACCCCTGAGCCACTGCCGCCTCTATTCTACGCCAATGGCGGCCGGCTAGACATAACGATGCAGCTCTACGTCAAAGGGCAGGTCATGGCGGGTAAAGATTTCACATTTGTATGTTGTAATGCTTACAAGCCTGTTAGGTCAAAACAACATTATTGTCACTTATTGTGCTGCCATTTGGTTATGTTCACATCCAAAGGACAGTTCCTGGCCTCCAGTTTGCATGTATTTTTTTGTTTTGAGAATTCTACCTCCACCCATAATTGCCTCAAGTATGTGGTAGTAATTGGGGGCCGTCCCCTTTGTTGTCATTCCTGCTAATGAGAACCACCACCACAGAGAGAGAGAGAGAGAGAGAGAGAGAGAGAGAGAGAGAGAGAGAGAGAGAGAGAGAGAGAGAGAGGAGAGAGACAGAGAGACAGAGACAGAGAGAGAGAGAGAGAGAGAGAGAGAGAGAGAGGGGCCAAGCACCCACTTGTTTTTTGCTGCACAGGTGTTTCAAAGGGGATTTTGACACTGGCCTGTTTGTCACAAATTTACCAGAATGTCTTTAAAGTGGTGTCTGTGGTCTGTCCAGCTGTATACAGTTTGAGCAAATACTACGGGGGAAACTTGTAGTGTGTGTGTGTGTGTGTGTGTGTGTGTGTGTGTGTGTGTGTGTGTGTGTGTGTGTGTGTGTGTGTGTGTGTGTGTGTGTGTGTGTGTGTGTGTGTGCGTTGTGCATGCTTTTGTTTCTGGATGGAACTCAGCCCTTCCTATAGACATCAAGTGTTTCTGTGTGGCATGTGCATGTCTGCCCATCCTGCATTTAAAAGGAACGTGGTGTTCCTTTTTAAATACTACTTTCCTCTCCTTGTTTCACATGTACAGTACGTAGTTCTCACACAGGCAGTGGGCACTGGGGGGGTGGGCACGCAAGCACAGTGCCCCAGGGGGCCGTAAGTCCATCCAGCCCCCAGCACACATTCACACAAACATGCCGCCGACTTCCAGGTGGCCCCTGCTGTGGCTGACCACCGACAGGCCCGCTACTCCAACCACCCACCCACATAGTATGAGTGTACACAGAAAAACAACTATGTTGTTTCCTTTTCATTCTCAAATGTATCTCTCTCTTCTTCTTCTCTCTCTCTCTGACACATGCCTCCACATACAGCAGGGGTTTTCAACCAGTGGTCCGGGGACCTCTGTGTGGTCCTTGAGAGGGTTCCAGCCAGGTAGTCCCCAGGCCAAATGATGGACAGTTGGTTAACCAGATGTAACTCTTGAGAGTGAGGGTCTGTGGGGAAAAAGTGTCATCAAATTATGATTTGTGGCTCAAAAGCTGAATAAATAGTGGGCCCTGGTATGAAAAAGGTTGAAAACCACTGACACACAGGATCAATCTTCTCCACAACACTTACTGTTCAATCTGCCCCCTCATCCCCTAACCATGACTACAGCACTGCAGTGTCAGCTGCTGAGGCTAATGAAATGGAGCTTTAAGGAGAAACTGCTGTTGTCTGAAGCCCTGAGTTTTACACTTGGTTGCGTGCCATGCCCCCGCATAGAAAAACAGCGGATCTACAAGCTCACAGCGTTGTTGCAGCGTGTGAAGCGCTATGAGATTGTATATCGTTGTTTTTCGGTGTGAGCTCCTCTTTGCAGCAGGTGGAAAGGCTTACTGAATCAATCCTATTAACAGATCTCCTTCATCTCCACCATCCGTCATAAGAAAGAAGCAGCAATAAGGAGACAGGAGGAAAACAGAAGGGGATTGTATGTTTTTTCCACTCTGAAAATGTGCATCCATATCAGAGATGAAAAGATAAAAATAAAATGGCCCTCTCCATTTCCGTGTCTGTCTCCTATTCTCTCTCATCCTGCTTCCTCAATGCTTGCTCATCGTAAAGCATTGACCAACTTTTATAACCTCTGGCTGCCCCAGTCCGTTTGTCCATGCATGTGTGAAGACCACCATTGTCCCAAAAACAAACCTTCTCTCTGTCTGACTGATTGACTACAGCTCTCTTGCACTTAACACCAGTCATTAATTACTTCCGAATGGCTGGTCAAAGCTCATATAACCACTTCACTGTCTCACACATTAGCCAAGCTACAAATTGCTTATACAGATAAAAACAGGTCAACAGACGACGCTGTTGCATTGTAATTGTAATTGTAATTGTATGACAAGTTCTACACCATTACCGACACAATTTATATTCATGCTTCCTACTTCAAATTTCAATTATTCATTTGTTGATTTCATCCAAATCTTAATTATTAATATTTTTTACCCACAAGAGGAAGCTCTTAAACAATAATTTCTTTGCATTGCAACATCTTTATTCTAGGGACATCTTGGAAAAAAATATATTTTTTTACCAAACAAATGTTCAAAACACATCATAAATTATGATGAAGTCCTTACAAGTAAGTTACTGTATGCAGACAAATGTTTATTGCACTGTAAGAATGCAGTGAGTTCAATGAACCACGATGCGCACCAGCCCTTTTGAGGTGCTGGCCAATAAAAACAATAAATGAATTATTTGCCAGATTGCCACACAGAGTAGCTTCCGAAGCAATAACTATTTATTCAGCACATACAGAGAAGAGAACAATAAAAATACCAAGATACGGTGAAGGCATAGTTTACACTTTGCCCTGGCCTAATGCCCATAAGGCTATAGGTAGGCCATGTCATCACTGACGCTTAAAGTTCATCTTTAGCACTATACTGCAATGCTACCTTGGCTTTCTACTTTGATGTTTAGAACCGCACCCTCTGCCTGTGTTGGTGCAGGATTTGAAAATGGAACTACTCCACCTGTCTTTCTGCACAATTATGTTATAACCTACAGTAGAGCATCTTCTACATCAGAGGTTGACACTAAGGTCTCCGAGTCACTTGCCCATCGGGCAAGTGCAAGTCAGGTTCTACTTGCCCTCAGGTCATGGTCACTTGCCCCCCAAAAATATATTGTAAATTTTGCATTTAAGTTTACTTCCTACTTGGCTGCTTTAAACCAGGGGTTTTCAACAGGCGGTCCGGGGACCACCAGTGGTCACTGAGAGGGATCCAGGTGGTCCCCAGCTAAGTTGGTTAACCAGATGTAACTCTTGCGTAAAAATGAAACCAAATGGACCCTTGCGGGTCCATTTGGTTTCATTTTTACACTCTCAAGAGTTAAAATTCATCATCTTAATTAGCCCATAGTGGTCACAGACCCAGTGGTCCCTGACCCCAGCAAAATGATAGTTTGGAACCAAATGAACCTGGGAGAGAGATAGGTATAAAGCAGGGAAAGACACAGAGGCAGAGTGCAATGACTGCCTTCAAGACCAATTTATCTTGTGTAGTGTTATAGTGCACTAAGTTGCACACTTGCCCGATCGGGCAACCAGGTAGCAGTCTTCACTTGCCCCACCATTTTTTTTACTTGCCCCGGGCAAGCGGGCAAGTGTTAGTGTCAAGCTCTGTGCATGTCTATTCCAGGGTAGCATCTCTCCAGGCACTCATTTTAGAGAGGGATTACACCACAAATTAGAGCAGCTGCATTTTAATTCCATGTTTTTCACCTGGATTTTGTTTATTATGCGAAGGATTCCTGTTTACTGTCAGTGCATCTAAGTTACTGCATCTGTGTGCGCGTGCTTCCCATCGCATCTTTATGTGCTGTGTTTCAGTGTGTGGTTGAAGCTTCGGTGATGATGGTGTACAGATGTTTGTCCCTTCGCTGTGTGTAGCCTATACAGATTCACTGTTAGATTCATACAGTATATGCACATACAGTACTGTATAGGTCTGCAACTGTCGATTATTTTCTCAGCAATTATCATTGAAGAATCACTGCGGCAAAAAAGCAAATAAATTTTTTTCTAATCTAATATTCTGATTATCCCTATACTAGTTGTTACTAGTTACTAGTTGCAATGTAACACATTGTGAGCTCTATGCTATTTTCTAGAACTGGATTTTAGTCAATCTGCTTAACTGTTGCATGCTACACATGCCTGTGCACTCACCCACAAACAGACTCCTACATGAGCGCGTGTGTGCACATGCGCACCCACACACGCACCCATACCCCCCCCCCCCCCCCCCCACACACACACACACACACACACACACACAGACAGGCAGTTAACACCAACCCACCATTGCATTCACACTCATCCATGCTCGTGACTGCAGCCTACCCAGACCGGCTGTTGAACAGACAACAAATTAATAAGGGGCTTCACCACCCTGCTATTACCACAGAAAGGGTGGCAGACGGTATCATCATCACGTTAGATTAAGGCTTAAATTAAAAGTTGACTATACTGAGTATATTCCCTGTGGTAAATCTCAACATGTTGTGATAAAGACCCCGCCCTCAATTGTGTCGTCAAGTTTCCTCAATAGTTCTTGCAAGTAATAATTATTTTTCATAAACCTATTAATGTTCTCATCCCTGCTACTAAGGCAGTTAAAGTTTTCATGTCAAGAAGGACCCCCAAAATGATAACTCATCATCCTGCGGAACGCCCCCAAAGATATTTATGGCTATAGCAGTGGCTATTCAGTTTCATTTCAAGAGCCCTGAACTGAATTAGGCTACCAATGGTAATGGCATTTCTGTCTGCTGGTAGCTGAATGTATAAAAGATAAATTATTTGAACTCTGAGAGTGCACATTCCATTTGTACATTTGTTAAAGACCGATCATTTAGCTTTGGACTCCATGGATTTCCCTGAAGGACCCCTAAGGGGTCCCCGGACCCCACTATGGAAACCACTGCACTACGGAATGTGGCTACCACAGTTGCAACCTGTTCTTAAAGCCACACCTCTGAATAATCCAGGGCTGTTTAGAGATTAGTGGCTGCATTGCGCTCATTGCACTTTGCCCTGAAAACAGCACAACACCACTGATCACACGTACCCCTACGATGCAAGTTAAGATCTAGCACCAGGCATTCATTAGCATTCTCAAAATAGAGCCCAGTGCGCCTGTATCCACTCTTGACCGAATGACCGGATATGCGAATTACAATGCCAATTGAACAAGTCTACATTTAGACCAGATGTTCGTTTTCTGAAAAATGTAATGTTGCTATAAGTATGTAGCTAAAATATAAAATTACACAGATAAACGCAAGACAACTATGTATATACCTGTGTGCAGGACTATAGAATAAGTCTTCAATTGTTACATGTTTTTTGTCTAACAAATGTACATGAGTAGTATCAGGAAGTCTTTGATATTTAAACCATTCCTAACACAACTTCAAACAAAATGAAAAAGGTAATAGCTAAATTAAAGTCATAATCCGATTAATCCATTTTGAAAGTAATTGTTAGTTGCCGCCCTATTCAAACATAATTTCACCCACTCCTCATTCCTATGTGCCTTTGTCTGTTTGACTCAAACTGGTCTCCACCCAAACAGATACTCAGGAGAACGCCCTGTCCCTAGAAAGTAAGGCAAAGTGAGAGACCAGTTATATAGTCATAAGACTCTAAACAACAGACACTGCATTAAGACATGTACTACTAGGTTTGGCAACAGAAACCCTGCCTGCAGCCCCGAGAAAGGAAGAGATGCAGACAGATAGTCATACAGCAAACTGACACACCTCAGGCCTGATATTTGACTCAGGTAGACAGGTGCATAGGTAGTGGTGTATATTGCCTTGAGAGCTTCATGACAGAGAATGCAGCTATAGTGGAGTCTACGACAGTTGCATAACCAAGAAGGACATGTTCTCTCTTCACAGATACATAACTCACCAGAAGAGAAGAATTACCATAACTGAGGTCCATTATTGACACCACTACATTGAAAACAGACGATGTCTGTTCCTCCAATGTACTCTCATTCTTGTCTTGTCCCAGCTAGCTGCTACTGTAAATAACCACGATAACATGAGTCAGCAGCAAGTTCGGGATTGAGTTAATTATAGTGCAGCACGCATCCAGACTTAGACTATTTCTCCATTTAGAAACACTGCATACCCAAGATAGCAACCAGAAGATTGGAACATCACTAAAAATAGATGGAATTACCCCTTCAAAAAGGGCACTAGGAGTCTGGAAATAGTTTTCCTCAAGTCTGATGATAATCTAAATCCATCTGGCACACCAGGAAAAGTACCAGCTAGGGGAACAACGCAGCGACGTCTAAGGGGATATTTCTGTTACTGTCACACACTTCATGTAGAGCTCTCTCTGGCCTACATTTCACCTAGCTATCATCTACTGAGGATGGAGGGGCTAA
This sequence comes from Benthosema pterotum, assembly GCA_039105355.1. Taxonomy (NCBI): domain Eukaryota; kingdom Metazoa; phylum Chordata; class Actinopteri; order Myctophiformes; family Myctophidae; genus Benthosema; species Benthosema pterotum. The sequence continues at coordinate 27,362,977 of CM076972.1, forward strand.
GTGCAAGTCAGTGGGTGGCTGCGATTTTGGCTAGTATTTCGACCAGAAGCCCTCGACGGTTGATCACCACATTATTTGCCACTCCCCATGTTTGCCACTAACACGGTACACAGATCTGCACGCCCACCAGTACTTTTCCATGAAACATGGCCGTGTTTATCTGTCAGAACCTCGACAGACTGTAGGGACAGTTGTATTGTGACACCACACACACAGCCTGACAATGCATGTGATCTGCAACACGAGACAGGGAGACAGACACACAGACTACTGAAACAGAAAGGGAGGGACAGACAGACTGTCTGTACCGCAACTTTCTACCCCTTGTGTGTGTGTCCTGCTGAATATGAATTTCATTATTACACAGATCTATGAACAGAATATCTTTGTCTCTTTTCCTCTGCCTGTGTGCAACTGCACACGTGTCAGTGACAAACTACTGTTCCCCTGCAAGGCTCCATTAAACAATCAACAGTCTCTGCTTGTATGCAATGCATGTATGCAATGCAATGTAAATGAATATGTGGTAAATGGTAAATGGTGCATTTATATAGCACCTTTATCCAAGGTGCTTTACATAGATAGATCTCATTTTACCCATTCACACACCAATGGCGACAGAAACCATACAAGGTATGCAAGGTACAAGGTATACAAGGTACTGACCAGCACACCAGGAGCAATTAGGGGTAAAGTGTCTTGCTCAGGGACACATCGACAATGAATCTGGGGAGGTTCAAACCGGCAACCTTGCAGTTGTACCCCTGAGCCACCACACTTACAGTACATTTAAGCCCCATTTTTTCCCAAACATCTTCCTAAGCAGAGAAACAAGCAATCAGATATCTTTGTTCTAGATTGCCAGATTTTGGGAGTTTTTTCCCATTTTATTTTTTTTAGTATATTTTGCATTGCACAGGCCACAGGTGTCTGCATGCCATAGACCATTTTTTTTTTTTTTTCAAGCCGGTAGATTGAAACCAGTCGAGCTTCTAGTTACTGCAAACTGGCGGCATATGGCTGTCATGATTAACATCATCAACATACATGCATGCATATGGTGTCTCTGTGTGCACATGGGCGTGTTTCTAATACCCTAGACCTGCTTACTATACTGCTATTAATCCTTCATGATGTCCGATTCGCGCATGTGCCTGTGCGTGCATAACATACTGCATAGTGCCCAAGCTAGCTGAGCTGAGCATGCAGTGCATGCAGATCACAGATCAGCACGTGGTCGTGGAGCGTTCTGCATTGAGCTGGCTAGCTGGCCTGGCTGCATGGTCTCATGCCTGACTGTGAGGTCTTTTGGATAGAGGCCAGTACAGCCTATCAAAGGGTGTTTTTTACAACTTCGTTGTTCGTAGACACACCTGCTCCTCTGTGAACTCAGGAGGAGGACACGCAGGGGGCCAACTGCAGACTGAGCACATGCCAGACACACACACATACACACAGGCACACAAACACACGCTGCTGGCGCTGACTCACCCCAACCAAACACGTTATTTCGTGCCCTGCGGCGACTGTGAAACGTTGCAGAAAGATTTGCCCTGCTGAGAGGTCTACTGGCCTCATGTCTCCCCTCGCTGTTACCGTAGGTGACTCAAAGCCTCTCAGACACACACAGAAGGGCAGATAAGGACCCCTCTCTCCACCTGTTCCGTGTTGTTGAGTGTAAAGTGAACTGAAAGTGTGCAGAATGATAGGCAAGCATGAATGTCTCTCGATACAGGAGGGCAAACACTCAGACGAGCTGCAAGCAGTGTAAATGGTAAACGGTGGATTTATATGGCACCCTTATCCAAGGCACTTTACACGGTGCACTGCATTCACCAATTCCCACACACATTTCCACACACACACGCTGATTGTGGCAGCAACCCTGCAAGGCTCAACCAGCACATCGGGAACAATTAGGGGTTCAGTGTCTTGCTCAAGGACACTTTGACATGTAGGTAGGTATGAGGAGCTGGGTTTCAAACCGCCGACCCCATGGATCATGGGATGACCTGCTCTACCTCCTGAGCCACAGCTGCGGTGTCACAAAGCTTGTGAATCAGCTGTAATAGGTAAAGAAATTTGATATAGAGGACTAGTACAGAGACAACAACAACAACTGTATAGGGTTTAACCACTTGAACCACAGCACCCAAACTCAGGAGGGTAACGGCTATTTTTGTCAAAGCGATTTAAGTGAAGACTAACTGTCTCACTTATATTGTCTGACACCCTCTGTGTGTGTCTTGATCCTGGTGCCATGCGGGAGGCTACTCTAATAACACGCACACACACACACGCACACACACACACATGCACACACAAAACAAACACACTCGCACAAACTGCACACCACCGGACGGTTTCTCATCCAAACATCCTGCAATCAGCCATTCAAAACCCGTAAAGGGAAAGTGGCGTTGTGAGTGCAGTGCACCCTCGGTGTGCACAACATGGGAGCCAGCATGTGCATGAGCAGTCATCCTTGTAGTCCTCTCCAGCCTGCACTAACCTCGTCTTCCCATTCACTTGCCTTCATTCATTTTCACGTCAGAATCAGATACATTATAGGTATAGGACACCTGACCTCTATTTCAAGCCGTTCGATATCTCAGTGGGTGCATGCAAGGCATTATGGAAGCTATGATTATAGTCTCACGCGCCTTTCCTGTTTCACACACCCGGATGCATATAAACATGATGCATTGTTCTATTTTTCTGCTTTTCATCAACACTGGCTTCTCCTTTCCGCACGCTGTCTATTTCAGGTGACACGGTACACGTGTGTCTGCAGATATAGGTCACATCCATCTAGTATATCAAAACTAGACCCCGTGCCAGAGCGATGGAAAGGAGGTCAGTCGGGCAGCCACATGCAGCGTGGCTGTTACATGACGGCCCAGAATCTTAACCTATATCGCCTTCTTTTGTGTCTTGCTGGTGGGACAAAACTGGAGAAAGGTTGGGAAAAACAGCCCATTGAAGTCTGGGATGTCGGAATGCTTTTGTCTTTCTCCAGAGAGCCCCCGGGGGTCACCGTCAAAACAGCCCCATGGATGCATATTGCATTTCAGGACGATATAAAAGGCACCCATGTTTTGCCCTCCCGCCACCAAAAAAAAACTCTCAGGGTTTTCAATTTTGCCACAGCCTCTAGTCGAGTGTGTGTTTTGACAGGTTGTCTTGTACAAGAGGAAATGTATAGTATCGGATCTGTTGTACTCCTTTGATAAATCACCCGAACGACGTACACAGTACACTCAGACAGAATCAAACTCTCTAACGAGAAGTACAGTGAACAAATTACAGCCACGTCCCTGTCATTGAGATGTTACTTGAAACACTTTGAGCTTGTTTGGGGAATCCAATTAGTACGCAGACTTTCGCAAAATCGTGGTCTGAAAAAATTTCAAGGCGTACAAATTAGCAAATTGGATATTTTTAGTGGAGATTTTGGGTGTAGAGTAGAGGACCAAGTTGAGACTCCTGGGAGTATCAAAAGGGGCGGGGACTTACATACAAGGTGGGCTCAAAGATCATGTTCTGCAAAAAACTTTCTTAGAGATAAAACATTTTGAATTTACACTTGGCATCAGAAGGCACTGTGACTATAATATTAAAGGTAGGGGAAGTGATTTCACTTTTGTCAGATATCACCCCAAAAATATTTTTTTCTGTTAAAATGCTCTATTATAAGGTGTGGAAACCATATATGGAGTTTCCCCCTCCCCCACGTTAGCAGAGGAGCTAATAAAAGTTTCCCAGGTGGTAGCGAATTCTCCTCCAATCAGGATCGAGCAGCAGGTTCACATAGTGTAGCTACTGTTTGGCGCCCCTAGTGCACCAGGCTGGTACTACACCATGAATTTCAAATCACTTCCCTACCTTTAACTAATGTGTGACTGATTAATGACTTGCTTCAAGTCTATGAATCACATTCAGAAACTTTCACATTGGAATCATTCATATTTCTGTCAAGAGGAGAGCAGTTCTTTGCATTCAAAAACTGAAATCGGTATTCAGGGAAACCTTCCTGCACAGGAACATTGGCTACCATATAGCAGGGCAGTATGCCTCCTACCTCTACCTAGAAAGTGCCTGTAGCAAACTTCTGAGAAACAAACAGTATCCTCTTTCTCTTAAGTGAGGTATGCCATTACAGAGGGAGACTTAAAAAAAGAAAAAAAGAAAGCGCTCAACGCTCTCCAGGCCCATTGCCAGAAGGTCAGTTGAAACTGGTGCAAGTAATCCTTCCCTCTCCTGCAACACTCCCTATCCTCAACACACCCCTGTGCCTACAATAAATAAGAGCATGTTCTCAGCCAATTAGCTGGGCTAAATGAAGGTTCTAGGAAGCTTTTGAGTTACTTAGAGTGGCCGGGACGAAGAATTTCCAGTTCCAAATGTGCTCTGATTCTGCAAAGTAATTGCAATGATGTAGAATACTGAGAATTCTGACTCTGCCCTGTAATACAGAGACAGTAATTAGAGACGAGAGAAGGGGCCTTTAGTTGATGAATTGTCTTTTGAGGCAGTTCAAAGGCACACCACAGCAGCTGCACAGAGCTGCAGAGGGGATGTGCAGAACCATGGAGGATTTTTGGTTTGTTTTGAGGTTCAGTATTGTGCATTCGGCAAAGAACGTTCCGTCAGTATTCAAGAAATAGAAAAAGAAAAGCAAAACTGCATGAGTTGTCCTTTTGTGTGAAGGTTAACTATCTAAGATCATGGCATTTTGGCCTCAGTAATGTGTGTGTGCGTTCATTTATATGTACCTACATGCAAATATGCATGCCCACGCATGCATATTTGTTGTGATGTTGCATTTTTAAACATTAAGCTAAAAAACCTATAATGCTATTATTGTTGTTATTGTCTACTCAGCGCAGGGATCATCTTGTAAGATGAGACACAACAACATGGACTCTAGTATATTTGCAAATACATAATAATCAGCTGTTTCCTTATATAACCTGGATATCTGCTTCGGTTTAGCCTTATTCTGTAACCCAACAAACTACAGAGAGAGAGAGAGAGAGAGAGAGAGAGAGAGAGAGAGAGAGAGAGAGAGAGAGAGAGAGAGAGAGAGAGAGAGAGAGAGAGAGAGAGAGAGAGAGAGATGCAATTTGTCATGAGGAATGCCTAGTATAACTACTGCTGAAAGAGCTATAAATAGAGATGTACAACACAATCTGTTTAGCGACAAATTGCGTGTGTATGTGTGCAGAATGCTGCGGTAGATCAGGTTCTACAAACTAGAAAAAGTGACCTTCTGGGCACAGGTCTCCGGACGGACGACCTGTGCTTGTTATAGTGTCACCAGATGTTTAGAAAGCTTTTCTTGATATTACTCACACTGATTCTATCCATATAATCTATACATCTTGCACATCGCCATAGGTAGCACTATCTCTATAGTCACATGTTCAACATCACATACTATATTATTCTGGTGGAGACCTGTTGGCCCGAAGGGCACTTTTTCTAGTTAGGAATACATTTGGCCTAGTACAGTATACTCTTATGTAACATACGGGATATATGCACAACATGTTAACCAGTCACCAAACAGTAGAATTCCACTGCATTACTGAATACCCACTAATCAAAAGACAGCTTGTTTTCCACACAGTACAGAACAGACAAACATATTATAAGGCACATCATGTGCCTCAAGGCAAGTGTTATTGTGCTTAGTCTGAGTCCAAAATATACTCTATGAACTGCCGCTACTGTAACTATCTTGGCAAGAGGTGCATATATTTACAAAGTACTTTCAGTCAGCCTCATTCCATTCCGTCATAGCCTGCTGCTGAAAACACAATAAATACAACGTAGGCTACTACGTGATTGTGAAAACTATTTCTGTCACAATGACTACCAAGAGACACGCCGTGCTAAAAATAGAAAGCGAGAAAAATAAACAATGGGGTAGACTGTTGTTATTACCGAGCTAAGTTTCCCTCAGCAAAGCCGAGATTACAGGAGTTAGACGCATGGGGAGACTGAGGACCATTATTGTTGGTGACGTGGAGGCTAGCGTCATAATGACTAGGCAAAAAGAGACGCGGAAACAATCTACACCTGACCTTTTTTTCACTAGAAAATCTACCTACGACATGAGGTTGGAATTCTTTTGGGAGGCTTTGAGCATAGTGGAAAACCTCTCTAAAAATAGCCCAACAGACAACAACACATAGAGAGAGCAATTCAACTGCTTCAGTCGGCATAGGCAGGGTATATATATATATCTGAATGACAATCTCTCCATGTCTGTAATTTAAAGGGCGATATATGGTATAAGGTTCTGTGTGACTGTTAAGGCTCCCAAGGATCTGTGAGAGGGTCTGTGCAGATTTCCATAACTTTTTATTTACGTGGTGTCACTGTATCAACTCAAAAAGCAGCACACTCTCTTTTGTGTCTTCACAGAAAACAAGTCATCAAATGTCTCCAGACAAGGAGTCTCTCGTCTTCAATGTGGAAAGTTTTGAATGACTTGTCATTTGTCATATTATTCACCAAAAATAACAGAAACAACAGGGTTGAATTGACAAGGACAAGTTGACAAGTTTACGACAAGGAAGCAATAAAGTTGCAAGAAAGCTTGAAGAAAATGATTCATGGTGACAGAATTGAGGGATTGGAATGAAAAAAATCCAGTGTGAGATTATGTTTTGTGATGATTTTCACAACCATAGTCATATAGTCGTATTATAGTATATAATCATATATGTCCTGGATGCTTACTGCATAACACAATAACACAATAACACAATAATTTAATATCACATTACACAATAATTTAATATTACAACAGATAGACCTTCTTTGTTTACATGGTGGTCAATTTGCTGTCCTCTGAATTCATATAGTGGGCCGGATACAGTAAGCTTTGGGCCGTATGTCGCATGCCCATGTGTGCTCCACATCCTCGTTTTTCAAACTTTATAATTACAGGCAATGTCATAACTCTGAGAGTACATCTGTGTAGGGTCCATGTGTAAACCCCTCAATGAAGCCTGAGGGTCCCTGGGAGCTACTTTGAGCAGGAGGGGCAAAATCAATTTGCGACCGTGCCGTACGTCGCGTTTGGCTAAAACAGTGGCTACAAATTTGTTATTTGTGAAATTCTTCATTGCTGAGCAACATGCATGTATCGCAGGTTGTGCTGCAGTTACATGCAACATCCACCTTGTTCTGCCTCACAACCCCACTGAATCAGACCAAATGCTCTTTTCCTATTGGTCGGGAAAAAAACAAAACACACACAAGCATACACACACGCTGCACAGTCTCTTTTTCTGCCCTGCCCGTGACATGCAAACTCAGCTGCACTCCTGCACTCCAGTTCTTTGTCTCCAGCTTATGGTCTCTAACAATACCACTTGTGATCCATCTGACCTTACACAGACACGGTTCTTTGAAGAGATACTAAATTAATACTTTTTTTTTAACCACCAAGCGCGATTAAATAATCCTACTCAATCCTGTATGTTTTTTCTCTTCTTGTTATTCTACACTACACCAATCCTTGATTAATGAGTTCAAAGGAGCCAGCATATGGGCATTCAGCTTACACACACACACACACACACACACACACACACACACACACACACACACACACACACACCACACACACACACACACACACACACACACACACACACACACACACACACACACACACACACACACACACACACACACACACACACACACACACACACACACAGGATTAACATGCATGCTAAGAAGGTGGGGCTGCCATTGTGACAGCATTATTGCTCATTAAAGCATATTTTCTGAAAGGATTTCGGGGTGTGTAAGTGTGTCCAGAGGGATTTTCTGGTGACGCCCCACAATGTGATTAGTTGCCATCCAGATGTTACTACAATTGTCTTTCTGTCGGTAGTTAGAACTGCTCTATGGCCCCCTTTAGAAGGTGTGTTTGTGTGTGCGTTGTAAATTCTTCCATTAGCCAAACATAAACCCTATGTACAAACGCACTATATGGGTCCGAATGTCCCCCAGGGGTTTGTAAGTAAGTAGTAGGTCGCCTTCAAATGGTCTTGTGAGTCATGTGACAATGACCATCCAACAGGCCTTTGATCCTTCATAGTCCATACTATGATTTGTAATTACCTTACCAAATGTGTGGCCAGACCACCGCAGCCAGTTTCTTAAAGTAATAAAAAAAAAATCATATGCATCATGAACCGTCCAATCATACCTTGAAGCACATGTTGAGCAGCATCTTTCTCCAAAAACACTTTCACTCCTATGCACAGGGGGCACCACACACACACACACACACACACACACACACACACACACACACACACACACACACACACACACACACACACACACACACACACACACACACACACACAGTTCTCCACCAGGTCAGGTCAGGCTGTGGCCTCCTGGTGGCGCTATAATAGGCAACTGTGAAAAGTGTGTAGCCTAATTTATTCTTATGGCTGATGGTAATTGCATGATAATTTTGTTCCAAAAATGTTTTGTTCCAAAAATCCACATGTTGGTGGTGCTATAACAGGCCAAGGTGAGAAGGGTGGGGAAGATTCCACATAAATTGCATGCTGTGTTCATGATTTTATGCTTCTTGTCCAAAATAGGCCTATCTTGCAAGCTTTGAAAGCCAATCAAATAGGATGGAATGTGAAATATCAGACATAGCCGTCTTGACCACGACTAGATACTGTGCAACGACTTTCAGGATTTTGACAGTTTGGTTGAGTAAAGTGGAAAATTGGCCTTCTGGTGGCGCTATAAAGGCAGATGCGAAAAATACAGGCCAAAGGTTTGACTTTGGCCTTTAGGGAGAAATACATGCAGAAAATCTGCCACCTGGTGGCGCTATAACAGGCGGTTGTGGAAAATGTGGGGCAGAGGTTCATCGTTGGTATCCAGGGAGTGTGTGTGCAAAGTTTGGCATCGACCAGATTAATGGTGCCGGAGATTAACTGGTAACAGACGGACAGACACGGACGGATGGATGGACGGACGGACGGAGTGTAAAACATGATAATTGTACACTCTCAAGAGGAGCACTGACAATTTTACAATAACCAAACACCAAGCCCGAGGGAACCGTTAGGCTGACCCCTAACATACAGTACCATATCACAAGCCCTGGAACAAATGATTCCTAAGCAGTATCTTTAACAAGGGTTCAGCGGGTGCAATGTCCTCAGCACTACCAAGTCGTCAAAACCACATCAAACATTCCCTTTGCCTTTCTTTCTTTCTCTTTCTTTCTTTTTATCTCATATCTTCTTGTCCGTTGCCTTTTTTCCCTCTCTCGTCTCTCTTTTCTTCCCCTCCATCTGTGCCGTCTACAATACCGGCAATCGTTTCATCCCATTCTTTCTGTCCCTCTCTTCTTTTTTGTGTGTGCAAGTGCTCTCTCTCTCTGTCTCTCTCTCCCTGTGCCTCCCATATGCTGGCGTCGAGTCGCCTGAGGGTCTGAACCTGCCTGCACGGCAAACAAGAGCAAGGAGGGGGCAGACAGTGAGCCGTTTTTGAAGAACAAAGGTTGTCATTAGCTGCTTTGTAGGGAAACTCTGCAGCTGCACGGCAATGACTATTTAAAGTGCGACGGAATCAGAGTAAATCTCATCTACTCGTAAACAGTGATAAAAAAAAAATACGCGCCGAAAACGTCCAGAGTAATCATTACACTTACACTCAGGTTGTTGCTCTTGCTTTTACACTGGGCTATAATTCAACTATCTGCATAATTGTTGTGTTATCTCATCAAATCAATTCAAACAACTGTAATTATGTGTGTGCTGACAACAAAGACATTATTGTTTATGAACAGCATCACCTAGCATGGTGTCAATATTATGCTGAGTAACGTGCACAGCTATACCTTACGCGGAAACAGTTAAGTGTGTCAAGCAGCACACCGTCTGCAGGCTATGTCTTTGTGCATGAGACCCGTCCATGCTTTCCTCGTGGTCCTATACCTGTGCATATGCCAGTAACACAAGCTTTGAGAACTATACGGTTGAACTTGACACTTGCCGACACTATACGTTAGACTGCATGCAGATGTTGTACTATAGTCTCTCTTCTTCTAATGTCTAGGAACACATACCAGCTGCTACACGCATTCACCTCATTTATTATGGATATGTTATTGTTGTGTTTTCTCCAAGTCGCTTTTACTTCACATTCACCATGCAACTTGCTCATCGGGAGTAGTTGTGGGTTCGGTGTTTTGCTGAACAACACCTTGACAATATAGGAGCCATGAATCGAACCTGTAACTCTTTACAGAAGGGGGTGAAGTGAAAATACATTGAAACATTTGTGCTTATACTGTTGAAAGTACATAGAAGCAACAAATGCATGCCAGAGGCTCTGTTTGTACAGCAATTACACACACACACACACACACACACACACACACACACACACAGGAAATGAGGAAAGAAGGTGCACGTGAGGCCACTCAGGGTCCAGGGTGTTGTGTGTGATAAGCACGGTGCAGTTGAACCACTTCCTCATTTACTTTGATTGATGGGTCATTATCAGGAACCATTTTGAGCAACCGCGACGCAATGGGCAAGTCAGGGGTCAAAACAAAAGCGATAACCACCTGCTGGAACAGTTTCAATTCTCCCATATCAGTGGACAGAATGTACGGTGTGTGTGTGTGTGTGTGTGTGTGTGTGTGTGTGTGTGTGTGTGTGTGTGTGTGTGGTGTGTGTGTGTGTGTGTGTGTGTGTGTGTGTGTGTGTGTGTGTGTGTGTGTGTGTGTGTGTGTGTGTGTGTGTGCGCGCACGCGCAATTTTTCAAGGAATCCTATGAAGGTGGTCTTTGTTTTAGCTAAACCAAAGCATCTGGTGGTTGGGACATTTTCCACTGCTATCAATAACTGGCTTGAATATTATGCTTACATTGCAAAAAGAGAAAGAAAGGGCCATTTCAAAGCCTGTGCTACACAGAACAAGCTCTTAGTAACTACAGATTTAACAATAACGACTTAAGACCTATTTGAATGTGTGTACTGTAGATGTATTTTTAAATGGCTGTTCTCAATGCTCAATAATTTGCTCATAATAAAAATATGGATGCCATGCTTAAAGAGGCTGAAAACAAGCACTTCAGCATGAATTATGAAGTTAGATGCTAAATCAAGACACGGAACTAGCCACTGCTATCCCCACCCTTATGGCGGAATTAGAAAGAAGTCTTATGTCATGTCTATTGTTTGATGTTGTTGTTATTATTTAGAGAAGGCTGTTGGTTACTTTCATTAGGATCGCAGCTAGTCTAATTACATTTGTGTGTAAAGTCACCTTAGTTTGTTCCACCTTAGACCTTAGCTCAGGTCAGGAGTTAACCGGCATTCATGTAAATGACACCTCTCCAACAATGACCCCCAGGAAACTGCCCAGATAAATGCAGGAAGCGATTCTGAACGACGAGATAGGAAAGGGAGAAGTAAAATGATGAAGCTGTTCCATCAACACTCCTAGAGTGAGAGGGGGGTAGAAGAGAGATGATCGCCACTACAAATTATCATATTTATTTCCTGGCGAGAGCCAGTTACATGGACATAACATTTATAGTTCGGTACCCATGATCTCTGTATCTGTCAGTCCTTGCCTTCATCTGTCAGAACTTGCCATATGAAGATGACCAGGTTTTCTGGTCGCCTTTGGAGATCAACTAGCGAGGTTGCGACCACTTGCTTACTAGTCTGGACGCGACGGCCACCTGGGCAATTAACAGATGCGTGCGAGGACAAGGAGGGATGGGGGAACTATGCCCTGCACTTTGTGGGACATCCAGGTTAATGAACATGCACTGCTCTGTGCTTACAGTTACGTTTATTCTTAGAGGTTAGTAACGGCACTGCTCTGTGCTTGTGGTTTTGTTTAGGCATAGAGGTTGGTATAAGATGTTTAGGCTTAGGGGTTAGTATTTGCACTGCTCTGTGCTTTTGTGGTGTTATTTTTTGTTAGGCACTGTCATGACCATAAGCAAGTAGTCACAAGCACAACCACAAGCACCTACAGCTGTTATCACAACCAGTAAAGTAGTTGTGACCAAGAAGCTGGTCGCACGATGATACATGATAATAGTCGCTGGTGGATTTTGCTGCCTCTCCTATTTGCACTTAGCCTGGCTCAGCCCTGAATCAGCACCTTAAAAATACTAGCTTATTTTTTCCTGTGATTCAAGGAGTGGCTTCCCTGCCTTTGTGCCGGATGGAAATCCAATCCCAGCACCTGATTGGCCAACAGCCCTGTCACTCAGTTTGACCACAACGTCGGCTGCTTTCCCAATATTCTTAGGGGTTCATATGAACCAGACTGCTGCTTTAATAACGCCCATCCTAGAAACTGCTGTGGTAGAGAGGGACTTCAGTCTGAATAATGAAGTGAAAGAAAATGACAATGCAGACTGAGGTCAGGCTAATTTACACTGACACCATCATGAGATAAAAAGTATAATAGATAAACTTAGCTCACTGTTTGCTATTAAATCCACAACACTATCACTACAGAACCAATTGCTTTCAGACTCCCTCCACAGGCGTGGTATTAACAAAGATAATGAGCCATTTATCACATGGTTTGGTTTGAAATTTAATTGCCTGGTCAGTGTTATTTAATGGTGTCACGATGTCAACCTGAAGACACCCAGAGGGCTAGCTGCAGAACCAACTGCTCTGTACACAGCAAGCTGTTAAAAGAACATCAAACTCATTAGCAGTTAATTAATCTGGGAACCCATCAGCATAAAAAGTACAAAAAAAGTAATTTAAATTAGATTCTCAGGCTTGGGGTTGCTCATGTATGTACAACTATAGTCAACCACGTGTGTCTCTCTCAGCACAAAAACTCAGGAACCCTGGACATCTGATTGCTTGTTTTTCTGCTTATAGGAAGATGTGTGGAAAAATCTGGGGCTCAAATGTACTGTAAACGGGGGTTGAGGGGAAAGAATAGCACCCTTGGCAGTGATAAGAAGTCAGTGACCATGTGTAACGTTATCACTTGTGTATTGTGGCAGCAGTAATGTGAAGTGATGGCCAACTTTCTGATGGTGTTGCTTAAGGGGGATCCTAATGGACAAAAGGGGTCGTTGCAAGCGGCCTTCATCACCCGTGTCGCTTCGCGCCACGGGCGATGAAGCCGCCCCCATACCATTTTCTCCTACCCCTCCAATTGAGAAATGCTACATCTGCCCCTGAGACATTAGGAGCGGGATAACCATGCCAATGTAGTTAGCATGTGGTGTGAAAAACGTGTGTGTGCAGTCAGTGATAGGTCACGATGATGCCGTCTCAAGGTCCGCTGAGCTTGCTCTGCTCTTTGATGCGGCGAGATTTACAGTTAAAGATGTGTTAGTGCTTTGGACCAAAACCTGTTTGAAAGGAGAAACCAGTGTGGAGGGAGTTACTGTAAACTGTGGAGTTATGCGAGTCGTAAATGGTGAAATTGCCAGTCCTTCCTTTACTGAAATTGCTGCTAGTCCTTGCTTGCTACTCTCCTGCATTATTGATCGCACGCACACGCGCACGCACACGCACACACACACACACACACACACACACACACACACAATGAATCACCAGGCTTCTGCCCTGCACCAATCCAGTAAAAGGGATCAAGTTACACAGCTGCTGCCACTGTAGATGATGGGCCTTCATAGAACATCTTTGTCCAAATGTGTATGATTACATAATTCTTTTCAATTCTTTTGCTGGTTGAGAATGCTTTTCTTGTTATAACTTTGTTAATAGGAGTTGCCATAGTACAGTACAGTAAATGTGTATCTCAGACTGTCTCCCCCGCAAGCCTTTTGACTATGGAGGAGTCTCTACAGGAATGTCATGCTAAACTCCACAATGCAGACGTCAGGATCACATTCCTTTGATTCCATTCGTTTTAGCACGCACACGCACAGTCGCACATGTGCAAGGACACGCACGCGTATGCATGGACACACACACACACACACACACACACACACACACACACACACACACACACACACACACACAGCCACAAGCCCCAAGGGAATCCCCATGAGGCCCTTTTTTCGAGGCACACTAAATGCTAACTGTAGCAGCTGCAGACACAAGTGTGTGATGTTGAGAGAACCTGCTGTTGAACATCAAACCGACCCAAAAGCCCCGTCAGATCAGCTTTTCAGGAAAACCTGCTGATGGACATCAAACCACCACCCAGAAACCCCATCAGATCAGCTGTTCAGGAAAGTGGAGCACAATCACCACTGTATATACTTCAATGAAATCTATAGCTGTTTTCAATTCAATGCCTTTTGAACTCCATAATGTGGCCATAATGTGCCGTTATGCAACCATGTCAATTTGGAATCTCAGCTCTGCGGAGCACATGAACTCTGCCAGGCTGCGTTGCAAGGGCTGTGTAAGTCAGTGCTAAAGATAGAAGATCAATAACATGATCCTTCTACTTTGACATTTTTCCAAAATTTGCCGATCTGCATCCTCATGACGCCTTGTAGCCTACCAGCCGTGATGTGTTGACTTTTAGCCTTTTTTTATTTTGTGGTTAAGTGGCTCAAGTCAGTTCTCATATGTTTGTCATTGACATGCATGGTGAACATTTAGCTATAAACTAGCCGTCAGTGTCAACATTTGTTCTTCTCACTTGCGAGGGAAGATATAATCTGAAATACAGTGGACCACTGGTTCTACTCCATACAGCCCCAAAGGCTCTGGAAGACAAAAGAAAAGCATGCAGTAGGCCGAGGCGAGGAGGCCATCACTCCTGTACGGTGTGATTCCTTCTGCTAATATAATAGTCCTCATTAATGCCGGTTCTGGTGAGTTAAATGCTCCATCTGGGGCAGATGCAGATGTTGTGTGGTGGTGGTGGTGGTAGCCAGGGGTTAGAAAAGCAGATCTTACTGTAAATTGCAGAGACAAAGAGCAATCCTATTGTTTCCGACTTAGGATGTTTACTGTGGCATCATCTGTTATTGCCGTATGGTTATTTACAAGCGGCGGCGCCTCCCCATCAAAGCATGTCCGGCGGTTCACTGTAATCCCTCAATGTCAGATAGATTAAAAAATAACCCCCCCCCCCCCCGTATTGTTGTCATATACCTGAGAAGAGGCTGGTATGAATGGTGAGGAAGACCAAGCAGCAAGAGTCTGAAGAAAGTGGACATATAGGTACTGTATACAGTATATGGTGAGAGTATTACAGAGAAGGAGAGAGAAAGGGAGCAAATCATCTTCACTGAAGGTTCGAGATCAATATTTGTCGTATGACTAAATGTATACTGTATGGCTTAAGTGATTAAGTATAATAATAATAACATGGAGGGAAGAGGTAGAGATTAGACGAGGCGCTTTAAAGGTGAGAGGGCAGCAACAAATACAATTACAAACTCTGTGAAAGCAGCAGAGGGCTTTGGAAGCCCGTCCTAACATCTGTTGTCAAACATGTGCCAAACGTGAATTCACAAGAAAAGCCAGAATCTGGCAGACAAAGGAGAGAGAGATAGAGAGAGAGAGAGGGGCCTGCAACAGAAACAGTCTCTACTCCTGCTTGGAACACAGCCCTGAATCTATGTAACCTCAGAACATGGGTGTCAAACTCTGGCCCATGGGCCAAATTTGGCCCGCTGTGTAATTTCATTTGGCCCTTCAGACATTATCAAATTAAAGGGTAAGAACACCCATTTTCAACATTTTAATAAGTCATTAATATACCTTAGAGATGTTGTGTGGACATGATAAAAAAAAGTTTCCCCAATTCTGTATTTCCTAAAAAAGGAGGTTTGAAAAAATCATTAACATGGTGAAATACATCTGGCGACATCACTAAGATGTATTTCACCATGTTAATGATTTTTCTTTCAGACCCATTATTAAATATTTTCCTGAAAGGGTACAAATGGAACCAAATGAACCCGCTAGGGTCCATTCTCAGGAAATTTTTGAAAATGGGTGGAATTCCCCTTTAAAAGGTTAGTTCGTTCAAACTTGGCCCGTGGCTTTGTTCAGTTTTAAATTTTGGCCCACTCTGTATCTGAGTTTGACACCCCTGGCTCAGAACCTTGGCTCACACAAACACATTCGCTGCAAACATTTACACACGCACTACTATAGAGTGGGTCCGGTGTACACTGTTAAAAGTACATTAGTATCTGCTATTTTATGTAACTAGCAAGGCAAACATGCAGAAATCGATAGGCCCTGCACGTACAGTATGTAGACACGTGTAATATATCTCTCTCTTTCACACTCTTTCCAAAACACACACGCAAATACACACACACAGTCAGTCAGTCACGCGCAGACTACGCAAGTCCTCAGGGGGGCGGTCAGCTGTGAGTCCTGCTGTGACAAACATCCCAGGGGATTTGAGAGGCCACTGATCCCATGCACTTGTACCGTGTGTGTGTGTGTGTGTGTGTGTGTGTGTGTGTGTGTGTGTGTGTGTGTGTGTGTGTGTGTGTGTGTGTGTGTGTGTGTGTGTGTGTGTGATAGAGAGGGAGAGAGAGAGAGCGTCAGTATGTAAACATGTGTATCTGAGAGCGTTGCTCTGTTTTTGTTATCGTGCTAGGTCCACTGCTGGCTATGATGTCAGGAGATGTTGTTGATGAGTGCACTAGTATACAGTATATGGCTAAAAATACAACAGTGGCCTGAGATGATGCTAGAGGAAAGGTTATGGGCTTAATCCAAAGGTCACCGGGACCATTCTTCGAGGAACATGTGTACACACACCTGGCTACATTAATGAAGTAACATGTACTGTACCATGTGATATATTTTTCATGGGTTCTGGATTTGTCTGGGAAGCAATTTTTTACTTTGTTGCTAGTCTTGCATTACCAGTTTGTTGACTTGTTTTTCCAAATGCCTCATCTAAGAGTCTGGGACAAAGGAGACTCATGAGTATGCAAATTTGCAATAAAGCAGATGTGACGCATGCCCCTCACTTAGTGCGGTCCAGACTCCATATAGGATTCGTAGATTGTGGAATAGTTGTCTGGCAATACGAGACTTCTTTGTTGTACTGTCAAGTCAATGGTTCTTTCCTTAGATTGCTGTATAGCAGTGGTTCTTAAACCTTTTAATGTCACGGACCCCCCAGATTGACTCTAATTAGCTCGCAAAACCCCATTTCAAAAAATAAAATGCCAAGGACAAGAGAAGCTGTTTACGGCCCTAGCAATAATTGTCAACCATTTCCATTTCTAGGGATCCCTGTGGCTCTTCTGGGGACCCAATTTTTGTCTATTTGGTTCCGTTGTGCAATATCTGAGTTAGAGAACAATAAGACTCCATTTGGTTGAGTATCATTTAACTGGGGATCCCCTACAGCTCCCTCAAGGATTTCTTGGAGAGCCCATACTACAGTAGTGGCTAACTCTGTTCCTATAAATCTGAACTGCTGCTAAGAAATTCCTCTGCGGGATCAATAAATGCATTTACAGTATCCAACAATCCAACATGCAATTATGCATGAGCAAAACAAGACTGCCATTAACAACCAGGGTCAAGGGCATTTTAACTGTCATGGAATATACTTCTGAGAACATTAAGGTGAGAAATCAATAATTTAGATTTGGAATATTTGTTCACTTAGGAAAATAAAACAAACATTCAGGCCTCCATTTTCGTTACCATCTAAACCCCTTATCCTAAACCCTTATCATTTTTTTACTATTTTGAAAAACCTTGTGGAATAGTTGCCAATCTACCTGTATTGACACATTGTGAGCTTGTAGACTAGCCATTTAAACTTTCGAAAAAATGTTTTTTTTTTATAGTTTAAAAAGGCAAAGAAGTTAAGGGATAAGGGGTTTAGCGGTGACGAAAATGGAGCCCTTAGTCCCCACAAACAAACAGAAACAGAAACACTGTTGACCACAAGACTTAATGTGTTTTGACTCTTGCAACTCATTATAGGAGTGATACCCATTCAAGCATATTTAGAGAATATATAAATATTTGATAACAATTTCCCTGAAATGCACAATTGTTGTATTGTGACATAGGCCTACCTCCCAATTCACTGTTCCTGGTTAGCATGGAAACATAAACAAACAGAAAACAATTACAGAACTTCACAGTGTCCTGGAAGGCTTCAGGTTTTGTAAGGATATACTGTATGTCTCCCTTCGTAGTAGTCGTCATGGGCATACCACTAGGCTTTGGCCTGACAGCGTGTTGCGTGTTCCAGTCCCGTTCATGATGACGCTTCATTTCTCTCCTTCCCTCTTTCCATCCAATTGACAGAACAACATCAGCATCCATTAGATCCATATACTGCATCTGCTAGCAAGTAAATTATGAGAGTCTGAAATATGACTTGTAAACATGCGCACGTGCACACACACAAACTGATACATTGTGGGTGTCAATGGGACGCATCATTCCTTATATCTCAAGTCTCTACTAGGCTGGACAAGCTGTACCTTGTAACTGTATAACCAGAAGGCTGGGGAACACACACACACACAGGCCTACTAGGCTGGACAACTTGTACTCAGTGTATCTACTCATAACTCAACCGGAAGTACAGTACAGGAAAGCTGGACGACATGTACTTTACTTCCGATTAGACCCTGTCAGCAGCAGCTCTTTTCCAGGCTTTATCTCCCCTGAGATGGAGATAACACGGCAAACAAGTCTAGATATCACCTATACGGTATAATCTCCTCGTGCGGCCCAGATTACACGGCTCTACAGGGACAGCGCTGATCGTGCAGTCCAGGCTGTACTGCTGCTATATGGGCACTAACAGGCAGCCACGCACAGAACGCAGTGCACACAAAGAGAGCCTTGTGCTGATGCAACAAAAGGCAACAGAAGACATCAAACACACAGTACAATCACACATCTGCAGAAAAGAACACCCCCACTGGAGAGCAGAGGCAGACCTCCTTTGTGTGCGTGCATGCGTGCATGTGTGCGTTTCTGTTTGTTTGCATGCACGTGCCAGTGTTGTGTGCACGTCTGCTAATGGATATGTCACATTGTGTGCGGAGTTTATCACGCTCAACCCCCCTGCAGTGATTTCCACATTAATGTCCCTTCATGGGCCTCACAGAGGGCCTGCCTGTATGCTCTGGATAATCAGCTGGTAAAGGCCTTGGAATTAAGTGGGGCAGCGTAAAACTATGCTCAGCTCTGACCCCATTCTACGTCAATAGACACGCCAGACTAGATCCAGGCCGCCTCCGAGGCTGTTGGGGAGTCCAGTCCCAAGAGCAGCCAGGCCGCCTGCACTGTGATGTACTGTATGTTTGCAGGGGGTAGGAGTACGGTAAGTGACCCCCCTGTGAATGAGAAATGAAGTCCACACAACACGGATTTGTTCCCAGAACAAGAATGGCTAACTCTCTCCTCTCCACAAGTCAAGCAGTTAATGCAGAGGTTTTCAACAGGTGGTCCGGGGACCACCAGTGGTCCTTGGGAGGGTTCCAGGTGGTCCCCAGGCTAAATGATGGAAAGTGGGTTAACCAGATGTAACTCTTGAGAATGTAAAAATGAAACCAAATGGACCCTTGTGGGTCCATTTGGTTTCATTTTCACACTCTCAAGAGATAAAATATTCATCATCTGAATTAGCACTATTTAATTAAGAAGTCTACACTGTTTTGTTGTGCAAAATCCAGCCTGTGAATTGTCAACAAATTCAATGTCAACAGAAATCTTCGTTTTAGGTCTTTGGGGCTGAAATGTCCTCAAATGGTGGTCCGTGGCTCAAATGCTGAATAAATGGTGGTCCCTGGTGTCAAAAAGGTTGAAAACCCCTGAGTTAATGTAATTATAAAACACAAGCTTTCTTCACAGACAGACAGTGCATCCTGCACCTGCGCTGCTACAGTACATGAATCAGATGAAAAGTGGTCCATTTGAAGTAATCATTTCAGCTGTGTATAAGCCTAGGCCTTAATTGTGCAGATCCTTGGATAGCGCTGTTGCTCATGCCAAACCACATAGGAAATGGCAGCATGTTACAGATTGTGTACATTTACAGGCAGGTACTCAAACATACAGGAGCATTTCAGGCCACAGGAAGCTGACATGTCTGCTACATGTTCGCTTTACTGTACTCTAGGATTTTCTATAAAATATAAATAGATCAAATGTTCCAGTAACTACATCATCATTATATGCGATAATGTGACTACCTCATCAGGTACTTTGAAATAGAACGCCTACACACACACAACATGATAACCACAGCCATCATGTACAACAGGGGTTTTCAACCTTTTTCATACCAGGGCCCACCTTTTATTCAGCCTTTGAGCCACGGACCACCATTTGAGGACATTTTAGCCCCTCAGACCCCCCAAACTAAAGATTTATTTTGCCTCTGTCCATGACCATTAATCTTCTAGTTGTGTAGACTTGGACTAATTCACATGTTGGATATTCTAAATCTTGAGAGTGTAAAAATGAAACCAAATGGACCCGCCAGGGTCCATTTGGTTTCATTTTTACGTTCTCAAGAGTTACATCTGGTTAAGCAATTTAGCTGGGGACCACCTGGAACCCTCTCAAGGACCACTGGTGGTCCCCGGACCACAGGTTGAAAACCACTGATGTACAAGATGAAGGCAGCCTGGCAGTGTTTTCTTCAGCAACGACAGGCCCTGTGAGTTCAAGCACTTTGAATTCACTCACTAAGAGCCCGCAATACCTACAGAGCAAAGGCCTAGCCAAAATTCAAACTGTAAAGCACGAATCCTCATCAAGGCCAAAGAGGAAGAGAAAGATCCATAACTATGGCTTGAGGAGCATAGAAATACACCAGTCGACAAACTCAAATACCCAGTCCAGATCATGATGAGACGCAGACTGCGTTCCATCCTGCACATGACAACACAACAACTTTACCTCAGGTGACCTTCCCAGGCCATCATGCGACTGTACATGCTGCAAGCCAGAGTTCCCATCCGCTTCCAGCAAGGAGATGACACATGGAAACCAGCGATGCCTGGTCAGATGACCAGCTGAGACCCCACAGAGGATCTACCACACCCAGACTGGTGATGGATAGTCATTGAGGCGCAACCGACATTTACTAGACCAGTGGTTCCCAAACTTTTCAGGTTGTGATCCAAAGAGGGATTAGATGTAACTTGGCTGGGACCCGCAGGGCTTCCCACTGCCTTGCAAGCTTGTAGATCGGCTATTTTGAGTACTATTGAGTACAACTCAAAGGTTTTTACCCATGACAAATGGTCTGTCCGTGTCCCACAAAATGGTCCCGACCCACCGTTTGGAAACCGTGTGCTATAGTATAGCACACTGTTTCCAAAGTGTGCACACACCAAAGTTTGCTGTGTGATGGGAGCATGGTTGTATAGCAGCTATACAACCATGCTCCCATCACACAGCAACCACAGATCACTGAAGATGATCCACACAATAACTGGTCAACACTAGGTTGCAGGCAGGACTTTAAGACCATGGATGGAATAGACGTGTTTACTGTTTACGTGTAACTACTAGGAGTTATTGAGAGGATACCATGCCAACCACTTGACAGAATCAAGTTTCATTCAACTAGCCAGTCACAGCAAACCCTCCACATCACCATGTACTCAACCCAAGAGTACAGACAGTAGACAGATGCAAGCAAACTGTCAAAAACTGATTAAGAATGCTGAACAGCATTGCGATTAATGTAATTTCGCACATTTGCAATTGCATTGCAATGATGGCGTATGACGGCGTAAAGATATAGTCAGTAACCTCCAGTGCCAGGTGGAAGAATGAATGAACCTCTATTGACAGTAAATATTTATATAATATTCACAGAGCAGTGGGGGTCCCGGGAGGGGCTAGGTGGGTAGGCTGGTAGCAGTGATGTTGATTGCCTGCATCCTGCATCCAAAAACGCAATTCATTGGTTTTGGATGAATTACCCAGTATAGTATTGCATCCTGTGGATGCTTTACTGCAGGGCTTTTCGACTGATTGTAAACCAGGGACCACCAACCTGGGGACCACCACCCTGACTAAGAATAAACCTGGATACCTCCAAGGTTACTCTTACTTCATTCTGATACTTTTACTTTATCCCACTCTCAATTAAAACTCATATGTGTTAAGTGATATACAGCACTGAGGGTAGACACATGATAACAACAACAATATGGGGAAATGATTTCCAGAGAATGATGACTCAGTCCGACAAGCTTTCTTTACCCTTTTCTGCAGACTTAGTCAGTAACTGAAAAAATTGGCACACTTCCATGGAAGATTACACAAAGCATTAGTGTGCTGTTCCAAGGAAGAAAATACATTTCTTCAACTACTTAGTTTGTTACATTACATGCATGTTCAGGGACTACTTAGAATGACACGGACCACCTGTTGAAACCCCTTCTTTACTGTAGGCTACTGTGCATCATACATTTAAATAATCCACCATGTAAAAAGAATTGCAAAGAAACTAACGCAAGTAGTTTGGCCGCGACTGCTAACAGCAGCGGCAAAATATGCTGTTCTGTTTGCAAAATAAAATCTTTGCAAACAAAGTTTTCAGATGTGGAATTGTCTCTATTTCCTTCAAGTATACATGGATATAAATAGAACCACATTATAACCACATAAAATTAAATTGGAATGAAATGCAGCAAGTTGTAACTCCCAACAACGCTTAAGTGGGACTCATGAAATGTCCCTAGGACTCATCTAAAACACCATCCCTACAACCCCGGACTCATCACTGTGGTAGGCTGTGTACCAACACAATATGAAACACATTTACAACACCTGCCACTCCACTAGATTGACAGATTATAGGCTCATTTTACACAAGAAATAAAATCACACTTGTGAAGCGAGGGACACTCTTGCAATCATGCACATTCTGGGCTCAAATCATCACATTTGTGGCACACAAAGACACACAAAGCTCGACTTAGTAGCCATAGGGGCTAGCCAATGCCATAGCACCCCTCAAAAAACACATATTCAGACTCACCAAATAATGGTTGATGTTGCACATTCAGTCATCTTGATTTCCCCTTTTTTCAGATGGCAAAGTTGCTGATTTCTATTAGCTCCAAGCTAAAACGAACATCCATGGCCTCATTGTAGCTACTGTAGTTGCACATGTGCACACACTACAGCTTAGTTGTTTTATTTAATTTATTTATTTTTGTTAGTGTTTATGGGCACACACTTAATGCAGGCTGCATGATAACACAGGAAGCCTGAGCAACTATAGCTATAGTTCATCATGAACTCAAAGTAGGCCTAGCACAGACTGGTGATCAATCACTCACATTCACAACAGGTTATGTCTAATACTTGGGGTCAGACTTTAAACATCCTTGCTTGCTTGGCCATTCTGCTGTTTGTTCTGCTTGCTCTGTTGTTTGCTGCTCTGTTGTTTTGTCCTGTTCTGCTGTGCTAAGTGTTGAACTGTTCCCAAACTCTTCTTCTTTTGGGTTAATGGTTAGTTGGCAAACCATTACTGCCACCAACTGGACTGGGGTGTTAAAATCTAATGATGCAGTACAAAATAAAACAAGAAAAGTGTACATTCAAAAATAATCCCATTCAACAAACATCCCAACCCATATCCATAACTAGTGGTCTATGACTCTTAGTTGGTGTGAATACCATCTTTATCCTGCATCTTTGGGATCTGTATTGGTCATTTATCTTAATTGTTTTTGGTATATTCTCTATTAGACCTATATTTTCCCTTTCATGAACAACAAACCAAATATTACTGATGGTGATGACCTTTATATAGCTACAGTATATAGCTTGGTGTTCATAACACCAAGGCAATTGTTTACCTGAAATATTACCATGTGAAAGTGGTCATTAGGCTTTACCCGGCTTTGAAGGCTACACTCATCCATTACTGTTCCATGGAAAGGCTCCTACAGGGAGGAACTACTGTCCTTGATAATTCAACTCAGTTCTTGAAATTCTGATAAGGCTATTTCAAGCCACAGGGTCAGCTATCCCAGTAGCAGTTGCAAAGCTTCCTCCTATTTATTGTGTTTCTGAAGTACTTACATGACACTGACAGCAGGGTCGGTTATGCACATTGGTCATGATGCCTATTGTTTTGATTCTGCAATGGCATGGAGAAGGTGAGACTAGAGGCAATACAATTCAAAGGCTAAAATACACTATAACATCCATGACAGAACAGGAGCTGTTCTTTTGATAAACCCAACAAGCATTTCCATTTTCACCTCGCTGCTTGCCACTCACCATCAATGGTTGGTTCATTGGCTGGATTGGGAGTCAGTCCCTGCGACATAATAGTCATGTCCAGGGGGTGTACTTACAATACAGAAGCTGCCTCACACTACAGAAACATTTAGATAGACTCCTGGACTAATGGCCTCATGGCTAGGCAAGGCTTACAGTCCACCACTGGCCGCACGTGATTGGAGAGTGAACCGTATGAGTGTGCATGGCTTACACATACTTGATTTCTGTGCCTGCCAGAACAGCCGTAACCTGCAATGCTCCATGAAACAAAGCACAACCTGTGAGGCAAGATGTCGATGTTTTTTCACCCAACTAATGTTTTTGTATGTATTTATTTACCAACAGATGTAACCTTACTGAGGGATCTTGATCTTGTGAATGAAAGAAAAAAAGAGCAGCTGAAAGCGTTGAGGTCAGGAAGGTGCCATCCATTTCTCCAGTTCTCTCTGTTGTTGACAGTACTGGGCCACTGGCTGGCCTGGATCTCAAGAAACCCGTTTGCTTTAAGATGGATTATTTTGACCCATATTCTTTTTCCAGGACATGCTCTTCTGTATGTTTGGACTGTCTTAGACCCTCACAAAAAATCAAAATTAATCCAATTAAATTGCTGCGTATGCATGCATGCGCACATGTGTGAGCTGAGCTTGCATGTGTGTGAAAATAATGGGAAACGTGATGTCATGTGGCCTATATAAGTACATCTTGTGACTGAATGGTTTCACTTTACACAATAACACACTATTTAAAGGAGTGACTGATGTGAGTGGTATTTTTCCCCTTCAAATTTTTATCCCCATGATTTTGTAGCCCCATGATTTCACCCAGAATCAATTACCTAATGTGATCCTGAGCTCTACAGATCCTCCACCATCCTGGGTTTGTCCTCATGCTTCCTTCAATGCATGAGAGGTCTAAGCCTGCCTTCTTTTCACTTGACAGGGGGGAGTTTCCCTGCTTGGACATGGCATGTGGAAGGAACATGTTATTCCAGCCAGTTCCTTTCCCCTCCATCAAGCGCCCCAGCAGGCCACAGGGAGGCAGTCTAGAGACCAGGGTTACAGAATGTTTACTAGGGATGTCCCGATGCCATTTTTTCATTTCCGATCCGATCCCGATACCACATTTTTTGTGTTAGCCGATACTGATACCAAATATACATATTATACAAAAGAAAAAATACCTTTATATGAAGTCACCAAATGGGAATGGCGTACTCCTTTCTCAAATGTGCACTTGGAAAACTCCAAAGCAAACTCCACATGACCCAACATTTTACTTAACCACGGTGTCAACCCCTTACCCCTGTGTCTGATCACTGGTTAGGCATATTTGCCAATATGTGACCCGATAATGACAAATAAGGGCCAATACTGACTTTTCCGATACCCATACAGTATTTGCCGATACCGATATGACAAAAAAGGGAGAAAAAGAGCCGATTCGATACTTTTGTATCGTTTTGGGACATCACTAGTACTGTGTGTCCCCTCACACAGGGAGAACATGCAAACACACACCCCATGTTTTTTTGTTTTTGTTTTTTTAGAGGCTCACTGTTCCTGTTACCATTACATTGATGCGGTATTCAGCACCAAGGCAGTCCCGAGTCAGGATGACATTGTGGGTGGCCGATAGATGACACAGACAATCAGAATCAATCAACACCCACACACAGGAACTACTAGAACACACATGCAGACCACATAAACACACAGACGCAATGCGTGTGCACATGCAAATTACTTTCCCTGACAACTTCGGGCGATGTGTATGTGTGTGCACACGTGTGCATGTTTTGGTAAATGGAGCAAGTGAGAGTGAGAGTCTGAGAGCACAGGCGTGCATGTACACACACACACACACACACACACACACACACACACACACACACACACACACACACACACACACTGCTGAGCGGTGTGGTCCAGTGCTGCTGCCATGTGACAGGTCAGGTTTCTATTCTCTTGCCGCAGCACCGGAGAGGACATGCCCAGACACAGAGCCATGCTAACAACATGGTGTTGTATCCCCCCACCCACCCATGGTCTCATAATACCTCTTACACAACCCCGGACTGCACCGGCAAACACAAACACATAGGCCTACATGCGTGCATAGCAAGCGTGCACAAACACGTGGCCACATACACGTATGCACGCGCACAGTCACATCAGGGGTGCAACAGAGCTTTAATGTGTTTTCTGTATGGGGGGTCCACTTGTCAATGTGACAAAAATGACAGAAGCCTTTTCGACGTTGAGCGCCATTGTCTCGTCTGTGCGTAAGCTCACTCTGCACCACGTCTGTGACGCGCTGCGAGCTTGCAGATCGATTGGCTATTTACGGTGCGAGACGCAATGTGCAGCCAAGTAAAAATCAGGCTTTACACATAAGCCTGTTTTGGTAGCAGTCAGGCAGGCAGGTCCTGCCTAAATGTGCGTAACAAAACACAGTCATGCAACCACATGCACCTACATGTGCACACAACATGTACAACAGACAACTCTGTATATTTGGCAATCTGTATCTGTCTAGCTGGCTGGCTGTCTGTCTGTCTCTGTCGCACCCTGCCTCTCCTTGTCTGTGGGCCAGATATGCAACTCCAGACATGTGTTATCATTAGCAATGAGTCTTGAATTTAGCACACACTCAACAAAAGATGCATAAGTCGCAGGAGTAGACTGACTCTATACATGTTCAAGGTTCCTCTGAGGTAAATATATCATTGACATGTACAGTATTGACATTTATTTAAACCAGTGGTCCCTGAGAGGATTCCAGGTGGTCCCCAGCTAAATGGAAAGTTGGTTAACCAGATATAACTTTGAGAGCCTAAACAAGAGTTAAAATATTCATCATCTTAATTAGCTCCACTTAGGAAGTCTACACAATTAGAGAATGTAGACAAATGGTCATTTTGTGGTACAACGTATGTTTGCAAAATCTTGCCTGGACAAAACAAATTTACACCACTGATTTAAAGGATAAACCGCTTGAGATGTATCTGGCCGCGTGGGAAACGATCCCTTGCGCATTATGCACATTACCTCATTGTAGGACAGACTGATAGTAGATGATTCACAGTCATAAAATGCATTCCTTTATGAAGACTATTAGAAGTTCATTGTTGTGTTTTCTTCTTTTCGCCACACATGGAATGTCTGCTGATGGATCTAACAGATTACATTCCCAGATATTACAGCAGCACGTATACTCTATGCTGCACATAGTGCCACTGTGTAAACTCTACCATACACAACCTCTTATCTGAGGTTCCTCTGACAAACATTCTGCAACCCCCCCCCCCCCCACCCCCGGAACAAAAGTATGGTTCTCTCCGCTACAGTATGTCTTACCAGGGAAGATATGATCCCAAAGTGGAAAATGTTGAGTGAATGGCATTGTGACATCATATTCCTTGACACTATCTGTGACTGTGACTGATCACACAGTGCTGTACAACATGGAGATAGGTGCTCTGGCGGTCCACCTCACACAACACACCTCTCTGTTCTGCCTCTGGAAATCTCGTCTGCCATCATGGCCCGCCATCGCTCTCAATTGAAACGTGTGCTTATCTCATAAGAACTGCAATCTTTCCAGACAAGAGACTATTCTTCAGATTGACTCTCCTATAGACATGGACCTTTTTCTCCAAAGAACATGTCATTGAGGGCGTTGGGTTTGGTTAACCCTCCTGTCCCTGACAGTCAAACTGCTCTTGACTCACAGCGAGAGCTGAGGGGGGGGTTTAACAATTCCAGGCTTTTTTCTACTGCACGTCCATCACCAACTGTATAAAAACCACCAGAAACCAGATCCTTTTTCAGGCAGCTGTCGCGTGCAGCTGGTAACCAGAGACTGGGGTCTCTGAGAGGCTTTTAATTCCACACATGTGGCACTACCTGTCCAGTGTGGATTTGAGGATTTCATGCGCGTGGGGCAGCTGCTGTGGCTTGTAAGGCCGATAAGGAGCAAAAGAAAAGTGAAGAGGGTGGAGGGGAGACTGTAAAAGTGTCCCTCTGAGACCTATATTGCCCTTCGCGCCCTCCATCCCTGCATTTATTGTTGCACTCATCTTTTACCCCCATCCTGGCAGAGCTGCATGTGTCTGGCCATGTCAGCAGCAGCAGCAGAAATGAGCAAGAGGGAAGCCGTCACCCCCCAAGCGTGTCTGTGTTTATGAAACTTTACCACTCGCTGGCTGCTGGCACACTCTGAGTCCTCTGGAGACAATTGACAAACGGCTTGCTGAGCCAGTGTGTGTGTGTGTGTGTGTGTGTGTGTGTGTGTGTGTGTGTGTGTGTGTGTGTGTGTGTGTGTGTGTGTGTGTGTGGGTCGCAGAGGCCCCACGACTGCAAGACACAGGAGGACGGGGTTGACTCATTAACAACCAGTGAAAGAGTACATTGTTCAGCATGATTACCAGATTAATCCTCTTTGCCACGATTAGGTGCATGGTGTATTTGCACAAGTACGAGTGCAACTTGTAATGAGCAGGGCTAGCGAAGAGGATAAGGTTTGGGAGTAAACAGCTGAGAATAGAATGAGCTTGGCGAGGAGAAAGTGTCCCTTTCACACCTATGAGATGGCAAGCACGTGTTGAAACAGTGAGTCAATGATCCAACGTGGGCTGGAGATAGTGGCTTGTTTCCTCTGGGAAAGTCAGAACATTCAGTTTTCAGCCTTTGTCTGCTGTTATGATACAGTGTATGGTCATGTTGACATGTGTTGACATTTTGTACTGACATGGTTTTGAAATAGTCTTTTCTTTCCCGTCCCGGAATAACGTATCTGCTGCTATCTACAGTATACTCACAGATCTTTATATCTTACCTCAGTATTGTGTAAATAAATATGTATATTTGTTTGTTTTCTTTGATAGATTTCCCCACTTGCCTCAACAGTCTTGTTGTTGTTGTTGTTGTTTTGGTTCTTTCCTTTTTTATGGAAATAACAAAAACAATAGACAAAAATGTAATGTGATTGATTCTGAATAAGCTTGAAAATAATCATCCAAATGATAAGATGTCCCTACAACAGGTGCTTTCTTTCTTTCTTTCTTTCTTTCTTTCTTTCTTTCTTTCTTTCTTTCTTTCTTTCTTTCTTTCTTTCTTTCTTTCTTTCTTTCTTTCTTTCTTTCTTTCTTGGCATCTAGTGGGTGAGAGTCTGGGTGACACACTGTGTAAAACCCAAATGCTTTCATTTATACATCCGTCAAGGTAATACATGTCTGTCCATCTGTGTGTCTGCTAATATGTTCATTGAGTGATGCTGTCATACAACAAATGATAAAGTTTCACTCAAATCACTTCCCCATTTCAAAAAGAACATAAGCTTTATACAGTGTACAGCTCATCATCATCGGTATGTGGTGATAAAATTTCCTTTCTTTAATTTTCTACGCTCCCTGTCACTGTGCTCATTGTGCAGCAGCTGCTAATATACTACATTGTTTCCCAAACCTTTTCAGGAAACCAGTGGTGTACACTACAGTATGTATACTCAGCTGGACTTCACTCCCAAACACTTCCTTGCCTCTCTCTCCTCAGCTGGACCTGCTCTCTGGCTGCCACTTCAAACACACGCACCTACTTCCCTGAGAAGTGGTGGAGAGAGATAAACAGAGTAAAGAAGGTCAGAGAGAGAGAGAGAGAGAGAGAGAGAGAGAGAGAGAGAGAGAGAGAGAGAGAGAGATTGATAGCGGAAGAGTGACCTGCAGTGCTGCAAATGTTTTCATGTGGTTCTTAATTGGCGTTTAAGAGGTCCTGCACTCTTTGAACCCCAGTGCTCTGCCAAAATGTTACAGTCAAATGGACTGTAATTTCTATGGCCAATTACAGATGTTTATACTCCCCAAAAAAACACTTCTCCAAGACACTGATTTCCTTTAACCTGGATTATTCATAGACACAGAATAGACACCGCAGAGAAAGCGTTCATAGGCAACACTGTCTGCAATCAACAAATGCTAAGAACTCTAGGTGTTGTGTTTGATTCTGAATGATGGTAACTAAACTTGTATAATGTTTCTTGTATAATGTTTCTTCCAACTAAGAAAAAATAATTAATTCATTCAATCTTTTGATTTGAAAGCCACAAAAAGGTAACTCATGCTTTAGTGTCATTATGCCTATTACTGCAACTACATTGTGCTCAACACAAAGGATTCCTTCCTTCCTGTCTTCAACTGGTGCAAGATTCGACTGGTATAGGTTATTAACAATAACAATCAGACAATATTAA
Source organism: Benthosema pterotum (assembly GCA_039105355.1). NCBI lineage: Eukaryota > Metazoa > Chordata > Actinopteri > Myctophiformes > Myctophidae > Benthosema > Benthosema pterotum. Next base: position 27,393,491 of record CM076972.1, read on the forward strand.
AAGCCCTACACACACAGGGTGCAAAAGGCGTGTGCCAAAACAGCCCTCTCCATGACTGCCGATGGACCTATCCCACACCGTCAGACGTGTGCCCACGAAACGCACAGTGCTCCGATATGCCAATGTTCTATTTCCAGGTGTTGCTGCACAATGAACATGTTTTTTGCTTTGTTTTTCAATACAACTGTACAAAGGGCTTTACACTATTCACTCATGATATCCATTAAGTTTTTTTTATTATTTTATTATTATTATTTCTATTTTTTTATCCCACGTTTTTGTAACCCATTTTTGACCCAGTGCCAATTCCTAATGTGATCCTGGGCTCTAGCCGCTCTACACACCTTCCGCCAACCTGGGGAGGCAGCAGACAGGCCTCATTCTTCCTTCAATGTGTGAGGAGTCCAAGCTGCCTTCTTTTCAACTCACAGGGGGAGTTTCCCTGCTTGAACGTAGCACTTTATTCCAACCAGTTCCTGTCCCTTCCATCAGGCGCCCAGGATTGCTGCATGTTTTTGTGAGGATATCAGGGGACACAGAGAGAACATGCAAACTCTGCACAGGAAGGCCATTTCGCCAACCCCGCCTCGGGTGTGGGCACTGATGACACAGAGAGGAGGAGACACGCCGCCAGCACCCACAGCAGCACCCCATAGCGGGGAAAATGCAGCCAGTTATAACATGAAATATCGGACAGATGTCCAATATTTCCGAGGTTCAGTGTTGGCATCCGAGGTTCAGTGTTGGCATCCAGGAAATGTGCATGTGTGAAAACATACATTTTAACCATGCCTATAACAGCCTAGCGGAGACAATTTGACACATGGACCACATTGTCCCCTCCTTCAACTCCTTCCAGAGCTGGCCAGTACATCAGAACAGGAAGCTCAACTTTGCTGCGCTAGGCGTTTGGCTTACATGGGGGGGAACTACATGCAAGCTGAACATGCTCAGGTGCTGACAATCCCATCAAAGTGAGCTGAAGGCAATAAAACTCCCACTTCAATGAGAGCTCTGGTTTTAATGGGTTTAAATTAGGACTGAGTGTGTTTTAGGTTAAATCCAATGCAATGGCGGGGGTTGTTGTAATGCTTTGAGTTTCTGTGCATAGCGCTTATGGTTGGCACTTCCTGCAAACTGATGTGCCAGGAACACTGCCTGCAGATCATTTATACGTTTCCTTTTCTGCAGCAGGACATTTGGAGAGGTTAATTAAGATTATCTGGCATTATTGTATGAATCCCCCAGTAAATAAATCATTTGGTGAAGGATGTCTCTTTGTTGTCTTTTAACTGTTCATGCGAGGCTCAAAGGCACTGCATGTTACCAGCATGGACTCAAATGACACGAGAGATCTCTCAAGTCAGACTCATCTCTCTCACAAAGAGCAAAACTCCCCGACACATGATCAAAGGATCTGTTGATCTTAAGATCCTTTTTCCTCTCTGTCTTTCAAACTTCAAAGCCCTTTAAACATCTTACACTCTTCTGCCTAAAAAAGAAAGAAAAAAGAAAAACTGTTGGTTTGGCGGCACACAGCAGCAGACAAAGAGGTGAAAGCTGGCAGCGTACGAACACAGCTAATAATACCTTCTCTTTATTGCCTGCCTTCAGTTCCTTTCTTCATGGCCCTTTCTTTCTTTCTTTCTTTCTTTCTTTCTTTCTTTCTTTCTTTCTTTCTTTCTTTCTTTCTTTCTTTCTGTCCCTCACTCTCCCTGTCCTGCTGAATGTAGAGGGCACATTCTGTGAAGGTGACAGCATGGTGAGTCAGCTTGGACTTTCCAGGCTCTCCTCTGATCTCTCAACTCGCCCCCTGAACAAGATGCTTTCCTGGCATCTGCTGTGCACGCAGGCATCCACACACACACACACACACACACACACACACACACACACACACACACACGCACACACAGTACATAGAAAGACACCTACAACCTTTAGCCTCTAGTTAACTTGTCGATACTGAATTTCACACATAGGTATTCAAATCTCTCACCTTCTCTCTTCCCTGCAGTGCTCATATTCTTCCCTGAAGCACACTAATGACACACACATGCGCGCACACACACAGATGCACACACACACACACACACACACACACACACACACACACACACACACCCCCCACACACACACACACACACACACACACAAACGACACATGCACGCACAATACAGTAAGGCCGTTGGAATCCCCCCGGGTGCTGGCTTAGGGGAATCTCCTGGACAGCCTCATGTCACACAAAGGTGCGGGGCTGTCTTTCACGATCCCCCTCTGAGCGTGTCAGTTTCCGCCAGGGGGGCCGGAGGTCTTGGGCCACGTTTGGAGTGTGCCGTTATAGGGGTGTGAGAGCGTGCCACCATGACAGAGTGCAGTTTGACACTCTGGCATTAACTCCACCTGAGAAATACTGAGCCTGGTTCAGAAATGATAGAGCCACACCAGTGCAGGAGGTTTCCATATCGACAAATATCCAACCAACCACCCACCCTCCATGCATTCAGGCACGCACACGTGCAAGTACTTGGTTTGCTTTTCCGTGAAGTTGAGTTGAAACTTCAGATGTCTTTCCTATTAGACGTGCATAGCTGGGACTTTACATTATTTGGCAAAAGAATCACAGACATCCTGTTTGCCTGGCTTTCCCCCAGGTTTATTTGAGACATGCAAATACTTACTCAAATCAAATGAGAAAGGAATGCACACACACACAAAGATGATCAGAATTGTAAAAATCATGCTTTTGTCTTTTTGTCCTTTTGTAATCAGGTCATACAGTACGTACGTAGCCTATATGTCCATTGTTCCAGACAGAACTTTCACGGTGCCAAGGTGACTTGGTAAAATTTACCAAGTAGTAAAGCAGCAGCATTCTATATTTAAAGGTAGGGTAAGTGATTTGAAATTCATTGTGTAGTACCAGCCTGGTGCACTAGGGGCCCCCCAATAGTAGCTACACTATGTGAACCTGCTGCTCGATCCTGATTGGATGAGAATTCACCCACCACCTGGGGAACTTTTATTAGCTCCTCTGCTAACGTGGGGGAGGGGGAAACTCCATATATGGTCTGCACACCTTATAATAGAGCATTTTAACAGAAAAAAAAATTGGGGGGTGATATCTGACAAAAGTGAAATCACTTACCCTACCTTTAATATAGAATGCTGCTGCTTTACTTTGCTGCTTGTTTAGACATCATAAAAATGACTAGCAGATATTGACTTTATGATGGAGTTGCAAAAGCACCATTATTTGCACAGCTGGCAGACACACACACACACACACACACACACACACACACACACACACACACACACACACACACCACACACACACACACACACACACACACACACACACACACACACACACACGCTCCATGCTGGTGTGGGCCAGGGAGTTCTGATTTGATTGTGAAGGCATAAATTCAGTGTTGTAGTGATTCTTTTAGAAGTGGGGGGAATTCCACCCATTTTCATTTTTTCTGAGAGCGCACAAATGTGAACCAAATGGACCCTATCGGGTCCATTTGGTTCACATTTGTACATTCCATTTCACATTTGTACACACACTCCATTTGTACACATTTGTTCCATTTGTACACTTTTCACCTCCATTTCTAGGAAACACAGATTTTTTTTATCATGTCCACACAAAATATCTAAGGTGTATTAATGTAAAATATTGAAAATAAGTGGATGCACAGATGCACACTTGCATCTGTAGTAAGTATAGCATATTAAGAACGATTCTTTGCAATGCCTAGTTGTCAAAGACAAAAAACATAGGCCTACTTTTGTCCCAGAAATATCTTAGTTGTGAGAAGTGGGGGGACGCCGCCCCCCCGCGTCCCCCCTCCAATACACCCCTGCATAAATTACAACCAATAAAGAAATTATTACTTATCAATGTATCCTCCTCCTAACAAGCCAACTAAAAAAGGTCCCAACACAAACTCAACCTTTGCCTCATCATAATACCCAGTGTTGTAGTGGTACTTTTAGAAGTGGGGGGATGCCTCTGAAAGGGGAATTCCCCCCATTTTATGTTTTTTTTTTCTGAGAGTGTACAAATGTGAACCAAATGGACCCTAGCGGGTCCATTTGGTTCCATTTGTACACTCTCAGAAAAACATGGTGAAACACATCTTGATGATGTCATCAAGATGTATTTCACCATGCTGATGATTTTTTTCAGACCCGTCCCCCCGCGTCCCCCCTCCACTACACCCCTGCCCTTAGCCTGCACTACCCAGTGTGCTACACGGGCAGATGCAAAAGATACAAAGACGCAAATTTACACAAAGATAAGTGTGTCGTTAAGCAGCAGGGAGATGTTTGTCAGCAGCTCAACCAGGTAGCGACGGGTACAGCATGCACACACGCGCACGCACACACGCAGGCGCGCGTACACACGCGCGCGCGCGCACACACACACACACACGCACACACACAAAGCCTAGCGATGCGCATAAAAAGCGAATAAAAAATAGCCCTCCCGTCGTCGCGGTAGAAACTAGTCCACAAATCAACATGAACTAGAACGTTTAGGACATGATGGCACAGCGGTGACAAATGTAGACAGACATAAACAACAACAATAGCATGAAACTTAATAGAATTAACCAGCACTCACCTAATGAAGTAGCCACAGAGCGGAGGATCTGCAATCTTTAACGCAATCCCAAAAAATCACAAAAGTGTGTGGACTAACATACATTGCTCAAGTCATATGTTTAACTTGGCATGTTATTCCATTCATCCATTGATCCATCCATCCATCCAATATTGTTTACAACATGACAGAGGCCGAACAAACTTTTACTTCCTGGTTCATTACCAGTGTCAAGAGTTACGACATTGGGGGGGTCAGAAGCTGATCGCAAATCGGGACAAACTCTATACAGTAGTCTGTGGAGTGCAGATGTTTTTTCTATCGCGCGAAACATGTGCACTACGTAGCTTAATATATTACGTAATATATTACCGAAAATCCGAAATGCTGTAACTTGTAATATAAATATATTACTTAACAAAAAAATCTAATATATTATACTTTTATTTCTGCATTACTGCACTACTTTCTGTTTTACTTTCTGTCAATCTATTTCGTCGAAAGTGTTCTTGTGAAATTATTAATTATTATTATTATTACTGCAGACTTAGGGTATGTTCGGAAATACAAACTGGGTGCGCACCGAGTTCATTTGGTTTTGTGGGCGTGTCGTCACCGAGTGCGTTGATTTACGAACGAGCAGTTAAAACCAGACAACACACCTCACTCAAAAATGGCGAGAATCACTGCCAAAGCCATATAAATCCTCTCTTAAGGGGGTCCCCCTGGAAAGTATTTTCAAATGTGTGCAGGTCCTTGACAGACATGGAAAAGTTGGGGGACCACAGTACAATGCTTAGCCATAGCCTAGCTTCCTAGCTCACAACAGTTGTATTGCTTTTCATTGAACGGCAGCGCTCGAGACACAGCTGTGACGCAATCAAACCTTCCACACCGGCCAACCCCGTCTCCAGGGTAGGGTTGTTCAGTGCGTGCACAAAAACACACCAGTGTGAATAAACGAACGAGGAGCACCAAATGCCCCAAATACACCAGGTATAAACGAACGACAACAGGGCAGTCCAGTGCGTTTAGGGTGTATTTCCGAACGCACCCTTAGTTTCGCCAGGTAATTTTTCATTAAATTACCTGGCTTGGCTTCCATGAATTCAAGGAATACTTTTAACTCCTGTGTTAACTTCCATAGCTGAGTAGGATGAGGTAGGTCTACTACTATATTTTGTAAAAAGTTTTTTTTATTTTTTTTTATTTTTCAAAGTAGGCCTAATATGTAATAGTAATATGAATATATTACACTTGCTCAGACAGTAATATGTAATATGATACTTTAAAATGGTGATAATGATTAAGTAATATATTAGAAAAACAAAGTAATATTCCCAACATTGTGCGTGACATGAGAAAAAAGTGGCACCCCTGAAAAATATGAATAGAAATATTAATATTACACCCCGGGTAGAGTTCTATAAGGGAGAGTACTGACACGCTTTGATCTCGCGTCTCACACTTTGTGCCCTGCACTGGAGCTCTGCAAGGTCCAAACAAAGGCCTACATAATTATCCACTGCATGACAGCCCAGCCTATTTTCTTATAATAAAGAGAGTTATACAACAAATCATTGTTCACTAGAGTGACGAGAGGTCTGTTAATGCGTTAAAATGTCCTAAAATGCCGTAATTTTGCCCATTTGGACGCCCAGAGTGGTTTGCTTGGAACCAGAATCCCTCCTTACCAGGCGGTCACATGTGCTTTTCAGCCAACAGGCGACTCTGTTCAGCCGTAGCATTGGGAGTCAATGGGAGTGTCAGTACTCTCCATTACAGTATACGTTTCAACAGCCAGCGATGGACAAACGACATCGGCCGACATCAGTGATGAAAAGCTCAGCATTTCTTATCTTTTCGGCCGACGTCGCCCGGCCACTTTTTCGACCGTTGCCCGTTCTGCTGCTATCACCGGGATCGGCGGCACTCATAGACAAATAATGGATGTCGGCCGGCGTCGTTTGTTCATTGCTGGCTGTTAAAACGTACTGTCACAGTGCTCTAACCCCGGGTGCCCCCAAGCCGGGTCTATGGGGGCCATAGATTCTTCCGGATCATTATGAAAAAAAAATTACATTCCGGCTGTTGATATAAGATGCTTGGCTGTGCATGCGTAAAGGACATATTCGATGCTTTAGGCACCGCCTTCTGGTGGTCAGGAGGGTTGAGACAGAGCTATTGGTGGAGAGGTTTATCATGTTATGCTTTGTTGTGATGTGATGTGACCATAGCAGTTTAATGTGGGTCTTTCTGGAAGGTCTATTACCCTTCAAACATTTACAACAAACCTTGTTGTAAATAAGGATTTGTTCTTACTTCTTATTCTTAATTGACCTGCCTGGATGTTTTAGAGAGAGCAGGGCAGGCTGCTAAGGAGACAGGTAGACACAATCATGTAAACACGCAGGTTGACAGACAGGTTGATAGCCAGGGTGACTGACAGGCAGTTACTGGTAGTCTACTGAGTCAGGTAGCCAGGTAATCAGATCGGCTACGGGGCAACGTGTGTTTGAGTGCAAACAGGCAGTGAAACAAAATGTAAACAGCGACAATCCTGGAAACCGATCTGTGTGTGTGTGTGTGTGTGTGTGTGTGTGTGTGTGTGTGTGTGTGTGTGTGTGTGTGTGTGTGTGTGTGTGTGTGTGTGTGTGTGTGTGTGTGTGTGTGTGTGTGTGTGTGCGTGAGCGCGTGTGCTCACATGCACGTGTCTGTAGCCGTGTGCGTGTGTGTGTGTCATCACCGCATGCATTTATTTGCCCTCACAACAGCAGAAGTGTGTCTTTTGTTTGTTGTGAACAGGTGAGCATGTGTATTTGAAGGAGTGCCTTCTTTTTTTTCCTAGATTCCATCTGTCATCTGAGAGTGATATAAATCTACATGTGTTTGATGTAGAAACAGAGTCACCGCTGTCAGCAGGACCAGGCCAGGTGTCTGAGTTCCTCTGTGGCAAAGGTCAGTATACCATCAGCTGATGGTACTACTGCTTCATCTCCATTAGAAAGTAACCTACAACCGGTTCCTAATCCCTTGTTTTCTCAACCATTAGAATTTATTTATTCTCTATTTATTCTCTCTGTCTTACCATTCACATTGTGGGGAAATTAGATATGTATAAAAAATAAGATGTAAACAAATTATTTAAATTAGCTGCTCTGTGTCTTTATCTCTTGGGTTGACTCAACTGGGTTTTTGGAATTGCCGGGCTGTCTGGTATAATTATACTGAAAAAATGGTAGGTTAGTTAGCAGTTAGAGTTAGGGTTAAACTGGGTTAGCCTTAGTTTCTGCATGATGTGTGCCATCCGATCAGTGGTACTTCAGAACAATGGACAGCTCTCCGCCAGATTAACTGCTCTTTTTATTTATTTTTGGCCAGTAACTGATATTATGCTGTATATTGTCAGTTGTCAACCAAATTGCCAAAGACCAGCTTGTTTTGGGATTTCTACTCTTTGCCAAAAAGACATTCTTCTTTTCCCTAATCTTTAAAAAAAAACAATATTCCTTATTGACATAGAAAGACACTCCTACATTACTTCCTATTTGGAGTGGGCATCAGTGACTTTAGGTTGTTCTATCCAAGCATCAGATTTATTTATTTTCAAATATTTAAAATAACCAAGCCTTTAAATGGCCATTTAACCGCTGCGGTAAAGAGTGTAGAGTTAGATTAAACAGGTGCATGCATGGTGCTTCCTGTTTACTTTATAATTTCCTTCTTAAGAGCATCAAAGTGGATCTGCCAAATAGGCAGAAAGTGAAGCTTCGCAAGGCTTCCTGAAAGTATGGAGAAGTGTTTAGGAACGTGTACTTTTGCATGTGTTTTCTTAGATTATCAACAGTAAAAAAAAACTATTACTAATCAAACGCCAGGGGCTGAAAGGGTAGAATATTTCAGTTTAATTCTCTGTAAATGAATACAACCTGTACAGTAGTAGTCCAAAATCTATAGATGAAAGAAAATGAACACTAACTACTATTTGGACAATGCATACGAATGATGAAAGTGTACAGTTGTTCATGCCTGCTGGCCTGTAAGCTTATTTCACAAGGATTTCCATTCCTCTGAGTACACACAACCAGGGCAGGATACATTGCAAATCCTTTGAAGCGCCGTGCCTGTCTTACCAGGCACTTAAAAAGCAATGAGACACTTAACCAACTAAGATGTTAGGTTTGAAACCAGATTGCGACCCTTTCATAACATCCTCTTCATGAGAACACCCAATAGCTTATTACATCTGACCTTTGACCTTTGAATTAGAGGTCACTCACACCTTACAGCCTCCCTGAAAAGACTCATTAAAACACTGGCTTACCAATTAGCGTTAAGGGATCATATAGATTGTGGGGGTGGGGGGATCAGTTGTCAGTGTGAGCATGAAAAATGTTTGTGCTGCATCTTGACTTTTAATTATAAATTAATGATTATCTTTGATGTGCCTGGATTATATTGGGTCCCCTGAATCCCAAAGGCACAGCCGGCTCGAATGCATAGTATGTATCTGTGAATTCTGATAGATGCTGTTATATACATTAAGTGTTTTTCAACCTTTTTGGTACCAGGGCCCACCATGTATTCAGCATTCGAGCCACGGACCACCATTTGAGGACATTTTGGCTCCACAGACCTCAAAACTAAAGGTTTATTTTGCTTTTGGCTGGATTTGGGAAACAAAACATGCAGGCAAACACACAGACCAAAATGACCATTGTGTTACGATGATGAATATTTTTGTATTTTGAGAGCCTAAAAATGAAACCAAATGGACCCTTGCGGCTCATTTTCATGATGGAAAAAATGGTGTCAGGTATAATTTATTAGTTGCATTATTCATTTGGTGGATGTAATGTATCGGTGTGTGTATATATAGATATCACAGTTGTACTGTATATTGTAGTATTCAACATTGTAATATTCAACATTGAATGATATTTATTATTAATGGAAAGGGGGAGGGACCAATAAGCAGTGCTTCTTCTCACTCCTTTTGAATATGCATTTGTTTTGCAATGTCATGGCCTATATTGTTTTGTTTTTCAAATTGCCTTAATTGCCTTATTCAAATAAACGAATCAATCAATCAAGTCATTTCACAATGGCTCCTTGGACATATCCACTCAGCTGATTGGTTCGTTGCTTCCAGGGGGAATAGGGCGGAGTTGATTGGTTGGTCGGTTGGACTATCTGATCTGACAGCTCCAGAAGCAGCTGCTGCTGTTGAGATCTGCTTGAGATATATTTGAACGCATTCCCTGGCTTCTTTACTGAATGGGCTCATTCAAAGACAGTTATTATCCTAGCCTGGCTGCTGCCATGGCGGGGTCAACTAACTATCTTAATGCACAGTACATTTCCATTCTGTTGCACGGTTGGAATGGATTAAGTTATGTTGTTTATCATGCAGGCAAACAATTGTTTATGTACATATATATATAGTGAATGGCCGCCTTGCAGTTTACACTGTAGTTAAGTCAAGGACACTGCTGCTCGCTTTAAGACAAAGACCCAACTGTCATTTTAATTACTGCAGGCCTCCCTTGCGCTGATGAACCATTGTTCACTGGTTGTCACAGGAAACAATGGCAACCCCCGATAGAGATGTCACACTGAATCAGACTGACGCGTCGCCGCAGCAACTGCAGGGTCATCGGGTTTACTGGGTCCTTGGAGGAGGTGATACTACACAGAGGCAGATGAGGAGGAGGGACAGACTGTCTGTCTATCTGTCGACCTGTCTGTCTGACAGACCAATGGATGTGGAGGATTCTTGTTCCAAGTGGTTAGTTATCCAAACATGCAGCCACTTCAAGCATTACTGACTTTATACGCCAGCAATAAGCACACCTGCTACCTCTTATAAAGGTCACCACCAGCGCACTACGGATGACTCACTGTTCTACATTTCTTACATATCGGTTGCACTGGTGCATCATCATCACTGCAGGGTTTTAACTTTGCTAACATTATCTGTCTCTTATTATCTTGGTTTAAATGTGCAAATACAACGTCGTCTCGCCAGAGGCTTTCTTCAACGGTCGGTGTGTGTACTGTTCGGATGGGTAAATCGCACTGGATTTCTCCAAGAATGGAGCTTTTGTAGGAGTACATTTGCATGCGTCTCATAGGCCCTATTAGCTGTGCAAATACTATGATGTTGTTGTGTGACACTCTTTGCGACTGCATAGCTCTATGGCCTGTCCTAGAGGATGCCGTTCAGGGTTTATTAACCCTGAACGGCATCCTCTACAGGGCTGTTACAAAAAGGCTCGGTAGGTGGTGAAAGTCTGTCTCTTTATTTCTAACTCTTGAACCCAGACGTCTCTTTTTTTATTTGCACAGGGGACGGCATGTGGATGAAGTGTGCCGCTCTTTAAAACCACAGAAAAAACCCAACCCACCGCCCTTTCACCTCAAAAGCTCTTACACTCCCTGCCACACTGCGGCTGCACGCACACACACACACACACACACACACACACACACACACACACACACACACACACACACACACACACACACACACACACACACACACACACACACACTAAAGTGGCCCCTACTATTCTTCATCACAGCCTTGTACTTGTGAAAGGGCCTATCTCAGATATCAGGCAGGAGGAACAGCTGTCACTAAGCCACCGCAGCCAGGAGCCCCCTCTCAGGGCCCAACGGAGGCCCTGCACTTATACATGTCTGTCCCTGTCTCCATCCCTCTGCCTATAACACTGTCTGTCCCTCTGTCCGTCCACCCATCCCTCTAGCCTGCTTGTCTGTCTGTCTGTCTGCCCTATCTCCTCTGCCTCACTCCATCGGTCTCTGCTTCGTTCTCTCTAATTGCCCCCCATCCTGTTTCATTTCCAGGGAGTGGATAAGAGAGAGACAGCTTCCCTTTGTTGCACATGCATAGGCTAAGAAAGAAACAGCCAAAGATGGAAGGTTTGAAGAGCCAAATGAAAGAGCGTGTGGCGGAGAGTGGCGGGGGAGGGGGGGTGCTTATGCTTGGGGGAGCCCTGGCTAGTAGGTTGAGGTGACTGATGAGGAGGAGGAGTCATCTCCCTCCATTCATCCATTGTTAGGACCACAGAGTAGGCCACGCGTTGGCCCCTGCAGCCCACCCACCCCCAAGCCCCCCACCCTCTAATCTGGACTGTTCCACCCCTCCAGGGCCTGGGGCCTGGGCAGCTGCTACTGATGGAGCCAGAGAGCCAGCTGTCCCTCTCACACACACATGCACACACTTACTCACTCGTGCCCCCCCCTCCCGAACACACACACACACACACACACACACACACACACACACACCACACACACACACACACACACACACACACACACACACACACACACACGCACGCACACACACACACACACACACACACACACACACACACACACACACTCATAACCCTCCCATTCATCCAGGACAATGCGTTCTAGGCAGGGTTGGTGGTTGGTTGTGTGGTGTGAGGCCAGTGTTTCAGGAGTGTGCCGTGGCCGGGGGGGGGGGGGGGGGGGGGGGGGGGGGATCGGGGGGGTCCTGTCACAGTCATTAAAGTGGTATTTTATGCCCGCTTTTGTGTCTCAGCAACAGTTGGCCGCACGTGTCTCAATGACACGCTTTCCTAGCCCATTGTTCGCCCGGAGTCGACAGGCTTGAGGTGACCTGGGATGACGATCACGAAACACAGTGGAAACACATAACAGACAAAAGCATGTAGGAACACACGCCGGGACATGTAAGCCGTCCCTAGCGAGGGACAGCAATCATCCATGATTGCTGCCTGAAAAACAGTTGGATGCTGGAAACACGTTGCAAAGTGGTCTGCATCTATGTCAAGCCTGTGTGTGTTTGAAAAGCTATTAATATGCTGTAAAGCTGCGGTTCCCAAATCACAGGGTCGTGACAATTTCTGGGTCACGGACAAAAGCTTTTAAAAGTCAGTATAGTAAAGTTTTTTTAAAAGTTTTAATATAATATCAGGGAAAAATATAACAGATTTGCCAGCTCCTGCACAACATAGGGTACATCTTATGCCGCCCATGTGAGTAAAACCACCCACAAGCTCACACAAATCTAAGCACATGTTGGCAGCAGTGGCTCAGTGGTAGAGTGGCTGGATGGTAACCACAACGTTGCCAGTTCAAACCCTGCCTCCCTCGATGTGTCGATGTGTCCCAGAGCCCCTAAATTGCTGGTCGGTCCCTTGCATGGTTTCCATCACCATTGGTGTGTGAGTGGGTGAATGTGATCACAATGCACAATCTATGTAAAGTCCCTTGATTGGATAAAGGCACTACCATGTATAATTATTCATATTCTATTCCTCAATGCATCCAATTCCCAAAGCTTACCACATGTTTATCACATGTATCACACAAAGGCGGTTTCAGTTACACCAATAGGTGCTGCCACAAATGCAACAAACGCCACAGTTTGTTGCAGAAACATCATTCTTTTTTTCTATCCTTTTTTACACCGTACCCTTTGAGCATGAGCAAAAACACTGCAAAACACTGCAGTAATTGTTCCTTCCTTTCATCATCTGTCTACAGATTCTGTAGTAATGTACGAGTGCATGTGTTTTATCCGGCATATCAGTGGCCCGATACCCCTAAACCCAACCAAGACCTAATCAGACTGATGCCTAACCCTAACATCTCACAGGGTTGACGCCTCAACCTAACCGTCAGTCCTATTATATGTCGGACAGAAGCTTCCTGCAATATACTGCATGTGGTGAGCCTGTGGAAGTGCAGGTGTCTGTTTTATCCTTGGAAAAACAAAGAACAAGATTCAGTCTTACTGAATTGGGTGCTGTTACAATTGCACCCAACAGCCACAAGGTTAGTTCAGAAAGTAAAGGCGATCTTCGGCGGCAACAGGGGGGAAACTTCAGAGCAGAGCTTGCAGAACAACACATCAATGTCTTGGAGTTCTGATTGGTTTATTTCTATCTCTAACTGCCTCTGTTTCAGGTCTGCACCGCTATTGGTTAGCGGTCGCTCCCTACCTCGGATTGGCTTTGGCCACCGAGGGTCTGCGGTGTCTGATTGGTTAAGACTTTGCCTCTCAAGTGCTGTGATTTGCTCTGGGTTTGAGTCTACTAGTCAGAGCGTTGCCTGCACAGCGCCAGGCGCAGGCGGCAGCTGCTTTGTAGATGGGGTGAAAGCATGCGTCTTTGTGTGTGCCGGAGTCGAGTGGGTGGATTAGGTGAGTGTACTAGTGAGCCACCGTGGGCCATATGGCTAATGACTGCACGCACTGGAACATGCTCATGCCCGCATGTGCGTGCAGACACACACACACGCACACACCAACACACCTGACTGGTGCCTCGCACCTGCTACACTGTCTACGGATGACTAAGATCCAGATCAAAGGCAACAAGTCCTAAGGGACTAGTGCGTTGTGTGTGTGTGTGTGTGTGTGTGTGTGTGTGTGTGTGTGTGTGTGTGTGTGTGTGTGTGTGTGTGTGTGTGTGTGTGTGTGTGTGTGTGTGTGTGTGTGTGTGTGTGTGTGTGTGTCGTGCCTTTGTGTATAGGTGCATTTGCAAGAGACACCGAGTACTTCTGAGTCTCTGCAACAAAGAGGATTTCATTTGAATGGGAGCACATGTCTGGTTTTGAGTAGGAGAGACTTTCAATATAAGATGAGCTGCACTGCTACACACACACGCACGCACATACAACCATGCTTGCAGGCATGGAGTACATACACAGACACATGCAAATACAGAATCAAATCATCCCATGCACGTTCGCATTCATGCTATCTTGTCAGATACATTCACATATGGAACACTGTAGAGAGAGATGGCTGGGGGGGTGAGTCCTCACAAAGGGTGTCATTCGTTTTAAAGGGTGAATGCAAGTCAGAGCCATGCAGTGCAGTGAGGGAAAGGAGGGAGAAGACCGGGTATAGAGGAGGGAAAAGAAAGAAAGAGTGGGAGGTCAGGGAGAGAGGGAGTTCGGGGTCAAGAAAGGGGTGACGAGTTAACATGCTCTTAAACCAATCAGTGCATTTCAGCCATGCATGACCCCTGTAGTAGCACTGAGAGACCCGTGAATTTGCAGTATGGATTAAAGCCCCAATTTGCACACACACACACGCACCCGTGCATGCACGTGTGCGCACACATCCGCACGCATGCACACACTGACAGGCACATTCAAAGACTGTGTTCTTACAGTTCACCCACAAAGAGCCTTTGGGCAACAAAGTCCGCCTTTGTCCGTTCCCCAAGTCAGACGTCAATGAGAGTTTTCCTTGCGCTGGGGCTGCGTATACGCCCTAACCACACACAACCCCCGTGTATATCTACATGTTAGCAACCACCCACACGGACACAGAGCTGCCGGGTGCTACAGAACACATTATTCGATAGAAGACAAACAGCACATGCATAACATCCTAATTCCTCTCCCAGACATGTACACCATACATACATACATACATACATACATACATACACGCAGGCATGCATACAAAAACAGACGCATGAATGTCGATGCACAAGACCCCTCTGTGTCCTTGTGTGTGTGTGTGTGTGTGCGTATGCATGCATGTCTGCATATACTTGCACCAAGCTCAGAGAGAGGTGCAGCCAGGGCAAGTGGAGAATGAGTGAGAGAGAGAGAGCCGTTGCTGGGTAGAGCGGAGGAGCGTGCCTAGGCTGCGGCTGGCAGTCTGCTCTTTGTTCCATTAACCACTAGTCTGACTGCCACGCTGCTGTCAGATGAGGACAAAGGACCTACTTTAGCCCCAGCATGCAGCACACTTACCATGACAGGCTTGTGTTCCAGAATTGTGTTGTATGTATATCGCCCATTTGTAGCTTAGTTATGAATGATGAAGAGTTATTGATGATGAGTGACACCACCACCAACAACAACAACAACAGCGACGACAAATGCCTTTTTGTCAACTTGGTCACCTGCCTGCACTTTTCGCTGTCATGAACAGGTTGAGCCTTTCTTCTGTAGAATGGGACTGTTTTCAAGTGTTACAATCACAATGAATGTGATTGCTCAATTCACATTTTGTGGACTAGGCTATTCATACTAAGAATGAACATGTTTTTTTCTAAATGACTATGTTCAGTAGATTACCTTTGGTCTGTTCTTTGACTCTGAACATACGTATTTGCATGAAGAGCTTTTGTTGGATTAATAGAAGGATAGGAGACAGAGAAAGAGATTAAAAACACATCTGCTTTAAATACCCACGTAAAAACCTGTTGTGACACACATGCACACACGCATACATGCACGTGCAAGCATGTGCGTGCACACACACGCGCGGCACATGGACAGGCGCTATTTACATCTCTTCAAAGAATGTGTGCAGACAACAGGCAGTGTTAAACAAACACAGCATCAGACGGTTTAATAAAAGTTCCTAGTTGTAGTTGCTCGTATACTGTAAATCAACACAAAAGAGATGGCACCAATCACCCTTTGTTTAAGTCAAGAGACTCTAATCTCTTAATGCAATCCTGTTGACTAACAGCACCACGCTGAATTTCCCCCTCGGGGATGAATAGAGCTGTATCTTATCTTATCTTGCAGTATATTAAAACTCTAATCCACGTATAGCATTGTTTGAACGGTAGTGATATATGTGAGCTGAGCACAATTTACGGCAGGGTAAATAAAAAGAGCCTGTGGCCCTGTTTATTGTGTGTACACTGATCAAATGTGTGTAAACCATCACACTGTCTGTTTGGGGCCCTTGCGGTAAAGGAAACCTCTGCTCCGACAGGTGTCTGAACATGTGATCAGTTTCGGACACAACAATAACAGCTGCACAGAAAACGCATACATGCATGAGCACACACGCGCTCTGTGAGCATGCACGTCACACACGTACGTACACACACAACTACACACTCTCTAAAGCCCATGCAAACATAAACTGTACTTGCAGCCACATTCACAGTGACACAGATTGGTGACGGCTGCAGGCATAGCACTCTCACACCTAAAAACACAAACAAGTGCATACATGCACGAGCACGCACACTAGTGGTGTATTCAATGAATCAATATCACGTTATATCGATTGAACACCTGGATGATAGGTGAATCGAGTGCACAGTGTAAATACAAACAAGTAAGACCTCAGTTTAACCTCAGTTAAAGGGAGGCTCCCTTGCAATGTGCAATGCACTCCCTTCCCAGACGTTAGGATGTTTAGACATTTTATATTAATTTAAAGATCTCTGAGCCTGTGAGTGTTTTATTGTTTTTGTTTATTTCTCAATAAACTTATACAACTGTAATTGTATTGTGTTAGTGTGTGTGCGCACACACGCACACGCACTCACACAATATGTTAATGGACTATACAGATGTAACTACACACTCCTCACACTGATACTGAGATTAGGCCGTTGATTTTTAATTGGCTTAACGGCATGTGTTTGTTTGATCCTGGGTATTACTGCCCAATGTGTTTTCTTCCTCTAGTGAGCTGATTAAAAAATACCCCATCCTGCCCCTGTCAACATGCTGTTTAATAGATAGAGCTTTATTCACTCTCACACAGGACAAAATACAGGCGCACACACATGCACACGCACACACACGCGCGTGCACACACACACACACACACACACACACACACACACACACACACACACACACACACACACACACACACACACACACACACACACACACACACTTAACTTAATCCCCCATCATCTGATTGGTTACTGTATGAGTCCTGTCTCCAAAGCAACCTGGTACTATGCCGGGTTGTGGCTCCGCCCCAACGAGGAAGGAAGCATGCCTGCAGCTTGTAAACAAACAGTGTGAGCCACGCACATGTGCCACAGCATGTGTTTTCTGCCAGCTCCATGAGTGCTCCCTGATAAACAAGGTGTGTTTTTCTGTGTGTGTGTCTGACTGCCTGTGTGAGATGACCCCACATGATAAGGTGTTATGCTGAGAAGCGTCAAAGGCCACCATATAGATTATATAGACAATAGCTCCCCAGAGAATGTCCTCACGGGTGCAATATAGACAGCCTGGGATCCCAAACGTTTCAGGTCGAGACCCAAAATAGAGGTTATGCATTTGTTTGCCCAGGACTAGTAAACTTCTGAAAATAGTAGCTGAGCTATGTCCGCTACTTCTTAATTATAATGATTTTTGAAATTATAGGAATGTCTTAAATTTGTTTTTGTTCTGTTACTTTAGGAAAACCTAAATATATATTTTATGTATATATGTATGTAGACTGAATTGCTATTGAATTGGTATATAAATAGGTCGGCAAGTTACAAAAGCACAAAAGCCCCGCTGCAGAGTACAAAAGTCCACAGCGTATGCATGCCATTACGGGAACCTAGGGACGCACTTTGCATCATAACAGCCGTGTCAGTGAACTGCATGGCTCTCAGCATCCCGTACTTTCCAAGTTCTGGATATTTACTGGATGTCCAGCCCCTTGTCCTGAGTGTGTGTGTGTGTGTGTGTGTGTGTGTGTGTGTGTGTGTGTGTGTGTGTGTGTGTGTGTGTGTGTGTGTGTGTGTTTGTGTGTGCGTGTGTGTGCGTGTGTGTGCGTGTGTTTACAGAGCAGATAGTGTTGTTCTCACTTCCGCTGCATTCTGATTTAAAGGTAACCAAAGTTCAGGACATGAGGTCCTCTGTGGACAACATATCACTGGCCTGGTCACAAGACTTCTGAATAAAAACAGAAGGGGAGAAGAATAACAAGGTTATTACAAAAAAAAAAAAAAAAACATTACAGCCGGTAAACACATTCACAACTGCGATCAAAATACCCACACGGTGGGACACCTAACCGGTTGGGCAAGACCTGCAAGGAACCAATTGGATATCTGTTACCAACAGCAACAGCCCATGTTTATGTCTGCCACTGGCTGCTCCGGGAATCTCATTGGCTGGAGCCCAGTAAGCGGCCCCTCCCCCTCCTCTGATGGTGCCTCCATCCCCACAGATTAAGTAACACCACCAAAACAAAAAGAGCTTATTTTTCTGTTTTTCATTAATGACTACGTACCCACATAAACACTGGGCTTGTTTGGCATTAAGGCATTGACCTGTGCTCCCTAAAACAACACCCTAAGCGCAGAAGGTGCGAGAGAGAGAGAGAGAGAGAGAGAGAGAGAGAGAGGGAGGGAGGGAGGGAGCTATGGGAGATACAAGGGAAGAAATAGTGTTGTACTGTTGCCATGCACCCTCAGTGTGTTACTGGGGTAAGTCTGGTGTGTTGCTATGAAAAAAAGACATGCAAGGAAGAGGAGCAGTTGCATCAGTCTGGTAAAAAGTCCTTGAAGAACATGTCTCTTTTATTTTGCACCCCGTGCAAAAATGCTAATTTCACTACGCTGTCTCCCTCTGAGAGAAATTTGAAATTGAAATGCAGCTCGTTTTACCACAGCTCGTAGGCAATTCATTGTTCCGTCAGCACATGAGAGACAGATTCAAAACTCAACTTAAAACTCCTTGCAGCAGTGCTGTTTACGACAGTGGCTCATTGTTATACTGTAAAATATGTATGCATATCTGAACTGAATGCCACTGTTCTCCTGCGCAGCAGTCAGCTGAAGTGAAAGTGCACATGCACCGTGCTGCTGCTTGGCACAACCTTTAAGAGTGTCCCAAGGCTGTTGTAATTCATGGCCAGATCAAGATTAGGACAAGAACATGGTCGGTCAGAACATGGAACCGGACTGGCATTATTGCACAATCAACGGTTCAAGGACAACAGTTCAAGGAGCATGTTTTCAACTTTCATCTCAAAAGTTTACGTCACATGAACAGAAAGGGGCTGTGAAAACATGTTGTTGGACGTATTCCAACCTTTAGACTTCACAGTGAGGTTGTCACATTGTTTGTACCTTATCTAATTTGTACATCTCCATGCATGTGTTAATGGCCTGATAATATTTTTCCCATGGCACATAGCACTTTCTAGGAAAAGTAAGTTGTTTGCCTCATGAGCGGGAGGTGTTTATAAGATTGAAGGCACTGCATCATCATCCCCTTAATAGCCCTGACCTCTTAGAGGCCCTGCAATCGAGGGACAGCAAGAACCACAAGCAAACACAGCCTTGCACACACTAAACAGACAGAGAGACATACTTGTCTGTTCTCACCCTTATTTCTTCTCTCTGCTCTCTCTCTTTGCTAGCTCATTTTCTTTTTTCTTCCTCCCTCCCTCTCTCTCTGTCAAAACAGAACAGGTCCTTTTGCTGTCTGATCAGGCTCCCACCAAGGTTTTTAATTAACATGTGTGCAGGGAGGAGTACCCAAGCAGAGTGAGACAGACTGCCGGTCACGCTGTTTACACTGTACTGCCAAACACACTCCTCATGCTCTCTGTCTGCGCTCTCTCTTCTTGTCACCTTTCCTCCAATTAAACAGTGCAGCAAAGTCAGCAACTTATGAGCACAAAGAGATATTCTATTACTTTACTGTTTAACCTCTATACTTAGTTTACTGGGATCCCCCAGGCGTGTATTCCTGGTCCTTTCCTTGTTTCCCTCTACACCAAATCTCTTTGGCAACAAATCTCCAACAGTGTGTGTGTGTGTGTGTGTGTGTGTGTGTGTGTGTGTGTGTGTGTGTGTGTGTGTGTGTGTGTGTGTGTGTGTGTGTGTGTGTGTGTGTACTGTGTACATGCCTGCGATCATGCCGAGCATTAACAGGAATATGAGTAAGAGAACAACAAGGTGAAACTGCGATATGGACCTGGCTTGCTTGAGAGGTGGCATCGGTTTAAACCGTTGCTGTTGAATCTTGGATCTCGGGGAAGGGTGTGTGCGCACTACCGTTTAGGGGTGTCAGGTTAGGTGTAAGGTTCCTGCACTGTGCGCTACTCGATGAACTAAATCAAGGGTGAACCAGGTCCACCAGCAGAGTCAAACAAGTTCTGCTGTCGCACATCAAATGGAGCTGTGTGCTCAAGCCTGTCTCTTTATGTAAGCAGCAATGGGACCAGGGTGGAGACATGGTCGGTGAACTGAAATAGCCCTCAGTTAGAACTAAGTCAGAGTCTCCACCAGCAGTGGTGGAATGGGATCACTGCATGGCACAAGGAGGAGTGGAGAGGTGGAGGGTAGGGGGAAAGGAATGTAGGGAGAAAGTGCAGAAACGGGGTCATATAGTGACAAGGTGTGGATGCCAGGTCCGATGTTTACTGCTATAATGGCGGCACGCGAAGGTTTTAATAAAGTGGCATTTAATGAATGTGCATTCCATTGTCATTCTTCTGTGGGCAGACAGGGTACTGTATATAGTTGGTGAGGGAATGGTATTCCTAAAGTAAATATCTAAGTAAAACTATACTTAGCCCTAACGCTATAACCTCAGTAAAAGTTAAATGTATTCATAGCTTTATTCTCAGTAAAACAAGATAAAGATTATAAGCACTGTGGGATTGAACGGTTGGCCGTTGTGCAGAGAAATCAAGGGACAACATGGTCTAGAGGCGACCGTTCCTGATGACTACATACAGGAGAAAGAAAATTTCTGATATGCAATAAGCGACATGGAATGTGTTCATATACATGGTCATGCGACAACTTACCACTGCCCCACCCCTCTGTCTCCACTCTGCATTCTATTCGTGCTTGCCACTTTATCATAGACGACAATCCTGTTTGGGTGGGGGAATGCTAAGTGATTTTCCAAATATGGGGTGCAGCCTCTAACCTCGGAGGGCCTGACACATCGCTGACATAGCTTAGCTTATCCTTCTGAAGGCACATGTCCTTAAAGCCTTGCCAGGAATCCAGGCAGGCAGACATGGCCATAGAAGCACAATGTGAACAGCATGTGAGGCACCCTCACACAAGACAACATACCGGTACACATATTGCACGCACATACACACAATACAACATACACATAATGCCTACAGTGCACGCAGATACAAATGGATAGTGGCAGGCTCTTGGCATGCATATATGAATTTAAAGGACGTTTGGCTTTTTGTTTGGGAATGCAGATGTAGACAACATCCATGATGACAGAATGATTCAAAGACAGATGACAGTGATGAATGTGAAGAAAAACAACAACAGGGGAGTGCAGGGTTTGAGTGCCATCAGTACCAAATGCCACAGCACTGACACAAACTACTATTTCTGGACAAACACTAAACAGTCTATTTTTAGAGGAGAGCAGCACTGTGCCTCACAAAGATGTCTGAGCAAACACACAGGTACTTACAGTATCATTGTGCCTGAGGTTTACACCAAACATGCACCCATGCACACTCACATGCATGCTGACACATGTGCACATGCATACATGCACACACAGAATCACTTCTTCAGAGAAATGGTTTCTGCATAGCAGGTATTCTTTCACTTCTAGGAAGAGGTGCATTACTTTTGCATACTGGTGG
The DNA here is from genome assembly GCA_039105355.1 of Benthosema pterotum. Lineage (NCBI taxonomy): Eukaryota > Metazoa > Chordata > Actinopteri > Myctophiformes > Myctophidae > Benthosema > Benthosema pterotum. The sequence continues at coordinate 27,415,505 of CM076972.1, forward strand.
TACAGTGCACTGAGTGCAGCTTTTATGCAATACAGCTATGTGTAGTTGCACACATTTATGTCCGAGCATGCAGTCTCCCCCAGTGTATAAAATGCACTAGATAGAACACTGAGGTTTCCATAACTCGTTTAGGTGTTTCAGAGTCTCAATTTGGTTTATTCAACCATGTTGTTTGTGACTACATTCATTCCATGTGGGTATCATGAGTAAGAAACCGAATGTGAAACATGACACATAGATGTTCTAAGTTTAGTTGCCTGATGTGTTGGGTGGCTGCTATACACCTGCCCAAATGCTAATGCAATCCCAAACCAATGATCCTGACATGAAAATTAAAACTAGTATGCTGTCCAGTGTCCACACTGTCTACAATAAGTACATATTTGAAAAACATTCAGCAATTCAAGTTAATTAATGCCATAATGTCTTGGTTTTGGAGTTGTATATCTCACAACAGAAGCAGAAGCTAACACTGTGCCATGACCTCATCTTCAACAACCTGCAGTATGTCATTCTACCCCATCAGGGACACACTACAGGTCAAGTGTGCGCATGCGCGCGCGTGTGTGTGTGTGTGTGTGCGCGCGCGCGTGTGTGTAAACTGGACACCCTCCAATTGGCTCACACACAGCTGTTTTTAGTGAGTCTGATTACAGGTTATCTGGATGAAGAGTCATGACCATTTAGGATAAGGTGATCTCAACTCTACCTGCCTGCTGTGGTCATCCCCATTGCACAGGTGTGTGCGTGTGTGTGTGTGTGTGTGTGTGTGTGTGTGTGTGTGCGTGTGTGTGTGTGTGTGTGCGCACGCGCTCACGCGCGCGTGTGGGCAGGTGTCTGTATGCGTGCAGGTCGGTGCAAACCTTTACTGCAGGTTCAATTACCTCACCAATAACCACAACCACACAAAACTGTGAAACCATGAAGACTCAGGACTCACTGACAGATTGATGTCTGTTTGTATGATTGATGACTCCACCCACACGGCACCTCAGTGAGCAACCGGTGCTGTTGTGTTAAGAGTCACCTTGGCCACCACGCACTTGAGAAATCCCCACAGCACAACAATCCCATAGACCTTGCAAGAGTTGCTTACTCTGCTGATTTTGGACAACACCTGGCCTCTCAGGATGTGTGAGCTCACTGGAAACTGAGCGGAGCAGCAGGCCTGCAAGTGAGATCCAGCTCTGCTCCTCGCAGCTCCTCTCTCCAGTGAGTGACACATACTTAGATTAGAGATACCCGACACCGGTCATCAATCTATGTACAGTATCTCTCTCTCCCCCTCTCTCTCTGCAGCAGCCTGCCTGAGCCCTGAGCCAGCTGGATCATGAGATCATGGTACCAATCTGGCCATGTGAGAGCAAGGAGGGAGTGGACGAGATGGGGGGTGGGGGGGGGGGGGTGATGGCTCACTGTGTCATCTCATCTTTCTTTGATTACAGTAAGTGAGGGAGAGGGGAATGGAAGGAAGGGACCACTGTTCCCAATGATAATAATGGCTCTGGGAAGGGCAGCCTATTCCTCTATCTGAACCTAGAAGGCATTTAGAGCATTTGCAGTTGAGCTATGAGTCTGGGAATCCATGGGAATACACATCCCATAGCAGGTCAGTAAATGAAAGCATACGAGAGGCTCACAGGCAAATTGAAAACATAACCCTAGCTTACATACATACAAACACAAAGCTTTTACTTCAAGGGGCTGTAAGATCCGCAGGCTGGACAATATCATATCACAATATCACAAACTGTTTCTTTGGTGGTGGTGACTCATGTTTAAAGTATCTTTAAAGTAAATTCCATAATAGCAAGTTGATGATTTGGGTTTGTATTCTATACCCACAATATGCAAATGATATATGTATTAGTAAAATAAGTTCTATATGTTTTCCATATGTCATATGCTGAGGAATCTGAATATAACTTCCAGACAGGAAAGGGGAAAACAAAGCAAAGTCTGTGAAGGTCAATTAAGTATGCTGCTGTCTGGTGTTTATGCATTCTGTTTACAAGCAGAAACAGCACACATCTGCCTACTCTGTCTCTTTTTCTTTCTCTCTCTCTCTCTGTATCTCCCTGTACCTTCCTACCTAGATTATACTTCTTTGTCTAATCATATGCCTGCCTCCACTCCCCCTTCTCTCTCTCTTTCTAGATTAGACTTTTCTCTTTGTTTTGGTGTATCACAGGCTTGTATTTCTGGCTGAGAGCTCACATATAGACAGCCTTTCTGTCTCGGACTGTCTGTAGCTCCAGGCTTTGGCACAAGGAGACACAAGGAGAACGTTTGTGTAAACACACGGAAGCAGCAGTGGCAGCAGCAGAGCAGTGAACCCTCTCCAGCTGTAATCTGCTGTGGTTCTCTGTTGGCCCACATGCACCTGCAGCACACACATGACAGGAAACACAGAAGTGTGTGTGTGTGTGTGTGTGTGTGTGTGTGTGTGTGTGTGTGTGTGTGTGTGTGTGTGTGTGTGTGTGTGTGTGTGTGTGCGCGCGTGCATGCGTGCGTGCGTGCGTGCGTATGCTTGCTTTATACATGTGAGTGTGTGTAGTCGTGCGCACACTCACATGTTGTGCACACATAAAATGAATTATGGAGAAACGTTGCACCATGGCATGCATGGTTTTCCTTTATGCAAGTGCATCATGTGACTGTTATTATCATAGATTGTCTATAAATGATGTGCTTTCCCTGCTGTGACTGAATTATCCAATACAAAAATGTTGATATATTAGTACTAATTTAGTAGAGATCAATCAATATAGTGATTATAAAAAGTAGGTCAAGGATTTGGCACCAATTGACTACTAACCACTGGCCATTCTCCTTACCCAAAGCACAGAATAAATAAAATGCTATTATTTGTATTCTTGAGAGAAAAGAGATCCATCTTATCTGGGGCATGACATGAAGTGCCAAATATAATGGGTCATGATTAGAATACTGTGTATGTGGCCTTTTCTGTGTGGTATAAAGAAGAAACTAAGATTGCCTGAGAAGATGTTTGACCTGCAAAGATACATTTCACAGCCGCATTGTGTTTTATGTTGTTTTTTTTCCTTGAAAGTAGTTTACAGGACTATAATAAAGATGTACTGGTATAGTATTCAGAACACTTCATAAAGATGTCAACTTTGATGGGTATTTTTGGAAGATATTTTGATGAGTCTTTTTAATTGTATTATTGTATTGTATTGTATTATTTTACTACTACTTAAAACGGACCTCAACTACAGGTACCAAGAAATGACATACAGGCATCTGAGAAACCAATTATTTCTGTTTTTGCCAGTTTAATGCTAATATATGACTACTTTCTTAACATTAGAAGCTAAATGACTTGCGTATGAAACGGAGAAGCAACCATTTGCCTGACATTGCAGGGATTAAGGGACAAAGAAAGTCCCTTAAAGTTCTTGCATCCGTTCTATAAATCTGAGTAAAGTTTCCTTTATTCTTAGAAGACTGAAAAATTAACCAATAAAAGTTAGTATGCAGTTGCGTCTATGTGGATTTGCAAGCATGTATGGCAGTCGACGGTCTTGATGGTGAACTTTGAGGCTGCTTCAGGGAAAGGTGAGCTGAGTTTTTCTCACCAACATCTTTGATGTGGGCCATGATTTACTGTCAGTTTCAACTCACACTATACCGCAACACCCATACACAGCATGATTGAGAATGGACTTGAACTACACCTGACTTATATTAGCAGGGTCACGAGAGAGGGAGTGCATGCATGCATTTGTGCGTAGATGCAAGTGCCTGCCTGTATGACCAAAAAGTGCATTTAGGGTGCAAAGAAATAATGAACATGCAGTTTTTGCTTTGGTTAGCCAATTATGTCTTTGTTTGGGCAATACATCTGGCAGCTGCTGCCACAGGGTTTTGTAAACTAATATTAAAATATCTGAAAACCAAGTGTGCAATGCAGTTTCCCAACAATGCATGAGTGGTAGGAACTAATCAAACTGCCCTAAAGCACCACAGGATCGTGTTAACATTTCCTAACAGAATAAGCCTCCCTTTCCCACTTGGATGCACAAACTGAAGCCAGCCACACTCCCCACTGACACAGATACCTCTCTCTAGTCCTCGCTGACACTGCAGAAGCTGTGTGGACTGAAAACAAAAGAGAACTCTCACTCATGCCGGCCCCCAGCCTCCCAGTCCCCCACCCGACCTCCCCCGATCTTGGCTCTAGCGATTGTGCAAGCTGTCGCATAAGGCAGCTGGTGTATGGGCGGTAAAAGGTCAGTGCCTGGAAAGAGCCCACGTCACAACTAGCAATGTTGCAACTACTGTTTCCCCCTTTTCTCCCATTGAACATCCCCCTTTCAAATCACCCGGTCGGTCTGTCACCCACATTTATTTTCCTCTTCCTGGCACTGATGACGTCTAATCATCTACCACACTGCAGCAGCTTCTTCCATCAGTTGCGTTTCAGCTGAGCTAATCTTCGGTTAAATGAAAGCATACTGTACACTGTAAGGTTAAAGCAATCTACCAGGAATGCACAGAGAAAATAACTTTTCTGACAACAGAGAATTAGAGTGTAATAAGAAATATTTATTCACAAAATATGGAAACATGTACACAGTTAGAAAACATGACATGATATTGTTTTCTCCCTATCATTAAATAAAAATCCATGAAATAAAAATGCTTCTCGAGTCCTTTCACAGGTGCAGAAACATCACCATTTTGCAACCCATTGTCTCTGGTTATTCCAAGCACTTCCTGTTAACACAGGAAATGTTCAAGAAAAGTGAAGTCCAACTCCCTCGGGAGGTTCAACTTGTCCATTCTTTCTTATAACTCCAATTCAGCTTGCACTCTTTCAGAAGTCCATTTCTTGCTTAGCACCTCTCCTTTTCTAGTCAGCCCAATAGCCACCGCTTCAGGACAAAGAAAACCACCTCATTGTCCATCATTCACCTCTTCTCCTCATCACTGTCCATCGGGCCTGTATAGCCATGAAAGTGGCTCAGTCCACGTACACCTGACCCAGTCCACACTTGACCTCTGAAGTTCAACCCATCCTCAGGGTAATCCAGAACCAACGTGCTGACCCAGAATGCACCGGGAGGCAGGAGCGACAGCCTCCTAATCCAAGAAAGGTAGTTGACAGGCTTCAAAGCCCCCCCAAGTAGGCTCTGCCCTGCTACTTTCTTTTTCATCATCTTCATGTGAGTGTTTTGGGGCTTCAGCGTTCTGGGAGCGTGATGGTGGGGACCCAATCATACATGCTGCGGCTCTCTTCACAGAACAGGCCAAGCTTGTCCAGGGCTGGATCCTTCCATGGGTTGGCACTGGGGCTCTGTTGTGAAGAAATTAGTCAAAGGATTAGATAAAGAGGAAACCAGACAACGTGCAGAAAGTGCAGACAGTGGACTAAGAGAGCACGCGGAATCTGTCTAGTGCTGACTGCGTGACTCATGATTGACTCACAGGACGTACCGTGACAAGAATGCAGTGTGCGTCCTTGGGCTCCCCTGTCTCGTCTGCACCCACGAGATCAGCCAGGCGCCCGATGTCGTTGACGCGTACCACGTTGATGTCGTTGTCGAAGCAGAACGCCTGGATCAGGGTGAAGTGGATCTGAAGAGCAATATCACACTCGTACTCCTCGTCTGTGGCGAGTATGCAGAATGCCACGCTATCTGGGTCACTGCAAAGACATTGAACAAAGACCATGAGAATATGTTCTGCTCTACAGCTGATTTAATAATAATAATTAAAACAATGTTTATTTATTAAAACATGACATGAATTACAATACTTACACATTCATAATTTTAGCAGACTCGTACACTCCAACCGTCAGGTAGGCTTGCTTCTTTGCAGCGACCAGCAGCTCTTCTAGAGCTGTACCGGCATTGTGCATCCTGAGGGGAGAAACACGGCTTGTCAGTTGGCTGAATACTATAGCCTACTGAAATTGTTCAAAAATCGCTGCATGCATTGAACCATTTCGAATTGCTGCAAAAGAAGTTGTCTGTATATTTACCTATCTCCATTGTCCATTGTGTTTTCTTGTCCACGGATCTCTTCCAGAGTCATGTTTATAATCCAACAAGAGCGAGCGATGACAGCGACGGTCAGGTCTTTTGTGATGATTCTAATAGTCTGCGCGGTTGTGTCTGTATAGAAAGCTTGCGATAGTCTGAGCTCTGAATAGGCTGTGGATGGTTTTATAGGCGGGCTGTGGGGTTTCTCGGCAAGGGGCGGTCTTTCCCCTAGCTGCCTTTCAGGATTGGCTTAGAGCAGCCGAGGTGACGAAAGCAAAAGTCCCTGCTACCGACACCCGTTCTAAACAGTGTTCCTGTTGACAACCCCACGTGGGTAAGGATTATTACACCGTTTCAAGAAATCCCCCCGCCCCCACCCTCACTCTTGCCCTGTTGTTATCGACAACATCCAACATCACCAGAGAATGCACTGAATTAAACTGTGGATCTCTTGAGGCTGCGTTTCCAGTCAAAAGGGTCTCGCTATACCTATTGCACTAATGCACTTTGTGTTCACTGAACACAGCAGGTTGATATGCGGCTCTATCTATCCGTCCTGCTGTGTTGTTCGCGCTGTGTGTTATATAATTGTTATGCACTTCACACACTGCGGGAGTCGGGACATGTGGCGTTTTCTCATGGCTATTATAAAACAACTGAATATTTTAGACAAAATGGGCTATGCATTTATGTTTAAACTATCATGCCACTTTACAAAGTGCACTGATAGTAGTAAACTCTCTCCCACAATTCGAATCTTAATAAATACTACTACTATTTGTATTTACAAAAATAATAATAATATTAAAAAAAACTATTTGGGCAACAGTGCTGCGTTCGACAAATGGCATTTCCCAGAGTTGTGCAGAGAAACAAGCCCGTTTCAAGTAAAACAGGATCTTTTATTCATGAATAATTGGTCAAACTGACCATAACAGCTTGAGAGCGACGGGCGGCACACGTCGAAGTGATGCCTGTCCACTGAATAGGAATCCTTTGCATAATATGGTCAGGGGGTTCTTGGCGCGTGGCGACCCACACCCACTGCCAAGACAACAGCGAGACTCTTGTCAAAACAATAGACTCGTGCCCCACCTGCCTCTGGTTGTTTTATGGCCCGAGGGGGGCGACGTGTGTGTGTGTGTGTGTGTGTGTGTGTGTGTGTGTGTGTGTGTGTGTGTGTGTGTGTGTGTGTGTGTGTGTGTGTGTGTGTGTGTGTGTGTGCGCGCGCGCGCGCGAGCGATGTGTGTGTAGGCCTACTGTGTCGCCACAGTTCTTATCATGTTAACGAGGGGCCTCCGGCAGATGCGTGACAGATGCGGATTGCGGCCCCCCTATGAAAAGCGACACGTGCCACGGTGCCAGCTATAGCCACCTTCTTAATGTGTAATACATTGATTAAAATCTTTTCTTATGTGAGAGTTGAGCCCTGGCCTGATGTGCATACCCTCCAGCCTCCAATTAACCACAATAAATAGGCTATAGTCGAATTCATGTGCAAGCGGATTGTTTCTCTGATGATCACCTCACCTAACAAGTAATTAAAGGGGAACTCAGCCCATTTTCAATATTTTAATGTCATTAGATGTTGTGTGGACATGATGAAAAAGTTCCCCCGATTTCCTAAAAATGGAGGTCTGAAAAAACATTAACATGGTGAAATACATCTGATGACATCATCAAGATGTATTTCACCATGTTAATGATTTTGCTTTCAGACCCCTTTTTCCTGAGAGGGTACAAATGGAAGCAAATGGGTCCATTTGGTTCACATTTGTATCCTCTCAGGAAATCTTTGAAAATGGGTGGAATTCCCCTTTAACAAACCATACGTTGACCGTGTCACCCGGTTGAGCGAACCTAAACAGAGTGCACTGGTTCGGTCTTTGAGCTCAAAGTGTAAGCGGTTGTCGCCACCTGGTGGTGATAAGATTGACCTTTCCTCTACAAAAGTGCACACAATAAGCGCATGACAATGCCACCACCACGCACGTGTGAGTCATCATCATCCCAAATAGGGCAGCAATGATTGAGTTGTTGTTCCGCAAAGCTGACGATACGTCTAAACTAAACTCTGACACATTATTGATCTGCTTTGCTTGCTGGTTCAAACTAGTAGGCCTATTAAGTAGGAATATAATCGTGACAACAAACATTAATAGCCTGAATATCTCCCAGTATTATTTGTTGTGTTGGTTAAATAAGACTGTTTCTTATTGACTAAGGCTGTTTCTTATTGACATTTCCCACATGGAAAGAAAATATATGTACATATATGCCAATATATGCACCATATATGCATCATATATGTTGCATGTATGCAATAATCAGGTTATACACATGTGCATATGTGGATATACAGTATAGGACATAATATGTCCTATACTGTGTATAACTGCATATACAGGTATAGGTTCTTATACCACAGGGCTAATTTCATATATGTGGCATATATTAAAACATATAGATTCATATATGTATGTAGCAATTTCATATATGTAGGAGGGCATTACATATATTTTCTTTCCATGTGAGTTTAGGAATTAAGGGCTCCATTTACATCACCTAAAACCCCTTATCCTAAAAAAAAAAAAAAAAACACACACACACATTACAGTATACAGTATACAACATTTTTGAATAATTCAACTAGATAATCTCTTGTAAGCGTGCATGCTGACCATTTTTAACTATTAAAAAGGTTCTTCAAAAAAGTAAAAAAGGCAAATTAGTTTTGGCATAGATTTTCATCACCGCTAAACACCTTATGCCTTAACTTCTTTGCCTTTTTAAACTATTAAAATCATTTTCAATAGTTCAAATGGCCAGTCTACATGCTCACGTCTCAATAGTTTGGCACATTGAACTATTCCCAAAAGTAGTAAAAAAAGGATAAGGGGTTTAGCATGTAACAAAAATGGAGCCCTTACTGTTGGAGGTATTTAGCATACTGATGCAGCATGCAGTCAAAATGACATTTATCCTATGAGGCTAACAACATGAAGTCTGAAACATAGCAATGACAAACCAAATAAGTACTGTTTATCTTGATATATAAAAAGATTTTTTATTAGAGATGAACATACATGTATAATACATAAACAATTCAAATGTAGGAGTATATATATACACATTTATCACCAATCTTTTGAGTTTAATTACATTCTACTATTTTTGATCCATGTCAAATATCAGTGCATTTTACCTTTGTCTTTATCAAACATTTAAAATTCAACTGACAGTCCATAACAAAAAACAGTTCCAATATCTTTCTATTTGACTGATCAGAAATCCACAATGAAATAAACGCTCATTTGGGACATTTTACTGCAAGTCTGCAACAAAGATTACAGAGTAATAGAACCCCATTCCATTTCACAAAAAGTCTTGAGGTAATTTGGACAAGTGTTTTCAAATTAAGAGCAAAGAAAAGTGATAATCATGGTAGGTTGGGGTCTGTCTACAATGGCACAGTCAAAGACTATTATGACAAAGTGCGTAATTTTATATTATTCAGACACAGACCTATTTCCTTTTGCTTGATTTACTGTACACCATAAATGGATTATAAAAACAATCCAAAAATAAAAAAAGAGAATGAATACCCTTGTTACAAGGGAAGTGCTAAAAAAACTTCACAAGTTAACTAAAATGGCCAAATGTCCTGCAATGGCTAAAGCGGTACAGCAGTCAAACCACTTTAATAAAGCATCATGGGAACAAAGCAGCCTATATTGTACTCTACTATGCTATGGATGCTGTTAGCTGGCTGGCTGTGTAACTCTTAGTATTAAGGCCATTTTGTGCTTCATTGTACAACCCTTTCGCTCAACAAAAATGATGCATTTTCACTAGATAATGTTTTTAAAGACACTTGTCAAGGAGGTTGTGCGACAAAGTATAAATAAAGCCTTAGTCTACCTTTTTCAGAATCATACAGAATAAGGTAATTCTTCATTAAGGTCCAGTAACATCTACACCAGCTGGAGACAAGCTACAAAGATGGTTCAAAGACTCAAGCAAAGATCTCCCTGGGATATTTCAATATTGTAGTGCTGAGGCTCCATCTGGGCACCTATTATGGCCAGATTAAGGGGCACATTAATGGTGATGCTTTGCAAATTTAGATTTCTATGCAGCACCACGAGTTGCACCAAAATGTCCTTGTATCTCAGTGGCCCACAGCCAGATGACAACATGGAAATAGTCTATAATCACTGAACATGATAATTAGTACAAAGTGCTCACAGAGGAACAGTAGTATAAGACTGACAGGGGACAGTAGGGAAAGAGGGACAAATCAATCTCAAAAAGATTCCTTTTTTCCTCTTCCTCCTTTTAGGAGACCTCTAGCACCTGAAAACAAATAGATATGGCTCCCTCTGCTGGTTATTTCCAGCAACTACATCTCATCCGACCGATGCTGCTGTAATATGACAGACGTTGATTGCAGATCGATCCAGTTCTCCTTGGATCCCGGGACCTCGTACGTCACAGAGGCCACCACAGCTTCTATGGATCCCTCTGCCGTAGACTCTACTCCTCCACCTGAGTCTGGCATCACCTCGCCAGCCTGAGTGGCCTGATTGGAAGGGAAGTCAGCGGAGGAGTTGCTGTTGACACCAGTCTCGGAGTCGGCCTGTTCCACCCGCTGGAAATCTGGGGTGTGGTTCTTCTGACCAACGGCAAAGATGGCTTTGACGTTCTCCACCTCTGCTGGCGGCACCAGGAGGAGCTCCTCTTCCTCAGGGTCGACATAAGATACAGCATCTGGACTCTCCTGGGGCACCGAACGCAATGTCCTGATCATGACTGCAAGGGTGGAGTACAGAACATCGATTACAAAGCAGTTACATAATGCTGTGCTTTAAACACATTCTATAATGTTTTCATCTGTACACCAGATTGAAAACATAGGGGTCACTGTATTTAAAATATCTCATTTCAGAATTAGGCTTTTAATCAGTCAAAGACTAGATATTCATATTGTTGAAGTAGGAGAGATATTTCACATTCTCAAAGAGACATTCAATGATGAAATTACTTTTCTGTAAAGTGATTTCTATACACAATGACTGTGAACATATGTGAACTATGCCGTCAATTCCCTGCTACAGTACATATACACTACACTCAATAAAGGGAACATACAGTACATCTACTACAACGGTAGTTGGTATGGCGGAAACTAATGTGATGGCAAAAGAGATTTCTCATGTGGAATAAACGCACTTGAAGACGGTGTGTAGAGCTCTTTCTGTCCTGTACTTCCACTGCCAAATGGGTTCACTGAAGGGAAGATAATGAGGCAGAAAGACAGGAGGAAAACCTGCAAGTACAAACAGAAGGGAAGTTGTGAACGCAGGCCATCTGCATATTTAAGACCTTTTAATACCTCAGAGTGGATATTTTATATTAAATGTCAATATTCATGCCATGCAAGGCTGCCAACTGGTGGTAATGTGAGTAGAAAGGTTACTAGTGTGTTTGACCATCAGTGCTGAATTGGTGGTTGGCGGGGTGGGTGAATTTGTGAGCAAGTTATCAGTGCATTGTATGTAATGTATCTGTTGGTACCTATGTACTGCATGTTTTGTGTTTACAGTACTTGTTTCTGTGTATGTTCTCTTATTGTTTTGTTTCTTTTCTTTTGTCTTTGGGAGCTGTTTTCTTTTTGTTTTTATTTATTTATTTATTTTATGCCTTGTTTGTTTTGACCTTTGGGTACCCCTCGAAAATGAGATGCTGCATCTCAAGGGGCTGTCCCTTCAATAAAAATCTGAATCTGGTCTTCTCTTACCATAACACAAGTACTTGTGGTGGTGTTCTTCAAGGTAGACATCTTTACAATAGCCTGCAGCTTCCTCAGTTGCTCCACCAATGACCTTAAATAGTTACATATAGGAAGAATGACATAAGTCACTTAATATAGATACAATATATCTCTATTCTATGTTTATAAAATATGAATGCAGATGTGATATTTAAGAGCTGCTTCCTTACATCTTGTCCTTTTCGAGCTGTTGGACTTTCTTTTGTAGCTCCTGGTTGTGTGCTGTGCAGATGGCAACTCTGAAGAAGGGAGCATTATCAATTGGCATGTTTTATACAAATACATATTGTATCTATACTGTACATTGGAGTAAGAAAGAAAGATTTAGGCTGCTCATCAGCGGATTCTGTTTTCAAAAAATATTTAATTCTTGACTCAATTTTCTCACCTGTTTTCCAGTCCGTCAACATACACCTTCTTCTTCTTGCGGCTCTCCTGAGCAGATTGTTTGTTGCGGATTTTCCTTCTAACCCTTTTCAAGGTCCTTTCCTCGGCCTGTGACAGAGAGAGGTTGAAGTCATCAGTGTGCATTATGCGGTTTCAAGCAGCAGCAGCTGGGTCTTACATTACATGGTATGCGCTACTTTTAGAATGGCAAGGTTGGGTTAAAAAACAAGAGGCTCTATTATAATACAGCATATACTAAAAATGATGGCGTTTCCCTGAACCAATTTTATTTAGCCTCACTATGAGCAATGAGTACAGTGCACTTTATGAGCATTTAAAAAATATAAAAGAAAGATTTTTTTAGTCTCTGTCCAAAGGGTCTTCCTGACCTTCAGTCAGTGCTCAACAAAGGACAAAGAAGGCTGCAACCATTTGCTCTGGTCAATATAGTAAATTATACCATAGATTATTTATGCTATTGTCCTGTATTATGCCCAGTATACCTTTGTGAGAGGCATGTCAGAGGGAATGCTTGCTCCCTCTTTGGCCAGTAGCCTTTTCTCCTCTTCAGTGAGCACAAGCTCCTTGAATTGGAACTGGATGGAGAAAAACAAAATAGGTTTTTAGCAGTTTGTAATTTGTGAGAACATATTTTTCTCAATAAATAGATGCAGGCATGTGGAGGTGATTCATGTATCTGACAAATGCAAGCTTGCATTTAACTATAATTCTTGTGATATTGCTGTAAATTAAATGGCTACTTAACAGATGTGTTAGGTGCCATAGCTTCTGCAATTTTGTCAACGTTACATCTCTTATCTGGTCATATTTATTTGGAATAATACTGCTAAAGGGGTGAAAACTCACCTGTTCTGAGTTTTTGCTGTGGATAGTGGAATCCTGGGTTGAGTTCTCTATGGCCAAGGTGCAGGGCAGCTCACAGTCACTGGTGGAGTCCTGTTCCATTACTTCAGTTTCCAGATCATCTGAAAGACCATAAAATGCTACATTAAAAGAATACCCGACTATATACTCTATACCAGGGGTTTTCAACCTTTTTGATCCCAGGGCCCACCATTTATTCAGCATTTAAGCCACGGACCACCATTTGAGGACATTTTAGCCGCACAGACCCCAAAACTAAAGACTTATTTTGCTTATGTCCATGACTGTTAATCTTATAGTTTTGTGGACTTGGGCTAATTCACATGATGAATATTTTAACTCTTGAGAGTGTATTAATGAAACCAAATTTGGTTTCATTTTTACACTCTCAAGAGTTAAACTTATCTGGGGACCACCTGAAACTCTCTCAAGGACCACTGGTGGTCCCTGGACCACCTGTTGAAAACCCCTGCTCTATAACGTACGTTTTTTAAGGTAACATTTATCCTAGTGTAAGAAGTATGCAATGTCCCATCAAGTACTTAGTACTTAAAACACATTCAGCAGATAAAATGATTATTCCTTTTCTCGTTATGGCAAATGGGTAAGTTATTGACATGAACCAATGACTCCACCAAAATGATGAACGTCATCTTTTATTGGGTCATCATACATACCCAAATCAATGAAAACATCCATATCCGGCTTCTCTGCTCTCACACTCTGGAGGACATCCAGGTCCATGCCTCTGCTTTGCTGCAGCGAGTAGCTGTGGTCTGTCTGAACAGCCAGGGCTTCTAGGCTCTCCACCTGGGGCTCTCCTGGTTCCAGGGCAGGTTCAGAGGGCACGGGGCTCGGCACAGGGTCGGTGTCACTCCCTTGGGGACTGGAGCAGCCCAAAACGTTCATTGTTCCCATACCACCACTGGTGCTGCTGTCGTCGGAAATGCCGCTGTCACTCCCCAGGGGTGAGTGGGAGGGACAGATAGGAGTCATGTTGTCCTCTCCCTCCAGCAAGCTGGACAGAAAGTCCTCTGTATCCATACCTGTCATAATCTAGGAACACACAGACATACTGTGACTGCCATCTGAGGGCCAATACAATAATAATAATAATAATAATACAACCTTGTCATTAAACATAGACAACACAGTAGTGAGACAAACTGTGTCTTATCAGAGCTGAGAGCTTATTACTTTTCTGTCCACAGCAAGCATTAGAGCTCTTATTATTCTAACTGACTGCGCTGGCCACACCAAGCATTAGAAGTACAAATATGTTCAACTCAAGTGCATGTCTACGCAACAGTGACTGAACAATATAAAACAAAAATATAATTACAGTATATAGCGCTTAGTACGGGTACTCGGGTAGTCCTTCAGATGCTCAAGATGAATTAAAGTAGCATTCTGTAAATGTACAAAATGACGTTCCTATTATAGTTATTTGGACTTGACCTATGCCGGTTGCGGGAATAAACTTATGGCGATAGAAGTAATTCTTACATCTTGCTCAGCCAGCCAGTCTTCAATAAGAGCTTTCCCATCAGCGAAGAAGGGATCAGGTGTATCATTCTCTCCATGAAACAGGAGCCCTAGGAGGTCTGGTCCATCCATTGCTGGAAGGTCCTCAATCACTGACATCTAGAGACACAATACACATTTATGGAAACTCTGTGTTTGTGTAATTAGAAATGCAGATTCGCTCCCAATCTTTCACCCTCTAATGTTATGTACGTAGCTTTTGATTGACCGTCTGCTAAATGCCTAAATTCTAAATGGTCTCTGATGTGTGTATGTGCGTGGTGTGTGTGTGTGGGGAGGGGGGTGTTTGTGCGCACGTGCTTGTGTGTGCATGTGCGTGTGTGTACAGTACAATACAGTGCAGTAGATTTTAATAAAATAACTGTTTAGTGAGTCTGTTTACAAATAAGGAGTTTTCTAGATACGGAGTTATGGGCATTTAGAATCAGGTGATCTCAACCCTATACTCTGTGTCTCTATACATTATGTACACTGTGTACTGTTTGGATTCAAGCACTGTCTGAGACACATGCTGTTTTGAGTGGATGGAACATCAGATGCAACTGAAAAAAATGTGTGTGACCTTGATTATATATATATATATATATATATATATATATATATATATATATATATATATATATATATATATATATATATATATATATATATATATATATATATATATATACACACACACACACACACACAGAGAGAGAGAGCAGAGATCGATCGACGTGTACAACTGCATGTCAACAGCTAGATGTTGCATCATGACCAGCATGCATGAGCTCATCCTTCATCTGGGCCCCGCCCACACATATGTCATTGTTGTCGCGTGAGAAAGGCCTGGGATACAGCTATAAGATAACAAGTGTCAAAAAGCACATTAAGTTACGCGCGCGATTCTGTAACTGAAGGCACAACAGCATGTGATGTTATGGGTATCTCTCCGCTGCCTAATAATGACCAAATATCAACAGAAATGCCCCGTGTGAGTGTGCGCCCCCAGGCCCTCATTGTCTTGCAAGGAAGAATGCATGTGCTTGCTGAGACGTTTTCTGACCTACTATTTATTGACGATTTTACACATAGGAAACGGTACGGTTCAACAGTAATTTATTAGAAACCCCAAAATGACAATTTTTGGAGGACAGACAATCCTATTACATTAGCAGCAGCACTGCAGGTCAGCTAACGCAATAACAGCATAATAATAAGGGCTTTTACTGACCAGAGGGCGTGGTCGACGTTAATGAATGCAAAAAAAAGTGGAAAATTACAATGATTAAATATCACGCGACGATAACGAATATCGTACCTTTGTATAAGCGCAGTGGATACGGATAGCATTCGAGTGAGTCAGTCCGTGTATCTAGTGTGGTCGGTCGAGGGGGATTTTCTACCCGTCTGTCGTCTTCAGCTTCCAGATAGATAGAGAGCACTTCCTTCCAACATAGGCAAAAATTGCGTCATCACGTACAGATAAGACAGATCCGCAATTCCGCATACGTAATGCGCAGAGTGGCACAGGGCTTTCTGGGAAATGTAGTCTCTGTCTGTCTCTGTCTCTGTCTCTGTCTCTCTCTCTCTGGGGCTGTACTGCCATGAGAAAGCATACGCTTACATTGCAGGTAGATCACATGATCACATTCTGTTTTCCTATTTTCTTTTCTCTATTGCTTGATATTGTAAAGCCTACAAATAAAGCTCTAGTTGTGTAGCCTTCATGTCATTGATTGTTATTGAGGAAACAGAATTCCTTATTCTTCCACACTCTATTACACACTATATTCCATGTGTACTTTTAAATGTCCCACTTAGTTATATTACATTAATACAGAATTAATACAGAACAACAGAATTGTTGTTGTATATTTTAACTTTTGTTCTACATATTTCTTTACTTCTTATTTTTGACTCAATCTCAAATAAATGGTTACATTTCTAGAGTCAATCGGTTGTTGTTGTTTTTATACACACAGTCTCAACCTTAGAGTAGCCTAGCCTATAGACAGTAATAATAATTTGCAATTTTGTTTAATCATTTAATCCTCTGTTTAATTGTTTAATCCTGTACTTCTAACTGTGCAGACTAAATGTGCTTACAGGCGGCGAGGAATAAATCGCCTATTCTGATTCATTCTCAATGGGGCCGGCGTTTTTTGAGCACAAAAGTTAAAAAACGACCCCCGTTCAAGAGAGCGTTTAACGCCGGTCGATAACCACTGATATTACCTTTCATTGGGTAGGCAGGATGCACGTTTGGGTGGGCTGTGCCCACCCCTGCCCCCCTAGATCCGGCCCTGAGCCGAGCCATAACGTGAATTGTGGCAATTCTGCTCTAACGTTCAAATGTTTACAACGCATTTTTGGGCGACGTGTTGTGAGTTTGTGTCACAGTCACGCTATGACAAAGTGAAGCATGTTGGTTACATGCTTTTAGCCAGCAGAGTTTATTATACAACATATTTAAACCGTGCTGGATGCTGCCCATTTTATTTTAACCTACACAACTTGGAATAATTATAGTCTACGTTCAAATATCAACCTCTATGGCTGTAGCCATCATTGTTGGTGAGTCATTAATTAATTGTAAATGAATTGTAAATTCAGCATGATCATGATCAGATAGCCTGCTGCAAGGATGTAGGCTACTGGGAAGTTGGTAGCCTGTTGGCTGAGTTTGGATCTTTTGGAGGTTGAAACTTTCCACAGACATGGGCTGACCTTTCCACAGACTTGGGCCAACCTTTCCACAGCCCTGGGCCGACCTTTCCACAGACATGGGCCGACCTCTACACAGACTTGGGCCGACCTTTCCACAGACCTGGGCCGACCTTTCTTCGACCTTTCTTTACGATTCGGGCCGACATTGCGGCGGCCCGACTTCTCGTGTGACCTTAGGAAGTGTAGCTCAGTCTCTACTTCGTTTTGTGTCCAGTGGGTACAGTAGTCTGTCCTCTCTCCATGGGAGCCAGATCTGTCTATGGCGTCCTTTCTCGATTGTGATTGTAGTATTGCGCGGAAGTGGGGATTGAACCCGGGACTCCCACTCACCAGTCCAATGCACAACCAGTCGCAGGCTGAGCCCGATTGGCATGGCTGCTATGTGGCTGGCTCATGGCTGGACTGTTACATACATGTTGGGACATGTGCACTACGTAACTTAATATATTACATAATATATTACCAAAATGCAGTAACTTGTAATATAAATATATTACTGAACAAAAACAATCTAATATACTATACTTTTCTTTCTGCATTACTGCATTACTTTCAATATTACTTTCTGTCAATCCGTTTCATTGAAAATGTACTTGTGAAATTGTCTTGACAACTGCAGAAGTTAAATAATTACTTATTTTCTATTTATTATTTATTCAGGATTGACGTTTTTTCAAGTTGATTTCATATGGATTTGGTCAGATAGCCAAGTGCGCTTGCTTTATTGTAGGTATGCCACTGGCCTACGCAATATTTGATTAATAGTGATACTAAATATTTCATTATATATTTTGTAAAAGGCTTTTTTTTAAAGTAATATGTAATAGTAATAATAATATATTACACTTGCTCCGACAGTAATATTGTAATATAATACATTGCTTTAAACTGAAGGTAATAATTAATGAGTAGTATATTAACAAGGTAAAGTAATATTCCCAACACTGCATACACCCCCTTGATCTTTTGGAGCGCGTCCTCGCACTTCACACCGTGGTGTCCTTCATGTGGGCCCGCAAGGACGTAGACGGGTATATTGGGGGTAACACCCACACTCCAAATCCTGCCGACTACACCAGATTGTAGTATTACAGTTACGACCAAGATTAATGACCAAGGCCACTGTGCTAGTGTAACGCCCGGGATTCGAACCCGGGTCTCACACGTAAAAGTCCAACATCTTAACCACTAGACCAAGAGGACATCCCCTTGGACCGGGGGCAGATACTAGACTTTGGAGGCCATCACGACAGAGGCTGTAGCCACCTGCTACACTAGGTTGTCCAGAACTTATTGTGTTAGGCTAGATAATATACAGTATTTATTTCATTAAAGAATAAAGGAATAAGCTAGGACAGAATTACAGATTGAGCTATATTTAAAATCATCTTTCTTCCACAACAATGTCGGCTAATGTCTAGCAACTTAAATACCTAGGCCTGCCGGCAGTAGTACAATAACATTATAAACAGAATGCAAGTATATTACATGTACTTTTATTTTCTAGGCTAGTTCAATAATCAATGAATGTAGGCCATCAGAGGCCATTACCCACTACTACAGATACTCCACTTAAAGGGATATTTCACAAAAAAAACCTTTTGGTCATTTTATAGTCTACTCAGTCTCATGTGAATACCATAGACAGTTTCTCCATTCAGTATTTAGATATTTGATGTTAACGGCAGTGCGGCAGTGACTTGGGTCACTGGATGGTAACCGCAAAGTTGCTGGTTCGAACCTGGGCTCCCCCCATCCATTCCATTCACCATGTGTGAATGTCTTAGCCTTAGCTCTTATAAGCCTTCTAGTTGTTATAATTCTGGTTTGAAATGCAGGTACTAAGTGCAGGTACTAGTACTAAATGATAACTGAGTGTTATGTTATATGTTAACTTGAATGTATAACTGTAAACGGGAACGGATGATGTATCATGTAGATAGACGGATTACTATCCAAGGAAAGTCCATCCAGTCTACTAGTCAGTGGATGGACTTCCGGGTAGAGCTTCTCCCTAGCCCTTTTCAGCACTGGACAGATATGGACACTCAGGGAACATATTTTATATATGATTTATATTTCTATATTTAAATACATTATATATTATATATATTTATTAAAAAAGGGGAAACAAGTATAAAAGGTTCTATGTCTGCATGCCCAGATGCTGAAATAAACTTTACTGAACTAATGTCTGTTTGATTTAGGAATGGATGTGAAGCCACCAGGGGGCCCTAGCCTTCCTCTTTACCATTGGGAAGATAGCTTAGAGATAGCTTAGCTCTAGTCTATACAGATGTAGCCTGGCCTAACCCTCAATGATTTTGGCCTTGGGGGGGCAGGGTGCCGTGGGATCCACACGGCAGATCGAGCTGATCTGATTTGATCTCAGTCTTACTTCATTACGGTATACATAATAGGTTTGTTTTGAATGTGCATTATACCCACCAAGTCAAAATTTATGTAGTATAATACTCCATGACATTTGACTGGGTGGGCAGAATGCACATTTGGGTGCATCCCTGCCCCCCTTGGAACCAGCCTTGGAAGGAATGTGCTGTGAGAATTATGGCTGGGCCCGTTGACCAATGGGAGAAAATGCAGATTCTTGGTAATTACTGAGGGAGTATGCAGTATTTTCCTATTTCGCATAAAAGTGCATCCGTAGCCTGTTAATGTTGTAAATCTACCGTAGTTCATTTGTCTGGTTTGGAAAGGTAGCTTAAATAGTTCCCATTAAAGGAGCATTCAAAATATCTATTTTCAAATTTGAATTTGCAGTTTCTTTATAATGTCCACAATTGTTGAGTTTCCAAGTTGACAAGGAATTTAAACAAGCTTGGTTTTATCTAGCATCAATATTATAATTACACACGCACACACACACACACACACACACACACACACACACACACACACACACACACACACACACACACACACACACACACACACACACACACACACACACACACACACACATTATGACGATTATTATAATAGTGTCTTTATATGTCACCATCTCCACAGGGAAGGAACATGAGAAAGGCTATGCATCAACCAAAAACAATAATATTTAGCCTATAATGTCGGTCAGGAGTGAAAGGGGGGGGGGGGTCACCACCAAGCATTCATTTAAACCTGTAAAACATTAAAATAAGCATGGGGTACTTGGCAATCTGGACTGGGGGGCACAAAATCTAGGTATATTTGGGAGGAACGGATAGGCTACTACAGATAAGCCTGCAGTGCGATACTGTAATGTAATGCAATGATGAAATGCTGTAACTTATACAAAACATGCTGTAGGATAACTTATACAAAAATGTTAGTGTAAAAGATACGTACTGTATGTCAGGCAAAACCAGTTAAATCTGGACTTTGTCAACAACACTGGTTCTCCGGGTGGGTCATGGGCACATTGTTATGGGTCCCATTATTGTTTTCTTTCTTATCATTTGCACCCATTGTAGATCTGCTTTTCCATATAGCCTTGTAAGGGCATCAAGACATATGCACTTAAGCACGCAATCATTCACTCACATTCAGTGTTGTAGTGGTACTTTTAGAAGTGGGGGGACGCCTCTTAAAGGGGAATTCCACAAATTCAAATGGAACCACAAATTCAAATGGAACCAAATGGACCCTAGCGGGTCCATTTGGTTCCATTTGTACACTCTCAGAAAAAGGAAACTCATTAACATGGTGAAACACATTTTGATGATGTCATCAAGATGTATTTCACCATGCTATTTTTTTTCACCTCCATTTCTAGGAAACACAGAATCTGTAGTGTCCACACAATATCTCTAAGGTATATTAATGACATAGTAAAATATTGAAAATAAGTGGAATTTTTTTTTAAGACACGTGCATGCACACTTGCATTTGTAGTAAGTATATAGCATAATTGAGAACGATTGTTTACAATGCCTAATTGTATCCATAAATATAAATGACAAGACAAAAAAACATAGGCCTACTTTTGCCCCCAAAATATTTTAGATGTGAGAAGTGGGGGGATGCCATCCCCCCGCGTCCCCCCTCCA
The DNA here is from genome assembly GCA_039105355.1 of Benthosema pterotum. Taxonomy (NCBI): domain Eukaryota; kingdom Metazoa; phylum Chordata; class Actinopteri; order Myctophiformes; family Myctophidae; genus Benthosema; species Benthosema pterotum. The sequence goes on from CM076972.1 coordinate 27,436,927, forward strand.
CTACACCCCTGCTCACATTGCACACATGCACTACTCACGCACTCACATGCACATTGCATGCGATGAGCACGCAATGGGCCATCGGCCGCGGCTTCACCACTACTTCTAAATCTCACTGCTACTCAACCTAACCCTAAACCCTAATCATAACCCCAGTAACACCAACGCCTAAACCTATTAACCACCGACTGATACGATACCTACCGCGATGGATAGGATACCTCCTGTTGCACATAAAGACTCAAATGTCTGCAAAATAAGTTGAAATTGACAAAATTATTTGGTATCTCAAGTTCTTTATTAAACTAATAATATTACAGAAACTTTTAATCAGAACTTAATATTAAATTTTAAGTTGCAAAGAATAAATGAATTTCAAGCAGGTCATTCACCAACTCACCTGTGGTGAGTTAAGGAGGTGAGTTTAGGTGAAAGAAATCTTTTTATCAGTCATCCAACCAGTTTAAATGGAGCAAACCCCTCATTCTGCTGTTGTGTGTTACTGCATGACCCATACTGAGCGTGGTCAAAAGAAAGAAAAGCAGAGAGTTCTCTGAGTACTAGGTCAGAGAGAAGATTGTAGCAAAGCGTAAACAATCTTAAGGATACAAGTCCATCTTCAGAGACTTTGATGCTCTTGTGTCTACTGTGATCTACTGAAAGACAGGCACAAGAAAGCCTGGCTAGAGTTTGCCAAAACACACCTGACTGACCTGAGAGTATTGGCGACACATGCAGTGTAACCTGTCCTGTAGACAGTCCAAATTGAAGCTTTTTGGTAAATCACATTACCTCCCAAGCCTTCAAGAAAAAGAACACTCCCCCTACAGTTAAACATGGTGGAGGTTCCCTAATGTTTTGGAACTGTTTTGCAGCCTCTGGTACTGCGTGCCTTGAATGTGTGCTTGGCATTGTGAAATCTGGCGATTACCAAGATATTTTGGTTTCAAGGGTGCTATGGTCTCTCAGTGTTGAACAACAATAAACCTATCATGAAAATGTTCCAAAGAAACTTTGGTTTTCCCCTCCCATATATTATTCACAGCAAATAGGTGCAAGATTCTCACAAAGATAGCTTCAAATAAAAACAACATTAGGCTGTACTCAACAGAAGAAGTACACACATATTGTCATGAAACACGCATTGCACCCGCAACAACAACACAGTGAACACATTAACACAATGAGCATCTCCACGGTGAAGGAGGGTGGGATAGAGAGAGAGAGAACTTTGTTATACAACCATTAACCATCAGCAAATAGTTGAGCATATAGGCATAAGGTGTCTATGTCACTCACCATCCAAGGTCACAGGGCTCAATGACTATAGACCCGTCTATAGACTATAGACCCTATAGACCCTTTGCCCTGACCTCTGTCGTCATGAAGGTCCTGGAGCGCCTTGTCCTGGCTCACCTGAAGAGCATCACAGATCGTGTGCTGGACCAGCTGCAGTTCGCGTAGACAGGGCCAACAGATCCACGGAGGACACTGTGAACATGGCTCTGCACTTCATCCTGGAACATCTGGATACTGCAGGCAACTATGCCAGGATCCTGTATGTGGACTTCAGCTCTGCCTTTAATACAATCCTGCCATCTATCCTGGAGCACCAGCTGTCCCTGCTGCAATAAAACATCATAATGATGAAGATTGGTCTACATAGAGTAATATAGGGTTTAGGTCTGACTGTGTATAAGCAGGGCATCAGTATTTTATCTATATCAATAGAATGGGTGTTGTCTGTGATTTGGGATATTACACTACTGACATAAGTGCTCTTTTTCTGTCTGAGCTTAAAACAACCTGAGAGTCTAAAACAACAGCTTGCTGCTATGGATTACACACCTCCTTGCTAGTTCTATGGATTACACCTAACATGTTATAGTCATACAGTATACTTATAGTCATAGACAAAGAGCATTTGATTCCATTCATTGGATGCCAATTTTGTTGCCCAAAGGACGCACTTCCTTATAAAAGTATATAGCTTAATATATAATATCCGCCTTCATCTGGAACAGGGCTCCCTCTCAGAACAACCTCATTTTGCGTTAGGCATAATTTAATACAATTTAAGATATTTCATGCACTATTTCCCAGAAAAAAATGTCAACAATGTACCTACTGCTTAAGCCTAAATGTCCTAGATGTAACTCCTCCTCAGCATCTCTTGGCCACAAGTTTTGGTGATGCAGATCATTGGTAGACTTCTGGTCCGGAGTCTTTGCATATTTTTCATCAGTGTGAGGCAGAGAATTGCAACCTAACCCCTACACTGCCATCCTGGGAATGGCACCAAAAGATGTGGGCCTAGCGCGCCATCTCAATGGTGCCATGCCTCCCTGATGGCCCGTGGGCTCATACTTAAAAAATAGAAGGCAGGTAGTCCTCCCACAGTGGCCCAGTGGAAACAAGATGTTTTGTCAATGCTTAAATTACAGAGATTGAGACATTGTGCCCTGGGTACACGAGAAAACTATGACAGAACTTGGACCACATCTCATATGTCTCATATGTTGAAGAGTTTGTGTTCTCCTAAAGGGAACTGATCCTTGCTTCAGAATGCTTGTTTGCCCATGGTGGTTGTTTTTTCTTGATTTTTTTACTTCGTAATATGAAAAATGCCTTTTTTTTTTTTTCATTGCCTTTTTTAAGCGCTTCCATTTTATTTTGATATACCCTCTGTTGGGTACTGATATTGTAATTAAGACTTGTGTAGTGTTAACAACACTGTAGTCAACACTTCTGAACGGGGAAGGGGATGATATAAAGGGGGGGATGAATTGTTTTACAGTGACTTGTAGATTCTATATGCGTTGCAGAATACAATAAACAGATTGAAAACACAAAACAATGTAAGCAATAAGCCACCTATCCCTCCATTGGAGGACCAAGTTATGTCCAGGTCTTTGATTAAGACATAAATAAAACCTGTGACCTTGGTTGACATTGTCCTGTGTGTTGATTTGCACCCTCAGAAAAAGTACAATAGGTCTACACATACCGGGGCAAGCCTGACAATAAACAAGCCATTGTTTGCTATGTCAATAATAAAAAAGCACACACCACAATTATGATGACACAGAATATGGACAAAAGTGATGACTTGAAAATACAGGCTAAGCAAGTACAAAACAAGTACAGTATTTGTGTTGGTGGGTGCATCAGTTTCATTATTGTCATTGCAAACCACAGCTTGTTCCTTGTCAAATGCATCCCCATGTACTTAGTTGTTGTACCCATACCTAGCAAAGATGCAATTGGGGTCAAAACATGGTCATCCTAACTTTAATAAAAATACCATGGGAGCTAACAATTGCAAATATTAAAACAGTTCTGGATGGCAAACTTTATTTTGTCTCTATGTTGTTTAAATAATAAACAAGTGTGATTTTCGAAAAGAAAAAAGTATACAGCTTAAACCCGAAAGATGTCCAACAGTTGTAAAAAGACGGTTACAGGTGACCTTTATTTTTTTGTGTGGTAAATTGTAATTGGTGCATTTACCTACATTCATCCATTCATACACACCGCAGCAGAGAGCAATCCATGGAACCACTAACCTGCACATCAGGTTAGTGGTTCCATGGAACATGCAGATGAACATGCAGATGAAAATGAAGATGGAAATGAAGATGGAAATTAACTTTCCTGTTGAGCAGGTTGATGCAATGGTATGGGCATGGGGTTGTGCCAGTGGTTTGTCTTCATTGGCAGAATGTGTGTGTGTGCGTGTGTGCGTGCGTGCGTGTGCGTGCGTGTGTGTGCAGTGCACGCACGGGTGTGTGTTTAGCCTATTTAGTCTGTGTTTATTAACAGAGTTGATCAATGTAACACTATTTAGGCCACATATTTAAAGTGATTGCAAGTTTTGTGAAGTCCACAAGACGGTAACATATTCTAGCAGGTCACCGCACCTTACCTTAACACTCCATGCTGGAGTAAGCGAGTCTGTAAGTGATATAAAGTCAGCCATTAGAAATAAGGCCTGCACTAGTAACAGATATCATGTAGAACCGCCCCTTTGATCGCTGCATTGTATCTGAATACTTTATAGACAAGCACAGGTAAACTGTCTGTCAGCTGCAGCAGTGTTCATATCCAGGTGAGACTACTACTAATACTATACTACTACTACTACTACTACTACTACTAATAATAATAATAATAATAATAATAATAATGGTAACAATAACAACAACAACAACAACAACAACAACAACAACAACAACAACAATCTCTTTTGGATTCTATGTTTTCATTAGTCATATTTTAATTCATGGAGCAGTGCCCATATGAAATGTATTATAACCACTTGCCAGTGTTGGGACATGTGCAGTACGTAACTTAATATATTACTTAATATATTACCAAAATGCAGTAACTTGTAATATAAATACTGTATATTACTTAACAAAATAAATCTAATATATTATTCTTTTCTTTCTGTATTACTGCATTACTTTCAATATTACTTTCAGTCAAGCTGTCTCGTTGCAAGTGTTATTGTGAAATTATCTTGCCAACTGTAGAAGTTTAATAATTGCTTATTTTCTATAATTTGTCATCAAATTATTTACTGGTTTCCATGAATTCAAGGAATACATTTAACTCCTGTGTTAACTGTCCATAAGCTGAATAGGATGAGGTAGGTCTACGCCAGGACTGTTTTCAGGAGTGACGTTTTTTCAAGTTGATTTCATATGGATTTGGCCAGATAGCCAAGTGCGCTTGCTTTATTTATAGGTATTCCACTGGGCCATGCAATATTTGATTAATAGTAAATATTGAATTATATATTTTGTAAAGGGTTTTTAAGGAATATGTATTAAGAACCATGTCATACTGTGAATGTTTTTATTTTTATTTTTTCCTGATAGCTACTGAACCAGCTCAGTGGCCTTGTGGTTAGAGTGTCCGCCCTGACTGGGAGGTTGGAGTTGGATTACCTCCCTGCTTGGCACTCAGCATCAGGATTGGGGGCAAGTCCCTACAGGCATGTCCAGTAAATGTCTCATGGCCCGATAAGGCTTACTTACTTATAATAGGGAAACTATTACTTATTTGACTTGAGACATGGGGATAATTTTCAACTTAATTTTGGCCCCTTATTTTGGCTCATTCATATGACAGTGTGACTGTGACACCTTGTGTTAAACTCTGCCTTTTCATTAGGGGTGGGCAACAAAATCGATGTTATCGCAGTTCCTACTGCCACAATATAGTAGTTTTTTTTTGTATATGTATTTTTTTTTTTAATTTTCTCATATCAGATGGACTGACTGATGTTATCTGGCTGCATTGAAGTGTATGCTTGAATTTTTCGTGGTTCGTATGGTTTAGAATTGCTTTAAAATATTTTAATAAAAGCAAAGTAATTTGTGGGAAAAAATATATCGAGTTGATGTATCAAATCTAATCACAAAATAATTAAGAGCTGTAAATTCCGGCTCAGAGTAACCATAACAGAGGATATCTGACCTGGAGCCTTATATACCACAAGTCTGCAGGTCAAGAGAGGACACTGAAACGCAACGGACTCGCTCTAAACGTGCTCAATAAATTCCTATTGCAGAGACTTAAAAAAAAATCTGCCTTTTCCTTCTGTTTTTACGTGAATTCCCGGGAGGCCCGGGAGCCGGGACATCGTTGGCAAATGGCCGGTATGTAAAATGGGCCAAATTCGGGAAAAATATTAAACCCAAGAAACATGTATAATTATGTGTCAGAATTGAAGCTATTTCCATTTTTATAGTGGTTGATTATAATTAAAGGCTTTTACTTGTACTAATTAGCCTAGGCTACTCCATTTCTGACAATGTGACTTGCATTAGGCTATATCACTTGGCATACGGATTCAGCTGCAGCACATCAAACTCATATAGAAACAACACATTAAGCACAAACAATTAGCCTACTCATAAATTTGATAGTAGCCTATTTTCCATTCTTTATGATTCATTTTGCTAATTATCTAAGTTCTTGTGAAACTGTGTGTCTTAGCCTATCAATCGGCATACGGCAATAACGGCATTAAAATGTTTAAAGGGGAACTCCACCCATTTTCAAAAAAAGGGGTCTGAAAGAAAAATCATTAACATCGTGAAATACATCTTGATGGTGTCATCAGATGTATTTCAACCATGTTAATGTTTTTTTCAGACCTCCATTTTTAATAAATACAGAATTGGGCGAAGTTTTTTATAATGTCCACAAACATCTCTAAGGCATATTAATGACATAGAGGCTATTAAAATGTTGAAAATGCGTGGAGTTCCCCTTTAAAATATTTAATACGTAGGCTACTCACAATACATAATAGGCTACACACTGATCTGACCCTCGCCGAATGTACCTCTATGCGCCATCGGTCTGCTGCGGCTTGTCTGTTCTGCTTGGTTGCCATAAATTACAGAATCCTTCTTTGTTCGAGGATTAAACGATGATTAAATTTGAGAATTAAACGATGCGTTCCCAATTGAATCAATACGGAACGCGGTTTGTTCCGTATTTCCATAAATACTGTGCGATCTGTCGCACAAACAACAGCATTGAATTTAACAGTAATGAAAGAAATAAAACAGGAACTATATTAAAGACAGCACAATTAATCTATCCTCCGAGGGCACACACACCTCTACCTGTGGCTGCAGATCTGCATGTGTGTGCGCGCAGTGCGCTCTGTGTGTCCAATCCTGCCGTGCTCAGAGCCATAGTAAGAGAGTTACGCACCGAAGCCATTCTCCTCGGCACCCCACATCAGGTTCAGTCATCCCCCATAACAAGCGTTAGGCTACCTTGCTTGGTCAGGACATCCCACTCTCCTCTATTGTCACAAATCTGGGCGCCAAAATGGATCCGATCCCCACCTCAACTATGAGAACCACATCAAACACATCTGCAAAACATCTTTTTCCCCACCTAAAAACACTGCCAACCTCACTCTGCCCGACGCTGAAAAGCTAGTCCACGCCTTCGTCACCTCCAGGTTGGACTATTGCAACGCACTTACGCACAGATCCTTACATCCAAAACTGTCCTTACATCCAAATGCCCTGACTGTCCCACCTAACACGATGTCATGCAAAACAACCCAAAGATATTTCAATTTAAAGTGCTTATTTCAAAATGATTTGAAACACTACTAAACCAATAACATTTCATCATTGAAAACAGAAAACTCTGAGTCAGGCAGCTTTATGCATGCTGCGTGTCTGTTGCAACTTCAACAACTGATGTTATTATTGATGCTTTACTTGCCTAATAAAAGTCCTGTAACTGAAAATGGTATGATTGCCCCCATACCATTTTCTACTGCCCCCCCCCCCCCATTGGGAAATGTTACATCCGCCCCTGTTCCGGACTGAATAACCCATCAATGCATCCATGGAAACGCCCCCCCCCCTCCCACCTCAAGGATCATCATCATCACACCTCAATCCTCCACCCTTTTTGCTCAGTCGCCCCCTGAACTGTGGAACGCTCTCCCCATACACGTATAGCGCAATAAAGCCAACCCCTTCCTTACTGACCATAGTAAACAAGCCTTAACTGACCCCAGAGGCTAATATGTGAAATCATCCATCCATCTTCAACCGCTTATCCGTAGTTGGGTCACGGAGGCACAGCTCCACCAGAGAACCTTAGACTTTCCTAACCTATAACAACCACGCTGCTGGTTGTAAAAGTGTCACTTAAGTTACAGATCTATGGGGACTGTCGTGATCTACCTGCACGGTCTGTGTGATCTACTGGTAGATCACGATCTACCTTTTGGGCACCCCTGTTATATGTATTTTCAATGTTTAAATCTAGTTAGAGGGCAAGTATAATGTATTTATCCCTATGAGGCTTATTAGCCTGGGATCCCTTGTTAAGTTAGACTGTAAAAGGAAAGATTATTCATCTTAAAGGGATATTCCACTTTCAAAAAAAACTTTTGGTCATTTTATGGTCTACTCAGTCTCATGTGAACACACCAGTTTATAAGTTACTCCATTCACTATTTAGATATTTGATGTTCATTTTAGTGTATGCGCCTCCTTCCTATACAAATCCATTATAACTTAAAACTCCATTTTAACCATGACAGATTATTCTAAAACAATCCATCTTTTATTTGTGTCTTTACATGTTGAAATTCCTTAGAAGTTGGAAATTCCTGAGAAGTTGGAGTTGCAATGCATTCACTTGACACCAAGTCAAGTGACAGCAGAAGAACATCAGTGTCACCAAACAAACAAACACCTCAAAATCATGTCCCATGATATAGTTATTATATATGACAGTGTGAAAGAGCTGTCCCTTGAGAAATGGTCTAACACACACATTGTGGGTGAATAATAGTTTTGGATTTTTCATTTTAGTTTAGTTTGACATTTTATTTTCTAATTCAGTTAGTTTATTTTATTTTTTTTAGTTTTTAGTTTGTTTTTGGTTTTTGGAGGAAAATACATAGTTAGTTTAATTATAGTTTTAGTTTTAGTCATTTTATTTCTTTGTGTTTTGGCTGTCAGATATAGGATTAAAAAAGGTCAAAGTAAGTTTTATTTAATAAAAAAAGAACATACCGTTGCTGAAAGAAACTCAGCAATAATAATTTGAACGTTTGTCTACTCAACTCTCATAATAACCAATGGGTACAGTATTGTGTTTTATATCTCGTTGATCGTTGTCACCTGTACAACAAGGTACAGTGTAAAGATCGGGAATCTGTAATGAGCAACCTAACGCCTACTGCTAAATGTGTGTGTGTGTGTGTGTGTGTGTGTGTGTGTGTGTGTGTTTTGTGTGTGTGTGTGTGTGTGTGTGTGTGTGTGTGTGTGTGTCATCATCATAGTTTTTATTAGTTTCAGTTACATAACATGTTTCTTTGAATTCTCATTTATACCGTTGGTGAAGAGGAATTCATTGTACATAATCTATCGATTGTGCAATGACTAAATGACTCTCTCTCTCTAGCTCTCTCAGAGCTAACCATGACATCATCATGGCAGTGCAGTCGACAGCACCTGATCGGGGGCTTCCTGGTGTTGCTGTGTCTGCTGTCTTATGCCATGTACTCCAACCTGGACCTCACCTCTTTCAGCATCTGCAAGAAGGTTGGTTGAATGCTGTTGAATGCTTTATTGGGCAGAAATGGAAACAGCAACAGAGTGCAGTAAAACACAAAGGATAGCACCAATAAAAAGTTGTGGTTTCCCTTGTTTTAAACAAACATGGGCAAACTGTCCTTCTACTGCACCACCGCCCTGCCAAAAAATGCAGATCGCTACAGTGACCTATATTCTTTTGAGGGAAGGGATTAAGCAGGCATTCCTCATTTGGGCCAGTTGGGCATTGTTGTAGAAGGAGAATGTACCCATACATGGTTGTTTTAAAAGTGTCTTGTACCAGATCGCTGTACATTTGTGACTGTGTGTGCAGCTCTAGACCCAGGTATGCGGATGCTGAGAGCATTGAGGTATGCAGATACTGAGGGCATTGAGGTATGCAGGTACTGAGGTCATTGAGGTATGCAGATACTGAGGGCATTGAGGTATGCAGATTCTGAGGGCATTGAGGTATGCAGATACTGAGGGCATTGAGGTATGCAGGTAGTGATGGCATTGAGGTATGCAGGTACTGAGGTCATTGAGGTATGCAGGTACTGAGGGCATTGAGGTATGCAGGTACTGAGGGCATTGAGGTATGCAGGTACTGAGGGCATTGAGGTATGCAGATACTGAGGGCATTGAGGTATGCAGGTACTGAGGGCATTGAGGTATGCAGGTACTGAGGTCATTGAGGTATGCAGGTAGTGATGGCATTGAGGTATGCGGGTAGTGATGGCATTGAGGTATGCAGGTAGTGATGGCATTGAGGTATGGAGATACTGAGGGCATTGAGGTATGCAGGTACTGAGGGCATTGAGGTATGCAGGTACTGAGGGCATTGAGGTATGGAGATACTGAGGGCATTGAGGTATGCAGGTACTGAGGGCATTGAGGTATGCAGGTACTGAGGGCAGAGAGGGGAAAGTCAATTTTACTATTTTGAATGCAAATCCCGTTTTCAATCCAAGGCCCCCAGACCAGAACAAGGGAGCGTGTCCAGTGTTGATTTTGTCGACTGAAAACAAAAGTATTTGTTAATAAGAAAATAAATATAAGTGAAGACAGCTAAAAATATGACTAAATATAGGCTATCGGTATTAACAAATACTAGACTACAATATAAAGGAGGTGTTACCGAAGGGTGTGCACTCAAGTGCTCTGAAAATAGTGCATATGTAAGCTTGCAAACGTGTCGCACTACGCCGCATTGTGATCTTGTAGATCTGCTATATTTTCAGCATGCACGTGTAAAACCAGGCATTACGATTCCATCATCACCTGCCAAAATACATTTTGGACTTTGGTCATCAAAATCAACTGTAGATTATCTAATCTAAATAGTTTTAGTTGACTGAAAATAAACAAACACTATACACTAAACAATATACTGTCAGCATTAATTAGTTAATCATGAGTTAACTCAGCCATGAGTTAATTGGTTATATCAATTAGGTACCAGCACCAATACAACTTATAAACAACAATACAACAATAAATCTCATCAAATGGTGGTCTGTGGCTCAGAATAAATAATGAACTTTGACAACAAACATCTTGAAAACCACCGATTTAAGTTACATTTAGAACAGATACATTGTGATTAATCAAAGATTCACTACGGGCAATTAATCACAATTAAATATTTGAATCGACTGACAGCCCTAAACAAAACAAACAATGAACAAACTCTCTGTCTCTCCAGGTGGTCCACACCACAAACTGCAGTGTCTCAGACAACCAGTCTGCTCACACAGAGGACGACATCGGTCCACAGTCTGCTCACACAGAGGATGACATCGGTCCACAGTCTGCTCACACAGAGGATGACATCCTCATATTGATGTGGTTCTGGCCCTTTGGTAGCAAGAGTGATATCAGGTCAGTGGGTGTATATATTTTCAGTACTTTCTAGTCCACTGACACACAGGGGCGGATCTAGGCATAGGCATGGGGAGGGGGGGCAATGCCCCCTAAATGCCCAGTCTGCCCCACCAAACATGATGGCATGCAAAACAACTGAAGATATTTCAGTGCTTATATTTAAAAGTATTTGAAACGCTACTGAAAATGGCGGCGATGAAGCTGCCCCCTTACCATTTTCTTCTGCCCCCCCAATTGGGAAATGCTCCTGCTGACACGGAAGACTCCACTACAATTACTAGAAAACCTAGATTTTGAGCATTATTACAAAACATACTGCACATTAGCCACTGCAGCCAAAATGTACATTTTGGGCCATTTGAAAAAGAAAAAGAAAGAAAGAAAAAAAAAAAACTCCCAATGTATTGCATCTTGTGAGATTGTTGAGATTTTCAAACATTTGATAAATGTGTAAACATTGTGAAATATGATATTCTAACTAATTAAACTTAAAAGGAAATATCATGAAAATCAACATTTTAAAAAATATATTTATTTCTATTTTTGTAGGTGTGTTTTTGATGATTATTGGAAATAAGCTTGAGGGACATATGCAATATGTTATTTAGTATTAAAACATTTTTTGCAATGTATGTTATTTGTGCTTTGATATATTTTAATACTAATGCTTTTGTACTTTTTGCAAGCGTAAGAATTTTTTACATTTACTTAGGTAAATTCTGTCAACAATGGTCACAGAGGCAAAAGTAAGAGGAAGTTATCTGCACAAATGTTAAGCAAATGCTCATCATGGCCACTGGAAACAGTTGGATGCAAATTCATTCTACTCCATTTTGAACATGATATCACAAACAACATTCTTTTTTCTGGTGACTGACTGACACTTTGCCTGTGTTTTGTTTAATATGACATTTTTGTTTTCTATTTTCTTTGATGAGTTTCATTAAAAAAAAGTTTTTGGAAACAATTGAGAAGGTAATATTAATACGGTAATAAAACATCAACATATGCACTTCACATACTGTACTAGGCGTGCAGTAGTCTTGTGTGGCTGTTTCTTCTTGCAATTTTCAAAAGGGACTCTGCAAGGCAGGGGCGTCCTACTCCCTGAGCCAGGCTTGCGCTTGACCGCATACCGTGGAAGACTTGAGCACTGTCATGTTGAGACAGCTGGACAGACACGTCACAGGGGTTGTCAAGTGGACTCCTACTTTGACCAATGTTTTGCTGATTTAACCCCACAACGTCTCCAGTAGGCTCAGCAGTGCATTCTGGCTTCCCAGAAGCACCCGGATCTAGAAATAGACGGATCTAGAAATTATAAGTCCCTGGGCCACCACCAGCTAAAGGGCCCTCTATACACCGCAGATTTTTTCTTCCCAACACGGCACATAGTGTCTGCACACATGCATAACAATTAAGCAATGGATTGCTTTAAATTGCTTTAAAATAATAAGCAGAAACAAAACTAAGCAAACTAAATGCAGCGGGAATCTACCTCATCATGATGGTTTAGGACTCAAAATGAACTGAGGCTCAGCTTGAGGCTCTTAGGGATGAGGCGGCCCTCAAGCTCAGGGCCCCCCTAGCTCAGGGACCCCTGGGCTTGTGCCCATTGTCCAACGTGACTCTTAGACAATCCTCCCGTCTCGCCCCCTTCACTTGTCGACTAGTAAACTAGTCGACTAGTATGCACTGTTTTTTTAGATGAGACTGTATGAGACCCAAGTGTCAACCAGGCAGTTTTAATGTTATACAATGTTACTGTATATCAAATGAGTATAGACATCTACTGTATTTCAGATATGGGGAACGATTGGCTACGGTTGGCTCTACTCATCCCCACTCGGCTCCACTCCAGCATCAAGTGGACGCATCTCCACTGTATTTCCACTGTTCAAGACTATATACCGGTAGCATTCATAGATTGTGAAATAGTTGTCTGGCTATGCAAGACCGAGACATGTCAGTGTGTGTGTTTTCAATGACTTGATCGTTAAGGTGGGTTTGTATAGGAAAGGGGAGGTTCAGCTAAAACTAAGTCTGAGTAGGCCTGCGTGTTAAAATGAAGAAAAGTTGGATTGAAAGTGACGTACCCCTTTAAGTGTCCGATCATGTCCTCACCTCAGTTGCAGCGAGTTCGACATGGTGGGATGTCGGCTGACGGATGACCGGAGCGAATACCACAAAGCGCACGCCGTGATGTTCCACCACAGAGACATCCATGGGGGGCTGGACAACATGCCACCACAACCACGGCCCTGGTTCCAGAAGTGGATCTGGTGGAACTTGGAGTCTCCTGACAACTCGGCCAACATCCCTGCACTCAATGACCTGTTCAATTTGACCATCAGCTATCGTCTGGACTCTCACATCCCGGTGCCCTACGCTTACCTCACCCCGGTGGCGCCTGAGGTATAGTGTAGCTCTAACCTATTAGTCCAGGCAAAATAGCGTTTCAAGTGGAATTAATTGTAACATGGGATTTTTCTTCACAAATAATTTATTTGAGGTCTCCAGAACAACATACTAAAAGCCCAGAAAAATCCCAGTTGCGGAAATATGTTAATTCAAAATGGCTGCCAATGAATAAAGAAATATCATATTGTTGCTCTCCATGGGGATATTTGATTGATATTAAGGTCTTAAAGTGTACTCTTTTGTCATTGTTTTAATTATTTTTTATTTTTTTAAATATTTGTATAATTTTTATTGTTTTCTATTGTTTTGTATTTTTTTGTTTTTTTTTCATGGCCACAAGTCTACTCAATGTGACAAATTCCCATATTGAGCCTCTGGGTCATCCGTCAATCCATCCATCTGCTTATCCGAGGTCGGGTCACGCTAACAGCTCCACCAGAGAGCTTCAGAATTCCCTGTCCCGAGCAACATTAGCGACCTCCTCCTGGGGGATCCTGAGGCGATCCAAGGCTAGAGAATCGATGTAATCCCTTCACTTGGTCCTTGGTATGCCCAAGGTCCTGCTCCTTGGTATGCCCTCCCAGTGGGTGGGATATGCCTCCAGGACCTTCCTAGGGAGATGCTTGAGAAGCATCCTAAGTCCTAACCAGATGCCCAAACCACCTAAGCTGGTCCCTTTCCAGGCGAAGGAGCAGCAGCTCTACTCCGAGTCTCTCCCGCGTGACTGAACTTCTCTAAGGGAGATGCCAGCCAACTGCCGGAGAAAACTCATTTCGGTCGCTTGTATTTGCAACCTAATTTTTCGGTCCACACTTCATGACCATAGGTGAAGGTGGAGAGAGAGCTTTGCCTTCTGGCTCAACTCTCTATTCGTCACAACAGTGCGGTATAGCGACTGCAATACTGCCCCTGCTGCTCTGATTCTCCGGCTGATCTCCTTCTCCATCCTCCCCTTACTTGTGAACAAGACCCTGAGATACTTAAACTCCTTCACCTGGGGTAATGCCTCATTCCCTACCTGGACTGTACAATCCAACAGTTTCCAGCTGAGAACCATGGCCTCATATTTAGAGATGCAGTTCCTCATCCCAGCCGCCGTACTTTCGGCATCAATCCGACCGATGGAGCCAATAGGACCACATCACCCACAAAAAGCAATGATGCAACCCTTAGCTCCCCAAGCCCAACACCTCAGTCTACACCATGACTTTGCCTCGAGATCCTGTCCATGAAAATTACAAACAGGATAGACAATGCGCAGCTATGGCGGAGACCAACGCCCAACAGAAACTAAACTGACTTACACAAGCAGCAGCTGACACAGCTCTCGCTTTGGGTGGAATACAGGTCAAGTGGTAGAGTGGACATCTAGGCACAACAGTTTCTAGCCAAGTGGTCACACCAGCTAACTGGGTGAAAAAGAGGGGTTTCTCTGGGTGACGTTGGATCAGGTAAAGTGACTGACAGGGTTGGGGACAGGCAAGGCCACCGGCCAGGCTGACCATGGAGAGGCAGAGGCAGAGGGTGCTTTTACAGGTTTATTTAATGTGTGTCAAACACGGCGTGTGGTTTTAGTCATGGACGCACACGTATAGAGAGAGACGAACAGGAGCTTGGTGGTGTGTGTGTTGGTTTGAGGCGGCACAGAGGAGGAATGACTTCAGCCAGGTCTAGAAGTAGCCTCTCAGGCCACAGAGTGTGTGAGCAAGCTGCCTGCCACTCAGCACTGATTGCCTGATTGGCAGGTGAGGTCACAGTCAGGCTGACAGAGACTCCTCCCCCTCCTCCTGGAGTCTGGAGTCTTTTTCACAGCCACCCCGGAATTTGGATAAATTCCATTCCAAAAGACTCCATGTTTGTCCTTCTACACATAGGACTACTATTCGGCAACAGGGTGGAGATTAGTCCTGTTGTCCATGGTTTGGACATAGCCATCATGGCCCGGGATGGTTTTGGAGACGCTGCCTGTTTCTGCCTTGAACGTCTCTCTCGTGAGGGATGCTGAGGGAGCCACCCCGTCAGCACCCCCCAGTGTAGCGGCAAGGTTTAGAACCCCCCAGGGCTGAGGAGAGCAGTGGGCAGTGAGGAGGAGACGTGTTGGCGTGCAGAATAAGTGGTCTGGCAGTTCGGTGACTGGGTTCATTGAGTTGCTGAAGGCTTCTTCCACAGGTAGTGTCTTCAGCGGGATACTGCCAGACGATCTGGTATGGAAGATGCCAACCCAGACACCGATGGGCCTCTGCATTGTCTGCAGGTGCCACCCCAGACAGACTGTTGTGGACTTCAGATAGCTTTGGTTCCCCCTCCAGCCTGCGCTTGGTTCCGTAGAGGAGTGGGAGGACGACTCCTGGGGTCGTAGAGAGAGGAGGTCGCACCCCTTGAGCATGGGTGAAGGACGGGAGGACAGGCTCGCCGTGGACGGACGGGAGGACGGGCTCGCCGCGTTTGTTGACGGACGGGAGGTCGGGCTCGCCACGGTCGTGGATGGCCGGGAGGACAGGCTCGCCGTGGTGGATGGCCGGGAGGACAGGCTCGCCGCCGTGGGCGTGGACAGACGGGAGGACAGGCTCGCCGCCGTGGATGGCCGGGAGGACAGGCTCGCCGTGGTTGTGGATGGACGGGAGGACAGGCTCGCCGCCGTGGGCATGGACAGACGGGAGGACAGGCTCGCCGCCATGGGCGTGGACGGACTCTGGACCAACCACGGTGTGCTCATTCTGGGCCAGGAACGACGAGATCATCTGGGCCTCCGCCAGCTTCTGCCTGGCCTGTCTCAGCCGCCGCTGTTGTGTCATGTGCTTGATAGTGTACTCTCGCTCTTGCAGGTCCTTCCGTGTCCGCTCCTCCAGGACCCGAGAGATGTACTCTCGCTCTTGCAGGTCTCTCTGCATCCGCTCCTCCAGGATCTGCAATCTTTCACTAGCAGCCCTGTCTTCCGCCAGCCGCTGCTCCATCTCCTGTAGGGCCAGGACCCTCTTCCTCTCATTGAGGGTGGCAATTTGGGTCTCTGACAGAGCTATCGAGCGACCGCTGAGGTGGATGGAAGCTCTGGAGCCGCCATGTCCAGAAATGCCCCGGCTGGTAGTTCTGGAGTGGTGGAAGGAGCCCGGATGGGCTGGAGCGCCGGAGGGGTAGGAGGAGCCCGGATGGGCTGGAGCGCCGGAGGGGTAGGAGGAGCCCGGATGGGCTGGAGCGCCGGAGGGGTAGGAGGAGCCCGGATGGGCTGGAGCGCCGGAGAGGTAGGAGGAGCCCGGATGGGCTGGAGCGCCGGAGAGGTAGGAGGAGCCCGGATGGGCTGGAGCGCCGGAGCGCAGGGAGGAGCCCGGATGGGCTGGAGCGCCGGAGCGCAGGGAGGAGCCCTGATGGGCTGGAGCGCCGGAGCGCAGGGAGGAGCCCAGATGGGCTGGAGCGCCGGAGCGCTGGGAGGAGCCCGGATGGGCTGGAGCGCCGCAGCGCTGGGAGGAGCCCGGATGGGCTGGAGCGCCGCAGCGCTGGGAGGAGCCCGGATGGGCTGGAGCGCCGCAGAGGTAGGAGGAGCCCGGATGGGCTGGAGCGCCGGAGCGCAGGGAGGAGCCCGGATGGGCTGGAGCGCCGGAGCGCAGGGAGGAGCCCAGATGGGCTGGAGCGCCGGAGCGCAGGGAGGAGCCCAGATGGGCTGGAGCGCCGGAGCGGGAGGAGCCCGGATGGGCTGGAGCGCCGGAGCGGGAGGAGCCCGGATGGGCTGGAGCGCCGGAGCGCTGGGAGGAGCCCGGATGGGCTGGAGCGCTGGCTGGAGCGCCGGAGAGGTGGATGGAGCCTGGCTGCGTGGACCTGCCTTGACCCTGGCTGCCTGGTTCCATGGAGGGAGCACACGGTTGTGGTCTCCTCTGGGTGTGAGGCAATCCTTCCTCCAGGAAGGACGGTTCATGCCTCACCTCCTCTTCCTCCTCTTCATCCTCTGCCATCCCTCTGCCATCCTCTCTGCCTGCCATGGGTTCAGTCACTATCCGGCTCGAAAGGACCATTGAAAGAGAGGGGTTTCTCTGGGTGACGTTGGATCAGGTAAAGTGACTGACAGGGTTGGGGACAGGCAAGGCCACCGGCCAGGCTGACCATGGAGAGGCAGAGGCAGAGGGTGCT